>CM060922.1:513121541-513839041 GCA_030737875.1 Allium sativum
CCTCAACTAGTGAAAGGCAACACAAGAGAAAATCTTGCATGAGAACTACACTCCGGCCAGCCCACATCCTACGGCCTACCTCACCCATAATTAGATAGCAAATCATGGTCTGTTGGGTGTTCCCTGCCTTTCCGTACGTACACGCTTGACTCAAGATGGTAGATGATCGACGAACTTGCTATCTCGGGCACCTTATGTATTCGTCGACTCACTGCTATCCACCCCAGTCTTTAGGTCGCTCGCATAGCAACCAAGGCATATTCTTGGTTCTTCTACCGCAGACCTCAACCTCTCGTGAGCCTAGTATAATGACCTGGCAGCTCATAGAGGGATCCCAAGAATATCCTCACGTTCCCCGAAGCCGCTGCTTCGTTACCCAGTTCGTTGGAGCCTTTATCTAAATCAGATAGCCTGCTCCTACACGCATACTTAAACGTTGACCTAACGTATCGGGTTACTAATCTATCTAAGAAATGGTCCAAATTTCCTTGACTAAGAATTATTACTTAGTTTCCCTTAACTAAGGTTTACCACTTAGCCTTATTTCCATAATCCTTGTTAACTATGGTTATTTACCTAATCCTCCGAATTAGGGTTTATCTAATGGGTTAAGTGTCACTTAAGTTCATAACTTAGCCCGTCTACAAACCATGTCAAAATTGGCTAAGTATCCAAGTCCAAGACTTAACCCTACAAACCACGTGTCAAGTTGGCTAAGTATATTAAGCAATCCATAACTTAACCTCGTCTAATTATTATTTTAGATTGGTTAATTATATAAATTAACTTGACCTTGTCAAATTACCGAGTCAAATCGGTCAAGCGTATTCAAGTGATTCGTGACTTAGCCTTATCATGTTTTCACGTTAGATTGGTTAAGTATAGATTAACTTAACCTCATCAAATTGACGAGTTAGATTGGTTAAGTATAGGTCACTTAACCTCATCAAATCATCGTGTTAAATTAGTTAAGTGTTTAACTTAGCCCCATTAAATTACCAAGTTGGATTAATTAAGTCTAGGCTAACTTAACCCCATCCGATTACCATGTTTAGATTAGTTAAGCCTAATCTTAACCCCATCCATTAACTGTATTATACGGTTAAGTGTCATTAAGAAAATTTACTTAACCTTATCACGTTATCGTGTTGGATTGATTAAGTGTTGGTTAACTTAATCCCGTCCACTAGTCGTATAAAAATGGTCAAGTGTCATTAGGCAAATCAAGTTACTTAACCTACCCAAGCTTATCATGTTTTGTTAAGTATCATTAGCCTAATCAAATTACTTAACCCATTTGTCCATATCATATTTGGTTAAGCCTCATTAATCAAATTAACTTAACCCTATTATGTGGCATTAATTTAATTAATGCACCCTCAACCTCTCACATTAGACCTTGTTGTGGTTACTAGTTAAGCCGGGCGGGTCCGGGTAGATTTACACCACAACCTAGTCTAACCTCGGGTCTTAAGCGCGACATGACCAACTTCTCACATTGGGTCCTATTGTTTGCAACTACTAGTTAGGCCGGTCGGTTCCGGGTAGTTTTACGTTGCAAACTCAACCCAACCTCGAGTTGGCCATACTTATATTATCTAAGTTCATCATGTTTCCAAAACATGTTACAAGTTTTCAAGCATTTGGGTAGACCTAACTTAATAGGTAAATTCCCAAAGGGTAGACCTAACTTAATAGGAAAATTCCCAAGCTCATGTTTTTATGCATACTTACATGTCATCTTCCATGTTATCTTTCAAGTCATATTTTCAAGTATAAACACATGTCATATTCAAGTTAAGATTTTGCGACATGTTCATGTTTATCTAACTACCCAAAATCGTGTTTTCCCAACGCAAGCAAAGCGAGTCAACATAGTAAGGATACTATGTCACATATTGGTCTCAAAACATGCATGATGCCAAAAAGGGCTTGGCTTCCACATGCATAACATCATAAAGGGATTGGCCATAAACATGCATAGTGTCATAAGGTATTTTGGCCACAAACATGCACATTATCAAAAAGGGTTTGGCCATAAACATGCACAACTTAAAAGAGGGGATTGGCCACGAGCATGCATAATCTCATAAAGGATTTGGCCACAAACTTGCATGTTAGCATAAGGGGTTTGGGTTCATAAACATGCATAAGCCCCAAAATCTTGTCTTAGCCAATGTTTCACAAGTAAAGTGGTTCCTAAAGGTTCATGCTAGCATTTCATGCATAAAGATCCCAACTTGCAAGATAAACTAGGCTAAACATAACATGAGTGACATGATTAAGTTGCTACATCTTAGTCTAAGGTCATAGATCATAGAAAAGGGACAAAGTTAGGTTCACATACATGCATACTTATGTTTTATCTCATTTTATCCCATGTCAACATTAAAAATACCGTTTTGATCCAAAAGTAGCTAGAACTTACATAGGCAAGGCTTAGGAAAGGGGATCATGCATCATTTTGACGAAGAAAGGTGGCTCCTTTGAAGAAGAACCATCATGAAACTCGCATAACAATGTTGATTTGGCCTCCATTTGGTGTAGCAAGCTTGCATATCTTGATTTGAACCCGATTTGAATGCATAGGCTCTAGGGATTGGAGATGGAGGCCATGATCAAAATTGATTTTGGCAGCACTTAGTTGCTAGGTTTGATTTTTAGGGATTTAGGTTAGGTTTAGGGTCTTTTTATAGAGATTAGGAGTGTTTTAGGCCCTTAGATTAACCCTAGGATAGATTAGGACCATCAGATCTCGGAAGCTTCCAGAACCAGCCCAAGAACAAGACCAGGTGAGACAAGCAGGTGCGCCAGGCAGCTTGCCCCGGCCACCCCCTGTCGACAGGCAAGTCGACAGGGTTGTCGACTTGGTCTGGGCCCAAGTCGACAGGCCTGTCGACAGCCCTGTCGACATGGCCTAGGCGGGGAAACTTCCCGCCTAGCCCCAGATCTGATTTCCAAAACTGTTTCCGAAATTCAAATTCCCAGAAATCTTCTTTGGGCCTTTAACGGGTCATACGGACTCCGATTCTCGAAAACTCAGACTCTATTTCGCGTATTTTTCCGAGACGAACGCAATGGCACAGACCGTTTCACTTGATTCAGAATTTATAATTTAATTCTGTCTTGATTCTTGATTTAACGTGTTGTAAAAATTCGGGTTGTTACATTCTCCCCTTCTTAAAGGATTTCGTCCCCGAAATCTCAAAGTTAGGAAGAACATATCCTACCATCCATCATCCATCTACTCAAACCATCATCCACAAGCAACCATTGTCCTTAGACGACTCCTAATGCTTTATGAATGTATGCAAAACGTGTGTGTACATGTCCCTTAGCTAATGCTAATGATCAGGCCTGAATAATCTTTCTAATGCAAAATATGTATAGTGCCATGAATCCAACATGTATGCAAATAGTCCTAGTCATATAGATACTATATGCGTGCACAAACATTCATCCATATGCAACGTCCACATGGTAACACATTCAATTTCATCCATAAACAAGTATAAATACTTGTGCACATGCAATATGAAATGTTACCGAGTCGAGCTAATATCTAATGTAAATTCGCGCATCCACGAGCAACCACTTGCAACCATTTGCGACCATATCAACCATAACATGTTTCAAATACATGTTTACATCCATAGGGTTCTACCTAAGATTCCCTGATACAGGGTCGAGAAGATAAACAAAACAAACTCCGTACAGGATTTGTAACAGAGACAGGTCCGAGTGGATATCCATAAAAGATAGCCTACAAGCAAGCTCAACAGAAAACAGGGATCAAGGATATATTCCCAAAAGAGATATGATGCACGTATTTAGTCTTCAGTCTCCTGAGTCGCATTACCTTGAGCTTAGTTCCATCGTGCCTTGACTGCCTTTGACTTCATGATTTCATAGCTCCTTGATTCCTATTCCCAAGGTGCGATTGAAATTCATTTCACTATCGCCTCTCGTTTCACTTTCACTTATTCTTTCCTTCTAGAATACTTGGCGAAAACAGGACTGCGTACTCATGATCTCATGCAAGCTTTCCAAAATTCACTAGTGAATCTTGGATCTCGTTTATATACTATAAGGTATTCCATGTAGAAGAACTTTCTCTTGAAGGTAAACAGATGTCAACCAGGTTACCAAGCGCACTTACTAGGGTGATTTCTATAACCCATGCATAAGTGAAATAAACCATCCGTCTTAACGGCGAATTCTATTCAAACGGATTACCAACAACTGCGTCCTGGGATTCTAGGTAACGAGCCATGACAGAACCCAAAAGGTTACACGAGATTTCGAGGGTATCACCAAGATGAGTCGAGAATCTAACTACCCCCTTTCCAAAACCGAGAATGGCACCCCTTGCTGGATAACAACTTCATCCCTAGAATCCATCCATAGCTTATAAACATAAGCATTATTTCCAAGCTCAATACTTGGCATAGACATTCTCAAATCCAAACAAGTCATGAATAAATGGACCGATCTTCCAATAGGACTTGAGACAAAAACGGGATCCTCTATTATACTAGTACTAAGGTGCAGAGACTCAACTATCGAAGCGGACTTAAAAAGATGCGGTGATCAAAACAAAGTCCCGACAGGATGATAGAGAAGAAAAACTAAACCTTTAACAAGATCGTTACCCTCCTTCTGAGGTACCCTAGAAATGAGAGCATACTATTGCCCTCCGAATGATCTTGTCCCTGTTCCATGATACTTAACTATCCGTCCCGTTTCACCATGCCAAAGGTACTCTCTCATCATGGGTTTCATTGTTCATCTTTCTTCCTCCTTTTAGGACTCAGCCATACCAACATGTTGCTTATCCCTAAGCTCGTATCCTTTATCCTTGTTCTTACTATCCTTTCATGCATAACTCTGCAACGGTCTCCCGAGAACCACCTCCATCGTACGGGAAACACTTACGCAGCTAGAAAGACTAGTCGCAGTCAAAACCACTGTGACTACAGATGGAGGAAAAAAGGAAAAGAGATTCAATCAAGGAAACAAGGATAATGCTAATGGCCTTTGGGGAATAGCCTTTTTCTTTTTAAAAGAAAATTTTCTTGAAAAATGCTTCTTTATAAACGATTTTCAAATAGTTTTCAGAAGGTCTTTAAAAACTTTTTCCCAGACTGGTAACCTTCTGCTCTGATACCAAATGTAACACCCCGCCTCCGCTAGGGTCACTCGCAAAGGAATGCACTAGTTTTAGAGGGGCATTATTGGTAAACATGCACAGAAATATCACAAGACAGAACATATATAAATAGCGGAAGTAAAATCAAACTTTCATAACATGAATAAATAAGGTCTAAAGCCTTTTACATCAGAGTACATCAAAACCTGTCTTGCAATAGTAAAGAAGCATAAAGACTTTTTAATAAATTATTCCCCAAGTAAAACAGTGAAGTAGCCATAGCCAAGAGAAGTCCAAGCCATCCATGATGACCTTCAAGCAGAAGAAGTCCGAACTAAACAGCATTGTTTCCTCCCTGAAACCTGGGGGGGAAACGGAAGAAAAGAGGCGAAACAAAACGGGTCAGTCAAAAAGACTGAGTAAGTCCTATCTACTTCCAGTATAAAAACAGGTAAAGGTAACATGACATGCATAAACTGAAAGTAAACATAAGGATAACTACAAGATAGATAAACTAAACCAGGGTAGCCGGTTGAACTACTGTGGCAAGGTGAACTAAGGTATCATGATAAACTACGGTGTTATGATAAGTCAAGGTATCACATCATCAGATTTCTATCGAGTACATTATCCCAAGGTATCTGCCCCGTCTAACATCCCACGGTATCTATTATGTATATTCTTCCTAGTTCTAACATGTATATTTGCTCTGCACCCTCCGTACTAGTATCCCAGCCTTGTTATGTGTTAACCATGAATGTCCCTTACTCAAAGTCGTGTAATGGTCCATGTCAACCTAATATATCGCATATATAGGTTACTCAAATCATATGTTTCTTTCCATGTATATAAGTTCAGTCCTTTGCCGTACCTCGTACGGGCTTCCTCATGTCGTATTATCTTTGAAATCGTTTGGACTGTCACCCTTGTTCTAGCTAGGCTCTTCCATATGAATCATCGTTTGAACTACTAGGACTTACGCCACCTAGCACCACTAGGGATTACGCTTACCTATTGCACGCTTTCGTATTTCGGTTTGGGTTAAACCACCTAGGCCACTAGGGATTACGCTAACCCTCAACCGCGCCCTTTTTCCCACGCATTCATCGTGAATCGTTTTTCTATTACTGTATGCACATGTATCACATCGTGCCACCCGAGTCCTGTCACAGGGCAAACCAAGAAATACAGGACTCGGTCGGGAGCTTTAGATTTATCTGCCAATGCATACACTAAGGTCTACTTTTCTACACGTGGCTATGGTCCCACGAGACCCCTCCCTCAACTAGTGAAAGGCAACACAAGAGAAAATCTTGCATGAGAACTACACTCCGGCCAGCCCACATCCTACGGCCTACCTCACCCATAATTAGATAGCAAATCATGGTCTGTTGGGTGTTCCCTGCCTTTCCGTACGTACACGCTTGACTCAAGATGGTAGATGATCGACGAACTTGCTATCTCGGGCACCTTATGTATTCGTCGACTCACTGCTATCCACCCCAGTCTTTAGGTCGCTCGCATAGCAACCAAGGCATATTCTTGGTTCTTCTACCGCAGACCTCAACCTCTCGTGAGCCTAGTATAATGACCTGGCAGCTCATAGAGGGATCCCAAGAATATCCTCACGTTCCCCGAAGCCGCTGCTTCGTTACCCAGTTCGTTGGAGCCTTTATCTAAATCAGATAGCCTGCTCCTACACGCATACTTAAACGTTGACCTAACGTATCGGGTTACTAATCTATCTAAGAAATGGTCCAAATTTCCTTGACTAAGAATTATTACTTAGTTTCCCTTAACTAAGGTTTACCACTTAGCCTTATTTCCATAATCCTTGTTAACTATGGTTATTTACCTAATCCTCCGAATTAGGGTTTATCTAATGGGTTAAGTGTCACTTAAGTTCATAACTTAGCCCGTCTACAAACCATGTCAAAATTGGCTAAGTATCCAAGTCCAAGACTTAACCCTACAAACCACGTGTCAAGTTGGCTAAGTATATTAAGCAATCCATAACTTAACCTCGTCTAATTATTATTTTAGATTGGTTAATTATATAAATTAACTTGACCTTGTCAAATTACCGAGTCAAATCGGTCAAGCGTATTCAAGTGATTCGTGACTTAGCCTTATCATGTTTTCACGTTAGATTGGTTAAGTATAGATTAACTTAACCTCATCAAATTGACGAGTTAGATTGGTTAAGTATAGGTCACTTAACCTCATCAAATCATCGTGTTAAATTAGTTAAGTGTTTAACTTAGCCCCATTAAATTACCAAGTTGGATTAATTAAGTCTAGGCTAACTTAACCCCATCCGATTACCATGTTTAGATTAGTTAAGCCTAATCTTAACCCCATCCATTAACTGTATTATACGGTTAAGTGTCATTAAGAAAATTTACTTAACCTTATCACGTTATCGTGTTGGATTGATTAAGTGTTGGTTAACTTAATCCCGTCCACTAGTCGTATAAAAATGGTCAAGTGTCATTAGGCAAATCAAGTTACTTAACCTACCCAAGCTTATCATGTTTTGTTAAGTATCATTAGCCTAATCAAATTACTTAACCCATTTGTCCATATCATATTTGGTTAAGCCTCATTAATCAAATTAACTTAACCCTATTATGTGGCATTAATTTAATTAATGCACCCTCAACCTCTCACATTAGACCTTGTTGTGGTTACTAGTTAAGCCGGGCGGGTCCGGGTAGATTTACACCACAACCTAGTCTAACCTCGGGTCTTAAGCGCGACATGACCAACTTCTCACATTGGGTCCTATTGTTTGCAACTACTAGTTAGGCCGGTCGGTTCCGGGTAGTTTTACGTTGCAAACTCAACCCAACCTCGAGTTGGCCATACTTATATTATCTAAGTTCATCATGTTTCCAAAACATGTTACAAGTTTTCAAGCATTTGGGTAGACCTAACTTAATAGGTAAATTCCCAAAGGGTAGACCTAACTTAATAGGAAAATTCCCAAGCTCATGTTTTTATGCATACTTACGTGTCATCTTCCATGTTATCTTTCAAGTCATATTTTCAAGTATAAACACATGTCATATTCAAGTTAAGATTTTGCGACATGTTCATGTTTATCTAACTACCCAAAATCGTGTTTTCCCAACGCAAGCAAAGCGAGTCAACATAGTAAGGATACTATGTCACATATTGGTCTCAAAACATGCATGATGCCAAAAAGGGCTTGGCTTCCACATGCATAACATCATAAAGGGATTGGCCATAAACATGCATAGTGTCATAAGGTATTTTGGCCACAAACATGCACATTATCAAAAAGGGTTTGGCCATAAACATGCACAACTTAAAAGAGGGGATTGGCCACGAGCATGCATAATCTCATAAAGGATTTGGCCACAAACTTGCATGTTAGCATAAGGGGTTTGGGTTCATAAACATGCATAAGCCCCAAAATCTTGTCTTAGCCAATGTTTCACAAGTAAAGTGGTTCCTAAAGGTTCATGCTAGCATTTCATGCATAAAGATCCCAACTTGCAAGATAAACTAGGCTAAACATAACATGAGTGACATGATTAAGTTGCTACATCTTAGTCTAAGGTCATAGATCATAGAAAAGGGACAAAGTTAGGTTCACATACATGCATACTTATGTTTTATCTCATTTTATCCCATGTCAACATTAAAAATACCGTTTTGATCCAAAAGTAGCTAGAACTTACATAGGCAAGGCTTAGGAAAGGGGATCATGCATCATTTTGACGAAGAAAGGTGGCTCCTTTGAAGAAGAACCATCATGAAACTCGCATAACAATGTTGATTTGGCCTCCATTTGGTGTAGCAAGCTTGCATATCTTGATTTGAACCCGATTTGAATGCATAGGCTCTAGGGATTGGAGATGGAGGCCATGATCAAAATTGATTTTGGCAGCACTTAGTTGCTAGGTTTGATTTTTAGGGATTTAGGTTAGGTTTAGGGTCTTTTTATAGAGATTAGGAGTGTTTTAGGCCCTTAGATTAACCCTAGGATAGATTAGGACCATCAGATCTCGGAAGCTTCCAGAACCAGCCCAAGAACAAGACCAGGTGAGACAAGCAGGTGCGCCAGGCAGCTTGCCCCGGCCACCCCCTGTCGACAGGCAAGTCGACAGGGCTGTCGACTTGGTCTGGGCCCAAGTCGACAGGCCTGTCGACAGCCCTGTCGACATGGCCTAGGCGGGGAAACTTCCCTCCTAGCCCCAGATCTGATTTCCAAAACTGTTTCCGAAATTCAAATTCCCAGAAATCTTCTTTGGGCCTTTAACGGGTCATACGGACTCCGATTCTCGAAAACTCAGACTCTATTTCGCGTATTTTTCCGAGACGAACGCAATGGCACAGACCGTTTCACTTGATTCAGAATTTATAATTTAATTCTGTCTTGATTCTTGATTTAACGTGTTGTAAAAATTCGGGTTGTTACATTCTCCCCTTCTTAAAGGATTTCGTCCCCGAAATCTCAAAGTTAGGAAGAACATATCCTACCATCCATCATCCATCTACTCAAACCATCATCCACAAGCAACCATTGTCCTTAGACGACTCCTAATGCTTTATGAATGTATGCAAAACGTGTGTGTACATGTCCCTTTGCTAATGCTAATGATCAGGCCTGAATAATCTTTCTAATGCAAAATATGTATAGTGCCATGAATCCAACATGTATGCAAATAGTCCTAGTCATATAGATACTATATGCGTGCACAAACATTCATCCATATGCAACGTCCACATGGTAACACATTCAATTTCATCCATAAACAAGTATAAATACTCGTGCACATGCAATATGAAATGTGACCGAGTCGAGCTAATATCTAATGTAAATTCGCGCATCCACGAGCAACCACTTGCAACCATTTACGACCATATCAACCATAACATGTTTGAAATACATGTTTACATCCATAGGGTTCTACCTAAGATTCCCTGAAACAGGGTCGAGAAGATAAACAAAACAAACTCCGTACAGGATTTGTAACAGAGACAGGTCCGAGAGGATATCCATAAAAGATAGCCTACAAGCAAGCTCAACAGAAAACAGGGATCAAGGATATATTCCCAAAAGAGATATCATGCACGTATTTAGTCTTCAGTCTCCTGAGTCGCATTACCTTGAGCTTAGTTCCATCGTGCCTTGACTGCCTTTGACTTCATGATTTCGTAGCTCCTTGATTCCTATTCCCAAGGTGCGATTGAAATTCATTTCACTATCGCCTCTCGTTTCACTTTCACTTATTCTTTCCTTCTAGAATACTTGGCGAAAACAGGACTGCGTACTCATGATCTCATGCAAGCTTTCCAAAATTCACTAGTGAATCTTGGATCTCGTTTATATACTATAAGGTATTCCATGTAGAAGAACTTTCTCTTGAAGGTAAACAGATGTCAACCAGGTTACCAAGCGCACTTACTAGGGTGATTTCTATAACCCATGCATAAGTGAAATAAACCATCCGTCTTAACGGCGAATTCTATTCAAACGGATTACCAACAACTGCGTCCTGGGATTCTAGGTAACGAGCCATGACAGAACCCAAAAGGTTACACGAGATTTCGAGGGTATCACCAAGATGAGTCGAGAATCTAACCACCCCATTTCCAAAACCGAGAATGGCACCCCTTGCTGGATAACCACTTCATCCCTAGAATCCATCCATAGCTTATAAACATAAGCATTATTTCCAAGCTCAATACTTGGCATAGACATTCTCAAATCCAAACAAGTCATGAATAAATGGACCGATCTTCCAATAGGACTTGAGACAAAAACGGAATCCTCTATTATACTAGTACTAAGGTGCAGAGACTCAACTATCGAAGCGGACTTAAAAAGATGCGGTGATCAAAACAAAGTCCCGACGGGATGATAGAGAAGAAAAACTAAACCTTTAACAAGATCGTTACCCTCCTTCTGAGGTACCCTAGAAATGAGAGCATACTATTGCCCTCCGAATGATCTTGTCCCTGTTCCATGATACTTAACTATCCGTCCCGTTTCACCATGCCAAAGGTACTCTCTCGTCATGGGTTTCATTGTTCATCTTTCTTCCTCCTTTTAGGACTCAGCCATACCAACATGTTGCTTATCCCTAAGCTCGTATCCTTTATCCTTGTTCTTACTATCCTTTCATGCATAACTCTGCAACGGTCTCCCGAGAACCACCTCCATCGTACGGGAAACACTTACGCAGCTAGAAAGACTAGTCGCAGTCAAAACCACTGTGACTACAGATGGAGGAAAGAAAGGAAAAGAGATTCAATCAAGGAAACAAGGATAATGCTAATGGCCTTTGGTATGACGAATGGTTGGAAATAATTGTTTGTGGTTGATGTTGTGGTTGAAAAATACCTTTGTGGTTGAAAAATACCCTCTTGTGGTTGAAACAAATTAGAATAGGATTGTGGAAATGAAAATAAAACATGCCGCCTGCGTGCGAACTAGATGCATGATCTCCATTGTCAAAAACCGCGAGGTTTTAAGGTAGAGCGAGGAGCCATACTAGAGACGGTCCCGGTTTTAACTACCCTGCCGTTATGCTGCCGAAATTTTCTGAAATATTCATGTGTTATTATAATTTTCATTTGATGAAATTAATTACATATGTTGAAACGAATATTCATGTGTTGAGTTGCAGTTCATTCGTTGAGTTGAAATTCATGTGTTGAATATTATTTGAATTTAAACAAATAGCTTTAGCGATAAAAATCACATTTTTATATATATACAACTATAGAGAATATTCATGTGTTGAGTTGCAATTCATTCGTTGAGTTGAAATTCATGTGTTGAATATTATTTGAAATTAAACAAATAGCTTTAGCGATAAAAATCACATTTTTAAATATATACAACTATAGAGAATATTCATGTGTTGAGTTGCAATTCATTCGTTGAGTTGAAATTCATGTGTTGAATATTATTTGAATTTAAACAAATAGCTTTAGCGATAAAAATCACATTTTTATATATATACAAACTATAGCGAATATTCATGTGTTGAGTTGAAATTCATTCGTTGAGTTGAAATTCATGTGTTGAATATTATTTGAATTTAAACAAATAGCTTTAGCGATAAAAACCACATTTATATATATATACAAACTATAGCGAATATTCATGTGTTGAGTTGCAATTCATTCGTTTAGTTGAAATTCATGTGTTGAATATTATTTGAATTTAAACAAATAGCTTTAGCGATAAAAATCACATTTATATATATATACAAACTATAGAGAATATTCATGTGTTGAATTGAAATTCGTTCGTCGAGTTGAAATTCATGTGTTGAATGTTATCGTATGTTAAAATAAAATGAATCGACAATAAAAACTACATTTTTATTGTGAATATGATGTGTTAAAAACATTCACGTGTCCAATAAATATTTTTGATGATAAAAATATTTCTTTTATCATGTATACGCTTTGATAAAAATACACACGTGTTGAAATAAATAATAGTTTGCTAGAAATATTATTATTGGCTTTGTTCTGCATATATATACATGTGTTGAATAGGAAAAATGGATTAGCTGTAGAGTATAGAAATTATTTGTGTGCCCGACAAATAGGTAAGCCTTGATGAGTTGGCTACGCAATTTTATTTTTCTATCAACTCCTGTGAATGCCATTGGATGCGGAGTGCTGGTTATTCTGTGAGAAATAACAAACATCGCCATAGGATAGTAACAATTAATTTTGAACTACACTACATGGTATACTTCTTGACGATAGGCATAATTCATCATATTCCACATAAGCAATTGGAGCTTGTGTGACGAGGTGGAAGATTTACCATACGAGCGAGAGGCTTGTATGGCGATGATTTTATACTACAGGTTGAACTGATGACTAATATGGACTATATAAAATATAACGATAAATTGCCAGATTAATAAAAACCCCACACGGGTCTGGAGTTGATAATAATCACGTCTCTCTAGTTATTAGATACGGCACATGGACTATTTATTTCCACACGGAAACGGGGTGACGAGAATTTATTCTCTGGAGTGATTATCTATACATGCTCCCCCGTAAACACCAGAATATATCACTATAAATATGTGGATGCTTTTTAGAATTTATTGGGTACCCAACACGGCCCAATAAATTTCCAAACCCCTCCCCGTACAAAGGAGGTTATGGTGAAATTTTTCGAAATATTAGGGCGTTAGTGAAATATTTGAAGTGAAAACGAAGTTGAAAATATAGAATGAACTATGGTTGGAATTATAGAATGAACTATATTTATATATATAAATATAAATATAATTAAAAGGAATCGAAGCCGTGCAGTTTATGTTTCGGAATCATAATTTGAAACGATTAGTACGAGAAATCCGACCATCGGATTTTCCCGAAACCGCAACCGCTGGGTTCGCCTTGGAAATATCTTTCCAACGGCACCAACCTCGTAAAAATCCAACGGTTGGATTGTCCGGAATGTTTAATTCAAATCTGAAGAAAAACAGCGCCATAATCGTTTATATTTATATATAAATATAAATATAAATAAATTAAATCGAATAACGACACTGCAGTTCGAATTTTGAAACCGTAACTTCAAACGACTAGTGTGGAAGATCCGACCGTCGGATTTTCATGAAACTAGAACCGTTGGGTTCGCTTTGGGAATATCTTCTCACTGATATAGACTTTGTAGAAATCCAACGGTTAGATTTTCCGATATATGTAAAACAAATTAGGGGAAAAACAGTGCCACGGCACGACCTGAAACGTCGTTTGATTAAATATGGCCATTTTTAAATAAATAAAAATGGCGAAAAATCGTTATAAAATATTATAAGCAATATAGATTGCAAATAAACCAATTGGGCTTGAATTGTTTGATATTTGATGGTTGTATGTGCTTGACACGAAAATAACACTAAAGAACTGAAAGATTGATGTCGAATAATATAACCATGGAAAGAATCGATTTAAATTCTAATTACGTGAATTATTTGAAAAGGCCGAGCTAACCCTCATTTCAAATAATTTATCGAGCGATTCGAATTGGAAAATGCAAAGACGATTCAAGACCGACGATCTTCGTATCGGTTGGATGGGCGCTGCTGAGGTTCCTGACCGGAGTAGCTACCGTGAAGGAACGGAAGTAGTAGCCGTCTGAACGTATGTGTTGATTGTACGGATATGCGAGGAATTTGACGCCTCCGGTTTCGTTCAGACCCAAAACGGACTTGTAAATGGACTGTGTGTCTGACATTGGATTTTGTTCTATACTGATTGATCTCTGTTAAGTATATATCTGTTTGGCGGCGGAGATTTTATTCTTTTGCTTAACGCCCATCTCTGAGACGTACGAGCCCAGAGGTTATATATCGATAGAAATCAGTCGTATGGAGTGGATTGCCTATGTGGCATGCCAAGATGTTGTGATCAAGGCTTCTGTTGCAAAGCAAAGTCTTGTGGTTGATGATCAAAGCACGGTCTACGTGGCCTGGCTTTGTGTATAGCGTGGATTCGCGAGCCTCACACCTCGGTATGCGTTAAAAACTGGATACGGACTGCAAGGAGAGCACGACGTTTCTTTCTAGCTAAGGTGGTGTCAGTGACTTACCAGCCCTGACATATATATCTATTTTTCACCTATGTGGTTGTTGGAATGCGAGGCGCCTCGATTATAGGTTTGTAAGGATCGGGAAACGTGTGTTCAGGCATAATTAATCCTCAAACGTAAGAGAGGACCGGCCCTGAAGCATCCAGGGTTACCCAGAGTGTGTAGTCCTGAGGCATTTGCTAGAATGTCTCGAAGCGGAGAGGAGCTTGCCCCTTGCCTCGACTCATGACGGAAATCCAATTTCCAATACGAAATAACGGACTCGATTGTAGAACTAGTATGGCGACATAGTATATGGTAGTTATGCCGCCTATGATTGATATTTATGATGCTATTCATTTTTGAAACATATATGCACTAGTAATAATATCAATTGATTTTGCTTTATACGTATCAAGCATATTTGGCCATTATAAGGTAAAACTCTATCCTCCGGCTTGCGTTGCATTGTATGATGGGACTTGAGTCTTATAATGGCTTCATTCTTTTTAAAAGCATTGCGTTGTTTTAAAGAATTTACTTTGTTTTAAATGCACTAGCAATCACTGGAGTAAACCCGTTCCGCGAAAGTGGCGTGGTCCTATGATTTGCTTATTACTGTTGTTTAACTGTTAAATAGATTCCTCATACCATTCCCCATGACTGACTCGTTGTTTGTTTCACTTTGCAAACGCGGGTGCCCTTATTTTCACACGGGCAGCCTAGTTCACAGGTGACAGGTTGTTTTTGGCTCTGCACTGTTGTATAGAGTGCATTTTGGCTCATGGCGAGGCTGACTCCACAGAGATGACTTTGACATTTTCCGCCATTATTGTACTTATATTATGATTCCGCCACAGGCGATGCAGACTGCTTTACTTTCAGTATTTGTTCTCGTATGTATATGTACCGCCTTCGGCGATGTAGACTGATACCCTTATTATGTCTTACTGCATGTATGTATTCCGCCTCTGGCTATGATGACTGATCACTTCCCTTTTTATTTACTAAGTTATATCCTACGCTGTGCTATTCTGATGTTGTTACATGTTGTGATTCCGCTGTCATATTCAGGTAAATTATTCTATTTATTGTTTTTGCTATTATCTGTACTCTGCTATGATGATTGATGTGTTATATTCCAATGATTATCCCTAATACCGCCCCTCGGATTTTGGGATCGTCACAGTTGGTATCAGAGCTTTGGTTAACCTTAGTTCCGGGATCTAACACTTTAAACACCTCATCGGAATAGAATCAGTAGTGTTCTGAGGCGAGTAGCTCATTAGAGATAGGATTAGCAATGTCCTAGAATGAGCCAAGAAGATTAGCAAAACAATTTGATCAGTGCATCATTACCTTTCCTTATGTTCCCCTGCTTTATTATATATGAAAATTATCAAATCTGTGAGCTTGACTCTTTTCTTGCTTATACAGTACTCTTTCTGATGGCTACACGAGCAGCAGCAGCTAGAGGAGGCCGTGGAGGCCGAGCAGGAGTAGCAGGAGGACAGGGGAATATCCCCGTAGTTGAGGGAGGCCCTATTGTTCAGCCACCAGCACCCGAGGACTTCGAGCTAGACAGAGTAGCGAAGAGGTATAAGAACCTTGGGGGAAAACCCTTTTCTGGCACGGGTACAGTGACAGAGGCTATTGCTTGGTTGAAGACCTGTGAAAAGATCTTTGAAGGCATGGTTTTGGGAACCAACAACAAAGCACGACTAGGTATTTGGCTCCTACAGGAGGAAGCAGAGCTGTGGTGGGATGCCATCACCTCAGAAGATGCAGCAGGTACTGTCAGGACCTGGGAGCAATTCAAAACCATGTTCAACGAGAAGTTTGTACCTGAACAGGCCTTAGAGAGGATGTGAGAGCAGTTTGCTAATCTCCAGCAGGGAGATCTCTCTATCCAGGATAACCTCAATAAATTCACCCAGTTGTCGCGCTATGCTCCAGAGCTTATTATGACTAACAAAGAAAAGAACAAGAGGTATATATTTGGGCTAAAGCGTAAGTATCATGACAGAGCCATGAGCAACATCAAACTCTCCTTCTCAGAATTGGTAGAAATGGCTTGCAATTATGAAGATATGGATGAAAGACACGCCAACCAAGACCGCGCCAAAAGCCAAGATGGAAATAAGCGTGAGGCTTCAGCAGATCAGCCAGAGTCTAGCATTATAGCGGCCGCTACTCAGAAACCTGGAAAGATCCCCAAAGGAAATTGCTACAACTGCGGGAAGCCTGGTCATTTTTCTAATGTGTGCAAAGCCCCGAGGAAACCAAAGGAAAATCCAGACTCAGCCGAATGCTACAACTGCCATAAGAAAGGGCACTATAGCAGGAATTGTCCTCTGAAGCAGAATGCACAAGTGGCTCATGTGTATGACGGGGAGACCCCGCCAGCTACCACTGATGGATCAGGTAAACCCGACGTCTTGGGAGGTACCCTTACCATTAAAAATATTCCTGTTTCTGTACTTTTTGATACTGGTGCATCACGTAGCTTCATTTCTAGTAACATTGTTAGTAAGTTAAGTTAAAGGTAAGAAAGCTTAAAGAATCAATTAAAGTTCAAAACCCGATAGGAGGTTCTATTAGTCTCAGTTCGTACTGCAGAGTGTCTATCTCTTATGCATGTTACAAGTTTCCCATCCACTTAATCGTCATGGAATTATCTGAATTCGATGTTATTCTCGGTTTGGAATGGTTAACCAAATATAGGGCCGAAGTTAGATGTGCCGAGAGAATCGTTAAAGTCAAAACGAAGCTTGGGCCTATATATATACCATGTCATGGCTCAGAAATTAATAGAACAGAATTTTGGTCTCCTTTAGAAGTTACTCCCCCTTCATTAGAAAAGATACCAGTCGTTAAAAACTATGCGGATGTGTTTGAAGAAGTAGAAAACTTACCGCCGCAAAGAGAAATTGAATTCAGGATAGATCTAATTCCTAATGCCCGACCAGTAGTACATCCAATTAGAAGAATGGCCCCGAAAAAAAAAGAAGAGTTAGGTAGTCAAACCAGAGAATTGCTTTGGAAAGGCCTGATCAGACCGAGCTTTTCAGCTTGGGGAGCAGCAGTAGTATTTGTCCCGAAATCAGACGGTACTCTAAGACTTTGTGTTGATTACCGAGATCTCAATAAGCAGACACTGAAGAACAAATATCCCTTGCCACGTATAGATGATCTGTTAGATCAACTAAATGGAGCAACAGTATTCTCCAGAATGGACCTAGCTACAGGTTTCCACCAATTACGTATAGCCGAAGACTGTGTTCCTTTGACAGCCTTCAGGGGTCCCGATTTATTCTACGAATGGTTAGTAATGCCGTTCGGCTTGTGTAACGCTCCGGCATACTTCGTCGATCTTATGAACAGAGTGTTCCGTGGTGTATAGAATAAATTTGTTTTAGTCTTCATCGATGACATTTTAATCTACTCCAAGTCGGAAGGCGAGCATGCAAAACATTTAGAACAAGTGTTGAAAATTCTAAGGAGAAATGTCTTGAAAGCTAAATTTTCTAAATGTGTCTTCTGGCAGGATGAAGTTAAGTTCCTTGGCCATGTCGTATCAAAAGAAGGGATTGTTGTAGATCCAAGCAAAATTACAGCGATTCAGAACTGGAAACAACCTACTACCCCCACAGAAGTTCGAAGTTTCCTTGGGTTGGCCAGTTACTATCGGAAAATTCGTTCAGGATTTTTCCAAGATATCTGGTGTATTGACAAAGCTTACAAAGAAGCATGAGAAATTCAAATGGACTCCCGAATGTGAAGAAGCTTTCCAGGAGCTGAAACTGAAGTTGACAACCGCTCCAGTATTGACAATTATAGAAGGCAACCAAGACTTGACTGTATGGACAGATGCTTCTATTAGAGGGCTGGGCGCAGTATTAATGCAAAAAGGCCAAGTGGTCGCTTATGCCAGCCGTCAGCTGAAGCCGCATGAAAGAAACTATGCAACTCATGATCTTGAGTTATTAGCTATCGTGTTTGCTTTAAGAATCTGGAGGCATTATTTATTGGGCGAGAAGTTCGAACTATTTACCGATCATCAATCCTTGAAATATCTATTCACTCAGAAGGATCTGAACTTGAGACAACAGCGTTGGTTAGAATTCCTTGCAGCATATGATTTTGAAATTCTATACACTCCAGGGAAAGCCAATGTTGTAGCAGATGCGCTCAGCAGAATGAATGGAATCATCGCCAGTTTTGTCATCACGTCTTCATTAATTGACAGGATCTTGACCCTTCAGAAAGACGATGAATTTATTCAAAGAGTCAGTCAGAGAGTCAAGGAAGGTGAATCCACAAGTTTCCGACTCGATGACAAAGGAGTTCTTAGATTAAAGGGCAGAATTTGCATTCCAAATCTTCCTGAGCTCAGAAGAGAAATACTTGATGAGTGCCACAATGTAACACCCCACTCCCGCTATGGTCACTCACTAAGGGAATGCCATAACATTGGTGGAGTATTTTAGTGAATATAGAACAGAAAAATTAAAACAAGACAGATATAAATAGTACTTGAAATTTTAAAACATCATCTCATAACAGCGGAAGTAAAACATGTCTGGTTACATCATAAAACCATAATAAAGGTCAAGTACAATATCCATCAAAATAAAGGAATACATAATCCCACTCTCATACAATAGCCAAAACAGAAGAAAAGATAACTGGATAACTGGAGCTTTACATCTACCCAAGCTCCTAAAGACTGGAACAGCAATCCGATCAAGCTCCACTACTGCTAGGATCCACCACAGGACCTGAGGGTTGGGAAAAAGATAAAAACAACGGGGTCAGACATAAGTCTGAGCGAGTCCTATAACTTTAACAATACAATCGTTAAAGTAACCAGAGAAGACATGAATTGATATACGGTAACATATAGGGATGAATAGCTATCCTAAGCAATCAACTAAACTAAGATAAAGGATAAAGACGCATCTACCCTTCCCAAGGTAAATTACTAAACTGCACCACACCAGTCATTCTTAACTTAAAGGTTGATCCCTCCTAAGGACTTATAAAATTACTTTAATAGTACTTGCGTACCCCTAGATGACCAAGTAGGCGCCACGGGGCCCTACAATCCACTAGGTGTACACACTACTCCCCATTCGATCGGCTCCCTAACGTAGATACCCGTGCTGGCCCCACCATGGGGTGTACCATTCCCCAACGTGGCAACCCGATATAATTAACGGTGCACGGCTTATATCTACACGATGCAACAACGGCTTATCTACCAACCCGGGCCCACTCACGCATATGAAGCCCGTTGGACTTGCGTTGCCACCGCTAACCCGTTTTGGCCTCTTATAATCAAGCCCAATACGCGTGTCCCGTCACTCGACATGGGTCGAGCCCACAAAGATACGTTTGGGATATTGGTTGAAATGGGCCCCCACAAGCTACCCACTTAAGCTTGTCAAATATCTAGTGTATCCCACTTAACCCTTTAATCATGTTTAATTACATGTTTCTCTTGGTTAAGTATACTAATCGTATTTTCTATTGCCACCCAAGGCAACCCACTTAAGATTCCACATGCCACCCAAGGCACCCACTTAACCCCTCATGTCCCACTACATGCTATAATGGTTAAGTGTTTCTTAATTAATTAAGACCGTGATCTCCCGTAAAGACCTCCCACATTAGACTGACTGTTATGACCGCCTGGTTAAGCCGGTAGAATCCGGGCAGTCTTACGTCATAACAGAGTCTAACCTCGTGTCTTTACCTTAATCACGTTTTTAATTTGTGCCTAAGACCTCTCACATTGGGCTGACATTTGTAGCAACTGGTTAAGCCGGTCGGGTCCGGGCAGTTTTACACTACAAATGAGTCCAACCTCGTGTCTTAGTCGATTAATTACACCTAATTAATCACCCCCATATTAATTATCCCTAATTAATGTCAAGCTTTTCTTAACATGGGTAGACCTAACTCAATAGGTAAATTCCCATGGGGTAGACCTAACTCAATAGGTAAATTCCCAACACATAGTATGGGTACACCTAACCTAATAGGCAAATTCCCATACTATGTTCCTTTATTTTATGTTATGCATAATTATATTAATTTCACACAATCTTATTAACTTATGCATTTAATTACCCCATCGTTCCCACGTAATTTCGTTCTCATGATATAACACATATAAAAGGTGTCAACTTGCATATGAATGAACATGTTTCAAAGGTGCCATCTTGCATATTAACAAACACATAACTTGCACATGCACTTGCATAACATGTCACATAACTTGCATATAATATGTCACATAACTTACATATTCACTTGCATAACAAACTTGCATATTAACTTATAGACTTGCATAATGTGTCATCATAAACTTGCATATTAACCAACATGTAACTTGCATATTAACAAACATGTAACTTGCATATTTACAAACATGTAACTTGCATATTTACTTACATGTGACTTGCATATCAACAAACATGAATCTTGCATATTAACAAACATGTAACTTGCATATTTTCTTACATGTAACTTGCATATTAACAAACATGTAACTTGCATATTAACAAACATGTAACTTGCATAGCATATCACCATGAACTTGCATAACATGCATATGATTACATAGCCCACAACTTGCATATTTAGCATCATGCAAACATAACATACATCATATTAATCTTGCATAAACTTACATACTCAACATGCATAAACATAAGATTAATGCTAACATCATATCATATGATTCAAAGCTCATTAATCCACATACAAAACCATAAATCTCATCACATCTCATCTAATTAGTTTACCAAAAGATCATCAAAGTGATAGAAACTCACAACTAGCAACTTTGCACACCAAATAAAGAAGATTAAGATGCTAAGAAGAGATTAGAGGTTGATTTGAGAGTGATTAGCATGCAACCCTCTTCATAAAATTAGTGGAGGCCATGAGAGCTAGCATTTTGCCATAGTTTAGTTACTAGGTTTAATTATGAATGAATTAGGGTAGGGTTAGGGTCTTATTTATAGGATTAGAAAGTGTTTTAGGCCCTTAGATTAACCCTAGATTAGATTAGGACCCTTAGATTTTGGAAATCTCTAGAACCAGCCCTCCTAGCCAGCCTGAAACCCAACCTGGTGCAACCTGGTGCACCCAGGTTCACTGGGCGCCTGGACCCTGTCGACAGGCAAGTCGACAGGCATGTCGACACCCCTGTCGACAGGCCTGTCGACAGCCCTGTCGACATGGGCTGGGCGGGAAGCTTCCCGCCTGACCCCGCCTGGCCCAGCCCAAATCTGAATATTTGAATTTTTAAATCTGTTTTAGTTTTAAATTTTCTGCAAACTTCATTGGGCCATAACTGGGCCATACGGACTCCGATTTTCGAAAACTCGGACTCTATTTCGCGTATTTTTCCGAGACGAACGTAATGACGTAGCCCGTTTCCCCTAATTCCCACATCTGAGATTTATTATACTTTAATTTCCAACCATTAGTGTTAATTGAAATTCGGAGTGTTACATTCTCCCCTACTTAAAGGATTTCGCCCTCGAAATCTCTAAGTTAAGAAGAACGTATCCTACCAACCAAACAACCATCTACTAAACCATCAACCACAAGCAACCATTGTCCTTAGAAACTTCTAATGATGTATGAACATATGCAGAAAGTGTGTGTATATGTCCGTATACTAATGCAAAATCAGGCGGTCTACTGATTCAGTCGACCTCCTTAATGCAAACTATGATAGTGCCATGCATCCAATATGTATGCGAAACCCTATTGACACATACAAATTTCTACATGCGTGCACAACCATACACAAAAATGCATCATCCATATGATAACACAACCATGATACATCCATCAATTCTATCTAGCACATCCATTTATGCAATATGCAACATGAAGTGTCTGAGCCGATCTAGTGCCTAATGTGTGTGTATATGCGTCCACGAGCAACCACTAGCAATCAATTGCATCCACATGCATCCATCAACCATAACATGTTTCAAACACATGTTTCAACCATAGGTTTTACCCTATCTAAAGGTCCTAGGTACTAGCGAGAGGATATACTAAAGATAAGATAAGTACTAAGCGATAAAGGAGAAGTTAAAAGACATACTCTCAAAAAGAAATGGATACAAAGAACGCATCTTCGCTTCCGTCTCCCAAGTAGCATTGCTTTCGTCATCTCCCCATTGCACTTTCACTAGCTGAACTTCTCTATTCCTCAACTTCCTAGTTTCTGACCCAAGGATGCGAGTAGGAGCTCGTCGAATCGTCGCATCACGCTCTACTTCTACATCTCTAAGCAAGCTCGGCTCTACCACCTCTGCGGTCTCATGTAAGCATTTCCTCAGATGTGATACATGAAATACATCGTGAACACCACTAAGTCTGTCGGGCAACTCTACCCTATATGCCATCCGTCCAATCCTTTCCTTAATAGGAAACGGCCCAACAAACCTTGGTGCTAACTTCCCAACGGACCCGAAGCGAACAACATTTCTCAATGGAGATACTTTGACAAAAACCATGTCCCCAACCTCAAACTCAAGATCCGTTCTTCTCCGATCCGCATAAGATTTCTGTCTATCTTGCGCTGCCTTCATCCTTCTACGAATCAAATCAATCTTCTCTGAAGTCTCTCTAACCATATCTGGCCCAAGCAAGATCTTATCCGTAGATTCCCACCAACATGTAGGAGATCGACAAGGCCTTCCATAAAGAGCTTCGAAAGGTGCCATGCCAATACTGGACTGAAAGCTGTTATTATATGCGAACTCCACCAAAGGAAGATGTTCTTCCCATGTACCTCCAAAATCCAAGATACAAAGCCTCAAGAGATCTTCTAAGATACGGTTCACCCTCTCGGTCTGACCGTCTGTCTGAGGATGATATGCGGTGCTCAAACACAACTGAGTCCCTACCGCCTCTTGCAAACTTCTCCAAAACTCACTAGTGAAGATAGGATCTCGATCACTCACAATGCTGGATGGTACGCCATGCAATCTAACAATCTCTCTAACATAGACTGAAGCAAGCCATGGAGCGGTCCTCTTACTCTTCACGGGTATAAAATGGGCACTCTTGGTAAGTCTGTCCACCATAACCCAAATTCCCGTATTGCCCTTCCTCGATCTCGGTAACCCATCGATGAAATCCATCGAGACACTATCCCACTTCCATTGCGGGACTTCCAATGGGTGTAGCAACCCACCGGGTTTCTTTTGCTCCGCTTTAACTTGTTGGCACACCAAGCATCTAGCCACATACTCGGCCACATCTTTCTTCATACCGGCCCAGAAGAAAACTCTCTTCATGTCTTGGTACATTTTGTCTCCACCGGGATGAATAGTCATTCTCGAACGATGTGCATCATCCAAAATAGCCTTCTTCAAACCCTCATCTTGCGGTACACAAAGTCTACCGTCTCTATGCAACCATCCCTTATCATCTATGGTGTATCTACCCAAATGGCTGGACGACTCCCCTCTTATAAGCTTCTCTACCAACTCAACCAACTGTGGGTCGTCTCGCTGAGCCTCGCCAATCCGTCCCAAAAGGGTAGGTCTAACTTCCAAGGATGCCAACAAACCAGGTACAAAATCAACAGAAGGTCTGAAGTCAAACAAAGAAAGAAACTCCAAGCTTCGCCGTTCCACGAACAATGGACTCAAAGATAGCCTTTTTCTACTCAAGGCGTCTGCCACCACGTTACCCTTGCCAGGGGTATACGCTATCTCAAAATCATAGGATGCTAAGAACTCCATCCACCTTTGCTGTCTTAAATTTAAATCCTTCTGGGAGAATAGGTACTTCAATGATTTATGGTCGGTGTACAACTCGAATCTCTCACCAAGAAGATAATGGCGCCAAGACTTAAGTGCGAAAACAATCGCGGCCAACTCTAGATCATGGGTAGGGTAATTCTTCTCATGCACTCTCAATTGCCTCCCTCCATAGGCTATTACCCTTCCCTCCTGCATCAAGACTGCGCCCAATCCTGTTCCACAAGCATCGGTATAAACAACAAACGGCTTACTCCCATCTGGGAGCACTAAAACTGGAGCGGTGGTCAAAGCTCTCTTTAACCGTCGGAAAGCATCATCACAATCTACGTCCCATAAGAAAACGAGATTCTTCTTCGTCAAGCGGGTTAATGGGGCTGATATCTTCGCGAAGTCTTTGATGAACTTCCTATAATATCCTGCCAACCCCAAGAAACTTCTTACCTCGGTAGCATTTTTAGGAACTTTCCAATCCTGGATAGATACTATCTTTGCGGGATCCACAGCTATCCCTTCCTTAGAGACCACATGCCCTAAGAATCGCACTTCTCTTCTCCAAAAATGACATTTAGAGAATTTAGCTTTTAGACTATGCGCTCGAAGAGTCTCCAACACTTCCTTGAGATGTAAGGCATGCTCTTCTTCACTCTTGGAAAAGACCAAGATGTCATCCACAAAAACTACTACAAACTTATTCAGATACTCTCTGAACACTCTACTCATGAGATCAACAAAGTATGCCGGGGCGTTTGTCAACCCAAATGGCATCACTAGCCACTCATAAAAACCATCCGGAGTTCGGAAAGCAGTCTTCTCTATACTGTCCTCCGCCACTCTCAACTGATGAAACCCTGTAGCTAAGTCCATCTGCGAAAATACTGAGGCGCCAACCAACTGATCAAAGAGATCATCTATCCTTGGTAATGGGTGTCTATTCTTCTTTGTGAGCTTATTAAGTTCTCTATAATCCACACAAAGTCTGAGGGACCCATCCGCCTTCGTGGCAAACACAACTGGAGCTCCCCACTCTGATATACTTCGCCTTATGAACCCCTTCTCAAGCAACTCCCCTACTTGCTTATGAAGTTCTCTTCTCTCACGAGGAGCCATATGGCGCACTGGCAAAGACACTGGTTTGGCATTATCCACCAAATAAATTCGGAAATCTATCTCCCGCTTCGGAGGCAAACCCTTCACTTCTTCAAACACATCCGGATATTCCCGGACCACTCTGACTGAACGCAAACTCTCGACCGAAGCATCGAGCGATTCAAGATAACTTAGCAAAACAGATTCCATGGGATTACAAGAGATCTCGAGAGTATTACCCAAGCGGGTCATAAGCCTGACAACTCTCCTTTCACAATCAAGAACGGCACCATTACTGGATAACCAGTCCATGCCCAAAATCAACCCATAGCCCGTGAAGCCCAATACAAAAGCATCACATCTAAACTCAACGCTAAGTATAGAAATCTTCAAACCCAAACATATCATAGACAGGTATATGGAGCCCCCAATTGGGTTTGAAACAACCAAGGGATCATCAACTAGACTGGTGTCTAAGTGCAGTGACTCAACTAATGATGATGAGATAAAAGAATGCGATGCGCCAGAGTCAAACAAAGTACGAACTGGATGATCAAACAGAAAAACCAGACTTTCAACGGAAATAGTTCTACCTCTCTGCTGAATCGGTGGAACTGAGAGAACCTGAACTTGCCCCCCTGACTGAGGTGGTGCTATAAGAGCTTGCACCTGACCTCCTGAGGTAGACCCCGTCTTCTGCCCCTTCTTTGGGCAGTTTTTCACAAGATGCCCCGCTTCACCACAATGAAAGCAACCGGTCTTCTTCTTTTTGCGACAATCCTTACTGAGATGCCCTGGTGTACCACAATTGAAGCACTTCTTCTTTGTCTTCTTCTTGTCACCATTGCCTTTTCCACCCTTGCCTTGTTGTTGTTGTTGCGGTTTCTTCTGATCCCCCTTTTTCTCTGGTGCCTTAGAATTCTTATCATCCTCATGCATAAGTGCCATATAGACAAGTTTCTCAAAAGTGGCCCCCATAGGAATGTGAGTCATAGCTATTCCTTGCAATGGTTCGTTCAAGCCTCTAACGAACCTCAAAGCCTTCTTCTCTGGTGTATTCACCAACTCTATGCCAAATCTTGCTAATTGATTGAATTTGTTGACATATTCTTTCACCGTGAGATTCCCTTGCTTCAAATTCAAGAACTTCTCCATAAACAGATTCTCTTCCGCCCTTGAGAGAAACTTAGCCCCAAACCTTTGCTTGAAATCCGCCCAAGAGTCAACAGGGCGCTCTCCATTAGTGACCTCCCACCAGAATGAGGCCTCTCCCTTCATTAACCAAGCCGCCAACTTGACTTTCTTTCCCTCTTCCACTTCAAAGATATCTAGCAACTCTTCCACTTCCTTAAGCCAATCTCTAGCCTCTACGAAAGTCTCTGAACCTAGAAAAGGTTTTCCTCCTATAGCCTTGAACTCCTTGCAAACCTTAGCAAAATTATCCACTCTAGGCTGAGGAGGTGGAGCGGTTGTCTCTGGTGTAGTAGCATTGGCTGGACCCGCAGCCGCGGCCCTAGCCTCTTGCAACCTCCTATACCATAGTGGTATAACTAAACCCTCCGGGATGTTAAGATCTTCAGCCATGCTGAAACGAAAGAGGAAAGATTCAAAAAGGAGATTCCGAAAGATAACGATATGGCTATTGGGGATTATGCTTTTCTTTTTCAAAAACTTTTCCTTTTAAAGACATGTTTTTGAAAATACTTTCTTCGAAAATACTCTTAGAAAATAGTTTTTCTAAAAAAATTATCTGTTCTGGTAACCTTAAGCTCTGATACCACGTGTAACACCCCACTCCCGCTATGGTCACTCACTAAGGGAATGCCATAACATTGGTGGAGTATTTTAGTGAATATAGAACAGAAAAATTAAAACAAGACAGATATAAATAGTACTTGAAATTTTAAAACATCATCTCATAACAGCGGAAGTAAAACATGTCTGGTTACATCATAAAACCATAATAAAGGTCAAGTACAATATCCATCAAAATAAAGGAATACATAATCCCACTCTCATACAATAGCCAAAACAGAAGAAAAGATAACTGGATAACTGGAGCTTTACATCTACCCAAGCTCCTAAAGACTGGAACAGCAATCCGATCAAGCTCCACTACTGCTAGGATCCACCACAGGACCTGAGGGTTGGGAAAAAGATAAAAACAACGGGGTCAGACATAAGTCTGAGCGAGTCCTATAACTTTAACAATACAATCGTTAAAGTAACCAGAGAAGACATGAATTGATATACGGTAACATATAGGGATGAATAGCTATCCTAAGCAATCAACTAAACTAAGATAAAGGATAAAGACGCATCTACCCTTCCCAAGGTAAATTACTAAACTGCACCACACCAGTCATTCTTAACTTAAAGGTTGATCCCTCCTAAGGACTTATAAAATTACTTTAATAGTACTTGCGTACCCCTAGATGACCAAGTAGGCGCCACGGGGCCCTACAATCCACTAGGTGTACACACTACTCCCCATTCGATCGGCTCCCTAACGTAGATACCCGTGCTGGCCCCACCATGGGGTGTACCATTCCCCAACGTGGCAACCCGATATAATTAACGGTGCACGGCTTATATCTACACGATGCAACAACGGCTTATCTACCAACCCGGGCCCACTCACGCATATGAAGCCCGTTGGACTTGCGTTGCCACCGCTAACCCGTTTTGGCCTCTTATAATCAAGCCCAATACGCGTGTCCCGTCACTCGACATGGGTCGAGCCCACAAAGATACGTTTGGGATATTGGTTGAAATGGGCCCCCACAAGCTACCCACTTAAGCTTGTCAAATATCTAGTGTATCCCACTTAACCCTTTAATCATGTTTAATTACATGTTTCTCTTGGTTAAGTATACTAATCGTATTTTCTATTGCCACCCAAGGCAACCCACTTAAGATTCCACATGCCACCCAAGGCACCCACTTAACCCCTCATGTCCCACTACATGCTATAATGGTTAAGTGTTTCTTAATTAATTAAGACCGTGATCTCCCGTAAAGACCTCCCACATTAGACTGACTGTTATGACCGCCTGGTTAAGCCGGTAGAATCCGGGCAGTCTTACGTCATAACAGAGTCTAACCTCGTGTCTTTACCTTAATCACGTTTTTAATTTGTGCCTAAGACCTCTCACATTGGGCTGACATTTGTAGCAACTGGTTAAGCCGGTCGGGTCCGGGCAGTTTTACACTACAAATGAGTCCAACCTCGTGTCTTAGTCGATTAATTACACCTAATTAATCACCCCCATATTAATTATCCCTAATTAATGTCAAGCTTTTCTTAACATGGGTAGACCTAACTCAATAGGTAAATTCCCATGGGGTAGACCTAACTCAATAGGTAAATTCCCAACACATAGTATGGGTACACCTAACCTAATAGGCAAATTCCCATACTATGTTCCTTTATTTTATGTTATGCATAATTATATTAATTTCACACAATCTTATTAACTTATGCATTTAATTACCCCATCGTTCCCACGTAATTTCGTTCTCATGATATAACACATATAAAAGGTGTCAACTTGCATATGAATGAACATGTTTCAAAGGTGCCATCTTGCATATTAACAAACACATAACTTGCACATGCACTTGCATAACATGTCACATAACTTGCATATAATATGTCACATAACTTACATATTCACTTGCATAACAAACTTGCATATTAACTTATAGACTTGCATAATGTGTCATCATAAACTTGCATATTAACCAACATGTAACTTGCATATTAACAAACATGTAACTTGCATATTTACAAACATGTAACTTGCATATTTACTTACATGTGACTTGCATATCAACAAACATGAATCTTGCATATTAACAAACATGTAACTTGCATATTTTCTTACATGTAACTTGCATATTAACAAACATGTAACTTGCATATTAACAAACATGTAACTTGCATAGCATATCACCATGAACTTGCATAACATGCATATGATTACATAGCCCACAACTTGCATATTTAGCATCATGCAAACATAACATACATCATATTAATCTTGCATAAACTTACATACTCAACATGCATAAACATAAGATTAATGCTAACATCATATCATATGATTCAAAGCTCATTAATCCACATACAAAACCATAAATCTCATCACATCTCATCTAATTAGTTTACCAAAAGATCATCAAAGTGATAGAAACTCACAACTAGCAACTTTGCACACCAAATAAAGAAGATTAAGATGCTAAGAAGAGATTAGAGGTTGATTTGAGAGTGATTAGCATGCAACCCTCTTCATAAAATTAGTGGAGGCCATGAGAGCTAGCATTTTGCCATAGTTTAGTTACTAGGTTTAATTATGAATGAATTAGGGTAGGGTTAGGGTCTTATTTATAGGATTAGAAAGTGTTTTAGGCCCTTAGATTAACCCTAGATTAGATTAGGACCCTTAGATTTTGGAAATCTCTAGAACCAGCCCTCCTAGCCAGCCTGAAACCCAACCTGGTGCAACCTGGTGCACCCAGGTTCACTGGGCGCCTGGACCCTGTCGACAGGCAAGTCGACAGGCATGTCGACACCCCTGTCGACAGGCCTGTCGACAGCCCTGTCGACATGGGCTGGGCGGGAAGCTTCCCGCCTGACCCCGCCTGGCCCAGCCCAAATCTGAATATTTGAATTTTTAAATCTGTTTTAGTTTTAAATTTTCTGCAAACTTCATTGGGCCATAACTGGGCCATACGGACTCCGATTTTCGAAAACTCGGACTCTATTTCGCGTATTTTTCCGAGACGAACGTAATGACGTAGCCCGTTTCCCCTAATTCCCACATCTGAGATTTATTATACTTTAATTTCCAACCATTAGTGTTAATTGAAATTCGGGGTGTTACACACAAGTCCAAACTAAGTATCCATCCCGGTGTGAGAAAGATGTATAACGATATCAAACGCACATTCTGGTGGAGGTCAATGAAAAGAGATATTTCATTATATGTTAGCAGATGCCCCACTTGTCAGCTAGTTAAGAGCGATCAGTAGAAATTGGCTGGACTATTACAACCATTAGAAATTCCAGGATGGAAGTCGGAGCAAATTTCGATGGACTTCATTGATGGCTTGCCTCGAACTAGGAAAGGAAACGACAGTATATGGGTAATCGTAGATCGCTTCACGAAGACTGCCCATTTCATACCTGCCCGATCCAACAGAACGGCTCAAAGTTTAGCACAGATTTACTTCAAAGAAATAGTTAAACTGCATAGAGTGCCGCTCAATATAGTCAGTGATAGAGATCCCCTATTTACTAGCAAATTCTGGGAAGCATTCCGGACAGAATTGGGATCCAAATTGAATTTAAGCACCGCTTATCACCCACAGACATACGGCCAAACTGAGCGGGTGAATAGAATTCTATAAGATTTACTGCGGGCTTGCGTTATCGATTTTGGAGGCTCATGGGAAGATCACTTACATTTAGCCGAATTCTCTTATAACAATAGCTATCAAGCAAGTCTGGGAATGTCCCCATTTGAAGCATTATACGGTAGACCATGCAGATCTCCCGCATGTTGGGTAGAACCTGGCAACAGACTTGTGTTAGGGCCCGATATGATTCGGGAAGCATCGGATAAAGTCGATTTCATTAAGAAGCGATTGAAAACCGCACAAAGCCAACAGAAAAGTTATGCTGATGCGAGAAGAAGAGATTTATCATTTGCCGTGGGCGATTATGTTTATTTAAGAGTTTCTCCAATGCGGGGGGTAATCAGATTTGGCAAGACTGGGAAGTTGGCACCGAGATTTATTGGTCTCTTTCCTCTACTTGAACGGATTGGATCTCTTGCATATAGGGTTTCATTACCTGATTGGTTGCCTGGTGTACATGATGTGTTCCACGTGTCTCAACTCAGAAAACATGTTCATGATCCAGATCTTGTTGTAGAAGAAGCAGCGCAATAGGATATAGACATAACTCCAGAATTAGCGCTCAGAAGAGAGCCATTAAAGATTGTTGGCAAAGAAACTAGAGAGCTAAGGAGCAAAAAGATTCATTTAGCCAAAGTGCAGTGGAGTAGTGATCCTAGAGACTGTACTTGGGAGACTGAGGAAAGCATTAAACAAGCCTACCCCAAATGCAGAGTGGACATCTTTGACTAACTCCGGTGCAAGGTACCTTTACAATACTTTGCATTTACATTTTGTTTCCTACTTAGCTGTTATTTCCTTTTCGAGGACGAAAAGTTTTAAGTGGGGGAGATTGTAATAACCCGGAAAATGTGAACCAATTTAAAAATTTTAAAATTGGTTAATACCAAAGAATTTGAATAATTGAAATAGCATATTTCAATAAGATAAAGAATGGGGTATAGTATTGCAGTTTGAAATTTTGAATACAAACTTTGTCTGACTGTACCGGGTGGAAAATATAACAAATTTTAGCGAAACTGAAAATATTTAAATTTGTTTATGAATACCTTTCTAACGAATCTGAAAAATCGAAGTTTCATAATGGGAATCAAAAGTTATGGCCGAATGAATTTTCAGAAAGGTCGCTATATAGCATATATAGCCCCTGAAAAATGATATTTTGCATACGATCTCGGAATTCGACGAAACCACTTTTGTTGGGTCCGGGATGTCAAACTATTGCTAGGTTTCAAATTTCATAATTTTTGAAGCTAGTATGTGAGCGGGGCAAAAGAAAATGTGATTGGTCGATTTCTGTTAAAATGGGTCGACCTAAAAATGGTCATTTTTCAAACGAGCTCAGAATTCGACGAAACTGGTTTTGTTAGAACCGTATCGCCAAAACAAAGCTAGATTTATTTTTCTGGAATTTTTCGATTCAGTTTGTGGCCCTGGCAAACTGAAATGTACGTTCAAATTAAATATTGAATGTTTTATATTTTAATTTGAAAAATAGCTGACTGTAACAGTCGAATTGGCCAACGAAACATATCCCATTGTGTCCGGAATGGGGGTATTTAGCTAGGGGCGATAGTCGTTGGGTTTGATTTCGAGTTCGTTTGTAAAAACACTATTTAGAATTTCCTATAAAGTCTCGACCAATAGGATTTTTTCTTTAAAAAAAAAATCTCAGAAACCCTAGCCGCCCCAGGCGATATTGACGATCCACATTGCTCAAAACTTCCCCTCGATTTTCCCGCCGCCACAGGCGAAGCTAGGCCGCGTCACCACCGCAGTTCGACGGCCCTTCCTCCCCTCTTCACATCCGACCAAACGCCGCCCTCCACCATCGCCTGTATCGCCTGAACCACCCCCAGGAAGTCGACGTCTTTCCGACGCCGCCCAGCCTTCCTCCAGCCACCGAGCTGACCCCACTCCTAGGAGCAGGCGCGCCTCTCCAAGCCCGAGGGCGCGGCACTACCTGATCGAAGCAACGATCGACGGATTTCACGAATTTTGCTAACCTAGTTTTGAACCTTCAAATAAAGGTACGGCCTTGTTTTTCTGAAATGAAAATAACACTTTTAAGCGTTGCAAAACTTTGAAAAATAATATCTTTTTCAATCGTTAACGAAATTTGATGAAACAGGAGACACCGTGACCGCAAGGAGGCTCTCTACACATAGAAGAAGCCGCGGATTTTTCTGATCTTCCTACGATTTTTAGCACTGCAAAAACCAATGTGAGGAATCTAAACTAAATTGTGTGAATGGAATCGCGCTGTATAAATTATATAAGCGAAGTGTAAATTATATACGCATTGTATACCTCATGTGCATGTGTTGTATAAGTTATATTAGCGATGTATAAATTATACAAGCGTTGAATGAAACATATATGCTTTGAATTGTGATGAAATGCAAGTGAATTATAACATAATATATATATATATATACTCCCCTCGTCCACAGACCATGGACGATATTTATTGCTTGTGATTGACGTGATATTATATGGTATGACGAATGGTTGGAAATAATTGTTTGTGGTTGATGTTGTGGTTGAAAAATACCTTTGTGGTTGAAAAATACCCTCTTGTGGTTGAAACAAATTAGAATAGGATTGTGGAAATAAAAATAAAACATGTCGCCTGCGTGCGAACTAGATGCATGATCTCCATTGTCAAAAACCGCGAGGTTTTAAGGTAGAGCAAGGAGCCGTACTAGAGACGGTCCCGGTTTTAACTACCCTGCCGTTATGCTGCCGAAATTTTCTGAAATATTCATGTGTTAGAATAATTTTCATTTGATGAAATTAATTACATATGTTGAAACGAATATTCATGTGTTGAGTTGCAATTCATTCGTTGAGTTGAAATTCATGTGTTGAATATTATTTGAATTTAAACAAATAGCTTTAGCGATAAAAATCACATTTTTATATATATACAACTATAGAGAATATTCATGTGTTGAGTTGCAATTCATTCGTTGAGTTGAAATTCATGTGTTGAATATTATTTGAATTTTAACAAATAGCTTTAGCGATAAAAATCACATTTTTATATATATACAACTATAGAGAATATTCATGTGTTGAGTTGCAATTCATTCGTTGAGTTGAAATTCATGTTTTGAATATTATTTGAATTTAAACAAATAGCTTTAGCGATAAAAACCACATTTTTATATATATTCAAACTATAGCGATAAAAATCACATTTATATATATATATATATATATATATATATATATATACACACAAACTATAGAGAATATTCATGTGTTGAATTGAAATTTGTTCGTCGAGTTGAAATTCATGTGTTGAATGTTATTGTATGTTAAAATAAAATGAATCGACAATAAAAACTACATTTTTATTGTGAATATGAAGTGTTAAAAACATTCACGTGTCGAATAAATATTTTTGATGATAAAAATATTTCTTTTATCATGTATACGCATTGATAAAAATACACACGTGTTGAAATAAATAATAGTTTGCTAGAAATATTATTATTGGCTTTGTTCTGCATATATATACATGTGTTGAACAGGAAAAATGGATTAGCTATATAGTAAAGAAATTATTTGCATGCTCGACAAATAGGTAAGCCTTGATGAGTTGGCTGCGCAATTTTATTTTTATATCAACTCCTGTGAATGCCATTGGATGCGGAGTGCTGGTTATTCTGTGTGAAATAATAAACATTGCCATAGGATAGTAACAATTAATTTTGAACTACACTACATGGCATACTTCTTGACGATAGGCATACTTCATCATATTCCACATAAGCAATTGGAGCTTGTGTGACGAGGTGGAAGATTTACCATACGAGCGAGAGGCTTGTATGGCGATGATTTTATACTATAGGTTGAACTGATGACTGATATGGACTATATAAAATATAACGATAAATTGCCAGATTAATAAAAACCCCACACGGGTCTGGAGTTGACAATAATCACGTCTCTCTAGTTATTAGATGCGGCACATGGACTATTTATTTCCACACGGAAACGGGGTGACGAGAATTTATTCTCTAGAGTGATTATCTATACATGCTCCCCCGTAAACACCAGAATATATCACTATAAATATGTGGATGCTTTTTAGGATTTATTGGGTACCTAACACAGCCCAATAAATTTCCAAACCCCACCCCGTACAAAGGAGGTTATGGCGAAATTTTTCGAAATATTAGGGCGTTAGTGAAATATTTGAAGTGAAAATGAAGTTGAAAATATAGAATGAACTATGGTTGGAATTATAGAATGAACTATATTTATATATATAAATATAAATATAATTAAAAGGAATCGAAGCCATGCAGTTTATGTTTCGGAATCGTAATTTGAAACGATTAGTACGAGAAATCCGACCATCGGATTTTCCCGAAACCGCAACCGCTGGGTTCGCCTTGGAAATATCTTTCCAACGGCACCAACCTTGTAAAAATCCAACGGTTGGATTGTCCGGAATGTTTAATTCAAATCTGAAGAAAAACAGCGCCAGAATCGTTTATATTTATATATAAATATAAATATAATTAAATTAAATCGAATAACGACCCTGCAGTTCGAATTTTGAAACCGTAACTTCAAACGACTAGTGTGGAAGATCCGACCGTCGGATTTTCATGAAACTGGAACCGTTGGGTTCGCTTTGGGAATATCTTCCCACTGATATAGACTTTGTAGAAATCCAACGGTTAGATTTTCCGATATATGTAAAACAAATTAGGGGGAAAACAGCGCCAGTGCCACGGCACGACCTGAAACGTCGTTTGATTAAATATGGCCATTTTTAAATAATAAAAATGGCGAAAAATCGTTATAAAATATTATAAGCAACATAGATTGCAAATAAACCAATTGGGCTTGAATTGTTTGATATTTGATGGTTGTATGTGCTTGACACGAAAATAACACTAAAGAACTGAAAGATGGATGTCGAATAATATAACCATGGAAAGAATCGATTTAAATTCAAATTACGTGAATTATTTGAAAAGGCCGAGCTAACCCTCATTTCAAATAATTTATCGAGCGATTCGAATTGGAAAATGCAAAGACGATTCAAGACCGACGATCTTCATATCGGTTGGATGGGCGCTGCTGAGGTTCCTGACTGGAGTAGCTACCGTGAAGGAACGGAAGTAGTAGCCGTCTGAACGTATGTGTTGATTGTACGGATATGCGAGGAATTTGACGCCTCCGGTTTCGTTCAGACCCAAAACGGACTTGTAAATGGACTGTGTGTCTGACATTGGATTTTGTTCTATACTGATTGATCTCTGTTAAATATATATCTGTTTGGCGGCGGAGAATTTATTCTTTTGCTTAACGCCCTTCTCTGAGACGTACGAGCCCAGAGGTTATATATCGATAGAAATCAGTCATACGAAGTGGATTGCCTATGTGGCATGCCAAGATGCTGTGATCAAGGCTTCTGTTGCAAAGCAAAGTCTTGTGGTTGATGATCAAAGCACGGTCTACGTGGCCTGGCTTTGTGTATAGAGTGGATTCGCGAGCCTCACACCTCGGTATGAGTTAAAAACGGGATACGGACTGCAGGGAGAGCACGACGTTTCTTTCTAGCTATGGTGGTGTCAGTGACTTACTAGCCCTGACATATATATCTATTTTTCACCTATGTGGTTGTTGGAATGCGAGGCGCCTCGTTTATAGGTCTGTAAGGACCGGGAAACGTGTGTTCAGGTATAAGTAATCCTCAAACGTAAGAGAGGACCGGCCCTTAAGCATCCAGGGTTACCCAGAGTGTGTAGTCCTGAGGCATTTGCTAGAATGTCTCGAAGCGGAGAGGAGCTTGCCCCTTGCCTCGACTCATGACGGAAATCCAATTTCCTATAAGAAATAACGGACTCGATTGTAGAACTAGTATGGCGACATAGTATATGGTAGCTATGCCGCCTATGATTGATATTTATGATGCTATTCATTTTTGAAACATATATGCACTAGTAATAATATCAATTGATTTTGCTTTATACGTATCAAGCATATTTGGCCATTATAAGGTAAAACTTTATCCTCTGGCTTGCGTTGCATTATATGATGGGACTTGAGTCTTATAATGGCTTCATTCTTTTTAAAAGCATTGCGTTGTTTTAAAGAATTTACTTTGTTTTAAATGCACTAGCAATCACTGGAGTAAACCCGTTCCACGAAAGTGGCGTGGTCCTATGATTTGCTTATTACTGTTGTTTAACTGTTAAATAGATTCCTCATACCAGTCCCCATGATTGACTCGTTGTTTGTTTCACTTTGCAAACGTGGGTGCCCTTATTTTCACACGGGCAGCCTAGTTCACAGGTGACAGGTTGTTTTTGGCTCTGCAATGTTGTATAGAGTGCATTTTGGCTTATGGCGAGGCTGACTCCACAGAGATGACTTTGACATTTTCCGCCATTATTGTACTTATATTATGATTCCGCCATAGGCGATGCAGACTGCTTTACTTTCAGTATTTATTCTCGTATGTATATGTACCGCCTTCGGCGATGTAGACTAATACCCTTATTATGTCTCACTGCATGTATGTATTCCGCCTCTGGCGATGATGACTGATCACTTCCCTTTTTATTTACTAAGTTATATCCTACGCTGTGCTATTCTGATGTTGTTACATGTTGTGATTCCGCTGTCATATTTATGTAAATTATTCTATTTATTGTTTTTGCTATTATTTGTACTCTGCTATGATGATTGATGTGTTATATTCCAATGATTATCCCTAATACCGCCCCTCGGATTTTGGGATCGTCACAAGGATTATCTGAAGATTTATATTAGTTGGTAATCGTAAAAGAAGTTATTGGTAATTTATTATTTCCGTTAGTGAAATAATAATGCCACATTAGGTAGAATTTGGAGAATATATAACGAGGATTCCGAAGTGAAGGAAATTTGAAAGATGTGAGAATAATATATAAAATGAGGATTCCAAAGTAAAAAGGAATAAAAGGCGTTGCGTGGAATTTAACGATATTTTCAAGTTAGAAAGGAAACGTAAGGTTGAGTTTTATCCTATCAGAATAAGCATGGATTATTGTTTCAAGTAATGAAATTGATAATATTTCGTAACATTGTTTTACGAGTAATAAGTTAAAATGATTTCCCAGTATTATATAATATAATAATGTGGCTAATGTTTTGTAAGCGGAAATAGACAACTGAATATGATACAAGATTTTCCTAAGTATTAAAATGAACTTGTTTAAAGAATAAATCTTATGTTAAATAAGAAGCGTAAAACTATATTCATAATATCAAAATATTTAAGAGTTTTAAATTACATTTATTTTAATTAAAAGGCAAAGTTATGCCGAATATGGAACCAGTGACTCATTGGATTATCATGATTGAAACACTGTATATTTTGATAGTTAAATAACCAACTATCAAATTTGTCCAATACGATTGTTGGTACGGAAAGACCGGGATCAAATTTATATTCGGAAACCATTCCGACCAACAAATACGTGAAGATATCGGAAGACGATCAAGATGGAGCATTGAAGACCGTTGATCTTCATAAAATGGAAGAACTGCTAATAATCTCTGCTCTGCAGCCAGAGACGTACTGTGGTTCTTTCGTGGTTGGAATCTACGGATTGCAAGGACTTCTCGCTACTGATCCATGGGGTGATTCCTATATTGGATGCAGTAGGAGAGTGCCTTCGGTTCATCCTGTTCCTGAATTACTTGTATGGACGAATGCCTAATAGAGTATTTCCTGAAACCATGTATGTTGATTTTTACAAATATACCGAGTGGTGGTAAGGAGGGGCCCTTCTTTTACACCCAGAGTATATTTGTGGATGTAAATTAGTGACTTGACGGGTCTGATAATGTGGCATTCAAAGTGAATGGTGACCAGATATTCCAAAAGGAAATTCAAACCTCAAGCATCACAACCGGGAAATGACAAAAATCAGGTAGGCAGCATGGCTATGTGGGTCACTCCCATTAGGGTGTATAATCACCTATCTAGAGAAATTCCTATTTGCTTCTTTAATCTATTTCGATGCTGTCCCTTTTCAGGAAACGGTGGTTTGAGCCCAACCGTTAGTGATATACATTCGATACACTCAAGCGAAATGAGTGGTCGGTCATGTGTGGGCCAGGTTGCAAGACGTTCTTGTTGAACTCAGTATATTCGCCTCTAGAGATACACTATCGGAAGGTGGTCCAATACCTTGTCATAGTCGGAATCCAATCTCCAATAAGCGCCGCGGTTTTGATTGTATACTATGTATGTGGAGCGTGAGATGCAAGCGTTCCGCTAGATTCATATCTACTTGTATTTAGACACTATTATAATATCAGCAAAGATATTGATTTCAAAAATGTTTTGGATTATCGTAAGGTAAAAACCGTCCGTATTTATGTGTGGATTTGGTCTTACGATTATCCTTTCTTTCGAAAAGATTTTTGAACTTAAAAATCAAGCTGGATGATTTCCCTTAATACTCTGCGAGTTTTTCTCACTCTGGTTCACCAGACTGACCCGGTGTTTTGTAAATGCTCGGGTTAGATCGGGGTGTACAGATCTAGATTATCCGATGCTGCGAAGTCCAGGGATGAGCTGGAGGTGTTCAGACGTATGATATTATATAACTACTATTCCGTTGTGTGCTGTATATGAGGACAGGTTATTATAACTGTCCAAAGGTGTTGATCTACTCTGATATTGTATGTATTTTTAAAGGCTCTCAATAAAGATTTATTTCTGTATTATATTTTGTTCCACCGCGATGTGAGACTCTATGTTGTGTTGTTTCTTCTTCTTCTTCTATTATAGTCTTTCTTTCTTATCTCACCCTCTAATATTCATTCTATAAACGTTCCAGTGTTTTCGGTGTTTGGAAGATCGACATGAGATACAATAAATGTATTTATGTTGATTTTCGGGACCGAAAATCCTTGGGTCGTTACAAGTTGAATCCATAGGGATTGTATAAACATGTTAACTTGAGTAGGGGTTAAGTAAACTTGGTTGAAAACAGTGGGACGGTTAAGTATATCTGGGTTGGGTAGGTAATATTTACATATAGGCCCACAAAACTTAACCGGTTGGGGTTATGTAATTAAAGACACCATTAGGTAAGCATAACCTGTGGAAATGTTGGGCTTGGGTTTTATATATATATGTATATATATATATATATGCCCATAAACTTAACCATTAAATAAACATGCTTGAATTAGTGGATGGGTTAAGTAAATCTGAGGGGGGTGGGTAATATTTATATATAGGCCCACAAACTTAACTGTTAAGTAAACATGCTTGAATTAGTGGATGGGTTAAGTAAAAGTGAGGGGGGTGGGTATTTTATTTTATTTTGAAAATGTGTGGGATATATATATATATATATATATATATATATGTATGTATGTATATATGTATATAGGCCTACAAACTTAACCTGAGGGGGTTATGTAATTAAAGACACCAATAGGTATACATAACCTGAGGAAATCCTAGTGGGGATACAAGACAAAGGGGAGAGCTTGTATCGTCTTGTGTGTGGGACCCGTTTCAGTCAGTAACTCATATAGCGGTATCGAACGAGGACTCCGCCCTAGGTCAGAGTCGGGGGCACGCTTACTGGGCTGATTGTGAGATCCAAACGTTGAGGACAGTGTGGGCGGCGCAAACCAACCGGAGCATGTGCGTGCATGTCCGGGAAGAAGGGGATAAGACGTCCGTGACACCAGTAGATATGATTGTGCACATCAATGAAGGATCGCCATTTTTGGAAATGATACCTCCTACTATGGGGCCGGCACAGGGTATCTACGGAGTAGGGAGCCGATCGATTAGGGTAGTGGTTAGGGTACATCTAGACGCTGGTAAAAATTTTAGGAGCCTGTTAGTTTGGGCTTCCTATGGATTATATGGGGTTAAAACCCCTCACCTAAAGTACGCTTAAGTCTACCATCTTATAGTTGTTGGAATCATCTCATTCTGGTTATACTAGTATCGGTGCAGAGAATCAGAGTAATCTTTAGAAGCGCAATATACCCTATCATGTTTAACCTGTTTACCTTATCATACCTGCCTTTTGTGATGTTATCTCTCTTATCCACTTTATATGTCTGTCATGATACTTTTACTTATTTACTTGCTAAAAGTAACTGGATTCGCCAGACTTTATGTCTGGCCCTTTTTGTTTCCTCTCCTTTCTTCCGTCCCCCCCCCCCCCCCCCAGGTTCTCAGGGTGGGAATACTCAAGCTTGATCAGGATTCTGCTATCATTTTGTTGGAGCTGCTTAGAAGTATTGCTCAAGCTTCTATCTTTGCTACTATAGCTACGTTTTTATTTGGGGAATTTGCTTCTTTTATTTTGTACTCTGATGCTTAAAAGCAAGACAGAAGTTTTTATGATGTACTGGTTTTTATGTAATGCAGACATATGATGTTTTGAACCATGAGGCTTTATGATTAATAAAGTTAGTTTTTATTCCGCTGCTATTTTTTTATATCTGTCTTATAATGTTCCGTTTCTGTTTACCTTTAACGCTTCACGAAACTTAATGCATTCTCTTAATGACTGACATTAACGGACGTGGGGTGTCACACGGCTTTTGTCAAAAAGTAGGTCAACGGTTATACATGCAAATAATTGGTTAAATATTGTTTCTATTTATTATGATATCTCATATTGAAACAAAATTTATCGTTGATTAACATCTATGAATGCCCGAAAATAAATTGGAGGGATCCAACTAGATTCCTCAAAATTATTACTGTTTGTTTTCATATATTGCAATATATGATGCTTAAATGTACTATGATAAATTTTATTGTGTTGGATGCTTGAATAGCACTGGCCTTAAAATAATTGGTAACACTGTAAAAATATATTCAAATGAGATGGAAAAGAATCTGGGTTTTGAAAAGGAAAAAAATCTATTTTTAAAAATAGAAATTGAATTTCGAATGGGCTAGGAAATATTAACATGTTTTTAATAATAAAAACAAGTAGTTTAATTTACAATCGATGTTTATAAATGAGAGAAATAATTATCATTAGATAGTTTAGGAATGTAAATTCAATAGTGAATTAAAAGAGATACTGGAAATCGTTTTAAATAGAAAACGGTGAAATTTATTTCGATGTTCGAAATGTGAAGAGAAATCAAATAAATTCACAAGGATTTATAATTTGAATTCGATTATGTCGAATTGTATATAACTAATCTATTTTCAAGAAATTATATTTATATAATTCAGAACCTGACAAGATATTTAATATTCGGTTTGAAACCGATATTATATAATCGAATGTAAAATCGATATGAAATTATAAACTTATTAAATAAAATAGACTAGAAGGTTGATGTGTAAACGAGATTTGATCAATAAAACGGAATGTGATTGAGAAGTTATAAATGAATCGATAGATGGAAATTTTAACCTGTAATAATACTTATAAATTGGAACTAAAATTAATTTGATAAACGAGCCTAGATTTCTATAAAGAAATAATATTCACGTTTTAAAGTGAATAATGGTTTAAAAGCAACCGTTTTGTAGATTGGAATGATTATAAGAGAAATTGTTAATGATTTGAAAGCGAATTTAGAATGAAATGGAAACTGAGTTAACCTGAAATGATTAAATTATTCCAAAGTTTGGATGTTAACCGAACAGAGATTTTTCGAAAGCGAGTTATCGAATAGAGATTATTCGAAAGAGGGTTATATATTGAAATTTGACTATATCGAATTCAAGAAAATACTATTCACTTTTTGTATTAATCAAGATTTATTAAAATACTTAATGAATTAGTTATTATTTTATTTATTCAAATTAATGGATAAAAGTTATATTTTAAGATTTAATATCTCGGAGCACAGATTATAACACTATTGTTATAATCAGTGATTTCTGTAAAAGAAGTGGATTCCTAAATTGAATTCAAGAGTTGCATGAGCGATGTTTTGTTGGTATCGAAGTTATGAACTTTGTCTATTTCAAAGTTAAGAATGATGTTCAGTTACGGTCTAAGAGCTAATTATACCCTAGCTTGATTGACTTCACTATTGACTAAGAAATGGTTAAGGTTCGGTTGCGAGGATTAGTTAGAGTTATGGTTAGTTAATGAGTGAATAATGATCTGAATTGTCGTAATGATATTTTATACAACATTCGTTTAAATCCATATAAATGAATTTTGGAAACGTTTTCCAAATATAATCAGAGATGTTTTCAAAGCATAGAAGATGAAATGATTATGTTATAAGAAGTTAAAAATGGAGTCAAGGAAATTAAAAACCGACTAGAGATTAGTCGAGTTGAATGGCTTCTTGAGTGCGATCTGATGTTGGTTTCGGCCTTCGGGATTGACTTATGGAGTTGTTCTCTTACTAGTTTATGGTTAGGGACTGATGAATGCGAAAGAATAGTGATGCGTGAATAAGAAATGGAAATGTTTTCCAATGTTATATTTTTCTAAATATAGAAAATAAGAAAATGTGAATATATGGAATTGTCTTACAAGAATCATAAGAGGCCAAACGAGCTTTGAGAAATATCTGGGAAAGTTATGGAAAATTGCAAAATGAGAAGTTGGAAAGTAATAAGTTAAAAAGAAATTAATTTAAAGGGCTTATTATTGCTTGATGCTTAATTGTTAGAATTTCCATTTAGAAATAGGATCGTTGGTTGTATGGACGTTTCCTTTGATAGTTAAATAACCCAGCATCAAAACTTTGGTCCATTTTACATTTCTGTTGGCAATAGGAGAGACAAGATCAAGTTTATTATCAGAAAACCATTATGTATGGGCATAAGCATTTCGAATCAAAATATGCTAAAGAAAATTGAAGACAGAGTAAAATGCTAGGACTATTTGTTAATCCTAGGTAGAAATTGCCTAAGATGGATTGATGGGATAGTGCCTCCGGTTTGTCCAGTCTTAGGACAACTTGTATGGACGAATGTCTGACAGAGTATGCCTAACAGATCATCTATAGTGATCTCTTCAAAAGTACTACGTTTGGTGGTGGAGGAATTCGTTTATCTTAACTTTATGCCCGTGATATTTTTAGGGAAATCAATCAATGATTTGGCAGTTTGACAGTGTGGCATTCAAAATGGATGATGATGTGGTGTTATAAAAGGTAAGTATGGCCTTAAGCCTCACAACCGGGAAATGGCGAAAAATCGGGCAAGCAACATGGTTATGTGAGTTGCTCCCATTGGAGTTTATTGCCACCTATCTAGAGGAATATTCACTTGCTTCTTTATTCTATCGCTAATGTATGCTTCAATAATGGTTGCTGACCCACATTCGAGAACGAGATGTGATGAAAAGTGCTGAAGACCGGAAATCTTTACATCGAAAGGATTGGCATGTTGATTTTCTCTTCACTGGGTTGCTCCAATATTGAGATGTGATGATGGCAGCACGTCCGGATGTATTTGGGGAATTTTCGGAGTGCAAGGATCTCTCTTCTTTATTAGACGAGGAATAAGGTGCATTCGGTTTTGTTCAGACCCTGAACGGATTTATCTGGATGTGTGCTTGACATTGTATCTTGTAGTATGTAATGGATTTTTGATAAACGTATTTCTATTGGTGGCAGAGAATTTATTCTCTTAACCTAACACATTTCTTCGAGACGTACGAGCTAAAGGTGATACGGTTAGTGATTATCGATTATGTGTTATAAGATGACAATGTGGCATGCTAAGTGATGTACTAGTGATGATCAAAGCATGGCTTAGTGCAGCGTAGCTTTGTGTAACGAGACTTCGACAAGCCTCACACCCCTGTAAATGACCAAAACAGGAAAGATGCGGCCAGGTTTGGGTTATCGTCTCTTTTTAGATAGAAAGGTGTACCATGGTATGGAGCCCAGGTGTTACCTTAATGGTGACTTCTACTTTTTGTGGTTGTTGATGTTGCGGGGCCCCGATTTATAGGTTGGTAACGACCAAGAGATGATATACTCAGGGTTGATCCAGATAAGGAGCTCCCACCTTGTGCTGGAAGAGAACATATCTGGTGCTCCAGAGTTCTCGAGGAATCCCTCTAGAGATGTGTCTTTCGGTAAGGAAATTCCTTAGTCCGGTCATTTGATGGAAATTCATTCTCCACTATGAGTTTGTACGGTTTTAGTTGTAAACCTATATGGTGACATAATATATAGTGCCTATGTCGTCTGGATATGGTGTTCCAAAGTTCGCGAGGCATCCCTCTAGAGATGTTCCCATAGGTAAGGAAATTCCTTAGCCTGGTCATTTGATGGAAATCCATTCTTCACTACGAGTTTGTACGGTTTTAGTTGTAAACCTATATGGCGACATAATATATGGTACCTATGTCGTCTAAGATTTATACATTTATTTGTGAAAAAAATTTCTACACTATGAACTAATAATAATAAAAGAGAATTTTACGTATCAAGCATGTTTGGCTATCATAAGGGGAAATCTCTCCTAAGCTACGTTTGCATAGTGTGTGTGTGACAAGAGACCTTATGGTAGCTTCATTTTCCAAAAACATTTCGAGTTTTATGACTGGTATTCATAAGAGGAAACTCATTCCGTATTATACGGCGTTGTCTTATGATTTACCTAAACTTTAAAATGAATGTGAAAAACTGTTTTTGTTTCTCATACCAGTCTCATGGCTGACTTGGAGTTTATCATTTTTCCTTAAACTCTAGATGCCCACATTTTTGCACGGGCAGCCTAAGAGTCAGATCGTAGCAGTATTTTGGAGCACTATCTTTTGTGGAGCACTTAGCTTGGTGGACTATCTTTTGGATCTTCGAGATGAAGATGGAGCATGTTTTGGATTCACTCTCTTTCTGTTTATTTCCACTTTTACTATTATCTAGCAGTTCATGTAACTAGATATGTACATTACTCAGATGTAATCAATGATGTAACTCTGATGTACCTCATATTTGTTAGTGACATGTTGTTTTATTTAATGTGTGATTATTTCTGATGTGTTATAACCCCATACAACCATGTATTACACATTTGGATCTTCGACATTCGATGCTTAAGTTGTGTCATACATCGACTTTCAAAGTCCAAAATTCCGAGTCGTTACAATGACCACATTCTATCCACATCCAAGTCCTCTATCCCGACATCGCCCAGTGTAACAACCCTAAATTTAGGCAATAATAATTAAAGAGTTAATTAAATGATAAAATAAGTTTGCGAAATTGTTAGAATTTAGCTATGGGAACTATACTATTGCATTCATGGCAATTTTCTGAGCTGTTTATACATATATGGTTCGTAAAAATCGAAGATAATACGAAGTAGTTATAAAAGAAACAAGTTATAGGTGCAATTCAAAAATTATTAAAGAATGAAGAAGCTAAAATTTTTTTTTCTACAGATGTTCGAATTTGGTTACGGAACCTTTTCCATTGTGACCATGACAATTTTCTAGATTGTTTTCATGTATAACTTGTCAAATTCTGAGTACATATGAGATAGTTATCAAAGAAACAAGATTACATAACTTAAAAATAAAATAAATGCAAGATTCAACCCTTAGATCGTCCAATAGTTCGACCCCAACATGGATTAGGTCGACTCGCAAAGTGTTCTGGGCGAGAAATCATCCAAAAACACACCGGTTTTGGTATTTTAATAGTTAGAGATGATGTAGCTCAATATGATGCATTTAATTGTAATGTGAAGGCTGAAAATGAAGGAGTGATGTGTCTAGATTAGGTTGAATCAAGAAATATAATGGCCTGAGATCCCCTAGCTCAACTATAAATACAAACCTTAACCTAGTTATTCACTTATGACACAATATGTTCCCTCTATGGATTCTCTCTTCTAAGACGGACCTGAATTTTAGTTTTTCTAGGGAAAGATTTATAAAATAAAATATTTATGATCCTCTTAGAGATAAGATCTGGGAAGGCTGCGTGTACGCAAGAAAAGAGCTTAGGCTCAAAGTGAGTGTTGTAATTACTTAGATTTTTAAGTAATTTAAAGAAATAGGATTTTTAATAACTTTAGTTTTTCATGTAGTTTTTTTACCGTTTTTCTTTTAGCTTGTAGTAGTTTGTCCGTATGATAATTTTTTGTATTTAACTTTTTACTTTTTCTTACAGTTTTTAATAGTTTTCTATTAAATATCTTCTAGAAGTATTTCTCTGCTTTTCTTACAGTTTCTTTTAAGTAAAATTCTATAAGTTAGTTTTTTTGTCTTTCCCATAAATCTATATTATTTCTACCAGTTACTTACAATTTCTACAATCATTTAAGTTTATCCCTAAAACATGCTTAGATTTGTAAATTTTAGTTAATGGACGACTGATTTAATCCTCGTTTTACTCATGGAAAATAGAAGTAAAAATTAATGACTGTGTTAATGCAGATTAAAAGAAATGCAGATTAAAAGAAGAGAAACAAATTTTTGGAATTTTATACGTAAATTGTAGAACTATGTTTAAAATGGGGCAGACAACTAGAATCGAGAACCGAAAAACCAAACTGAACCCGATGGGTCTCGAGGTTGGGTCTAAATGAAGAAAAATACAATAAAGATCTAATCAAACCTGACCCGAACTGACCCGGCCCGAAAGACCCGACCTAAAAGCATTGAAATATATGCAATTTTACTGTTGTTATCCAAACTGAACCCGATCTGTCTAGAACCGAAGGTCGGTTCTAGATATTTAAAATGTGTAGTTTAGACTCGATAGAACCCGACCCACCTAGAACCGAGACCCTTCGGGTCGGGCTTGGGGTCCAACGGTCGGGTCTAGTTGTCACCTCTAGTTTAAAAAGGAATAAGACTGAATTAGACAAATTAATGAGAATTTGCATTAAATTACAATATGGGTAGTAATTTGAAAAACAAAAAAAAATGGATAGGTTAGTGTGGTAATCGAGAATTATATTGACATCTCAGAACATCATAATAAGACGAAATAGAAAGGATATAGCATAAGACCTATTATGATATCATAAGCCATGATAAAGTAAAATATTATATACTTAGGTCAGGAACTGAGTTGATAGGTTTAGGTTCAAATTTGGGATTGGGAAAAAAAAAAAAAAAACTTAGATTTTGGATTAAGTTAATAAGCAAACATCAAGTACTAGTCCATACCAACGGTGGACGGGTACTGAATTTTGGTAGATAACCAACCAATAAATAGATAATGGGAGTCCATACTAACAGTAGAGACTGAATTGTGGCAGAAACTAACTAGTAAATAAATAGGAGTAGCTCATACTAGCGGCATATGTCGAATTGTGGTAGACAACAGACCTATAAACAAAGCTCAATTATGGGGACTGAGATGGGGGCACAACTAGGATATTATTTGAAGGAGTCTGCATCAACGGCAAATCCGACACACGCGCCGAATCATGGTAGACAAATGAATCAGGGCATGTACCAGCGGCGCTCAAGAGGAGACACATTTGTCAAATTTTGGTAGATAATTAGAAAAAGGATCTCGAGGCAATGCGTACCAATAATGGTCGAGCGTGCGGTGCATCGAATCGTAGTAGAGAGGACATTGTGGGTCCTAGCACTAGATAGATGTTCATCTAAAGGCAAATACGCAGACGAGTGATGTTCAGGACATGATCCAATTCACACCCAAGCAGAGTTGATTTTGTGTAAGTGGCATCGACAACCATATAAGATTGATGGTAGAAAAGAGACCGATCAATGGGTAGAATTAAAAAAACTTTATTCTAACCAGATTTCCAGAGTAGTAGAAAAGTGTAAACAATGAAACGACTATTACAATTAAACTAGATAGATAACTTAAGCACTTCAGAAACCAGTTTGGTCATGCACGTACACATTTCTTTATGGCATTAGAACTATTAACAAGTCTATTTCTTTTATCTTGCTTAGTCATACTAGTAATTACTTCATTTACCATACTTTATATCTGACTCACTCCTCTTTCTTCCTTTTCTTCCCCCATTAGGCTCACATGGCTAAGGGCAGTAGGGATGAGGGCAGTAGTTTCAAATAGCTTGGAGGATCTTTCTTGGAGCTTTTCCATCCTTCTTGATGTATTCGTCTTTCTTTTATCTGTTGCATGTGGCTGGTTTATTTTTAGAGCTTGAGAGAGGACTTTTAATTGTACTCTGACATTTTATTATGAGACTGGGGGTATGCTTTATGAGATATGTACTGATTTGAGTGATGACATTGAAATAAAAGATCAAATTTCTAAAATTATATGTTATATTTTTAATTCATATGTTTCAGCTGTATTTATTTTATATCTACAAAAGCTTTTCATTCCTTAGTGTGTCCTTTTTGGGGAATACTAGGTTGTGCGCGGAGTTACACCAAGAAAGTAAAATTGACATTAACATCTACTAATGCAATTGAACCATTTGGCCTTGATAAGTGACTTTAATAACAATTCATTATTTTGCTCAACAATTAATAGAGTCTCGAATATTTTTATAAAATGAAGCTTGAGGCGATAATAGATTTCTTAAACTTTAAGTGAAACCTTAATGTTTTTTGATTCTTTTGCAAAATTTGAAAGTTAACGGGAATGTTATCACGTTAAGTATCAACCTCTCAAAAACTTAAGACATTCATATGACAGTTACATTTTGTTACCTGGAATAACTGGAATGAAATCATGACATTTCAAGGAATGGACAACCTACTGTTAAAATTGGTTTCTGTCACAATGTCTAACGAAATATTTAATTATAAGAGCACATTAGGACTGGTTGTGTTGTTCCTTTGAAATTTACATAGATGAATCTCTCTCTCTCTCTCTCTCACACACACACACACACACACACACACATATATATATATATATATATATATATGTGTGTGTGTGTGTGTGTGTGTGTGTGTGTTAGATTCAATAGCACCTTAAAAATGGAGCATCCCTTTAGCCTATCACTTTTCCACCATACATTTTCTCGTTCTCTTCTTCCAGTAACTCTCTCACATCTCACTAACTTTAATTAATATAAAGGAGAGGTGAAAAACATGGGAGCCAAAGGGTGCTTCATCTAGTTAAATGCATGAACTTGTAAAAGAAAAAAAGAGTAAAATAAAAGAGATTCCATTTGATTCAATCCTTAATGTGAACATCTGTAGCTAATCACTTTTCTTTCATTCGAATGGTGTCACACCACCTACAGTAAAGGATCCTTATAAATTTGGCATAAATGTAAGATATTTAGCTCTAATAACGTATTTATATTGATCATTTATTGTATTTAAAATTGTTTTGCTGAGGAAGGAGGACAGAATTGGACTTACTCCAAAGGTTCTACAAGAAATAGTGTTACATAACTTGTATTAAGTTGGACGCATTTAATAGAATATAGATTTACTGTTAATAACAAACTGATCTTAGTCTAAATCCCTTCTTAATCGTTACGCAAAATATAACATAGGGTAGTTGAATTATTCAGATAGCCTTTTATAAAACCAAACCGAGGACATTGTGGGTCCTAGCACTAGATAGATGTTCATTTAAAGGCAAATACGCAGACGAGTGATGTTAAGGACACGATCCAATTCATATCCAAGCAGGGTTGACTTTGTGTAAGTGGCATTGACAACCATATAAGATTGATGGTAGAAAAGAGACCGATCAATGGGTAGAATTAAAAAAACTTTATTCTAACCAGATTTCCAGAGTAGTAGAAAAGTGTAAACAATGAAACGATTATTACAATTAAACTAGATAGATAACTTAAGCACTTAAGAAACCAGTTTGGTCATGCACGTACACATTTCTTTATTGCATTAGAACTATTAACAAGTCTATTTCTTTTATCTTGCTTGGTCATACTAGCAATTACTTCATTTATCAAACTTTATATCTGACTCGCTCCTCTTTCTTCATTTTCTCCCCCCATTAGGCTCACAGGGCTGAGGGCAGTAGTTTCAAACTGCTTGGAGGATCTTTCTTGGAGCTTTTCCATCCTTCTTGATGTATTTGTCTTTCTTTTATCTACGACTGGTTTATTTTTGGAGCTTGAGAGAGGACTTTTAATTGTACTCTGACATTTTATTATGAGACTGAGGGTATGCTTTATGAGATATGTACTGATTTGAGTGATGGCATTGAAATAAAAGATTGATTTTCTAAAATTATATGTTATATTTTTAATTCATACGTTTCCTCTGTATTTATTTTATATCTACAAAAGCTTCTCATTCCTTAGTGTGTCCTTTTTGGGGAATACTAGGTTGTGCGCGGAGTTACACCAAGAAAATAAAATTGACATTAACATCTACTAATGCAATTGAGCCATTTGGCCTTGATAAATGACATTTAATAATAATTCATTATTTTGCTCAACAATTAATACGAGTCTCAAATATTTTTATAAAATGAAGCTTGAGGCGACAATAGATTTCTTAAGCTTTAAGTGAAATCTTAATGTTTTTTTATTCTTTTGCAAAATTTGAAAGTTAACGGGAATGTTATCATGTTAAATATCAACCTCTGAAAACCTAAGACATTCACATGCCAGTCACATTTTGTTACCCGGAATAACTGGAATGAAATCATGACATTTCAAGGGATGGTCAACCTACTGTTAAATTTGGTTTCCGTCGTAATGTCTGACGAAATATTTAATTATAAGAGCACATTAGGACTGGTTGTGTTGTTCTTTTGAAATTTACATAGATGAATCTCTCTCTCACACACACATATTTGATTCAATTTTTAACGTGAACATCTGCAGTTAATCACTTTTCTTTCATTCAACAGTAAAGGATCCTTATAAATTTGGCATAAATGTAAGATATTTAGCTCTAATAACGTATTTATATTGGTCATTTATTGTATTTAAAATTGTTTTGCTGAGGAAGTAGTACAGAATTGGACTCTACTCCAAATGTTCTGCAAGAAATAATGTTACATAACTTGTATTAAGTTGCACGCATTTAATAGAATATAGATTTACTGTTAATAACAAACTCATCTTAGTCTAAATCTCTTCTTAATCGTTACGCAAAATATAACATAGGGTAGTTGAATTATTCAGATAGACTTTTATAAAACAAAACTGAGGATAACCAGAAAATTATTTTTTATACAATTACATGTTTGGTATAAGTTCTCTAAATCGGAAAATCAAATAAAACATTAGTTACAAGTTAATCAGTTCGCATTTCATTTTATTTTTTGCTATGAATGCCCTTCTACTGGACTTTCCCTTTATGTTCAAAGTGTTCTTAGCCATCCTTTCAATCTCTATTATAAATAAATCAAAGGGTCCAGCTATTAGCACCCCATTGTTTGCTCTTCACACCCCATTAAAAACTAAAAAAAAGTAGTTTTCCATTGTACCCTTAAACATATACATGTGCTGTTTGACATTGATAGAACTCAAACAAAGTAGCCATCAAAAGGAATTGCACACACATAAAATAGAACACCTGTATAAATCAGTGGAGACTATTGAAAAACCACAATTTTAATGAATGTTGAAATCCGGAAACCCAGACACCATATGGACGATGAAATCCACGCTTCAGCATGACTTTGAAATCTTAGAAAGCAAGTTAATGTCCAACTTTGATACAATTCAAATGATGTTAGTCGACGTTGATCAAAATTAATCGGCACTTAAGGCAAACATTGATTGTGGGTTACAAATCACCTTTTTTTTCTTTCTTCAATGCTGACAATGCTGACGACTGTAGGGTTGCTTCGTTCTTCTTTCCGTTGTTTTCCATGGATATGTTTTAACTAAATTGAAATAGGTAGATTTTTTTTACAACAGAAACGAAAGGAAGATTGAAAAAAGAAAAGGAAGTAGCATGAAAAACAACAGGGCACTTTAGGAAAAAACGGGGTGGCAAAAGAAAATCATGGGGTATGTATTCTATTTTTAAATTGATGGGGGGCAAAGAGCAAATAACGGGGTGGCAATACCCGCACCCTAAGAGCATCTCCAACAGTGGAGGATATTCATGTTAAGGGGTGTAATATCCCTTATTTTTGCACCCAACAGTTGTTACACGGTGTAATATGAAGGCAAATGTTACGGGCTGGATTCAGAGCTCGTAATAGGGCGCGCGAGCTGATTTTATCAGCTCGTGATGTCGCGAGCTGATTTTATCAACTCGCGACTTCAGGAGCTGATAAAATCAGCTCGTGGCCTTATATCGGCTCGTACTATCCCTTATTTTAAATGAATATAACCAAACACACCCCCCCCCCCCCCCGAGCCATATATAGGCTCGGGAACAGGCGCGAGCTGATTTTATCAGCTCGCGAGCTGATAAAATCAGCTCGCAGGCTGCGAGCTGATAAAATCAGCTCGCGCCTGTTGGGAGATATCAAAGATATCTCCCGTAATGTTACGGACCGTAACGTTACGGCCCGTAACACTGTTGGAGATGCTCTAAATCAAAGGCTTTGCTCTCCACTTTTCAGGGTTTATACCTCTCAGTTTTCCATTCCAATCTCTGAATTTCCTAATCAATATTTTTAGCTATATTCCATCAAAATTACAAAATTATGATGGAAACTCCCTCAAAGCTCAGACTAGCGTTTGATCGCAAAGTACTCACTAAACATCAGAGATTAGAGGGATTGACACGTTCTTGGGTTTTATTGAAGTCAAATATGAAGACAATTTCCGATCTTCAGTCGCATGTTCAAAAAAGATTCTCTCTTGATAAAAAGTGCCCTAATGGAGTTGCTTTATACGTAAGTATGAACAAAATGCAATTTTTAGTGCAATTTAGAGTCGAACTTCATGTTGAGTTCTACAATCGTGCCTGGCTTCTATATAACCGCTCAGTTTTTTGCCTAATAATATGACTAATGTCTTATTTTGGACGTCCAGACGAAATGCAGGTTGTTGCTGATCATTAATTTCACTTTTCTATTAAATTTTGTAGATGTCAAAAGCATACCACTTTCGTTTGGTACTCTGGAAATTTGACTTTTGATGGCACATGCTAATTTGCAATGTAGGATATTTGAGTGAAAATTTAGATAAATGAATTGAAACTTTATCCATCGTTGAAAAAAGTGCTAGAATTATGATCGTTTATGAGTAGACTGTTTCTGTTAAAGGAAGTGTTTGCAACTTAGCGTGGAAGGTTAAAATGCAAGAAATATAAACTTATTGTGATTTGATAAGATGTGTCTTTTGTTTGCGGTCATGCTGCTTGAAGATGATCCATATTTTTGAAATATATTTTAGGTGTTGCCCATAGTTATGAATGGCACACCGAGGCGCATGCCATGGCATAAGGCGCGGTGCGGCTTTTACGCCTTTTTATGATAAGGCGCGCGGCGAATACGGGAAGGCGCACCAAATGGCGCATAAGATGCACGTGGCGCGCGGCGCAAAAAGGCGCGCCTTTCTAATAATCTGATGATTTTTTCCTTTTTTATTTTATTTTACTATCTTTTGCTATACATGAAAGTGCAGAAATTAGTACTAATCATATAATGTAGATATAGATTTGGAGAATTAATTCGCTGGTCAGATTTAGATTTCTAGTTTATTATCAATAGATGCTATTATTTTGGATTTTGGCTTATAAAGACTATTGTACTTGGAATTCTCTATGTTTATGGCACTATGTTTAATGATATTTTTACAAGATGGTTAAACAAATATTTTTATTGGATAAATGAAGTATAAATTATGTTGAAATTTCTTAATTAATTATCATGTATGATAAATTAAAAAAAAATACGCTTGCTCTGTAAATACAAAAGGCATGCACCATATGTTGTGCCTTGCATCGTGGCTTCAGGAAGGTTTTGCGTCATTTTGCGCGCTGCACCATTAATAACTATGGTGTTGCCCCTCTTTTATTTATATATAAGAGTATGTTATACAAGTTCAAATATAAACAACACAAAATGATGAAAGAAAACTTCTTGTGTCACCTAAAACTTCTGGTGTCAACTCTATTAGTTTTCTAGACTTTGTATGCTGTTTAGTTTACTCCCATTATGAATAGTAAAATGAATGCTTATGCTTATACGACATACAGGTAACTACGTATGTTGCATATTGCTAAACCATACATTTTTCCTCTGCTGCAGATTGATGGTTTTGTTCTACCGCCATTTGAGTCTACTTATATGCTGCATGAGAGTGATATCATAAGGTTGTATTATTTTCATCTTATATGCATGTTTTTATATTATATTTCAGTTTTCTTTATACAAGTGCTTTATGTTGGTCTTAGGGAGCATACATTTTTCTTAATACAACAGATGTGTAGTTTATGGTGCGTGGGATGTATGTGTGCGCGCATGTATGCCCCTGTTTCATTTTTTGAATTTTAATTAATGTGTGAGTTAACCTCTGGCGACTCATGCTAGGCGTCTTACTGATGAGCTAGTAGTCATGGGAACATGTACACACATATACATGCACCGTCACATCCACATGTTATATATTTATCCTGAATCAAAATGGTTAAGTAAATATTGTTATGCAAGTCCACTATTTTCATAACTTTCCAGAAGGAATATTCCTTAACTGACTTCTGAATCACCTTGACTCATAACTTTTTACATACAAGGCAACCAGGACTTCTCCACAACATGTAATCTTTGAAATTGCACCTGTTTGAAATGGTTCCCACATCTTATTATGATACGCTTCGACATGATATTTAGTTCTTCAACATTGACAATGCTACAAAAGAGGATATACCGAGTAATGATCATATCAAAGGTGTTAGCTTCGGTGATGAAAAATTAAGGTCCCTTTGAGGTGAGAGGCCTTCAATTAAATTCTAGTGCATGAATTCCACAAGAGTACTTATGGAACATAGCAAAGTTAGTTTTGGTGATTCTGTCTCAAGTATGGGATACTTTCATTTCAGAGTAACATAATTATATATGACCCAGATCCACATCCATAATAAAAACGACATGTTACTTCATCAACCCTTTTTTCTGTTTTATTTCTAGGATCATGATCATATGCATTTACGTGCTTGATTTTTGTACTAAGGACGCTTCCTTTTTCAATTTGATTTTCACTTCCTCATAATAACAAGTGTCAGCTTGTTTATTTTTATTAGTTTGAACAACTCACAAACAAACTTGTAATATTTTGAACACTGGAAATAAACCAACACAACAACAAAAATTACAGCAATGTTATCGCGAAAATAATTTATGGAAATAAACATGGAGAGATATCTTGAATAACCTTGATTCTTATTGTTTTTAGTGTCAGAAAGAAAGACAATACTCGGATTAGCTCAACCGAGATTGGTGATAAACCACTTGCTATAACAAAAGCCGTGGATGATTCTAATGGTCAAAAGCAAAAAACTGGAAAAGTTCTTTGCCTGCATAATGAAAATTGCATCCACACGGATTGTCAATTGGATTCAAAGAAGAAAAGGAAAGATTCAGTCGAAGTCTCAAGCTCAAAGTATGCTTTCACACTGTACATTTTATGTTCTTATATTACCTGTTACCATTGTCAGAAATTAAAATAAACATGATCTTGTTGCCATAGTATAAATTTACTCCACGTTTTGCTTGTTATATCATGCAACAACAATGGCACATTTTCCAACAATTAAAAGTTATGTGTATATAGAACATCAAGTTTATCAAGTACTGTTTGTGATTGTGATAAGTTAACGAAGTCGCATTTTTATAAAAAAGAATATCATATATAGCTATATGAACCATTCTAGATTATTTCCAGTTGCCCTGTGTTTATTTGTGAAATTATCAAGTGTGGCATCAATGTAATCCTCATTGGCAGGAAGAAGAAATTGAAAGCGAACTCCAAGAAGCTAATTACCCAAGAGGAGGATGAAAATGTTATTGCTGAAGTGGTTGACTATCGAGTAAAAAAGAAAAGCTCGGACTGTTCTAGCAAGGATCATAATTTTGCGTGTTCTTTGCAAAGACTGAAGCAATAGTAAGTGCATATCATTATGCTTTAGCGGTGTTAAAAAAAATACTGTGTTTCGTATATTTGCTTTTGGTTGCTGGATATATCAAATTTTGTGCTGGATGAGAAGCATTCCTGATTAAAAAGGGCTTACATTGGTTTTAAACTTTATTTTGGGCAGTTCGGTCTTTGATCAGATTCATCAGAATGTATATGGATGCAGTTCAACACATTGACTTGTTTGGACAGTATTATGGTTAGAAACCTTCAGTTAATATATAAATGATAAGTCAAACACTGCAGGCATACTAGAATTTTAGTATGCCTCTGCACTGCAATACATTTAGACATCCCACATTTCATTAGTTATATGCTTTGTCATGATACTCATGTTTCTTCAGAATTGACATTAGTATACAGACTCTATACCAAGCTATAGTGATTATTTTAAAGGTGATATGAGAGGCCTGTTAAAGTATAGCACATGGCAAATTCACAATAGTACTTACAGAGCATTACAATTTTAATTTGGAGATGTGTCTCTATAGATACTTCCATTTCATAATGGAACTCGGATACAGTAATCACTAACAGGATTTATATGACACTCTTTTTATTTGTGTGTGGACTAGCATGTTTAGTTTTTGCATAAAGACGTCTTCTTTTTTAGGCTTTTGCTCTGCTCATAAAACAAGTATGTCTTTTGCTCTGCTCATAAAACAAGTATCAAATAGCTTATTTTTCTTGCTCATTTAGAATATGAGTGGAAAAAAAAAATCACATGTAAGTTTGTGCTGTGCCGAAGATAAATCTCTTGATTAAGCTTGGTTCTTATTGTTTTTAGTGCCAGAAAGAAGGATAATACTCTGATTGATTCAACTGAGGTTGGTGATGAACCACTTGCTATAATAGAAACTGGGGAGAATTCTAATGCTCGAAAAGGGGAAACTGGAAAAGTTCCTTGCATGGGTAATGAAAATGTCTTCCACACAGATTCTCAGTTGGATTCAAAGAAGAAAAGGAAACACCCAAAGTATGTTTTCTTTCGATATGCTCTATGTTCTTGTCTTTCTTGTTACCATTTCCATGAATTTAATTAAATATTTCCTATTGCTGTAATAAATTTACTTCACACTTTCCTTGTTTTATTATGCAACATGCCAACAATCAGTGGCGTAGCCAGGAAATATACATGGAAGTGGCAAGAATTAGGGGGTTCCGGGGCGGCAGCCCCCATTTTTTTTTTTTTTTTTTTTTTTTCATGTTAACCATTTGATCATGTTTATAAAGATCATTTCAGAGTAAAAGCCCCTTTTACTGCCAAGCTTACAAAGCACCCAACATCACCATCTAAACGTTCCAGAGAGTTGACAAACCAAGCTGCTCGTTGTCATATATAACGATTGGGCTTAATGCCAGAAATAAACTAAAACTGTCTAAGTATTATAGCTCAACAGCAACACTGTGGGTAACAAAAACAAAACTCGATGAGAAAAAAAGAAGACTGGGATTTGTAAACAACGCATAACCATTACTGATCAAATTCTCAGAATACTGAATCGTGAAATCATAATCCTCACTAACTTGAAACAACAGATCTAACAATAAAAAACTCATATTTTACAAGCTCATGACGGTCCTAACAGAATGTAAATTGTTCAACAATTTAGCAAATCGTACATTTCTATAGTTAACCTCATAACTCAATCACGAAAAGCAGTTCGATTTCAACAATTTTAATGGATCAATATGATAAACTACACAACTTACTCACTGTTATACTCAGCAATAAAAAAGATAAGCTTACCATCCATTTTTGGAGCCTAGAATGGAAGGCAACTCACGAATTAGAATCGGTTCACTGGAGCTGGAGCGTAGGTTCGCTGAGGTTGGAGCCTGGAGGCGATTCGCGGTTCGCCGGAAGAGGCGCGACCGCGAGGTATAACCGCGATTCGCTTAGGGGGGTTTTTGTTTCGGCTGAGTGAGATTTCCTTCCGTGTTCTCTCTCTCTCTCTTTTTTTTTTTTTTTTTTTTTTTTTTTGATCATCTAACTTGCCGGGAGGGGCACCAGCCCAGCTTAACATGGCTCCGCCCCTGTCAACAATGGTAGCACCATTTTCAACGCTTAAGACTATATGTGTATATAGACCATCAGAATTATCACATATTATATATATTCTAACTCTGTTGATGAAGTCACATTTATATACAACATCATATACAGTAACATCAACTACTCTAGACTGTTCTTGGTTGCGCTTGTTCAATTTGTGAAATATATAAAGTCTGGCATCAATATAAGTGTCATTAGCAGGAAGAAATTGGTAAAGAACTCCAAGAATGCAGTTACCTAAGAAGAGGATGTGGATACTGTTGACTACCAGTCATGTGATGGCCCGAAAATCCATACTATCTGAGTTGACTAAACAACACCCGTCCAACCCAAATAATACAGAATTACGAGTCATTAGGGTTAAAGCAAAAGGAACAGATAGAAGATAGAACAGAAATAACAAAACAGAATCTCACAGCGGAACGAATAAAATATATTATATAACATAACTTTTAAAATACAAAATTTTGTATCATATATACGTACCATATCAGAGTACAATACATATACATTACAACGGAAATAACTCTAATTAACTAACGATGAAGCCTCCTGCTTCAAGCTCCTCCAAGTGTATCTGTAAAATCCTGAAACACTTGACTGTCCGTACAAATTTGGGCACCCAAGAGTTTTAGGAAAAACAAACAAAATAAACTATGGGTCAGTCATGAGACTGGTGTGAGTAAACTCCAACCATATTGTTTAACTTTAAAAATCCTTTTAAAAGAAAGGGTAATAGTAAGACCAACCCACACATAAACATGGACGGTTTTTACCTTACTATAACCAAAACATTTTCGATATCAAAATCCAGTGATATTATAATAATGTATAATCAAATAAATAACCAAATAGTAGAACGTTTGCATCTCACGCTCTACATATATAGTATAAAATCGAAAATCGTAGGGCGCTTATTGGAGATTGAATTCCAACTATGATAAGGTATGGAACCACCTCCCGATCAGTGTACTCTAGAGGGGATACACTAGGGTTCAGCAAGAACATCTTGCAACCCGGCCACACATGACCGCCCACTCATTTAGCTTGAGTGTAGCGAATATATTGTCACTTACGATTGTCGGCCGTCCAACCGTAATTCGTAAGATACAGAATCGAAAGAAGAACAATAATTGAATTCTCTAGATCGGTGACAAATATACCTTGCTTGGGTATGACCCAATTAGCCATGTTGTCTGCCCGATTTTTGTCATTTCCCGGTTGTAAGGCTTGAGGCTACGTCTATTTTTCTGAACACCTGGTCACCATCCACTTTGAATGCCACATCGTCAAACCCGTCAAATCAGTAGTTGATCTTCTCAAAAATATTACGCGTATAAAAGCTAAGAGAAACGAATTTCTTCGCCACCAGACGTAATAACTTGAAAAGATCGTCTTATGTGATCTGTTAGGAATACTCTGTCAGACATTCGTCTATACGAGTTGTCCTGCGTCTGGACAAACAAAACAGCCTTTGCATTTTACTCCGTCTTCAATTTATCTTTAGCATAATCTAATTCGCAACGCCTATGCCTATACCGAGTGATTTTCGGATATTCAATCCAACTGGTCTCTCCGTATTGACAACGATGGTCAAAAAATCTTTAATAGCTGGTGATTTTACTATCAAAGGAAAACCAAACATCCATCACACAAATCACTGGCCCTTTCTATTTTAAGTTTCCAAATTTCTTATCGAATTGATATATTGATTTCTATTATCAAAATTTCTTAAAATAAATATTCTAACTCCATAAATTTTCGAAAAATTTCGCCAGCACCTCCTTTGTATTGGTCAATAGTTCAAACTCCAACTTGCCTTTCTAGGCCCTTTCCATTCAAAAAGAAAATCAAAAAGCCATGCGGCTTGCCCAATGGGCTCATAAAGTCTCATATGGAAATTGAAACATGTACCTATTTGTCGGGCACTTAAATTATAGTCTTTATACTCTCTTCCTCGCATACCTGTTTAACATATGTACGCTCATTCCCAATTTGTTTCGGAACAGTTTCACATTTTTCACTTTTCATTCGCAAATTAGTTAATTAGCTCCTTTACTTGGACCATTTTAGGTTTGAACCTATCACGTTCAAATTTACTTTTAACTCTCTTATGGATCAGTTAAATTCCCTTTTTATTTCAAGTTTTATATTCGTTTTCAAATTCACAAACTCGATTTGCATAACTAAAATTAAGTTCCAACTCAAAATTTCATTAATTAACCATTTCTAATTAGTCAACTCCATTTAATAATTTAAAATCTGGTTTTTGTTTCTAAATCCAATTCATTTGCTCATCTTGGGTTCATATTTGTTTTATAACTCAAATCCGGATTTTTCTAATTGAAATTCGGATTTTTATTCACTAAAAATCCCTTAAATAAATAAATTAAATCGTTATGGTTTTTAAACGATTACAACGACTTTTCTAAATTTTGATTTTGACACAACTCAAAATCTTTAAACCGAAATCCAGATTTTTCTCTTTCATTAGAAAATTATTATTTAATAAGTCCAAACCTTTCTGGTTTCATCAAATTCCAACTTAGATCGAGTTCTATATACTCAATTGAAGTTCGGAATGCCAAATTACGAACTACGGCGCTGCGGCGAGTTCGTTTTAATTAAATTTAAATATAAACGTTTAAAATCTTCGTTTATAAAATAATTCAACTCCATTTTTCATATTTAAAAATAAATTAAGCCCTTTATCCAAATCTAATTTCACAATTCATATTATCCAACTCGTCGATTACTTTATGCCACATTCATAACTCGGTTATGAATTTATTCAAAACTAGATTTCTATATTCAATTTCATTCCTTTGGAGTTAAATTCAATATAATCGAATTCCAATTATTAATTCCTTTATAAATAAATTAATTCAACACTCTTACCATTACAAATTAATATCATCCCTTGATAATGGTGAAGCCGTTCAAGTTGGGGTATTATATTTACCTCACAGACCTTGACCGACAACGTTCTTATCTTGAGACGGATAAGAGTTTGTAATAAAAACTGACATTTTTAATCACAAAAATCCCCTTCTCTATCTCATTTAAAAATATGATTTTTAACTGCGATTTCTTATATTTGGAAAAATCCATTTCCAATTTGTCTACTGAAAATTTCTTCATTTCATTTATAAACATGGTTTATAAATCACTTATTTTATATCTTAAATAAATTTCCAATTTAAACTCCATTTGAAATTAACTTTCAAATTATCCAACGATAATGAATACCGATTGTAAATTAACTTCCTAGTTTAAAACAAGTTTTCCCTTTCAAAATTCATTTGAAATCCAAATTCTACTTTGCGGAAAGTAAATTTCCTTTTTCATTTTACCTTCGAAGATATTTTATAATTATAACTTATGTATGTATCAACATAGAATTTGTTTCATATTTAATTTAGATTTTAGCTTACAATTTCAATATTCCTTCTTAAAATAATTTATTTAATTTTATCGACATAGTCGAATTCGAAATCATAAATCCTTATTGATTCATTTGAATTCAATTTACATTCCGAACATCGGAATTATTTCCGTTTCTTTTGAAACGATTCCAATTATAAATTTCTTTTAAAATTCATATTTGACTTTAAATTTATAAATTATCCAATGAAAATTTTCCCCTTTTTATTTATAAACATCGTTTATAAATTTCACTTCTTGTTTTAAATATTTAAACAAGTTCAAATTCCATTTGAATCCAATTTCCACTTGTGAAAATGTATTTTCCTCTTTAAATTCATACTCGAATTTAAAATTTTATATTATCAAATGATAATATTTTTTCCCATTTAAAAATATCGTTTATAGATTACAATACTTGTTTTTATTATTAAAACAAGTAAATATTTCCTAACCCATTTGAAATTTCATTTCTATTTCAAAAATTAAAATTTTCTTTTTAAATCTAAAAATCCCTTTGTATAATATTTTTAAATATCAAATCTTAGGGCCAGTGATATTCACACAAATCATCCATTCAATTCACATCACACATATATATAAATATATAAACAACAATAAATAAATTTGAGGAACCCAGTTGGATTCCTTCAACCTGTTTTCCTGCATCCATATATGTTAGACAATTTAAATAATACCAATCCTGCTTCAAGGCAGGATATCGCGGTATAGAAGGTCATCCGCTCGTATATCGTGGGGCGATAGGGGCATCCGCTAATGATATTGCGGACATCCGCTAATAGTGCCGCGGAAAATATCTAATCACCAATACTATATATATATATATATATATATATATATATATATATATATATTCAACCACCAAGCCTAAATAACTAATATATATATATATATAATAATCAAGAGTGGTAAACAATTTATACATGCAACTAAGCAACCAACAACATATTTTTAATGATAAAAAATAAATTTTAAGTGAGATTTACTCACTTGATTTCTCTTGTCGAATATTCCATTTAAAATCCACATCGTCGCATTTTTGAATCCTCTCGAACAAATTTATCATCTATGGTTATTTGGTTTTGTTTTGACGATTAAACTATGATTAATTTATAATAACTAATAACATGAATAAATAATTTATTCTATGTATTTAAATTTCTCAAAAATGTATACCTTAATTCTTGAACACTACGAAGTATGCTCAAATATCACCGATCCCCTTAGCTGAAAACAACCCTAAAATATATCATTTTCGACTTTTATCGAGCACTGCACCAACCATCTACATCCTTCTTCTATCAACTAGCCACCGCCGAAATGCTATTTCCTACATCACCAAAATGACCCAACACCATTTCAATGCCTCCCATCAACGGTCCTTATATTCAATCAACCCCTCTCCAATGTTTTTACTTCAAACTAGATCAGCCCATATGCAGACATTCCTACCATTGACACTGTAGATTCTCCAGCCCTTACAGTTCATACAAGTCCCCCTTCCAGTCACTGTCGAATACTCATAAATTGCCACAGCTAAACCTTCCCAGATCATAATGCCACTAAAACTCACCATTGTCATGCCTTAACGACTACTCTGCCTCAACTCCGGTTTAAACATTTCACCCTCCACCTGACAGTAATCATAAAACCTCACAGTTCACCGTCATCATCCACATCAACTCCATCCACTAAACTGTCGAACCAAACCCAACAGCACCACTCCAGTACCCTCAACATCATTTGGATCTCACACCAACCACATTAAAGCCAACCTCTGCCTCCAACAGTGCCACTACAGAAAAACCATCGACATAAAATTTCATAGAAATGAACCATACTTCGACAATAGGTGATAATCTCATCGCTAAATCCTACTGCACCCTTCGACTCCGCTATCCATGCCAAAATCAAAAACAACAGGAGCCCTAAGTCATGACAGTAACTGTCGAGCATCGCATCACACTAGCACCAAACGAGATCCAGTTTCTAATTCGACTTCACCTTTAGCACAACTCAAGAAAACCCACGACCAACCCCTTCGAACCCATAATCGCGAGCGCTCTCCGTGTCCAGTCGAGCTTCCAGGAATCGCACCCCACGAAGTCCCTTCCGCAACTCCCCTTTTTTCTTCGAACGCAATTTCGAATAGCTCAGTACCCATAACACGAATCGCACCTGAGCTTTGAACAAAACTAACGGATCCTACTCGAATTGATTTATGCGATAATGATTTTGGGGTTTTCTTTTTCTTTTTTCATGATTGGGAAAAGGAACGAATGAAGGCAAAGAACTTCTGAGGATTTTGGATTAAGAATCGAAGAAATAACAAAGGCAAGGCCTTTGTTTTATAGGTGTGAATGAAGACAGAAAGTACATGGAAATTAAATTGATGTTTTACTTTGCTGTTAAGGTAGGAAGAAATTTTGACAGCTAGAGGAAGAAGGCTTGCAATGTTGGTCGGCCTGTTTATGGATAGGTTTGATTTTATTTTATTTAAATAATATCTCACAGTCCCCGAACCGCTATTTTAACGCAAATGACCGCCGTTACCAGATTATAGCTCTATTCTAGACTCATGGAACTGATTCCGAAATTTAATTTAGTCGTAAATACGGAATAACACTATAAAAATTGACGATTTAAATTAAATTCGATTAAAAATACAAATCGATTTCAAACAATTAAATTCATCGATAATAATTTATTATTATCGTTCTAATATAGAATTTATATTACTCAACTGAATTGTTTTTTTTCGATTCAGTTTTAAATTCTGAATCGAATTGTTGTCAGTCTCGTATTACGATAATTCAGTATCTTCGATATTAAATCGTATATTGATTATTAAATCGATAATTTCAATATAAATATCCTTTTATATTTCGAATTCAATATTTAAAATAAATTTAAATATTCAATATTAGATGATTAAAAATCCGGGACGTTACAAGTCAAGAAAGAAAAGTTCAAACTGTTCAAGCAAGGATCATGACCTCACTTACTCTTTGGAAAGGGTGACGCATTATGTAACAATCCAGAAATTCGGCAAGCCGAATTGTTGAATTATAACTTGAGTGTAATAAGGAAACCATAGGGTAGCATGTACCGGAACACTTTATATAATTGCTATAACATAGCGACCATAGCATTTTGTGTAAAATGCTACCTAAAACCTCCTCTCTCATGCATGGACAAGTGTCCTTAGCACCTCTATATGCATGTAAGCATGCATGGAAGAGAGACATGTGTCCCATTAAGTGGCATAAGGTTAAGGCCTCTCCATTCCTATATAAACCACCCATCTCCCACACTTCTCTTCTTCTCCATTTCCCTCCTTCCTTCTCCTTTCTTTCCACCATTTCCCCCTCCTTCCTTATTTCGGCTCAAGGCCTCTCCTTCCTCCTCCCCGTTTCCGACCTCTTACCTCCTCGGCCTTCATCTAGGCACCTACCACCCCGCTACCTCACGCCACCAAGCCACACCACCCTAGACCCCAAATCCTCCCTCACACCACCATACCCCCACGCTAAGTCTCCACCTCGGGCTCCATCACCTACGCCCTACCTGAACTTTCCTCCTAAAACATATATTATAATATATATCTTATATATATATACAAAGTTATTAAGACATTTAGAAGTTGGAGCTAGGCTATTCAGAACATTTTCGGGTGAGACGAGTGTTCGATTGTCCTACGATAAAGTTAGGCGGAGTGGAACCCCAAAATGAGAAACTGTACACTTATACTTGTTTATATATGGTAAGTATGTTGTTGGATGTGAAATTATAGTTAATTAGTTAATTATGAAGTATAAGCGCTAATAATCATACACTTATAATTTTGTGATATGGATGTTATTATGGTTATTCTAGTGATAATAACACACACCCACGTATATGGAATTACATGGGTATTGGTTTTGGGTAATATAAATGAATATTATATTCATTTAAATAAACTATAAAAATAAAAGTTGGAATTTTATATCTGAAACTAGGTAGAAATGAAATTAAAGTGATTATGAGATATTTTTGTGAAAGTGAAAATTTATTTAAACATGGTATTGGTATGAAATGGCCTATTCAATTTAATAAGTGAAATCAATTTTGATTTTGAAATTGAATTTGAGTTAGCTATATGTGAATGATGTTTTAAACTCAAATTGAGAGTTCCATTAAGTTTATATAGTGTCTAATTTGAGACTTGGAAAATTTGAATTTCAAAAAGTCAATTTTTGTAAAATATTAATACAATATTAATATAATATTTTAAGTTGAAATATTAAAATATTGTTTTGGAATGAAGGTATATGTATTTTAGATGAATTATAAATTTGTTAGAAGCCAAAAGGATCAATTTCAAATTGAAGTTGAAATACTATTAGAATAGAGCTAGTCGTGCTGCTGTAGTTCATGAGTTTCGATTGTTAACTTCAAATGAGTATACAAAGTGCAATTTAATCAGATTTTCCTAAAACAAAGAATATTTGTTTTTAAATGATATTACTTATCAAATGAAAAGGAAAGTTTCAGTTTTCAGCATATAAATTTCAAGTTATGCTTAAATCAATTTTTGATGGAAATCGCGGTAGTTCATTTCGATGACTGAATTTGAAAATGGTTTAAAAAGGCTATTTAAAAATTATTAAAATAGAGAAAAAAATTGATAAATCATATTAAATGTTTTTAAAGTGATTTAAACTAAAATTATGAAGTTTTGAAGTTATTTGAATCAACTAGGTAAACTAAGCCATTTAGCAATACTTTTATTCAATATTGAGATTTAGAAGTTTTAAACATAATAATCATTATCCAAACCTTGGTAAATCTTTCCAAATGAATAATGAAGTATTTTATTAATGATTTGGAGTTTCAAAAATCAAAGATAAGTTGAGATTTAATTAAGATCCCGTATATTCATATTATTTTCAAATAGCGCTTATTACTCGGAAAGACCGGAATCAGATTACTATCCGAAAACCATTCCGAGTAATAATATGTCGTAATAAAGTAAATAAAGATATCGAAGGCGGTGTAGAAGACCGGGAATCTTCACATCGAAAGGACTGCCTGACTGCCGGTTGACCTTCTCCTCACGGGTTGCTCCAGTACTGTGATTTTATATAGCGGTAAGTCCGGATGTATTTGGAGAATTTCAGAATTTTGCAAGGGCTTCTCTTATGTATTGGACTAGGAATAAGGTGCCTTCGGTCTCATTAAGTCCCAGAACAAACTTGTATGGATTGTATGTCCGACGTTGATCTCTATTAAATACATATTTGTTTAATAGCGGAGAAACTATTCTTTTAGCTTAACACCCTTCTCTAAGGCGAACGAGCTCAGGGGTTATATACTAATAGACATCAGTTATGTGTTGTGAATTGACAATGTGACATGCTAAGTGATTGAGTTGCAAATGTTCAGAGCATGTCTTTAGTATAAAAACGTAGCTTTATGTAACAAGACTTCATCAAGCCTCACATCCCGGAAATGACCGAAACAGGAGAAGTGCAGCAAGGTTATTGGGTTCGCAACCCTTAGGGTATGACCATTTTCCTTCTAGACATTTCAAAGTGATACCATGGTATAGAGCCTAGGTATTTTACTTTTGTGGTTGTTGGTGTTCGGGCGTCCAGTAAAGGTTGGTAACGGTCAGGAGATGACGTACTCGTGACAATTAATTATCTAGTTACAGAGATAATACAGCCTTGTGTTGGCGGAGAGCCGGTCAGGCTTTCGAGACATCCCTCTGGAGGTGTATCCATCGGATAAGGAAGTTTCTTTGCCTGGTCATTGTTGGAAATCCAAACAAACTCCACTACGCCCTTACGATTTTAGTCGTATAATCTACCAGGAAATGGGAGGACGTTAGCATAATATATTGGGTACCTATGCTGGTTAAGATTGATAATTTATTTGTAAATTGTTTTCAACACTATGCACTAATAATGATATCAAATGATTTTACGTATCAAAGGTATTTTTGGTTTTCATAATGAGGAATCTCTTCCAATGTCTGCGATTCTTTTGTGTGTACCGCGAGACCTTATTGTAGCTTCATTTTCCAAAAAAAACATAAAATAAACATTTTTGAGTTTTTCGCACCAGTCCCATGACTGATCCAGAGTTTATTGTTTTCTTTCCTGAACTCTAGATGCCTTTAATTTTTTGCACGGGCAGCCTAGTAATCTGGTTTCAGTAGAAGTTCATGGAGCTATTATGTGGAGCATTTTGGGTTTGGAAGCTTGGAGTGAAGATGGAGCATTTTGGATTCACTCATTAAAGCTTTAGTCACTTTCCGTTCATTTTGTATCTCACCAGTCGTTGTATTTGAATATGTATAACTTTGATCTATCCTTTGGTATCTGATGTAATCTCTATGTGAAAATCATGTTATATTAATGAAGAGAGGGATATCTTGTTTTTATGTCTAATGTGTTCTACCCCAGACAGCTCAGACTCCGACATTTGAATTACCGGCATTTGAATACCGAGGATGTATGAAGTGTCGTTTTTCAAAGGTCAAAAGTCTAGGCTGTCACACATTAGTAGGTTTGTATTATTTTGTTTAAAAGTGTATGAATAACCGTGTTTTATATATTTTTACTTTTTGGTTGGGGATGTTGAAATTTTTGCTACATAAGAAGCAATCATAATTTAAGAAGGGGATCATACACAAGCCTTATCGTTGAAATGCCTTAACGTTGAAACGGTGAATGAATTTTCAATTATGATATCAATTCCTGGCATAGTTTTGTTTTGGGCTGTTTGACCTTAATTGTATAAAGGTCCTGTATGATACACTGACTTTTTTGGATGGGATTAAAGGTTTAAAGCGTAAATAGGTAATACGATATATCCACAACTAATTAGATGATCTGGCAAAACATGTTGGCATGCTATTTTACCGTGTAGAATATAAAATTAGTATGTTCACGATAGGTTTACGGTACTTAGTTATGCTAGACGCTGGGCACCCATAAATAATTAAGAGTCGACCACTACAGGCGTATTAGAGTTATCATGTACCTTCACATGTCAATGTGTATAGACATCCCAACTGCTATGCGTATATTTTCGAAATTACACGTACTCATAGTGCTTGCGTAAGATATTGTGATTGCTATGCAACTTCCCAGTTTATTGAACCGTGTGTATGAAGTGTTGCTTCATATTTTATATCTGAAAATGATGGACAAATTTTCAAATGAGGATAGTTTTAAGACTAATAGCACAAATAGACTGATTCAAAAACTATTTGCAAATATAGGCTGATTCTGTCCAGCTCAGCAATGAGCTGACCGCATTTTTTAATAAAATAATACGGGACGCACTTGACAAGTGCGGCTGCATATATTTGTATGGGCGCACTTGGCAGGTGCGCCTGGTATAATTTTGAACAGGCGCACCTGCCAAGTGCGGCTGTTCAAAACTATTGTTTAACTACTCAGTATAAATTTGAACAGGCTAGTAAATAACATCACAAGTAATGTGAAGTAGTGGAACAAACAACTAACGCTGGCCCAACTTGTTCCACTCACATTATCATACGTAACTTCCTTGCATTACTTCTCATTTATGAAACTCTCTCACTTCACTGTATCAGTTGAAAGAAAAGATTAATCCTATGGTGCAATTTTGTTCACCTTTATTTCACTCTTTTCCCCTTCAGTTTTAGATGGAAATATGAACCAGTGCTGTGTTCTTCTACAATTTAAAATTAAGTATAATATTGGAGAAAGAAATTCTGCTTGTAAAATTGGTAATATAATTTTTGTGTTCCATATCAATCATTAATATAATTGGAAATGTGTAAGGGTTATCGCTCTCTCCAATATTTTCAATTTTTCATTACTTTGCTAATTCGTTTAACCATACTCTGAAGCTTCGATGGTCTAGTTCAGTCATTAACCACTTGGCAAAGGACCAAAGTAAAAACTAGAGGTTTTGGAATTGCTTCCTTGGTTAAGTATGAAATAATTCACTCTTGATCATTTGTTAATATTCCCTCTGAGTAGTTAAGTGTGTTCAAAATTGTACCAGTCAAAAACTGTTGTTATGCAGCAGTCAAAATTATACCAGGCGCACCTGGCAAGTGCGCCCGTACAAATATTTGGGGGCGTACTTCGCAAGTGCGCCCCGTGTTATTTCTTTAAAACAAGTGGTCATCTCATTGCTGAGCTGGCAGCCTATATTTGAATAGTTTTTGAATCAGCCTATTTGTGCTATTAGTCTTAAACTAGCCTCTTTTGAAAATTTGTCCGAAAATTATCATGAAGACAGAAATAAAAAAAAATCATACTACATCATGGAGAAATAGCATTGTGAGTTCTACGAGTAGTTTCATGCCCATGTGGAAAACCAAGGACACTATTTTATTAAAGGGAGCGGCTGAGTTCTATGCGTAGTTTCATCCCCATGTGGAACACCAAGGACACTCTATTTTATTAAAGGGAGCGGCTATTTGACACAAGATTAGAGAGACAAATTATGAATCATTGGGTTCATTTGTCTTTTTGTGGTGAGTGGAATTCAAGGGAAGGTCTAATGATTGAGATTGTTTGTGTCTAATTATGTGTCAAAGTTTTGTGTTTAAATAAACATTCCCTTTATTAAATATTTCTCTGAAGTTCACGTGTGATTTTTGGTTAATCCTTATTCTTTTGGTTTCTTATCATTTCAAGCCATTAGCGATTCCTTTACCGTTGTTCTTTCAAACTTTCAAGGGATATTTCTCCTTGGCTAACACATGATTTGATCTACACATGATTTCAGTGAACCCGTTGTCAACAACTTTGTCTGTGGAAGTACACATAATCATGCTAATGGAAGCATTGCTAAGGTTAGTTGCTTCGTATTGCTCATTTATGGTTTAATTATCTTATTAAGTTATTGCGTTTCATCATCTATGAGACTTTCTCCACAAACCAATCATATCGTCTCACCGCATTGATGTGAACCGTATGACTACATTTAAAGATTCTTCAACGTGATATATAATTTTATTGTATAGAACCATGATATATTGTCATGCTTACTGTTGATGGGAGATGTAGGAAACGTGAGCAGATTCTCACCAATTACAATGTCATGTGGAATTTTCTTTCTTCCTAAGTCCTATTTTTTGCATGATCTTACATCAAATCTACATTTTAGGACAAATGGTCAATGACTGGTAATATATAGAAAAGAAGATTAATGTATAGATTTTGCGCGTACTTGTATGTTAACAGACAAACAAAAAACTGATGTTTAATTGACAACTTATGTGGAATAGACAAACAAACGAACTCATGTTTAATAGGCAATTTAATATATTTGCATCTTTATCTGGTCCTTTGAGTCTAAAATATGTACTTGCTTGCATAATCCTATGTGCATCAGAAGCAAGGCAGAAATGCTCGTAGGAAGAAAGAAAAGAGAATGTTGATAAGAGAGTTGAAGGAAGAGTTGAAGGACCAGAATGGACAGGTGCTATGCTACCATATGTAATCTGATGTGTACATGAATATTCATAATAAGCATATAGAGAGGTGCTAGGTGTACTCTCCTCTATTTTTCACCTTATTGGTGGGGAGTGTAGGTCCAGCAATGATTATATCTGTTACATGGTATATTCTCAGTCATTGCTAGGCCTACATTTTCTGCCAATGTGTAGGGTTGAGGCATACTCTTAGGGAGAGTATGTTAGCATTTCTCTAAGCGTAAATGTATCCCCCTTTATGTTTACATTCATACTTCATACCAGTAAACTTCTCTGTATATTGATGAGGCTTAACCGACCTTTAAAATACAGAATGATAATCAATGGTTTGGTATCAATTACAAATTACTAAAGCAACAAAGGAAAAAGCAGAACCCTGAAATGCAGAAAGAAACTGCTCCTCCTGCACCTTCAGGTAAAATACAAATTACATGGTCTTGTTTGTAAATCTTGAATGTGCGCCTATTGAATCTAGCCTTAAGATGCCTTGGATTTCCCATTTATAATGATATAAATGAAGTTCCCATAACAAAATATTATTTTTGCAATTAATTGTGCACCGGCAGTACACACTATGCGTACCCAAATCACTTTGAAGAAACATATCATGCTGACATGATTGCTTACAAGAAGACATTGTCATCCTTTCATGCTCCTTAATGATATAGAACAAATTAACTATGGGTAACATCATTTCCCAAGTGCATGCATGTTTGTGCATCTGAATATTGATTTTTTAGCATTTGTTTCAACTTACCCCCGTTTGTTGACTTCATGCTCGTTTTAGTAGTTTCAACAGTCTTTTTGAACATATAAATTATTATGCGTTATTTATTATGTTCCTGGATCAAATTTTACAGATCGGCAATGGCAGGCACGGGAGAACCAGGTATTATTTTGTCCTATGCATTTTGGTTTATGGATAGCCACGTTACTTTCATGAATACACTAAATATACGTATTTCAGCAATAATAGATATTTAAACTAAATTCTCAATACAAGTGCTCATAGAAATGGCATGTCATGTAAACCAAAGGAATTAAGGAAGGATAATCTTACTTCGAGCTATTTTTTTTTCCCTTATGTATACCTCGCCTCAAAGTGTTGAACTTATAACATACAAGCTAGTTATATGGTGATACATTCTGACAATGTATTAACAAATTATCATCTTTATAACTTAATTAAAATTCTCAATTTGTGCTTTAGGTAACCGACAACTGGAACAGGCCTGCCAACAAGAATAAACAAAATAATGAAAGTATGAACCAATGGCATCAACGTACTGCTGATAGCAACCATCAATATTGTAACAGAAATCAAAAGAACAGAAGCAGCTGGAGTGATCATACAAATGATGGTAACCAATATAGTGCTAGAAACAACTCGAACAAATGGAACAAGGCCAATGGTTACAATGGACAAAAATGGAGTCGGAGTAATAGGAACCCTAAAGAGACATATAATGAAACGACTGCCAAATGGAATGCTGTTGTAAATAATAAAGAGCAGTGTAGTGGAAACACTAGCAAATGGGATGATGCTAGCAACGATTACAACCAGTCAATTAGAAATGAGATTGTACCTTTGAATGAGAACAGAGGAAGCAGTCCTGTAGATTTTGCAAGCCTGTATCCATTGACGCGTATTCCTCAGGTAATATTCTGTGTTCAATACAAAACTTGTTAGACCTTTCATTTGTGTGCAAGTATTGATATGATTCTAACATTTTTTTATCAAGGATATGCTAAAAGGGCTTGATATTTTTTTGTTATTTGCTTTCGTATTAATGAATATTTGTAGCTAGCGTGGCATTTGTTCTTTAAGAGTAATATCAGTGTGGTTTATGAGCTCATTGTAAAATCATAGAAGTAAATAATTTTGAAATCAACTTGAGCACCTTAACTCTTTTCTTTTCTAATACTCTCTTCTTTTTGGATGCAGGTAGGGGATGTTATTGCGTATCGCTTAATTGAAATATCACCAACATGGTGCCCTTCTGTTACTCCATTTCGAGTATGTCCTACGCAAAATCAAGTAATTTCAGTTTAATAAATTTAATTCAAATTCAAATTTCTTTAATGTCATTATCTAATCATTCTAGATTGGAGAGGTCACCTCATATAATTATCTATCACTAAGCATAGTCTTGGTTCCGGTGCCTGAGTATCCTATCATTCCCGGCGACACACAACAGCAGTCCTCCCTATACCAAGAAGATGGAACTTTACAGGTGATAGATAGTTGATGCACCCTTTAAACGTGCATTTCCCTTCTAAAAAATAATAATGAACGAACAACAATTATGGCAGATTCACTATCCATTGCTTATTGATGTGCGCCTGTTCAAGGCTTTTGATTCGTTCAAAGCATCTTCAGACTCGTTCAGGTCCCTGGAAAAAGAAAGGAACCCTCAAAAAGAAAATTGTGCTCCTGTGGATAAATGGGATCTTTCGTTGGCTAATGGCGGTAGCAATATTACTGAGATAGCTCCTCCACCCATGGGTAAAGTTGCATTTTTGCTACTTGGTGTATGTGATAATGTGTTTTGGATAATTTAATTTAGATGGGTTGCAAAATATAGTCTTTTTATGTTTCATTGTCCTGAATTATATATGTATTTACATTACGTGCTTACCCATAGATAACCTGCATTGGTTGAAAACATGAGCCTGGTTCAAACGTTTAGTGGTATAAAAAAACTGGGCCATTTTAGCAGAATGTTCTCATATATTAGACCTTACATTCAATGGTACTCCACTTTGGTTGTCCATTGGACTAGGTGGTCCAATACCTAATAGGCATGTGCTTAACGCACATGTTCTACGACGTTCAGTTTAAACATTATTACAACAAGAACCAGCTTCGCTATTCTTGTAGGACATATGATTTTTACAGATAAAAGAGTCGTCTTTTATCACAAAAAGAAGAAATGTATTGCAGAAATAGGTCTATGTTGAAACTAACTACAAATCTAACTTTTGGTCTGAACGAGCGCATGCACAATTAAGGAATGCACATGTTCGGTCTTTTAAATTTGTACATGTACAGATCCAAATTTATACGTGTGCATTTAAATTCATGTATTTTCTCCTTGCAGTTCAAAATTGTTTATATACTTATAATGGATCTGCTTTTGGAATACGTAGTTGGTAAACCTGATAAGAAAAGGAGTGTGTGTTGAATATGGTAGAATTTGCATTATTTTTCCATTATTATACAGAAAATGGAAATGGAAGAGGTGGGTCTACATGGTGCCAAATCAAGCAGATGATCAATGAGAAAAGGTCCCAAGTTAATGAAAGTAAAAATGATGGATGGGGCGAGTGGACATTGAACAGGAGCACTCCAAGCAAATCATCATGGAAGAATGGCGGGTGCTCGGAATGGAACAACAGTAGACATGGGCCACAGGAAACTGCTAGAGGAGGAGGCGTGGGTCCCACTCGTGGCTCTTTTAGAGGTGGAAGGGGAAGGAATAGTAAGTCTTTTGGAAAATGGAGCGCTTAGAGGAATTGAATTGCTTGAAGTGCTTGCAAGATGGTACAAAAGGCAGAGAAGAAATTGCATCGTTGTTTTGATGAGAAGGATAATTAGTTATGGAGTAAGAAGCTGTGCTTGTAAAAAGTGGTTAGTGAATCTTGTACGGTGATATTTAGTAGATGATGATACCTTAAATATATGTTAATGTTCGATCGCCAGTATTCTAGCATATCACTAGCGATTTTGTTCCTGTTGTGCGGCATCCCACTATTACAGCATTACATGCAAACTGGCTTCAGTTAGCTGCTGCGTGTTGTTATTTTCCTTTTTCTTTTGCTGGCAGATATGTTTCAAATATGAGGTAATTCAGTGGCTTGTATAAGATGAGATTCACGTGTTAAATTTTAAGATGATACCGTAAGATAGACTCTAGACGTCTTGGATTTTGGATGAGAGCTCATGATTAATTCTAGACGGCTTGGATTTTGGATCAATTCCTGGTTTTCTGCACAGTGCTTTCCACATGTAAAACCAAACATTCGGTTTTGATTTTAGACGTCTAATTGGGAAAATTCAGGATTTTTCACCTATTTTTAGTTGTGAAGGTTTCTAAAGATTGAAGGGGCAAAACAGTAATTTGTCTGGATGAAATTCTATTCTGTATAAGCTATTCTCGTATTTGAAGAAGATAGATCTAACATGATTAAGGATTCTTCTCAAAGGGATAATTAAAGTTTTAGGCCTAGTTTTTTTTTTTTTTTTTCCTTCCTGTTCTTCACAAACTCAATTCTATATTGATTATTGCTTTATTGGTGATTAATGTAACAATCTTTTGTATCCTTCTCATTGTAGTAATAAAGTTCTTTTTTCTAGTATAAATTTAATTTGTTTGTCATTGTCTATTATTGCTTGCTTGTGATTGAGATTAATTGGATTGTTATTTACTGTTTTGATGATAAAGTTATTGAGATTCAATTGTTTTTGCAAATCTAAGTCGTCTTCGGTGGCGTTTGTGAGTTTGGATTTAGATTTTGAATTTGAATTCCTAAACCACATTATGTTGGTCTTTTAACTACCGTACCATCATGGGATAGGAATCATTTACCGTTACTATAAACCTTTTACCCTTTTTTCTTGGCAATGAAAGTAGAACTAAAACGATAACGGAGTTGACTTCTGCAAGCAAGAACTAAAAAAACATTTAGGAACAAGAAAAGGATGGGAAGAGTCGTACAAATCAGGTCAATGAAACATGTTTGTTTCTGCTGTATATTTTCTAACCGTTTTGTCATTGGTATTAGGAATAAGCTTGGTTTTCACCATATTGTGCAATTTTAAATCGCGTAACCATAATTCATAATTTGTGCTTGAAAATGGTTTAGTTTAGGGGTAGTGTTTTTAGTTTTCAACGTTAATTTCAATAGATTTGAAGTATAAAGAAAGCGACGGACTAAAGTCTGAGGAAATGGAAGGATGAATGGATAATAAGAAAAATCATAAAAAGTTGTTTTTTGTTTATACATGTGAACTTCTTTTTGTAGTATGAACGTTTTCCACGACATGTGTGCATTGTTTACACTTTCGTATATACGAAAATCCAAAATCCAAAATAATAACAAAAACCGAACACATCATGTTTTATTTATCCTAACACATTAACAAAGTGTTGAAGTATAAAATGTCTATTTTTATAATATTTTGAATAATATCTAAAGTTGATGTTTTTTTCCTTTCCTCCTAGGGCCTTGCTAAAATTTGGCATGTAAATTGATATAATTATTACCCACATGATAAAGATAAACACACACATACTAATCTGCTTCCTATGTGAATACTAGCCAAATTGTTCACGTCACTGTTGGGTAAAAAACACGAAATCCTAGCCATAAACATAAACGCACGATAGCTTTGCTGTTTTGGCACTACAGAGTTCAGCAAGTTAACTCTGGTTATAAAATAACTATACCTTCTCAAAATATTTTGAGACAAATAAACCTGAAAAAAATCGACTCGCGAATCTACTAGGATACTAACACAAACATCGTCTACAATCTACATGTCCTTTTATCCTTCACTTACTAATTAATAAATTAGACAAATCCACATGAAGTAAGAATAGAAAGAATGCACCACAGAGCAAAACAACAATTCAAAAACTAATACCGTGATGCATGCATCAACAATAACAAGGATCCTGTACTAACATAACAGACTTTTAATTACATACACACCGTGCTTGGAACGCTAATGTCATTGAGTACGATCAATATATTGATCGTCTGTGCAATAGTAACAGTAAATCAAAGAAACATTCCATTTTACAAAATAATATCATTCCAAGCATCTTCCATTATTGCTTCGGCAGTGATCAAAGTCTGTCAGCTTCAATATCTTCTATGCATTCTAGTAAAGAAAGGATGTCTGAGAGCTTCATGTGCCTCCATTCTATTTGCAGGATCGTATTTCAATAGACCTTGTAATAAATCTATCAGATCCCCCGCTGAGTGGTCTACATGCTGCATCACCAAATTCTGCAACATAAAGTTGCTCTTAAGAATAAATCCAAAAATATATATAGGGAAAGTCTACTAAACACAAAAATTTGATACAAACTGAAGGACACAAACTCTCCAACTCTTGGATTACCCCCGATTTCCACCTCCACATAAAGACAAATTGAACCAATGGTTTGAGATTTTTTGTACCCTGATTTGTGTCTAAATAGACTTTTCCATATAACATTACATATATATATATATATATATATATATATATATATATATATATATATATATATATATATAACCCAGTGGCTGCAAGTATGTCACAAGTAACGTTTTCTATTTATCAATCTGTGGGTTGATAAAATAATGATTCATACAAGTACGCCTAATCTTTTTGGGTTATTTATTACCCAGTCAAAAAATATTTTGTTTACACAACAAAAGCCAGATTAGCCTGTCCATTCAAGCGGTCAAGCCTTCATCCTATTACAAAAGATATCATAAAAACAATCAATATCCATGTAAGGTCATCGCATAATACCTGAAGACGTGGTAATTTTTGAACAGCCTTCATACTCTCACGTGATACTGCACCCTCAGGCCAATTCAGGCGGCCTCTCCTCAAATATTTTTCAGCATGTCGGCTTCAATGGGAAACAAAGAAATATAAGAAACCAAAATCAGATAAACAAACATGAATTTTTATCACATTAAAGTTTACAAAGTACGGTTGCACCCCTTAAACACTACATCCCCTTAAACTACAGCCCATCTTGATACATCTCGATATTTTGTTAAAATTATACAATTTGATTGAAACCAAAATTTGTAGATATGTTCTTGTTCCATTCAAAATCTTCACTTCACAAAAAGTGAAGCCATATCAGAATGTTAAAGCCATTTGATCATGAATTTAAATATTATTTTTGAACATCTTAGGATTATCCAAAATGATGCCTTGAATGATATATGAATATACTCACAAGGTTTAATATTATTTCAAAGATCAAATTACAGTTGCACAACTCAAAAATATGAAGGTGTAGCTTAAGGGGTGTAATAAGATGCACGTAAATGCATGCACTTACTCGGCTCTTTTGAGGATGTGATGAGGAAGCGGACCCAGTACCCTCTCCATCATTGCCAAGTGCTCCAAGTTTTCATGAGTCTGAAATAATGCTTCTCCCTTAAAATATTCATTAAAAATGATTAACTCAGGTAATTATTTTATTATAAAAGGTCAACAAAGCTAATTTACGGGTTATATACCGAACAGAGCTCCACAAGAATACATCCAATGCTCCAAATGTCACAGGGATAACTCCATCCAAGCCCTACGTCCATCTCATAAATACTTGGCTAAACTGAGTAGAATGCATACTTATTTATACAGGTATAATCAAAATCAACATACCTAATATGACCTCAGGTGCACGGTAGTGCCTGGTGGAGACAATGTAATTATGATCTTTATTGCCATAGGTGGAGCTACCAAAATCAATGACTTTTATTGCACTTGATTTGGGTAGCCTCCTGAATGAGGCATCTTTAAAAGACCGAGATGAACCCTGTTACACACAATGAACATATTTTTTAGAGAGCATAATACGCAGGCATAAACTGGCATAAACATAATGGACAGAAACAGTACAAAACACAACATGAAGATTAAAATGCATGGCACTGCAGAATGTTAAGAAATCGAAATATGAGCATGGAGATATAAGCTATGAACACACTTACTGACTGAGTTCCCCAATTGGATATATAAATAATACCTTGTAATCAGGTATCTCTATGAACTCTGAAGAAGCAAGAAGTATATTCTCAGGCTTCAAATCAGTATGAATGAGGCGTAGATCATGCATAACTGCAAGCAGGCAAATTGTAGTAACGAATAAACTCAAGCAAATAACTATTATTTAATCATTATACCAATCAACAAACAGTAAATATGCTGAAGCTTACTCTACGGTAAATTCTCATAAATATGGTAGCAAAAAAAAATTGATTTTGTCTTCTTAATATACAAATAAATGAAAAGGTAACAATAACTATAAAATATGCAAGCGGATGAAGTACTGTTTACACACATGCTATACATTCCAAAAGTTGTCTTGCAATCTCACGAACAAGATCAATGGGAAATGAGCGGTAACAGTTTTTGCGTAGAAAATCGTATAAGCTTGGGCCAAGCTTCTCAAAAACCTGTTAAAATCATTTGAATTTTACATTTTAACCGCCCATACTAGGTGGGAAATGATCATAAATTCATTTTATTATAATCTTAAACTTACAATACAGATATGGTTACGATAGTCAAACCAGTTCCGTATTTGTACACAACTGCAAAAATACATCAGCTTATATATACACAGCCACAAACCTACAATAATACAAAGCAAAAGGGGGGCAAAAAGACATCAAAAATAATGGCACATAAATCACTCACCGGCTGCCATTTTTATCATGTTTCCCAAGCTGTTGAAGAACTTCAATTTCAATCATGGCCGCATCTCTATATTTCTTAATGCCTCGAACAATTTTAATTGCCACCATTTCCTTTCTCTCCCTATCCCAGCATTCCAATACCTGTCCAAAGGTACCTGTTACAATAGAAGCAACACAAACGTAAACAGGATTAGAAAAAAAGGACATGCTAAATAAAATTCCATACATATGCAAGGCAAGCACGGCAATTACAAAATGCCTATGAGTATATGCTACCATAACAACCAAAAACACAGCTTACCTTCACCCATTTTGCCATGAATTCGATCTGTAAATGCATAAGAAACCATATATTCAGTAAGGAACCAGCGTGAAACGTATTAAGAACATTTTAAAATTTTCATCTTTATTTTTATATTTTAACAGTTTATCCATTGTGACACAACACAATTAAAAAGAAGGGCACATCAAGTATAATTACAGCGAGGTGTTAAATTATCGCCAATTCCAAACATGTAATGTCCATCTTTATCATCTTCTCTCCAAGGAGGTGATGCATTTCTAGGAAGTCCATTCGAATATATAGATGAATAAAAGTCTGAAGGAGGTGCTGCCAACCTGGTTACATCTCCAACTTCTTGCCCACATAACAATCCTATTTGAGCCTACACACAACCATTTGTTTATACTTTTCCACTTGAAACAAAAATTATCAATTGATTCCTTAGTCACAGTTGAATCAACAGTCACAATTCCTTAATTCATGATTAAAACAACAGCTACAATCCCTTAATAATCCACATGGCTATTAGCAACTGGAGAATTGATATAGATCTGAAAAATAACCTAGGCACTAACAATCAAAATGTAGTAGTCATGTAAAATATTAAAAACTTTACTAGTTTTTGGAGACTTTATCCTACATTACCACACCATACATCAATCAATAATCATGTTGGTTTGTCCCAATTAAATCGCTACTTCCAGGTTCCCCGCAGTTTGACCAGATATCGACATTATTTATGGTTAATAGAATTTAATTTATGGTCAAATGAATTGGATCTGAAGAAAAGCTTAACTTTTTATTTTTGCAGTGGGTAGTAACTTGCAAAAACAAATACCTTCTAGCAACCAGGTCGATTTAAATCTTATTTCTGATAGGGGCAAAATTCATTCACCCGACACTACAGCGTAAATGGACGAAATCTTCATCTTTCCAGAACCATGAAATTTTCTTACAACAATAAATACTATGGAAAATTGGCAATAATAATTAGATAACATGGAAAACCCAGTCTAAATACATAAATTTCATATTCTGATGCAGCTAAACACAAGAGAAATCCCAGATCTACACAGAACCACGCCATACTACCAAAATAAAGCTTAAATCAGCGGATCTAAGCGTAAACCTAACGAACCAAGGATAAATAATCGAAAATATTGAAATACCTTGGACTTTTGAGAAACAACGTCCCAACCCAATCGCGCTCGCTTCCTCGGCCTTCGATCCAACTGATTGTGAGGAAACTCGGTCATGCAATCCATTTTGTTATCAAAATCAAGCTAATATTTTTTGTGCCCTAATTTTATTTTTGGTGGGAGATAAAACGTCCGCTTTTGTAGGGTTTGTTTAACCGGCTTTTCGTTAACTCTGGTTTGTTTTTGACCGCAGTTTGGTTTGTGGCTAGATGAATTTAGATGCCGTGGATATGCCAAAGTGCAATCTTTGCTGTCCATTTATACTATTTTGGAATTCTTTTGGATAGGCTTTGTAGCAATCTGATGTTTTTAACGATTTAAATTCCGATTTATATTGAATTTTTTTTTTATTTTGAAAATATTGTATAATTTCGCGTAACTGAAATTTAGAATTTGAAATACGTTCAATGAAACGTAGCAGTTGTGAAAATTTCATCGGAAAATTTGAATGTTTGTCGATTGCACAATTTTCAGTGCAAAGCTGTGCATAACTGTTCAAATTTTAGCGTTTGTAAAATCTCCTCGGAACCTGTTCGGACAAACATGAAAAATATTATATTCGATGTCATGAATACAATGGCTCAATCAGTTTCGCGAAAATCAGAAGTTTCGAGCTCTAGAAAAATATTTTTCGGTGCAAAATTTTCATCGATAAAAATCTTTCCGAAAGCAAAATGTCCCAACATAAAAAAAAATTCCTTCATTGTTATATTCTTTAATCTGCAATTCATTTCGCGAAAATCGGACGTTTCGACCCCCGATTGATTGTTTTTCCATGCAAATTTCTCGTTTAAAGAGGTATGTAATGCGTTTTTGAACGGAGCATCATGACATGCAAACTGTATACCGTTGCGTCCGTCTCGTCGTGCTGATTTCCGCAATATATTCATTTGTCAGTTTCGATGTACAGTTCGCAACGAAATTTCGAAAAGGCTTACGCAGTTCATTTTTGAAACAAAGTCATTTGAATTCGATGCGTCTCTACGAATAGCAAAATAAAAGGGTGAAAGGTCACATAAGTTTTAATTGTCAAATTCAATCATTACACGCGCGTCCATTCTCATATTCCCAAGAGCACTTCATTCTTTCATCTTTCCAAACGCTCGATCCCTCTACATTTCAACTCAACATGGTATCCTTTCATCTTTCTCAACCCATGTAGCAAACAAAAATAAAATTAAAGCAAAGAGTCTGTAACGACCCGCATTCTACGCATCGTAGGATCGTAGAATATTTATTTCTTTCACATACGAAGTCGTATGGTCATGTAACTCTGGGAGACGTCTATTGGGGTCATTTCCCATGTTCATGATTTTTGTCGATTATTAAATGACCATTTTACCCTTAGCTGATCTTGTTTGGCCATAATTTTTTATTGGAAAGAAGTTTTGACATAAAGCCACTTCCATTAGCTCCGGATGATGGTTTACCTTTCCGTAGAGTGGTCACATGTGAAAAACGAACTTACCGTTTGGGAGACATGGCTGAAATAAGGTTTGGAAGGTAAAAAACTGCTTAACTGAGCCAAATAGGGTGATTAGTGAATGGGCCCATAACCCATTTCAGGATTAGGGTTATGGGGAGGCTGAAATGAGTTAGGTTTTCGTTTCATTTCAGTTTTCTAGCCGCTATTTACCTCCTAAGAACCCTAATAATGGCCTCCAACCTCTAAAACACCTCCAAATCACTTTCTAATCAAGGATTAAGCTTAGCAACATCAAATCTAAGAGGATTAGCACCAAAGCAAGGTTAGAGCTGTTGTGTTGTATAGGGAACAGCGCCAAACAGAGATTCATTTCAGATTTGGTATTTTATTTGTGGCCAAGGTGAGTGATTAACATTGTTTTGACACTAATTACGGCTAATTAGGGGTGATTAGTGATAATTAGCGAAATTATAGCTCAGAAAAATCTGGAAAATTTGTAAAATTCTAAAATGATATTCTAGGTCTCTGATAGAAATTTGGGTTAATTTGGTTAAGTTTTGCTAATCCTACCATTAGTTGTTGTTAAACATGATTAAGGGGAAAACATGGGTTTTTGGGTATGTTTGATCTTTATAAACATGTCATATTGTTGTTTTAGTGTCTGTGGATGATTATACATGTTGCTATGAATGTATGGTATGTTTTTTGATTGCATAGAAAAGTTAGAATGGTTGAAAACGCCGTTGTTTGGCGAAAATAGCTTGCTAGAAAAACTTGCAGCAAACCAGATAGGAGCATTCAGATAGGAGCATGCAGATAGGAGTATGCGGATAGGAGCATCCGGATAGGAGCAACCGGATAGGGGCATCCGATCCGAACCGGATAGGGGCATCCGATCCGAACCGGATAGGGGTATCCGACCCGAACCAAATAAGAGCATCCGAGCACCCGAACTGAACTAGAAAGGAGCATTCGAGCCGAACCAAGCAGGAGGGGGCGAACCGAACCGGAGGATCGAACACCAAGTAGACCTAAACCCGAGATGCAAAGGAAGTCCAAATAAGGAGTTGTACCTCAGGATCCAGATGGGAACCAAGGAGGGAACATCATGAGTTGGGCTTTGCTGCGGGACGTGTGCTAAGGGGTTGTCGATGTCTGTAACTTTAGATCACTATGTGTAGGGGGTACGTGAACGAATTCAGGGCCACAGTGGCCTAGGTACAGCTAAAGGGCTATAGACCAATGAAGTGGGGTCATTTGTAAAGGTTTGGTCATGACTCCATGTGGTAAGCTTAGTAGTAGCAGTAGTTGTACAAGTTGAACTCCGTCACTACTTCGATGGGTCTAGTGATCGAAGCGGTAGATATCGTATGCTTTATGCACTGAGTGAGAGATGTGAGGATCGTCGCTATGTTTGATTTGTTTGCCATCATTATGACATGCACACCCCCACCCCCGTTATCTGTACACCATTTATCCAATGGCACCTTAGGGTATTGTACGGTATGTAGTGCTAACTCTTTAGTTGCAGGTCCAGGTTCAGGTATGGTTTAGTATACATGTTATTGTTCTGTTTTGCTGCTTATCGCTCATACCAGACTTTTTGTCTGACCCAGAGTTTTATGTCTCTTCTTATTACTCTGGGTGCTCTCACGAGCAGACTAGAGACATGTTAGCTGGGTATGCACGAGTAGCTGATCCGGAGACGAGCAGGAGGCTTCTACGTATGATACATATAGATATTCTCCCTGTGTTGTTGAAGATCACTGGTTGGGCATTAGTAGTGCATCTTCTGCTTTAGCTTTCTTTTGCTTTAGAGACAGTTTAAAGTTGTAATAATGATGGTGGATCATAAGCTGTATTTGGATTTCCGCTGCTATGTTGGTTTAGTTTTCAGCTTATGCACTGTCTCGCCTGTTTTATGTCAAGATTATTTTATTATTATATTTTGTTCCATGCGCTGTGAGACATTCTACAGGTTCCTTGTTAGTTCATTCTCTTCTTTCCTTTCTTTGGCGACCGTTCCGTGCTAGTCGGGCATGTGTACAGCGCACCTTCGGAGGAAATGCAGGCTGGTGCGGGGCGGGCCGTCACACTTGGTATCAGAACTCTAGGTTGCGTAGTTAACCTAGGGAAGTTATCAGGGAGAGATAGTATACGTATATGAGAGCGCGTACTTGTGATTATTTTGATTTTTAAAAAAGCTATATATATACTATTAGTATAGCTAAGGATGAAGTCGCACTGCACTAGCACCACTATGGAGATGGTTAATCGTTTTCTCTTTACCGATTGAACGATGAGCCGATACGCAAGAGGTGCCGGTAGAGGAGCCAATAATGGGAATGCTGCTGACATGAGGACGATGTTTACTGACCTCATGGGAGAGATGCTTAGGGATGTGCAGAGGGCAGCTCCCAATGCTGGTAATGGTGGTGGTCCAATAGTGCAGGAGCCTAGGGCCGATTTCGCCAAGCTGAATAAGGATTATACTAGTCTTGGTGGGAAGTCGTTCCACGGAACGGAGTCGGCCACGGATGTTTAGGATTGGTTGGATAGCTGCGAGCATATCTTCGAAGATTTGGGTATCGAGGATGCGATGAAGAGAAGGCTAGCATCCCGTCGGCTACAAGGACGGGCAATGAATTGGTGGAATGCTATAAAGGCAGCTACTCTCGAGGATCAGATTACTTGGGATCAGTTTAAGGCTCGCTTTAGCGATAAGTTCATTCCAGCTGCTCAGAAGTCAGTGTTGTTTAAGAAATTCTTGGAACTCAAGCAGAATGGCAGAGCTGTCTCGGAGTATATTGCTGAATTCGACACCTTGTCGAAATATGGGTTATCCCTAATGATACCGCCGAGAAGAAGAACGAGAAGTTCATAACTGGCTTGGATGGATACTTGGGGGAAAGACTTATTAACCACATCGATGAGACGTTTGAATCGATTGTGGGGAAAGCTTTAAGATCAGAAAGTCTTTACCCTAAGCCGAAGACTGAGGCTGCATCTGCAGAAGAACCGAAACCGCAAGCAAGCGGTGGAGGCAAGAATGGTTCTCAGAATAAGAGAAAGCAGAATCAGACTAAGGATGGCCAGAAGAAAAAGGATAAGAAGGATGTTGAGTGCTTCAGCTGTGGTAGGAAGGGCCATTATGCTAGTAATTGTCAGGCCAAGCCAGCGGATAGGAAGTGCTTCAACTGTGGCCAAGTGGGACATCACAAGGACAAGTGTCCGCAACCCCCTAAAGAAAAGCAGATGGTGAAAGCATATGCCCTTAATGCTATTCCTTCTTCGTCGAATGCCCCAACTGCGGCGGAGAAGGGAAAGAATGTCGTTATTCAAGGTATGCTTTCTGTCTATGATGTTCCTGATAGAGTTTTGTTTGATACCGGAGCCTCCAGTTCTTTCATATCTAGTGACCTGGTAGATAGGTTGGGATTGGAGCCCGAGATCGTCGATAGACCTTTAGTAGTGACGAACCCGATTGGTGGTTCGACTAACCTTAACATGATTTGTCGTAATGTGGTCTTATCGAGTCATGGATGCATGCTTGTTTGTGATTGCTTTGTTTTGGGCTTTACTGGGTTTGGCATTATTTTGGGAGTCGATTGGCTCCAAAGATACGGGGTGGTGGTAGACAGTGAGGGCTTTTTGGTGACAGCTAGAGCGGATGATGGGCAGAGGGTAGTGTTTGGTGGTCTACCTAGTGATGGGGTAATGGCTAGTTTTCTAAATTCCCTCGACATCCCGCATAGTGAGTTGTTAGGTTTGCCCGTGGTTGGCCAATATCCGGACGTTTTCGAAGAAGTGATCGGGCTTCCACCACACCGAGAGATTGAGTTCCGCATTGATTTAGTGAAAGATGCTAGACCTATAGTGATGTCACTTCGTCGTATGGCACCAAGGGAGCAGCGAGAGCTCGAGGTGCAAGTCAGCGATCTTTTGAAGAAGGGATTTATCAGAATGAGTGTTTCTGAATGGGGAGCACCAGTTGTGTTTGCTACCAAGGCCAATGGATCCCTTCGTTTGTGTGTAGACTACCACGAGTTGAATAAAGTGACAAGGAAGAACAAATATCCTCTACCGCGGATAGATGATTTGTTTGATCAGTTGAGTGGCGCGAGAGTATTCTCTCAGTTGGATCTCGTGACAGGTTTTCATCGGCCTAGAGTGGAAGCTGAGAGTATAGCTAAAACGGCGTTTCGGACGCCGTCTGGATTTTATGAGAGGTTGGTCATGCCATTCGGACTGACCAATGCCCCAGCATATTTTGTGGATCTTATGAATATGGTATTCAGAGATCAGTTGAATAAGTTTGTCCTTGTGTTCGTGGATGATATTTTGGTCTACTCGAGGACAGAGGAAGAACACAAGGAACATTTAAGAATAGTGATGGAGGTGTTGAGAAAACACCAATTGAAAGCAAAGTTTTCTAAGTGTCACTTCTGGAGAAGGGAAGTGAGATTCTTGGGCCATGTTGTTTTAGAGAATGGTATTGCCGTGGATCCTGCGAAGGTGGCTACGGTACAGGATTGGTCTACGCCCAAGAATGCAACGGACATAAGAAGTTTCTTGGGGTTAGCTGGATATTATCGTAAGTTTATCCAAGACTTTTCCAAGATAGCAGCACCATTGACTCGGTTGACCAAGAAGAATAAAGCTTTTGTCTGGGACGAAAAGTGCGAGAATGCATTCAAGAGTCTAAAGGAAAAGTTGACGCGCGCACCAGTGTTAGTCATTCCTAAGGGGAATGAAGAGTTGACGGTATACACGGATGCCTGTGGTACCGGACTAGGTGCTGTATTGATGCAAGGCGGTAGGGTTGTAGCTTATGCAAGTCGGCAATTGAAACCGCACGAGAGAAGATACCCTACCCATGATTTGGAATTGGTAGCGATCGTGTTCGCATTGAAGATGTGGAGACATTATCTCTTGGGAGAAAGATTCGAGTTGTTTACCGATCATAAATCGTTAAAGTATCTTTTCTCTCAAAAAGAACTAAATCTCCGACAACAAAGATGGTTAGAATTCTTAGCTTCCTATGATTTCGACATCGCAAATACACCAGGAAAGGGCAATGCGGTGGTTGATGCATTGAGTAGAAGACATGCCAGTTTAGGGGCTATGCTTCTAGAATGGAAGCAACTGGAGTACATCGATGGGTATGATTTCAGACCAAAGTGCGAATCGGATCCAGAAAAGTTAGCAAGTTTGACGATCAGACCCACTTTGATTGAGCGGATTGGTTCCAGTCAGAGGAACGATCCTAACCTATTGGAAATCATCTCAAAGTTAGAGATGCGAATCGACGGAGAGATGAACAAGTATGGGCTTGATCGAGATGGATGGCTTAGAAAGAATGGAAGGCTAGCCGTACCCAATGTCAATGGATTGAGAGATGAAGTGCTCAGAGAATGTCATCACTCAAAACTGACTATACATCCCGGTGGTAGCAAAATGTATCGAGACATGAAGCAGACCTACTACTGGGAAGGGCTGAAAAGAGACATTGGGAAGTTTATATCCAAATGCACGAATTGCCAGCTAGTTAAAGCTGAGCAAAAGGAGCCTAGTGGTTTGCTACAACCATTAGAAATTCCAGAATGGAAATGGGAACAAGTGTCAATGGATTTCATTGATGGGTTACCAAGGACTAGGTCGGCCCATGATAGCAATTGGGTGATTGTGGACCGATTGACCAAAAGTGCAAGATTTATACCCGTCAAGTCAAACAGAACGGCAGCTAAATTAGCGGAACTGTATGTAAAGTGGGTAGTGAGATTTCATGGAATACCCAAGGGCATTGTGAGTGACCGGGATCCGTTGTTCACTAGTGGATTTTGGAAGAGCTTACAAGAAGCGTTAGGATCAGAATTACATCTCAGTACCGCGTATCATCCTCAAACCGACGGTCAAACAGAGAGGGTGAATCATATATTAGAAGACCTCTGAGAGTCTGTGTATTGGATTTTGGTGGATCATGGGATGACCATTTGCATCTAGTAGAGTATGCATATAATAATAGTTACCAATCCAGTATTGGCATGGCTCCATTTGAAGCTTTGTACGGAAGACCGTGCAACTCACCGTAATGTTGGTTAGAAACTGGTGAGAAGTTTGTGCTTGGACCGGATGTGATAAGAGAAACTTCAGATAAGATCAAGATCATTCAACAGCGAATGAAGGCTGCCCAAGATAGGCAGAAGAGTTATGCTGATAAGAGGAGAAGAGAATTAAAGTTCTCCATTGGCGACTTGGTGTTTGTCAAGATATCTTCGTTGAAGAACGTGATACGATTTGGCAGGAAAGGCAAGTTAGCACCAAGATTTGTTGGTCCATTCCCAGTTCTTGAGCAAATTGGGAATTTGGCATATAAAGTTGAATTACCAGAGAAGATGGCAGGAGTTCATAACGTATTTCATGTTTCCCAGTTAAGGAAATTCGTGCACGACCCCGATGTGGCTATTTCACCTGATCAGTTGGATGATATCGAAGTTGAACCCGAGGCGGTTGGGAACCGCTGGCCTATGCATATTGTTGGGAATGATATGAAGCAGCTTCGAAGGAAGGCGGTAAAATTAGTCAAAGTCCAGTGGGGCGAGAATGAGAATGACTGTACTTGGGAGACAGAGGAGAGCATTAGGAAGACGTATCCAGAACTCTTCGCCTGGTAAGATTTCAGTTTCGATTTAGCATTTCCGCATGCTAGGATAGGTTGTTTTGTTTGTTTTGCATGTTTGATTGTTGTATACGATTGGGAGGCATGCAGGATCCATTGTATGTTTTGGGTTAAGGAATTTCGGGGACGAAATTTCTTAAGGAGGGAAGAGTGTAACGACCCGCATTCTACGCATCGTAGGATCCTAGAATATTTATTTCTTTCACATACGAAGTTGTATGGTCATGTAACTCTAGGAGACGACTATTGGGGTCATTTCCCATGTTCATGATTTTTGCCGATTTTTAAATGACCATTTTGCCCCTAGCTGATCTTGTTTTGGCCATAACTTTTGATTGAAAAGGAGTTTTGACCTGAAACCACTTCCATTAGCTCCGGATGATGGTTTACCTTTCCGTAGAGTGGTCACATGTGAAAAACGGACTTACCGTTTGGGAGATATGGCTGAAATAAGGTTTGGAAGGTGAAAAACTGTTTAACCGGGCCAAATAGGGTGAGTAGTGAATGGGCCCATAACCCATTTCGGGATTAGGGTTATGGGGAGGCTGAAATGAGTTAGGTTTTCATTTCATTTCAGTTTTCTAGCCGCCATTTACCTCCTAAGAACCCTAATAATGGCCTCCAACCTCTAAAACACCTCCAAATCACTTTCTAATCAAGGATTAAGCTTAGCAACATCAAATCAAAGAGGATTAGCACCAAAGCAAGGTTAGAGCTACTGTGTTGCATAGGGAACAGTGCCAAACAGAGATTCATTTCAGATTTGGTATTTTATTTGTGACCAAGGTGAGTGATTAGCATTGTTTTGACACTAATTACGACTAATTAGGGGTGATTAGTGATAATTAGTGAAACTATAGCTCAGAAAAATCTGGAAAAATTTGTAAAATTCTAAAATGATATTCTAGGGCTCTGATAGAAATTTGGGTTAATTTGGTTAAGTTTTGCTAATCCTATCAATAGTTGTTATTAAACATGATAAGGGGAAAATATGGGTTTTTGGGTATGTTTGATTCTTATAAACAGGTCATATTGTTGTTTTAGTGTTTGTGGATGATTATACATGTTGCTATGACTGTATGGTATGTTTTTTGATTGCATAGAAAAGTTAGAATGGTTGAAAACGCCGTCGTTTGGCGAAAATAGCTTACTGGAAAAACTTGCAGCAAACCGGATAGGAGCATTCGGATAGGAGCATCCGGATAGGAGCAATCGGATAGGAGCATCCGGATAGGAGCATCCAGATAGGAGCATTCGGATAGGAGCATCCGGATAGGAGCATTCAGATAGGAGCATTCAGATAGGAACATTCGGATACGAGCATCCAGATAGGAGCATTCCGATCCGAACCGGATAGGGGCATCCGATCCGAACCGATAGGGGCATCCGATCCGAACCGGATAGGGGCATCCGATCCGAACCGGATAGGGGTATCCGACCCGAACCAAATAAGAGCATCCGAGCACCTGAACTGAACTAGAAAGGAGCATTCGAGCCGAACCAAGCAGGAGGGGGCGAACCGAACCGAACTGGAGGATCGAACACCAAGTAGACCTAAACCCGAGATGCAAAGGAAGTATAAATGAGGAGTTGTACCTCAGGATCCAGATGGGAACCAAGGAGGGAACTTCATGAGTTGGGCTTTGCTGCGGGACGTGTGCTAAGGGGTTGTCGATGTCTGTAACTTTAGATCACTATGTGTAGGGGGTACGTGAACGGATTCAGGGCCACAGTGACCTAGGTACAGCTAAAGGGCTATAGACCAATGAAGTGGGGTCATTTGTAAAGGTTTGGTCATGACTCCATGTGGTAAGCTTGGTAGTAGCAGTAGTTGTACAAGTTGAACTCCGTCACTACTTCGATGGGTCTAGTGATCGAAGCGGTAGATATCGTATGCTTTATGCGCTGAGTGAGAGATGTGAGGATGGTCGCTATGTTTGATTTGTTTGCCATCATTATGACATGCACACCCCCACCCCCGTTATCTTTACACCATTTATCCAATGGCACCTTAGGGTATTGTACGGTATGTAGTGCTAACTCTTTGGTTGCAGGTCCAGGTTCAGGTATGGTTTAGTATACCTGTTATTGTTCTGTTTAGTTGCTTATCGCTCATACCAGACTTTTTGTCTGACCCAGAGTTTTATGTCTCTTCTTATTACTCTGGGTGCTCTCACGAGCAGACTAGAGACAGATTAGCTGGGTATGCACGAGTAGTTGATCCAGAGACGAGCAGGAGGCTTCCACGTATGATACATATAGATATTCTCCCTGTGTTGTTGAAGAACACTACTTGGGTATTAGTAGTGCATCTTCTACTTTAGCTTTCTTTTGTTTTAGAGACAGTTTAAAGTTGTAATAATGATGCTGGATCATAAGCTGTATTTGGATTTCCGCTGCTATGTTGGTTTAGTTTTCAGCTTATGCACTATCTCGCCTGTTTATTGTCAAGATTATGTTATTATTATATTTTGTTCCATGCGCTGTGAGACATTCTACAGGTTCCTTGTTAGTTCATTCTCTTCTTTCCTTTCTTTGGCGACCGTTCCGTGCTAGTCGGGCATGTGTACAGCGCACCTTCGGAGGAAATGCAGGCTGGTGCGGGGCGGGCCGTCACAGAGTCGTTGCCTCGTGAAACAAAGAAGTGTTGCAGCTTTCTGAATACATTAAAATTTAATATGGCAGCTAGGTGTACACTTCGTGAAACTAAATGGGCACAACATTCTGCCCCTTTCTCTTCTGCATGCGAATAAACAACCATCCCACTTCTGTTTGTTCCCATTCGCCATTTCGCATATGTATACTTATATATAAAAAAGGGGGACATAGCGTTTTGCCTATCCCCAAAACCATCCCATTTTATTTCTTTACTGTTATCATCTGCCTTTGTTTCTCCATGCTACCACACCCATTCGTGGCATCTGCCTTCATCGAACCCCGTGCCCATCAGCACCCGACCTCTGCCCATCCGTCGTAGCCTCGCCCATGTCGCCACAAATCAGCTCTACGCCCCCTGTTGTCACTCGCCTCCCTGAACCAAATCGAACCCCTCTGCGCCACCATAACATCTCACCCACGTCGGTTATTCCCTCCACCTGCTGGCCAGGCCCCAACAGGAAGCCAATCCCCGCTAAGCCTCCCCTTCAGTCCATCCCTGCTCCTACCCATGCAGAGCTCCGCCACATCCCCACCTCCACGATCCATGATGTCATGCCAAACTGCCAATCCCCGAACCATGCCAAGCCTCCACCTACAGCTCCCCCTTGCTTTGTTCCAAGCCTACGTATGTGTCAGAAGTTGGTGTGTGCGTGTGAGTTATTGTTTATATGTGGTGTGTGTTTTTCATACATTACTGTGTGTGTATATTGGTGTGTGGTGTTGGGTAATATGAGTGTGTGCGTGTTGCTGTGTATGTGTTTGCGTGAGTGTTTTGTGATGTTTGTAAATCTATGTACATATATATAAAAGAAACATATATTTTGGGTGTGTGTGTGAATGGTTGAGGTGTGTGTGGGGTTTACATTTGTGTTATGTTTATACGTGTTTCGCTCGCATGTGTGTGTATATATAATTTTTGTTGTGTGTTTATATAAGAATATATATATATACACACACACACTTATTTAATTTGTTTCAGTATGCGTCTAATTTCAAATATATATATATATACACACACACACGTTATTATTTTACGGTGTATACGTATATAGAAATATTTTGTAAATGGAAGTGTTATGTTTATTTTGTGTTTATTTATTTGGTGTTGAGTTCGAAAAACCATTCTCAAAACCCAATAGCCATACCGATTCGTTGAGAAATTCCTTGGCCTTCTCTTATTTAAAATAATAAAATATTGAGTGGTTACCATGATTGAATCCATTCTGAGTCGTGCCTGAAAGTCGTCGTTTTATTTTGTGTTAATCCATCCGCCGTCTCCTTTCTGTGTCACAAAAGGTGAGTTTATCTCATGCTTAACTTACGTTATTTCATGCTTGACCTACATTATTTCATGCTTGATCTTCATAAAACGGAAGAATTACTTATGAATCTCTAGCTGATGCCTAGAGATAAATTGTAATTCTTTCATGGTTGAAATCTACGGATTACAAGGACTACTCGATACTGATCTATATAGGGTGATTCCTAGGATGTGGTAGGAGAGTGCCTTCGGTTCATCATGTTCCTGGATGACTTGTATGGACGAATGTCTGACAAAATATTTCCTAAAAACCACGTACGTTGATTTTTACAAATATACCAAGTTGATAAAAAAAAGCCCTTCTTTTACATCCAGAGTATATTTGTGGACGTCAATTGGTGATTTGACGGATCTGACAATGTGGCATTCAAAGCGAATGATATCCAGATGTTCTAAAAGGTAAATTCTAGCCTTAAGCATCATCAACCGGGAATTGGTATAAAATCGGGTAGGTCGCACGGCTATGTGGGTCACACCCATTAAAAGGATATATCATTACCTGATACGGAGAAATCAAATGTCTTTGGTTGTCCCTTTTTTATTTTGTATGTATGCTATCGGTTCGGTTAGCTAACCCCTAACCGTGGTAATGATATATTCGGTACTCTCAAGCGAAGTGAGGAGCCGGTCATGTTTAGTCTGGGTTGCAAGATGTTCTTGTTGAACCCCATGTATTCGTCTCCGGAGGTACATTGTCAGAAAGGTGGTTTCTCATACCTTTGCCAGGAAATCCATTCTCCAATAAGCGCCCGCGGTTTTGATTGTATACTATGTACGTAGGACGTGGGATGCAAGCGTTCTGCTAAAGTGGTATTTATTTGTATTTAGACATTATCATAATATTAGAAAAGATATGAATTTCAAAATGTTTTGGATTATCATAAGGTAAAAATCGTCCGTATTTATGTGTGGATTTGGTCTTACGATTATCCTTTTCTTCCAGAAAAGATTTGTTAACTTAAAAATTAAGTTGGATGTTGTTTATAAACTCGGTGGGTTTCTCACTCTGATTCACCAGACTGATCCGACGTTTGTAATGCTCAGGTTAGACCGGGTTTTACAGGTTCAGGTTTGGATGCTATGAATTTCAGAAGACGTGCTGTAGGATTTCAGACGTATTTAATATTATTCTGTTGTGTGTTGTATATGAGGACATATTATTATAACTATTCAGATGTGTTGACTGTAAGTTATACTCTGAAAATTTGTAAGTTTTCAAGCTCTCAACAAAGATTATTTCCAAATTATAATTTTTTTTCCCGTTGCGATGTGGGACTTTGATTTTTGTTGTTTCTTCTTCTTGTTCTTCTATTCTTAACTTTCTCTCTTTCTTATCTCACCCTCTTATTTTCTTTCTTTTAGCTTTCTGGGTTTCCGATACTTGGGTTTGGATACGAGATGTATTAATGTCTAAATTCAAAAGTCGAGTTTTCCAGGATGCTACATAAGTGATAATAAAATCCACCCTTATAAATAAACACCTGGGCCTTACGTGACGTTAGAATAGTCTGCCTAGTTAATGCATTTGTTTGTTTGATAAATTTGCGTAGACATAATTTGATGAATTTATACTACCAAATATAGGATTTAGATATTTCTTAAACTTATGTGATTTTCATTCACCAGAACTTATTGTTCTACCCCCCTTCACTTAGCATATAAATAGGTTAGTAGGTGGGAAACACTTGATTGATGCAGTTATGGAGATTGGAGCCCGACAAAGGAGGATCTATAGTTATTATTATCATTAGTGTCATGTTTAGCAGTATTATTGTAACCTTGGGATATTATTATTATTGATGTACCCTTGTTAACAGTTGAGATATTATGTAATCAGCATTTTTATGTGTTTTATTTGATGGTACATCTATATTTTATGTTATTATATTTTATCCCTTCCATTGTGAGAATATGATGTTTATAGTTAACTCTGTTTATGTAATCCTTGTATGAACCGACAATCAATTTATAACGGCTATAAGTTTCGATAGACCTTTTCTAGGTTGCAATTTAGGCCCATTCCGGGCGGGTTGTTACAAGGGCGTTGTACTATTTGAGGTGCAATAGAAAAGCTCATTACACACACACACACACACACACACACATATATATATATACATATATATATATATATACATATATACACACACACATACACATGCCACTGTAATGTCTTCTCTTTTGGTGATTATTATAGAAGAATTTTTGCTTTTGTCAATCTTAATGGTCATACCTTTTTGGTGGAAAATGGAGAAATTTATCCGACTATCATAAAGTCGGATAAAATCATGTGATTTATGCAAAAAAATTAGGCAAAACTTGGAATCAGACTTTGTTGTTAATATATCATGCAAAAACTTACAAGCTAAACAATCTTTTGAATTCTCAAGGATGACATCATGTTTATATGTATGTATATCTTTGTGCGTATGTATGTATGTATATAATGCGACTATTAAGACATAATAGATTTGGAACATCGGATCTTTTTGTCTTTATATGAAAGGATGAAATCATAAGGTAATCTAATGGTGGACATCTACTGTGTCACCTCATGTGTCTTGATAGACTTTCTTATTCACACACACATGGGGAATTCCATCTGAACACAAAATTTAGGCACATTTGGTGATGCAGTAAGTATACACCATTGGATCATTCTTTGAATTTCACTCGTTCATGTAAGGACAAAATGATCCAATAGTCAAGATTCCGTGTCTCTCAATCTGTGTCTACTTTTGTGTCTAAATAGTCATTCCCTACGTATTATATATATATATATATATATATATATATATATATATATATATATGTGTGTGTGTGTGTGTGTGTATATATATATATCATATTTTTAAATTTTAGTCCCTAGAAAATTGGGGACCTAGGCTTAACCCATGCATAATTTTGCTTTTGAGAGAAATGAGTGAGATGGTACTTATAGTTTTATTTTATACTTAATATTAGGAGTTTCCAACATGTATGCCAAATAGAGAAAACTCTATATACTTATGCAATTAAATCGTACGAAATTCCTACTAACACATATCACTCTCCAACTACTACATTATTTCAATTTAGCGCTATTAAACATATTATGCTTCAAGCCCCACTATTTTCTACAATGTTTGATAAATCATGGCTTTATAGCACCCACTTTTGCAATAATAATATACAAAGATTTATCTGAATGGTTTCATTCAATTTAAATCAACAAAGATATTATAAGGAGTAAATGCTCAATATAAGTTAAACATATATTTTAATTTCTATATCTAATCTACATAAATTACGATTCTCTTCAATTTCGTTATATAAGATTAAAAATATTTCTTTTTGTAACACAAATTATGCGATAATGAGCATAAATTAACTTAGATATCTGGTTTTATATGTAATGAAGCGTTCTACACCTTCGTTATATTCCCACTATAATATTTGCACATCCACGACTATAAAACCCTTAAGGCTTTAACTGCATAACTATGTACATAAAGATACGAAAATAAATGACCCTCCCAAATCTACTAACTAGAGAGTAGAGATGGAACGAGAAATAAAAGTTTAATCCTTAAGCTAAGATATTAATAGACAAGGAGAACTAATATAATAAAAAAAAGCAAGTCCAAGCAATATCACAATATGAGAAGCATATGATGCAAGCCCAAGAAGCTAAGCCCATAGGTCAGAAGCAGGTCCATATACTAATCCATCCCTAAATACTCACATGGCATATAAATTTCAATCCTCGTCACCAAATAAAACTACAACAAAAAAGGTATAAGACTAATAAACAGACCAACACACACATACACACACACACACTGGGGGGTGTATGTGTGTGTGTCTACATACAAAACTATTTATGCTCAATATATATTGTTGACGGCAAAAAATGTCGCAAACACCAAAGGTTCCCAATTACTAGGAATTATAAATATGGTCGCATATACAAGAACATGAAATAGAACATAAGCAGTAAATAACACAAGAGATTTATAGTGGTTCGGCCTCAGTGAGGGCCTACGTCCACTTTGAAGAGTTGTTGGAATTTTATTGATCACTTGAAAGATTACAAGGTTGAGACCCTCTCATTACATTTGTTGACTATGCTACATGAAGTTACAATAGTCATATTTGCAAGAAATAGTAAAATGGAAAATTTTGCCCTTCTTCTTCCTCAAAGAGGAGATGCCATTAATGAAGCTCTATGGAGATCTCAAAGCTCAAGAATCTCTCTTTTTTGAAGTGTGAGGCCATGGGGTATTTATAAGAAGTGGTTAGATAGGGGTTAGGTAGGAGTAGGTAGAAATGGGGACCATCTATAGAAAATTCGTATCTCAGGCCCTCGCACCCCGTTTTTTCGCACCTCCCCCAGAGGGTGCGAATTTCACACCTCGGGGATGCGAAATTCGTACCTCCTGGGGATGCGAAATTCGTACCCCATAGGGTATGAATTTTGCACCTCGAGGGTACAGAATTTCGCACCTCGTGGGTGCGAAATTTCGCACCTCGAGGGTACGAAATTTCGCACCTCGAGGGTACGAAATTTCGCACCTCGAGGGTGCGGAATTTCGCACCTCTCGGGGGTACGAAAATTCTATTTGAGAGGTGCGAGGTCTGTCGGAGTAGCTTAGGGGCTCGAAATCCTGGTCGATGCGTTCGGGGATGTCGAGGCCTTGGTTCGGGAATGTGCTGGAGGAGCGGCGAGGCTCGCTGAAGTTGTTGGCTGAATCTTGACTTTGAGCTGATCTGGTAATTCTGGGCAACACACTTGTTGGCGGAAATCAGATGAATCGGGCAGTGCCCACAGTTTCGACCTAACTGGCTAGGTCGATGGCCGCGGACTGTGGGACCCCAGACCCCCACCGGCGCTGCGCCCGGACCCGCTTCACGGCCCGCCTTCGGCTCGGATGGATACTGATGGAGGTTGCGTTCGAGGGATGCGACATCCTGCTAGTGGCCAGACTCGAGTCTTCTGGTACTGGACCCCAGATGGTATTGGCGACGCTTTGGACTGTAATATCACGCGATATGTTGAGACGAGCGTGTCTTGTGTACTTTTTGGTAACCGGACCAAAAGACCGGTTAACATATATAATCAATTTTATGCACATACACACACGTATTCAGATAATCCATTTGCATACCTTTGTGGCTGCAAATCCATTGTAGTATGAATCCCACCATCAACATACAGGCATGTCAAACCATGTTTGCATTATTACCCTATTGTACATGCATGCATGTTCATATATGTGTGTGATACACATATATTGATATAATGCAAATTATATAAAATTAACAGGAAATTTGCGTTAAGGGCTTACTATTTGGGTCCTATTATTTTTTAGGACACGGGTTTTCAATTATTATTTTCTAGGACCAAAATCAAAGTGGACGTCTTCATGTTCTCAAATAATATTCGTATCTTCTGAAATTAGGTCAAAATTAATTCATTGATTCTTATGCAATTAAAGCGCTCGTTGATTTTTTGGGAAAATATTAGGCGTTAGTTTGTTCTGAAATCAAATTCGAGTTTAATTGTAGGAAATCATGAGGCGAATCTGTTCATTTGGATTGGATAATTGATTTTCTCTGTTAGATCGCTTGTTCTTTGGTGAGTCTCTATTTTATTTGGTAATTTTCGTTGTCAATTCGATGTTTTATGTCGTTGTTGATGCTCTTGTATATTTCTTATCAACAGAGGCAGTTTTGATCTATTAGAGAAAGGTTTCGTTTACTGTAGTTGGAACAATGAATTCTAAAAGGTATTTTTCTGATAAAACAAGCGACGTGTGTTTAACCTGGTTGCATTATTCACTTTAGATTATGATTTTTGTATTTAGTTATTAAATTGGATCTTAAATAATATCAGTTGACGACGCCTGTTCATTAGTTCTTGGTGATTTATGATCCGTAAAAGATAAATGATTTTATCTTTTTTCAGAAAGTAGGACAGAAAATGATAAATTGATGATATTCTTTACAGAAAATTATAAATGGGACAAAAAATGGTAAAAGATTTCACTGATAACTTCATTTCAACGTATACAGGAGTTAAAAAAAATATGCATTTATCTTTTAAGATAAGGAATGAAATAACATATTATGTCGTACTTACATATCATAGTTACTACTAAATGTTAAATATATTTATAATTTTTCAATTATGTTTACTATAATTTTCTGTTATAAATTTATATTCATAATACTATAATATATTAAATCAAAAATCAAATACCATTATTTAATACAAAACAACTAAATTCTAAAAAATCTTAAAAGAACTTAAAAAGATATAACATAATATCTTTTCATTAAATTTCACGCTCTTTTGTGTTTTCATTTACTTTATGTCACTTTTATGTAAGCATACCATCTAACCAACCTCATTACTACTGGACCATTCATTTCATAAATTCCAAGGTAAATAAACACTTCAGGACGCCATTTTTATCAGAAAAAAGATAAACGATTTTATCTTTTTCTCAGAAAATCATATAACGTATACTTTTAACAGAAAAAAGATAAATATTTTTATCTTTTTCTCAAAAAACCATTTAATTTTATTCTTTTTAACAGAAAATCCTATAAGGCCTGTATATACAACCTTGACAAAACACATTGCCCTTCTACTGGTTACAAAAACAAAACCAAGACTTATATATATACGTGTATATATATATATATATATATATCATTTTATATATCTTTTTATGTATACAAAATGCTATATATATTTTTGTATATGAATTGTGTATCTTTTTGTTTACGAATTGTGTATCTTTTTGTATATGTCTTTTTGTAATGATGACTTGCATGCTAAATGGTTATGCTGTGAGAGTTAGGAGATGTAATTGCTTCTTCTAAATCTCAATATGTGATGCAATTTGATTCAATCGGCTAAGCTTAGGCATTTTGTTAAATCCCAATCTAATTCTAATGTTATTTCAATTTGTAAGTATTTGCTTCTACTAAATCTCAATTTCAATCTGATGCAGCTACTACAGTGGTATCTGTTTTTACGTATACTGTGAAAATTTTGATGTGGTTATTGAAGTGCAACTTTTGTGAATAATCCTGATGTGCATATAAGATTTACTGTTTGATGTTGTAACTTCTAACAAGCAAGTGAAACGGTTTTTCTGTTGATACTATAATTACTGTGATAAAAATGATGGAGTTCCTATCAGATTTATTGTTGTGAAGCTATTATGAAGCTATGGAAGCTACTGTAATGGAATTTATTTTGAAATTATTGTGAAGCTAATGTTGATGTTGAAATTACTGTTTGGAGTGATATGATTGTTCATGTTGAAATTACTGTTTGATATTGAAGCTATTGTGATCTTTTAAGTGGGGACGTTGATGTAATGAATTCGTTTTTGATGTCTGCCTTTAGGTATGATGCAACTGGTGATTTGTGGTATTTTTGAAGTGTTGAAATTATCTGCTCTACAGGTATGCTGCTGATCTGAAGACGTAGTGCAGTTATGAAGAGAGTTAATTAATGTTTTGTGTAATTTTTGTTATCTGCATTGTGTTCATTAGCATTGTCTATTTTGTAGTTTTTCTTTAAGAAATTCTTAGATATAAGGAATGTTTTAATAGTATTAATTTTTTGATTACTTTCTTATTGGTTCCAGTTAAATTTCGATAATTTTTGCACCATGATCCTTGATTCAATTTTCTTTCATTAATACAATTTATAACTGTCAATATTTGATCATACAAAAAGATATACAATTCATATACAAAATGATTATGTGCTTAAAAACAAACACCTTTTACATATGTAAGCGTACCATCTAACCAACCTCAATACTACTGGACCATTCATTTCATAAAATCCATGGTGAATAAACACTTCAGGACGCCATTTTTATCAGAAAAAAGATAAACGATTTTATCTTTTTCTCAGAAAATCATATAACTTATACTTTTAACAGAAAAAAGATAAATGTTTTTATCTTTTTCTCAGAAAGCCATTTAATTTTATTCTTTTTAACATAAAATCCTATAAGGCCTATATACACAACCTTGACAAAACACATTGCCCTTCTACTGGTTATAAAATGTTATATATCCTTTTGTATATGAATTGTGTATCTTTTTATATATGAATTTTACATATCTTTTTCATGAAACACACGAATTTAAGTTGTTTCACTATTTTTCTAAAGTTTGAATTGCGGAAAAGATATGATTATATCTTTTTCTGAAAAATGCGTAAAAATGGAATTTCAACTGTGTGACATCATTATCTCATTTTCCGATTAAAAAGATATATTATGATGAAGATTTATATATCATTATACTATAATAGAAAATGAACCATTCTGTAAAATATAATAAAAAGATATATACATTAAAAGGATATACGATTATATCTTTTTAATGTTTATACAATTATATCATCAATATCTCATTTTTATCATTATACTATAATAAAATGATAGAAGATGAACCAATCTATAAAGTTTGCTGTAATTTAAGTTTTGGTGATTGTATTTACCTTATATATATGATCATACAGATATATATATATATATATATATATATATATATAAAGATACATAATCCATATACAAAAAGATTATATGCTTACTAAAGAAACACCTTTTACATATGTAAGCATACCATTTAACCAACCTCATTATTACTAGACCATTCATTTCATAAATTCCATGGTAAATAAACATTTCAGGACGCCATTTTTATCAGAAAAAAGATAAACGAATTTATCTTTTTCTCAGAAAATCATATAACTCGTACTTTTAACAGAAAAATGTTTTTTATCTTTTTCTTAGAAAACCATTTAATTTTATTCTTTTAACAGAAAATCCTATAAGGCCTATATATACAACCTTGACAAAACACATTGCCCTTCTATTGGTTATAAAAACAAAACCAATACTTATATATATATATATCTTTTTATATATACAAAATGCTATGTATCTTTTTTTTATATGAATTGTGTATTTTTTTGTATATAAATTGTATCTTTTTGTATATATCTTTTTGTAATGATGACTTGCATGTTAAATGGTTATGCTGTGAGAGTTATGAGATGTAATTGCTTCTTCTAAATCTCAATATGTGATGCAATCTGCTATGCTTATGCATTTTGGTAAATCCCAATCTCAATCTAATGCTATTTCAATCTGTAAGTATTTGCTTCTACTAAATATCAATTTCAATCTGATGCAATTGCTATGGTGGTTTCTGTTTTTACGTGTACTGTGAAAATTCTGATGTGGTTATTGAAGTGCAACTTCTGTGAATAATCCTGATGTGCATATAAGATTTACTATTTGAGGTTGTAACTTCTGAGAAGCAAGTGAAATGGTTTTTCTGTTGATACTGTAATTACTGTGATAAAAATGATGGAGTTCCTATCAGATTTATTGTTGTGAAGCTATTATGAAGCTATGGAAGCTACTATAACGGAATTCATTTTGAAATTACTGTGAAGCTACTGTTGATGTTAAAATTACTATTTGGAACGATATGATTGTTCACGTTGAAATTACTATTTGATGTTGAAGCTACTGTGATCCTTTAAGTGGGGACGTTGATGTAATGAATTCGTTTCTGATGTCTGCATTTGGGTAAGATGCAAGTGGTGATTTGTGGTATTTTTGAAGTGTTGAAATTCTCTGCTCTACAAGTATGTTGCTGTTATGATCACGTAGAGCATTTATGAAGAGAGTTAATTCATGTTTTGTGTAATTTTTGTTATCTACATTGTGTTCGTTAGCATTATCTTTTTTGGAGTTTTTCTTTTGTAATTCTTAGATATAAGGAATGTTTTAATAGTATTATTTTTTTGATTACTTGCTTATTGGTTCCAGTTAATTTCTTGATAATTTTTGCACCATGATCCTTGGTTCAATTTTCTTATATCAATACAATTCATAACTGTCAATATTTGATAATACAAAAAGATATACAAAAAGTTATATATATAAATATATACAATTCAAATACAAAAAGATTATGTTCTTATTAAACAAACAACTTTTACATATGTAAGCATGCTATCTAACCAACCTCATTACTACTGGACCACTCGTTCATAAATTCCATGGTAAATAAACACTTCAGGACGCCATTTTTATCAGAAAAAAGATAAACAATTTTATCTTTTTCTCAGAAAATCATATAACTTATACTTTTAACAGAAAAAAGATAAATGTTTTATCTTTTTCTCAGAAAACCATTTAATTTTATTCTTTTTAACAGAAAATCCTATAAGGTCTATATATACAACCTTGAGAAAACACAATGCCCTTCTATTGGTTATAAAAACAAAACCAATATTAATATATATACATACATATATATCATTTTATATATCTTTTTATATATACAAAGTGCTATATTTCTTTTTCTATATGAATTGTGTATCTTTTTTGTATATGAATTTTACATATCTTTTTCATGAAATACACAAATTTAAGTTATTGCAATATTTTTCCAAAGTTTGAATTCCGGAAAAGATATATGATTATATCTTTTTCTGAAAAGTGCATAAAAATGGATTTTCAACTGTGTGACATCATTATCTCATTTTCCGATTAAAAAGATATATTGTAATGAAGATTTATATATCATTATACTATAATAGAAAATGAACCGTTCTATAATATATAATAAAAAGATATATACATTTAAAGGTTATACGATTATATCTTTTTAATGTTTATACTATTATATCATCAATATCTCATTTTTATCATTATACTATAATAGAATGATAGAAGATGGACCAACCTATGATGAAGTTTGTTGTAATTTTAGTTTAGGCATTGTGTTTACCTTATATATATATATATATATAATCATACAAAAAGATATACAAAAAGATACACAATTCATATACAAAAAGATTATGTGCTTACTAAACAAACACCTTTTACATATGTAAGCATACCATTTAACCAACCTCATTACTACTGGACCATTCGTTTCATAAATTCCATGGCAAATAAACACTTTAGGATGCCATTTTTATTAGAAAAAAGATAAACGTTTTTATCTTTCTCTCAGAAAATCATATAACTTATACTTTTATCGTGGAAAGTGATAATAGTACCATGGATTGATGACAGTAAGCTTATGTCAATAGAAATCCAAATCCTAAATTATGGCTATTAAAATTAAAATCAACTGCTTCAACTAGTGCTTTTCTTCCACTTAAGACGATGATCGTCACCCGTCCCTGATTCGAGCATAATCAACTTGGGTCAAATCTAAAGCGCATAAACTCTCCCAAATCAACGATAAATGCAAAACCTTGTAATTAGAAAGAGAGCTTGCTTGTTGATTCCACAAATCGTTCGTCGAATGTTTTTGAGGTGATTCCGCATATCATTCATCGAAGATATTCCAGTTTTAGCTGAAATTGGTTACGCTTAAATCAATAAAGCAAAAAACCTTGTAATTGAAATTCTCCATAGAACTAAATCGATCAACAAAAATAGTTTGTAATCAATTTAGATTTAGAAAAAAATAGTATTTCATTTTGGGATTTCATTTGAAGCTAGATGAAATTATAAGAAGACGGTAGAAATGGACACGAGCTCCAAAGTATGTCCTGGAAAATAATTGTTTTGAACTTGTGTCCTAGAAACTAATTGTTTAACTAAGGGAGGCCCTTAACATATAATTCCCCTAAAATTAATTTATAAATTTAAAAAATATTTTATTTTATAGAAAAGTTCCCACTTACCGCACTAAGTGTTGGTCCAGTGCCAAATAGCATAACGGTAAGAATTAGCAGTATTAGGAGTAACTTACTAAAGTCCACCTATATAATAGGGTGATTAAAAATGTAGTATTTAAAGTTGGATTTGGGTAATCAAGTGTCATGTTGTACATGGGTATAAGCTTAATGTCAAAATTGTTTTGAAATCAAAATAAAAGTTCTAAATTTAAAAGTTAAATTTGAAATAAGAGAAATATTAATAACTTATATATGGAATTTTAAATTGATTTAAGTGGTAAATCAAAGTTATAAATTTAGATTAAGACATATATCATTAAAATTATAATATTAACCCGCAACTTGAGTGGTAAGGGTTCGCAACTACCTAGTTAGAGGAAAGCTACCAACAAGAGGAAAATGGTTCGAGCCATGACAACCTAACTTTAGCCACTTGTTATTTGCAAGGGTATGTAATAATCCTTAAAACAAGTTGAAAATCGAAGGATTGAAAAATGCCTTTGTGAGAACCCGGATTAAACAAGTGTTTGTGAGGGTGAATCGATCGAATTTCCTAGCTCTTCTATCTATAGTAGATTTGTTTTGAAAAAATAATAGTATATAATTTTAAAAGTAATTTTTATTCTCATCCACAATTTTAGTTAGTTAATCCACCCTATTTTATAGGATCGTTGACTTGTACTAAAATTTAAAATTTAATCAGTGTATCCACCTAAAAAAACCGTACGTATTTTTCTTCTTCTTAGTCTTCTTCTATGCGGTTTGTTGTCCGCCTTTGCATTCATATCTTTAGTAGCATCTTTGCAACTTCTGGTTGGATTCTTGAAGTGCTCTTATCATTAAAATAGTCTTGATGTTATTTGATCCTCCCTTGTTCCTTCCATATTTGTTTCTTAAGTTATGATTGCTTATCATCATCTGAGATTTTTGGTTCGTCCGAGACATTTGGCTCCAACACCATTACGTTAGGCCCCTGAATTTTACTTATGTTTCTTGTCTTTGTGACGGAGAAGATATGATCTGAAAGTTGTTCAAATGACTAATTGTGGTTTATTGGGTGGCATAATAGGATGGTTCAGGTTTAGGAATTAAGCTAACTCGGATAGGATAAATATTAAACAGAAAGATGAAGAATAAGTGCTGGAACAATATTAGATTTGAGAAAATTCAAAATAAAGCTCATTAATTATCTTACCAACACAGTGTTACAAGCCGAGTTCCACTGCTAATTGGTAATAATTTGAATGCACGCTGCGTATAGAAGATGATAGAGCGAAATCTTTAAGTTAATCCACTCGTGGATTAACTTACAAAGTTGTGGATTAACTTATTAAAGTAAAACGGTAGATTAACTTATTAAAACCGTGGATTAGAATAAAAATTACCTATTTTAAAATGTTATAAACTAATTTTGAGAACATTGTTTATTAACAAGGTTAATTAGTAAATGAATTAAATAAAATAGCATTTATGCACATACAACAGTTGTATTCAATTGTTTAAGACAGTACGAGTATATATGCATGTAAAAGAATTTTCCAAATCAATAAAATCTAATTTAAATTAAAGTTGACTAATTGAAAGTTAATTAATGAATTAGGATACACACGCATATACATATAAATAAATATATACAGGTACTTTTATTAACAACAAAATTTAATACACCATAAGTTGCTACAACCTCAAACAAGTAAAAATACAAACTCAACACTAAAATTCACTCATATTTCAAGGAATATGTCAACTGATGATAAGGAAACAATCCGCCACTATCTAGTTGAACCAAGCCAAGTAACCAACAAATATCACACTTGTGGACCATGCACCACGTGGCATGTCAGAACAGCCTTACCAACATTACAATATCATTTGAAAGCAACACTGCAATTTTAAAGCCTCCATTTTCCACAATCTAGATCCACTTTTCACAAACATAAAGCAAATCGAGAAATGAAGGAAGCAAAGAGAAATGAAAATTAGAACAAGAGAGAGGTAGAAATTATCACAACTCCTCTCTAGTTGAAAAATCCCAATAACTTGATTCGTCTCCAACAATCACATCTCACAGATCATACAATTGGAAACTTTTGAGCTTTCCTAAGCAATGATTTAACTATTTAATCAACCATGGCCGAGAACGGGAAGATTCATTTGGCATTAAAATCTACTGTCGCATCAAAAAATCTGTAATTTTGATGTTTAAAAATTAGAATATCTATGCCTTGCTTCATAAGCTCTAACCGAATTGTCCACGGTAACTTCTTGTTATTGAATAGATGATTGTTATGTTCACACAAAATATGTCACACTGTTAGCAACAAACATAAACTTGCTATGATTTTTTTGATATATTTAATGATTGCTGGTGGGAGATACCCTGCAATGATTGTATTAATCTAGGAAGGATTAATAGTAGACAACTCATGATGGCTAATCAACATCCATTTTTTTTGAAAACTCACAATTGAAGAATAAGTGATCTCGAGTTTCAGTATTTTCGTCACATAGTAGACATGCTGTAGAGTTAATGTTGGTCCATTGATGAACTTTATTTAAAGTATTTAATTTGTTGAGAACAACAAAAACTGTGCAAATAGACATTTTAGGAGGACAATTTCATTCCCAAACCTGTTTATACCAATTAACAACAGGCCTGTGAGATCTAATACTTGTCACAAGCATAGAGAGAACTTGCCATTAGTTAATAGAGACCACCAGCAGTGATCCTCATATTTATTCTTATAAATGGTGACCTTTTCTATAGTTTTTCAAATACTAAATGGAAAACTAAAATTATGAAAACACCACTCGAAATCCGGCACTATAACACTTGCATCATTATCATTACCTCCGTAATAAAACATACTCTGCCAACCTAATATGAAGCAAAGATTTACCATGTAACTATGGTTCAGACCACAATTTTGAAGTTCTCTCATTTACAATATTTTAAATAATCAGCCTTCTACTGCTACCTCTTGTTCGTCTAATATTTTTCCATATGATAGACGTACCAGTATCTGGAGTAAGAGTCCAATATTTTTTAGTAAAACAATATCCTTTTAACATCCAACTAGCTTATAGACTCTGTGCCTCTAAATCTTTGTAACAACCCATCCAAAACAAGCCTAAATCCTGATCTAGAAAAGGCCCGTTGGAACCTAGGGCCTCTTTAAACAAGTCATTGGTTTCTACAAGAAATGAAAATAATAGAGCTAGACTAAAATATAATCAGATCTCATCGCGGAATGGGTAAAATATAATAACCAAAGTAGATGTACCATATCATAAGACATCCAAATGTCGAATACATCAAACCCCAAATGTCATCATTAATAAGTCAAGGTAGATCATAATGATTACTGAGATACAATCAGATAGTAGTAGTAATAGTAGTAGTAGTAGTAGTAGTAGTAGTAGTAGTAGTAATGATAATAATAATAGTAATAATAATAAACTAGATGATGATCAACATCTCTAAGCTCCATCATCTGTATCATCATCTAGCATGGTCCATCTTCCTTCCTAACATGTTTTGTTAATAGGAGAGGGGTTTAGAACAACATTTTTGGTGAATAAAATCCTATACGATTAAAAAGGAAACATATTTTCTATACTTGGAAATATAAAAACTATCTGGTTTATATTTAGGAAAATACAAACACATATACATGAATTTCGACATTTAATAGAAAGAGGTGAACCCTTCTTGGTCACTTAAGTCGATCATAAATATGGGTGGATTCCTATGATCATTTAATACCTTTTGGCAGACCCTAGTCACTTGTGACCTCGTTTTCTAATATGCCACATCATACACATACACACACACATCTCTTAGTGTAGTGTGAGAGATAGTAATCAACCACTTAATACTGGGTTTTAGATAGACATTTGATGCCATTTATGACCCTCTCGGCAGAACCTACGTTACCATCAAGTTGACACTACAGGTAAACTTTTAGTCACTTAATACTTCCCTTAGATAGGATAATGACCCATTCTTGGTTACTATCAAGCTAAAGAAGCGGACAACTTTCGAATAAATGACTTATTTATTCGCACACTGTTAGTATCTTATTCGAGACCATTTAATAACTCATAATTATTAGATAAAAGTGGACCCACAGATCTCTTAATACCTAATAAGGGCGGGCCCTATAACTTTAGCCCAAATCCAAAGGATGAACCCTTCGAAGCGGACTAAGTCCAACCACTTAATACCATAATAAAATTGATCAACAACTTGATACCTTCTTGATGTAGGCCCATCACACACTAAATAGTCCATAGCACTCAATGTCTCACATTAACCCAACTTCTTGTAATTGTTGGATTTGTCAGACTATCCGGGCATACTTCTACTATAAGTATGGATTAATCTCGTATACTAAGGCTACACACAACTTATATCCAATCTGATCCAACCAACCAGCCCGACCCAACACACGTAAACCCAACACAGCCCATCCTAGTTCGGGCCGGATATGTGTTACAATTTGTAACTCATACTATATATGGGTCAGATGTGATATTTTGTTCTATCCAACCTTATTTTAACTCAACTCAACTCTATAATTAGAAACTAAGTTAATATCAACCCACTTAAAATTAGAATAGTCTAATCATAGAATAGTATTTATGTATTCCATAGCAAACATACACAAAATCATATTTCATGTTAATTCAAACTAGATAAAATTTGACAAAGATATTTTAAAGCGCATTTTAACGTATTTTAAAATGAAACACTTATTCGATTATGTAGTGAATTAATTTCACATTATGTGTTTTGCAATGAAATTTTAATAAAATATGTGTTATAATGAATCAGTCATTTTGAATGCATCATGCTAGCTAAAGTCAAATATATTATGCTAAATAATTTAATATTATTTTATAAAAATATTCCTTTGTATTCTCAGTTTTTATTGGATTCATAAAACCCAACTCATATTTAAATCCAACCTATATCCAACCTTATATAGTGTCGAATATGAGTTGAACTACCTTAAACCCATACTTATGTAGGTCTGATGAAGTATATGATCTAACCCAATCTAACCCATACTTTGTGCAGCTCTACAGCCCTATCGCGTACACATGTCATTTAGTATTTCTAAAGGCCATTAACCCACACACAATATGTAAATTTCATAACAGGGACATTTAATACCAGTTTCTTAATTTAACTTAATAAATATGCATTTTAAGATATGTGAATTACGAATTTTAATCAGTACATAAACATAAAGGCGTAATTAGTGGCGCATATAAAAGAGAGTGTGCTAAGCGCTGAAATATCAACCTTTTCTTCAAACAAAAGATATACAAGTTATTTTTTCCAAAATTCACAATATGGTACAAAAAATTTCATTTCAAAATTGAAGCATTATTAAGGAATAAACATATTACAATAAAAGATGAACTTGTAACCTTAGACTTTTAAGATCACGTCAATAAACAAAAAGGAACAAGGTGAATAAACATTACTATATGTGTATCCTTTCTGGTACTATTTTGCTTCCACTTTGTGTGGTTTATACACAAAAGTAAGGATTTTGTCACATGTGTTTTATTCTGCCAAAATCTACTATTTTATGTAAAATAGGAATTTAAACATACATAAGTTACACTACCTAACATTTTTATGTTATTTTAAATTTCACAACAAAAAGGAAAGTAAAAGAGATTAATTTATGGATTTACATACACACCAAAAAAGAAAAATCCCTTTTTATTTACATTGTCAATCAAAAACTCTAAACAAACAACTAGATTGACAATTCCGTAATACTAGATATTTTAGAGATTCTAGTATGTTTTATTTTCATGAAATACTTAATTTCTATAGGCATAATCAATCCAGATTCATACTACAAACTATAGAAATTACGAGAAGTTAAAGAATCTCACTCATAGTACAAATAAAGTAAGAAAATTATGAGTACTTCTAAATCTGGATTGTAGCTTCATGCAAACATTCTCTAATTCCTTTTCCTATAAATTTATATATGTATATGAATCAACATAACATCATATACATATATAAAATTTAGATCCAGTAATTCTAAATAGAAATAGACCAGAATAAATGAAGAAGAAGAAGAATTAATCTACACCTAGACTGGATCTAAAATGAAGATGGAGAAGAGAAAGAATAGAGGTAGAGAGCTAGAGAATATATGGGTTTTAGAGAGAGGGCCAAGACCCTATTTATAGGTGCTATAATGTATGAGAACCATCGGATATAAATTATTAAATCTGAACCGTCCTAGTCACTTAATAATTAAAATAACCTAAACCTAGTTGCCATCCATGTTTCCAGGCTCGAGGCGGTCAACGCCCTCCCTAGGGGGCGGTCGAGCGGCCATTCGATCCACCTTAAGGGGAGGCGGTTAACCCCCTTCTAGGAAAATCATGACGAATTTATTTCACATGTACGTTGATTTTTAATTAATTAGTAATTGATGTCATTTATTCATTTTCTTGTCTTTTAAACATTATCCCCTATTATATGCATATATACACACAACTTTGAATTTGAATATGGAATATTCTTTAATACCAGTGGTATTTATTTTATTCTATGTTTATGCCTTCAATTTCGAACTCAAATCTACATATATATTATTTTGTTATTCAAACTTATTATATTCGTATTTTTCACATACGAACTCCATTTTCAATAAATAAAATATGAAAAATGACTAGAATCTCGTCGTGAATACAACGATTATATTTTTGTATCCTAATTCCCAAATATTAAATATTCATAATTTCAACTTGTCATTATTTTTGTTAAATTATTCTTAATTTAAATACCTAGTTCTAGTTAGGGTTATTTTACGGGGTGTTACATTCTCTCCCATGAGAGAGATTTCATCCCGAAATCTTTTCAAAAGGGCGAAAACACAACTAGTTATAACAAACATGTTATACAACTAAGTTGTTTATTTATACATCCATAAAACAGCCATACTTCATGTGATTATGTATTGCGGACTCATTAAAGTGATCTCAGTCCTAACGTTGAAGTGTAATATGTGATGCTGTATGTATGCAAAACATCCTAATATGCATATAAGTTTTATATGAGTGCTTGGTGCATATGTGTTGCAGTCAATTCCTATCATCTGATCTAGCAACCACAATGCAGCCAAAAAAAAAAAATTTAGAGAAAATAATTATCTAAAAAACTCAAGATAAGTGTGCTTCATCTTTTCCTTCAATTCCCATGTGCTTTCCGCAGGGTTATCTCCCTATTATACTTGGATGAGATTTGTGATTTTATTGTGTAGACTTTTGATTTTGTGCAGTACAATAGTTGCACGGGGCACTCTAGGCTCCAACTCAAAGCTCCCTTGGTCCCCAATCTGATCGAGCTCGAGTCTAACAGCAGAATCGTGAAGGCACTTCCTAAGGTGAAAATTGTGGAAAACGTTATAGACTCCTAATAATATCTCGTGAAGCTCCATAAGATAAACCAGTTTCCCAATTCTATCTAAGATCTTGAATGTCCCGATGAATTTGGGAGCTAACTTCCCAGTCTTTCCAAACTGGATGGCGTTTCTAAGAGGAAAACTTATAGGAAGACTAAATCACCGATACAAAAATAAAGTTCCCTTCTCCTCTTATCAGAATAAGATTTTTGTCGGTCTTGGGCAGCCTTCATTCGTTGCCAAATCAAAAGAATCTTCTTCATGCAAGCACGTATGAGGTTTGACCGGAGTATTATCTTATCGGTAGTCTCCCACTAACAAGTCGACAATTTGCATGGCCACCCATATAATGCCCCATAAGAAGCCATACAATTCTTGCTTGAAAACTATTATTATATGAGAATTCAATTAACGATAAGTGGTGCTCACATGCTTCTCCAAAATATATGACGTAAGCTCTCAATAAATCTTCAAAGACTTGGCTGACTCTCTTGGTTTGTCTATCGATTTGCAGGTGGCATAAGATGCTCATATTAAGTGTCATCCCTAAAGTTGTATTAGAGCTCTTCCAAAACTCACTATTATTATACTCATAGCATTCCATGTGGCGCACTATTTCCTTGATATAAAGTTGGGCCAACGATGTTGCAGTTCTATTCTTTTTTACTGGAACAAAGTGTGCAATTTTTGTTAATCGATCCCTTATTACGTATTACCCGAATAGCTTCATTCCCTTTCTGATTCCTTAATATCCCATCCACAAAATCCATCGGGTATTTTCCCATTTTTAAGTGGGAACCTCCAAAGGTAGTAATAACACTTCGGGCTTACCTTATTTAGTTTTAACTTTCTAACATGTTAAGCATCTCGCCACAAACTCAGCAACATCTTTCTTTATAACTTCTCAAAAGAACATCCTCTTTATGTCCTTAAACATTTTTCTCTCCCGGATATATGGTCATCCCCGAATGATGGCATTCCTTGAGAACCTTATCTCTTAAATTTTACTAGTCCTAGGGATGTAAAGTCGCCCATCCCTTCTTGAGCTTTCGTCGATATCCACATAATATCTATTAGAATGGAGAAAATGTTCACCTCTAGCAATATTTTCCATCAGTATTTTCAACTTTTTATCCAGACCTTGCTCAAACTTAATTATACCCAATAATGCTGGTTTAACTTCCAAAACAACAAGAAATCCTTGAGATGATTCAGATGGCATTTGAAGGTTGAAACAGGAAAGAAATTCTAATCGTCCCTACTCAACGATAACACTTAAGATAGCATGTATCATACTCAAAGCATCTACGACAATGTTACCCTTTCCTAAAGAGTACCGAATATCAAAATCAAACGATGTTATATAATCCATCCACCTCTATTTCCTAAGATTCAAATCCCATTCGGAAATATATACTTAAGAGATTTAGGGTCTGTATAAATCTCAAACTTACCTCCCTAGAGATAATGCCTCCACATCTTAAGGGTAAATACTATAGCTGCAAGCTCCAAATCATAAATAAGGTACTTTTTTCATGATCTATTTTTTGTCTAGTTGCATAGGCGAGTACCTTGCCTTCTTGCATAAGTACCCCTCCTAGTCCTGTACTACAAGCATGTGTAAAAATAGTAAACATCTTAGTTCCATCATCAATGGTAAGGACAGGCGCACTAGCAACAAAATCCTTCAATTTCTCAAAATATCAACCGCATCTATCAATCCAAGAAAACTCGAGATTCTTTCTTAGTCATGTGATTTAGAGAGGCGGCGGTTCCTGCAAAGTCTTTCATGAATTTCCTATAGTAGCCTACTAACCCTAACAAACTTCTAACCTCTGATACATTCCCAAAAATCTTCCATCCTCAAACATCTTCAACTTTTGCGGGGTCAACAGTCAAACCATCTCCCAAATTTATATGTCCAAGAAACTCAACTTCCTCTCCCTAAAAGTGGCACTTGGCAAATTTTGCCTTGGGCTGATTCTTCTTTAAGATTGACCTCTCTTAGGTGATTTTCATGTTCTTTATAATCCTTGGAGAATATAAGAAAGTCATCTGTAAATACTATGACTGTCTTATTAAAAATGCCTTTAAACACACTACTCGTTAAATCTACAAAGAAGGCGGGGGCATCCATCAGTCCAAAAGGCATCATTTCCCATTTTAACAAACTATTGGGTGTCCTAAATGTTGTCTTATGCTTGCTTACCTTAGAATTTCTTAATTGTTGAAATCCAGTTGCTAGGTCTAGCCAAGGTTTTAAATCTCGGATATCGGTCGCGTTTTGTCTCGGAGATTTTATAGACTCGGTCTCATATCGGGGGAGATCTCGGACGAGATGAGTCTAACTCTGGAGTTCGTCTCGGATTTTCATCTCGGGTCTGAAAGTTCATATCGAAACAATCTCGGGGTACATGATATATTAAAAATGATATTTTAACAAAATGATTTTTATGAATTCTATTAAAAACATAGTAACTTAAACTTAAAATGCAAAATAACTTTATTATTCTTTGTTTTGCGAAAGATCATGCATACTCTAAATTGAAATATGCTTAAAACAGAAATATTGTTAGACAGAAAACATTAAAAGAATCCAAAACATTAAAAAATTCAGCATAAATAGACCATAAAATACATAATTTCATAAGTAAAATGTATGAAAAAAGACGAATATGAAAATCATAAGCATTGTAAAACATATACGAACATACAATATAGTCATTTACATGCAAAATGTAAAATAACAAAAGATTGTTATGACTAGATTTGAGTTTTTTAATTATTGTTCTAGTTACGACACAAATTTAAATTTTAACCAAAAAAACTAAGATTTCGGACGATATTCCAGTATTTCATCTCGGTTGATATATCATTCGATATTGCAATATCTCGGGCGATATATTCGAAAGGAGATTTAGAGTGATATTTACTGTTTCGTTTCGAAGGAGCCCAAAACGAGATCTCAGAGGAGATCTCGGGCGATATTTGCGAGATTTGAAACAGTGGGTCCAGCTGAAAAAAGATCTTACCGCAGCCAAAATTATCAAATAGGCCATCTTCCTAGGAAAAGGATACTTATTCTTCTTGGTCGATTTAATAAGTTCTTTATACTCCACGCATAATCTTAGTAATCCATCAGCCTTAGTAGCATAAAACACATGTATTCCTCACCTCTGAAGTACCTTATCGGATGAATCCTTTCTGGAGTAATTTTGAAATCTGCTTATCTAATTCCCTTCTTTCCTTGGGTTCCATATGCTTTAATGACAACTAGTCTAACATCCTTCTTGAGATCAATCCTAAATGTGATCTCTCTATGGGGAGGAAATCTCAATGCCTCCTCAAAGACGTCTAGGAACTCACAAACAATAGACACTTCAGATGGCCTATCCAACTTAGAAGATAAGGAAGTAATAAGGCCACATTCCTCATACTTTTGACTGTACAAGAGATTACCAAATTATGACCTCTACAACTCCTCAAGCAAACGATTTTCCTATCTCAATCACGAATGGCTCCATAAAACGATTTAGCTAATTCATCCGCAAAAAAGCCCATACCCCTTGAAATTCTAAACATACGCATTACATAAGAAATCGATATCATTGATATCTAGCACTAGGTCTATGCAAATCAACAGAAGTTACTTAGCTCCTTCACTAGAATTAGGATCCACTATCAGGCTTCTAGCGATAGAAGTAGGAAGTTTCAAGAAATCTACTACATTCCTTGCTACAAAGGAATGGGATATTCGGGAATCAAACATAGTACGAATAGAATTCACTAAAATAGAAATAACACCTTTGAGGGTTGCATATCCTTGGTCTTTGGGTAACTGACTCTGTAAGGGTGCTATAAAGCATAGTTATGTCCACGTAATAACCATTTAAGCTTTGGACAATTCTTCATAATATATCCTTACTCATGGCAATGATAACACTTCTCTTTGAACTCTTGCCTCTTCGAGTTAACTCTATAGTCTTTGACCTCACGGCCTTTCTTATGGCATCTTCCATATACCTTAGCTTCCTACGTGAACATTCCCATCTTTTCATTATTCAACCAATTTTTTTTTTTTATTCTTTCCATGTTTCGTGGTATTTGAGCCAATAATGTCTCTCTTAAAGGTAAAATGAGTCCCTTTACAAACCTCAACGCCTTATTCATGGGAGTATCTACTAGCCCTCTTCCAAACATCAATAACTATGCAAACTTAGCGATAACTCCCTCATAATAAGCTTCCCTTACTTGAGTTGTATGAAACTTTCCAGTTGCAAAATCACTTCGGCATTAAGTAAAAACTTTATTTCGAATCGGGTTTTAAAATCCTTCCAAGTGAATATTCTTCCCACGTTCTCTTATGGGATAATATTCCACCATTTTAAAGCTTATCCTTTGAGATGTCATGCTGCTATTCTTCTCCTTAACTGGTCCTCCCATCTAGTGGCTTTAAAGGTATGGTCGCGTTTCGATAGCCATGACTTGGCTCCAAGAAATACTACGAGAAAGGGTTTTCCTCCAAGATTAATGAAGTCCTTAAAAAGACAAGGAAAATTACGAGCTACTTCAATGGAAGGAATTGTAGGTTCCCCTAGGACTACGAGGGCAATAAGAACTTGTTCCACAGTCCTTAAATACTTATGAAATCATAGGGGTAAGTACCAAGGCCTTCCAGGCTTCCCTTGATCAGGTTGGTTTTCAGCCATTTTTGTTATCTGTAAGAGGAAAGCCTTCAATAGAAATTCCCAAGATAATATTCAAAACAAAAGAAAATAGTAAAAAGAGATATTGCCCAATATGATTGCATATGTATTAAGGTAAATATACATATATATAGTTTGAAAATCCTTTTCAAATAACATATAAGTCACCTATACTTATATTTTCCCATAATCCAGTAACATAAGCCTTAATAATAAATGTAACCACCCGGTTAGAACGAGCATAAATCCCAACCTAGAAAAGGCCTACGGGATACAAAGTTGCTCTAAACAAGTCGTTGGTTTCTATAGGAAATGAAAATAACGGATTCGGATAAAACGAAATCAGATCACACAACAGAACAGATAAAACATATTAATCGAAATAGATATACCATATTGTAAAACATCAAAATGTCAAATGCATCAAACCCTAAATGTCTTAATTAATAAGTTAAGGTACATTATAATGATTATTGAGATATAATCAGATAATAATAAACTAGATAACGATCACAATCTCCAAGATCTGTCATCCATATCATTGTCTAGCATGCTCCACCATTCTGCTTAACCTATGTTGTTAAGAGGAGAAGGGCCAAAATAATAGTCCTGGTAAATAAAATTGCTTAAGCTTAAAAAGGGAATTTATTTCCTATATTTGGCAGTTTGAAACATGTTAGGTTTACGTCTAGGAAAATTCAAACACGCATACATGAATTTCGGCATTTAATGGAAAGAAGTGAACCCTTCTTGGTCACTTAAGGCCATCATAAATATGAGCAGGTTCCTATAACTAATACCCTTTGGTGGATCCTAGTAACTTACAACCTTATTTCCTAGTGGAATGTGAGAGATAGTAATCAGACACTTAATGCCTGGTTCTAGGTAGACACTTAATGTCATTTATGATCCACCTTGCGGACCCTACGTTACTATCTAGCTGATACTACAGGTGAACTCCTAATCACTTAATACTTCGCTTAGATAGGTTGATAGCCCCTCCCTAGGTATGTCCTCGCATAGCCCTAGATAAGAAGCGGACAACTTCCGGAGAACTACCCTACTCATTTGCACACCATTTAATATCTTATTCAAGACCATTTAACACATCATAATTATTAGAGAAAGATGGACACACATATCTCTTAATACCTAATAAGGGCGGGCTTTATGACTTTAGCCCAAGCCCAAGGGATGAACCCTTAGAAGCGGACCAAATCTAACCACTTAATACCCTAATAAGATGGAACAACCACTTGATACCTTCTCGAGGTAGGCTTATCCCGCACTAAATTGCCAATGACACTAGACGTCTCACATTAACCCGACTTCTTGTAGCTAGTGGATTTGCCGGACTGTATGGGCAAACTTATACTACAAGTAGGGGTTAACCTCACGTCCACATGTTATTTAATATTTTTAAAAGCCATTAACTCATACATAACATACGTATTTCCTAAAAGGGATATTTAATATGAATTTCCTAATTTAACACAATATATATGCATTTTAAGAACGTGAATTACGATATTAGATAACTACGTAAACGTAAAGGCATAATTAGTGTCTCATATAAAAGACATCATACTAAGCGCTGAAACGTCAATCTTTTCTCCAAACAAAAAATATACAAGTTATATTTCCCATATTTACAATATGTCACATAAATATTCATTTTAAAATTGAAGCATTTACAGGGAAATAAACATAAAACAATAGAAGATAAACTTGTAACCTTAGGTTTTAATATTACATCAATAAACAAAAAGGGATAAGGTGAATAAATATTATAATTTTTTTTTCAAGTGTCATTTTACTTTCAGTTTGTGTTATTTGTACACAAAAGTAAGGATTTTGGACATGTGTGTTTTATTGTACCTACATATATTATTTTATATAAAAATAGAGATTTACGCATACATAAGTTATAGTACCCAAATCCATACTTTTATATTAATTTAAGATTTACAATAAAAAGGAAAGGGAAGTAAAAGAGACTAATTTATGGATTTACATACACACCAAATAACAGGAAAAATCCCTTTTTATTTACACTAGCAATCGAAAACCCCAAATAAATAACTGGCTTGGCAATCCAGTAATATTAGAGATTTAGGGGATTTTAAAATGTTTTGTTCTTGTGAAATCCCAAATCTCTGTAGACATAATCGATCCATATTCATACTATAAACTATAGAAATTAGGTAAATTTAAGAATCCCACCCACAGTACTAAAAAAAGGAAGGAAACTGTGAATAAATATAAATTTGGTTATATCCTCATGAAAACATTCTCCAATTCTTTTTCCTATAAAAATATATTTGTATAAGAATCAAAATAAAATTTTAAACACATATAAAATCTAGAACTAGTAATTCTAAATAGAAGTAGATTAGAACTAACCTACACCTAGGCTGGATCTAAAATAAAGACGAAGAAGAGAAAGAATGAAGGTAGAAAGCTAGAGAATATGTGGGTTTTAGAGAGGGACTAAGGCTCTACTTATAGGCACTATAATGTATGAGAACCGTCGAATATAAATTATTAAATCTGAACTTTCCCATTTACATAAAAATCAAAACAAACCTAACATAAACCTAGCTGCCACCGATGTCTCTAGACTCAGGGAGATTGACATCCTCTCGAGGAGGGCGGTCAATTAGATGGTCGACCCCTCATAAGGCATGCGATCGACTCCTTTCTTGGGAAAGCGTGGTTAATTTATTTCATGCATACATTGATTTTTTAATTAATTAGTAATTAATGTCATTGACTCATTTCCTTTTCTTTTAAATGTTATCCCCTGTTATATGTGTGTGTGTATATATATATATACACACACACACAAATTTGAATTCGAATATAAAATACTCTTTTATGCCAATGGTATTTATTTAATTCCATGTTTATACCTTTTATTTCAAATTCAAATATAAATATATATTACTTAATTGTTCAAATTATTATATTCGTATCTTTCATATATGAACTCCATTTTCAATAAATAAAATATGAAAATGGACTAGAATCTCGCCATGAATATAATTGTAATATTTTTTTTGGCTTAATTACCAAATATTTTTATTGTTAGCTTTTATTATTTTCATTAAATATTATTGATTTTTCTCAATTTAATTACCTATGTCTAATTAGGGTGTATTCTAAGGAGTGTTACAACTTTCTATAACAATTTAGTAGTAATAGCATTTTGCATGTCCTGAATTTTCCACTGTACCAATCCCCCTTCTTGTTTTAGCGTGCATACCATTTCCCAATTAACTTTATATTGTCGCCTCATCCCTAGAAAATTAGCATACAGAGAGTAAATCTTTTTAATAATACTCACGGACATTTGACAAAGTTGAAGCCAAAAAGAAATAATTGGAAAAATAACCATCTTAGTCAACTTCAGTCATGTTGCCAACGTTAAAAATCTAGCGGACCTTCTGCTCATGCTATTCTTGATTTTATCAAGTAATCTATTGTAATCTAAAGTCTTTAATACCAAGCTACTTAGTGGAATACCCAAATAAGAAATAGGGAGAGTTGTCATAGGAACGGATAAAATAGTAGAGATCGCATGCTTTCTTATAATACCTCTATTAAAAAAGAATTTTGACTTCTACTCATTGATAACCGGACCTACATGATCCTCTAGGCTGCGAATAACTTTAGGTATCATTAATGAACTCTTAGCATTCGCCTACTAAAATAAAAAAAGCATTGTCAACATTAATTAGATGAGTTAAGATAAATCAACATTTATAAATAGAAGTCAAATTTCAATTAACTACCTCAAATCAAGAGAAATTGATTGAAATTCTATATTTAAAGCAAAGAGGTAAGGGGATAAAGGATCACCTTCTCCAAGACCTCTACTGCTAAAAATAAATCCATATGGAGTACCTTGAATTAAAATAGAAAAGGATGGGAGTAGAAATGTAAACGTAAATAAATTCAATTATTTCACGAGGGAAATCGAAACACAATAAAATATGATAAATGAACTCCCAATTAACCTTATCATATGTCATTTGCAAGTCCACTTTTATGATGACCGCTTTCACCTCAGATACCCAAATAGTGTGCTATAATGGTGCTTGGCCAGTACAGGGTGATCATCAAGATTAAAGAAAAGAAAATAACCTAGAAAACTGTCTTATATCTTACAAAGCATGGGATAAAATATAATACATAATTAATATAAAATAGGCGAAAGTATAAGCTTACAATGAACCATAAACATTGGGGTAGCAGATCCAAAATACAACACAATACTAATAGTGTGATAAATGGAGATAACTCAAAACAGCCCTACCTAGTCTAAAACATCGAAAGTCTCTGGGGTCCAAGCAGATTAGGTTCAACATGGAGGAACTAAAATCTATCTGTGTGCCTCTCCATAAAAGATGTACCCAAGTCCTGAGCATCGACTGTCCTTTGCATGCATTTTCCCGTAGTTGAATCTATCTCTGGGTTGCCTATATAACTCCTGAAACACCTCACCTCCGTTAGGGTCACTCTCAAAGGGAATGCCCTAATTTTGGTGGAGGTTTATAAGTATAAGTCACAGATATACAAGACAGATATAAGAACACATATTTGTAAACAACGGAAAATCAACAAACTTTTATTTCATGAAAGCAAATACGTGCTACAACAATATCACCAGAATTGTCTTACATCTTTTTCAAAACATAACATAACACTTTCATAATCTGTCTTGATTACATTATTTAAAGAAGCATAAATAAAACATAGATAAACTGCAAAAGCCCCATAGAGTTTGTCCAAAGCCATAGTTCAAAAAGGAAAGGTCCAAGCAATACATTTCTCTTCTTCAAGCTGGATGGTAAGGCTGGTCAAGCTGCTGTGTTCCCTCCCTGTGGACCTGGGGGGGGGGGGAACGGAAGAAAAGAAGACGAAAGAAAAGTAGAGTCAGACGTAAAGCCTGAGTAAGTCTAGTACTATTTTGTCTATGAATAAAGAACTGGGTATGATAAGTATAAACAAGAAGTGGGAAAGCACTATAAACTTGGTTAAGTTGTCTAGGGTCGAATATACTATCGTACCCCATGTAAATCTCTGAACCCATATAAACTAGTTTCCAACTGGCACCCCATAATCAGGGTGAAGTGATCCATTTTATAATGATCGGCTCCTACTCGCATAGTTACATGTGTCTTATGGCCCCCGATGTTGTAGTTACCTATGCTGGTCCCACCATGGGGTGTATCAAGTCCCATGGTGGCGGCCCGACACAATCCTAGAGTGCACAGGTATGCTACTGGTGTCCAGTGCCTTATTTTTCTGCGCCGGAGTGTGTGCACGCCCGCACCCCGTTAGAACCTACACTGCTACACCACCGCCGTCGATTTGACCTCTTACAATCAGCCCAGTAATCGTGCCCCACCCTGCCTAGTTTCAGAGTATCCTGATACACCTTCTAGGGTTACTGCTGAAAAGGGTCCCCCGTTACTAGGTTTTCTATCTCTAGCCAACATGCTAAGTTGGTTAAGTGTTTCCTAACCTAACCCCCACCAGTCCGTTCAGTTTAGCATGTTCCATTTTGATTAAGTCTTTAGTTCACTTAATCCTAACAATCCTGACTTAGCCTTAATTGTCTTATTAAGGCCCTGACCTCTCACATTAGACAGGTATTGTTGTGGCTGCCTGTTGCTGGTTGGTTCCGGGCAGTCTTACGCCACAACTCAGTCTAACCTCGGGTCCTTATTGGGCTCCATGTTCAACCTCCCACATTGGATAGGTATTGTTGTGACTACTGGACAGCCGGGCGGTTCCGGGCAGGTTTACATCACAACTCAATCCAACCTCGGGTTAAACACATCGTATGTTCTACATTTACATATTTTGTCTTTCTTGCTTATTTTCTTATATGTAAATATTTGCGGCCCATTATTAAGTTAATGGTGTAAAGGTTACACCAATCATGGGCCCAACCCATACTTGAATTTGGGCCCTTCTATTTTATATTTTCATTCATTAGTAATTTTAACCCAACGTTATTTTCCCCTGTTTAACACGTCCGGTTATTATATATATGTTGGGCTTAGCCTTTTAAAGCCCAACCTAGCCATGCGAAAGGGGAGGCTTAAAGCGTGATTACATACACAAAAAGGGGAATGTGAGCGCATGAACTTGCAATATGACGTTGGAAATACAAAATAGAAACTGGTGTACTTGCATAGTAGTGACATATACTTTGGTCATAAAGCATAGGTGACATGAATCAAAGCATGTGAACTTGTAGTTGAGATAAGAATCTAAATTGGGTATCATTATTGACACATAGTCATAACTACAACATGAACCTATATTTTTATTTAGGCATAATGTCAAACATAAGCATGGCATAAATATTTCTAACATAAGCATGGCATAATGTCAAACATAAGCATGGCATAAATATTTCTAACATAAGCATGGCATAATGTCAAACATAAGCATGGCATAATGTCAAACATAAGCATGGTATAAGTATAGTTAAACTTTGTTCACATAACCATGGCATAAATATTTCTAATATGAAATCATGATTCTTACTTTAGTCATGTAAACTTGCAAAAAGGGATTTTGAATCTAACCTAGCTATGTACCACATATGTCATCATATGATTCTTGTAAACAATATAGACTTAATTATGCAAAATATCAACCATAGCCTAGTCATATTCATAAGTTTGCAAATAGGTTTTCTAGTACAAAAGCATGACTTAATACATAGATCATGGTGCCAAAATTTCAACATAGTTTCATATGAACTATAACAACCAAACTTGTTCCAATTACTTACAAAATGATTTATGCACAAAAATATACATCATGATGGCATAGTAGCAAAACCCCAAACTTGCATGAATTTCAATTAATCAACTACATACATGTAGCTTCAACATGGATTACATAATTTGCGAATATTCCAAACATATACTTGCATAGAACTACCGCATGTAGTTCTTTATAATGAATAACATAATTCCCAAATCGATAAGAATCATAGTAACGCACAAATTATGAATTATTTATTACCACAACCAAGTATACAAACCTACACAGTTATTTGTTCATACCAAAGTAATACTCTACTTACAATGGTGAGGCGAATTCTCAAATTTAGGGATTTGAAGATGCAGTTTGATTTGATTGAGTTGCTTTATGCCTTAGAATTTTGCCTCCTAATCCTCTCTCCAATTGGTGGCTACCCCTAGTCGTTCCTCAGCAACATGGCGGCTTTGTTCTTATTTTTGAATGAATAGATTAGGGTTAGTCTAGGGTTGTTTTTATAGGGGAAATGAACTGATTAGGACCATTGATGTTGCTTGGATTGATCGTAGCCATTCATCCTAAGGAGAGACCAATTAGAGCCTGCCACCTAGCCCTAATGACAAAGCAGACCACAGAAAATCGACCAACATAGAATAGGCCAGCCAGGTTAGACTGGGTTCGACCTGGCTCTGGACCAGGTCGACATGCCTGTCGACAGCCCTGTCGACCTGGTTAGACCAGGTCGACAGCCCAGTCGACCTGGGTGCGTGAGGCGGGTGTTCTTCCGCCCTGGCCCATTGGGCCCCACTTTTAATTTTAAACTGTTTTATTCTGTTTGAATTTTAAATTTAATTCAGAAACTTCCGAAGGCCATATCTTCTTCATACGGACTCCGTTTTTCGAAAACTCGGACTCTATTTCGCGTATTTTTCCGAGACGAACGCAATGGCGTATCCCGTTTCCCTTAGTTCTTTGATTAAAATTAATTATACTTTAATTTGTTAATTTCACAGTTATAGAATTCGCGGGGTGTTACATTCTCCCCCACTTAAAAGGATTTCGTCCCCGAAATCTTCAAGTTAGGAGGAATGTATATCCTAACATCCAATCATCCATCTACTCATCCATCAAACACGAGCATCCATTGTCCTTAAAAGACTTCTAATGCTTCATGATCATATGCGAAGTGTGTGTGTACATGTACTTATCTAATGCAAAATCAGGCGGTCTACTGATTCAGTTGACCTCCTTAATGCGAATTATGTAAGTGCCATGAATCCATCATGTATGCAAATTTTCCTATTTTGATTCTACATGAGTGCACAATCATTCAATACAAATGCAGCATCCACATGACAACACATTAAAGTTCAACCACACATGAATGCAAACATATATGCATATGCAATATGAAGTGACTGAGCCGATCTAAAACCTAGATTGTGTGTGTATATGCAACCGCAAGCAACCACTAGCAATCACTTGCAACCACTTGCAACCATCATCCATAACATGTTTCAATTACATGTTTCCATCCAAAGGGTTTCTACCTACAAGATAAGGTCGAGGAAATATACCTAAAAAGATAGATAAAAGCGCAACTTAAGGAAAATGAAAGATCAAGGATGTACCCTCGAACAGAAAAGGGTAGGCTGTACGGATTCTAGCTTCAGTTTCCCAAGTTGCGTCTCCCTCGGCGTCGCTCCACTGAACTTTGACGAGCTTGACTTCGCGGTTGCGTAGCTTCTTCACTTCCATTCCTAATATGCGGGTTGGAACTTTTCTTATGGTTGCTTCGCGTTCCACTTCGGCCTCTTCGAGGATATTTGGCTCTACCACTTCAGCAGACTCATGTAGACATTTTCGGAGATGTGAAACGTGAAAAACGTTGTGGACTCCAGCCAACTTCTCGGGTAGCTCTAATCTATAGGCCATTTTCCCAATTTTCTCGATGATAGGGAATGGCCCTACGAACCTTGGTGCTAGCTTTCCTGTGGTTCCAAAACGGACAACGTTTCTTAGTGGTGATACCTTGAGAAAAACTCTGTCTCCAACCTCAAATTCAAGGTCGGTCCTTCTCTTGTCGGCGTAGGACTTTTGTCTGTCTTGGGCCGTCTTCATCCTTCTTCGTATTAAGTCTACTTTCTCTGAAGTCTCTCGGATCATATCTGGTCCAAGTACGAGCTTATCAGTAGACTCCCACCAACAAGTAGGCGATCGGCACGGTCTTCCATATAAGGCTTCGAAGGGCGCCATTCCAATGGTTGCTTGATAACTGTTGTTGTAGGCAAATTCCACCAAAGGAAGGTGGTCTTCCCATGTCCCTCCGAAGTCAAGGACGCATAGCCTTAGAAGGTCTTCCAAAACTCTGTTCACTCTCTCTGTTTGGCCGTCGGTTTGGGGATGATAGGCTGTGCTCAAGCATAACTGCGTTCCTACTGCTTCTTGCAGACTCCGCCAAAACTCACTGGTGAAGATGGGGTCTCGGTCACTAACAATGCTAGATGGTATTCCATGGAGTCGAACGATTTCCTTAGGGTAAAGTGATGCTAGGGATGAGGCAGTTCTTTTACTTTTGACAGGTAAAAAGTGGGCGCTTTTAGTAAGCCTATCCACTATTACCCAAATGCTAGTGTTGCCTCTCCTAGACCTAGGCAGCCCATCGATGAAGTCCATTGAGATGCTATCCCACTTCCACTGCGGGACCTCTAGAGGATGTAGCAGTCCGCCGGGCTTTTTCTGTTCCGCCTTAACCTGTTGGCACACCATACACTTAGAAACGAACTCTGCCACGTCCTTTTTCATGCCGTTCCAGAAGAAAGTCCTTTTTATGTCTTTGTACATTTTATCTCCGCCTGGGTGTACCGTCATCTTGGAGTGATTTGCTTCCTCGAGAACCTTCTTTATTAAATCTTTTGTCTGTGGGACGCATAGTCTTCCGTCTCGCCTTAGCAAACCCTTATCGTCGATGGAGAATCTGTTGAGGTGACTTGAAGTCTCACCCCTAATTAGCCTATCAATTGTTTCCACAAGCTGAGGGTCTTCGCGTTGTGCTGTCCCTACTGAATCCACTAAAATTGGGCGCACTTCGAGAGATGCTAGCAAGCCTGGTACGAAATCGGAGGAAGGCCTAAAGTCGAAGCTGGCTATAAACTCTAGGCTTTGTCTTTCAACAAACAACGGGCTTAGGGTCAATTTCTTTCGGCTCAACGCGTCTGCCACTACGTTGCCTTTGCCCGGAGTGTAGGAGATTTCGAAATCGTACGAGGCAAGAAATTCCATCCATCTTTGTTGCCTCAAGTTAAGATCCTTCTGCGAGAAAAGATATTTCAACGATTTATGGTCAGTGTAAAGTTCGAACTTCTCACCTAGGAGATAGTGTCGCCAAGACTTGAGTGCAAAGACGATGGCGGCTAACTCAAGATCGTGGGTTGGGTAGTTCTTTTCGTGCACCTTCAACTGCCTCCCGCCATAAGCTACTACCCTTCCTTCTTGCATTAAGACGGCGCCTAGCCCTGTCCCACATGCATTCGTATAAACAGTGAACATCTTGCTCCCATCTGGCAGCGTCAAAACTGGGGCTGTTGTGAGAGCCCTTTTCAGTCGTTGGAAAGCAAACTCGCAATCCAAGTCCCAATTGAACACTAGATTCTTCTTAGTCAATTTCGTGAGCGGAGCCGAGATTTTCGCAAAATCCCTTATGAATTTTCGATAGAAACCCGCTAGTCCTAGAAAGCTTCGGACCTCAGTTGCATTCCTTGGTGTCTTCCAATCCTGTACCGCCACTACCTTAGCAGGGTCCACTGCTAACCCTTGTTTGGATACTATGTGCCCAAGGAACCTCACCTCTTCTCTCCAAAAGTGGCATTTGGAGAATTTGGCTTTTAGTTGATGGACTCGCAAAGTTTCCATGATTGCCCTTAAGTGCTGAGCGTGTTCCTCTTCACTCTTTGAGAAGATAAGGATATCATCTACGAAGACCACTACGAATTTGTTGAGGAAATCTCTAAATACCCTACTCATCAGGTCCACGAAGTAAGCAGGTGCATTTGTCAAGCCGAAAGGCATGACAAGCCATTCAAAGAAGCCGTCTGGGGTTCTAAACGCCGTTTTATCGATGCTATCTTCAGCCACCCTTAGCTGATGAAAACCGGTTGCTAAATCGAGTTGGGAGAAAACAGACGCTCCTACAAGCTGGTCAAATAAATCGTCAATTCTAGGGAGAGGGTGCCTATTCTTTTTCGTTAGCTTGTTGAGCTCCCTATAGTCAACACATAGACGGAGTGAACCATCCGCCTTTGTAGCGAACACCACTGGAGCGCCCCATTATGAAATGCTTCTCCTAATGAACCCCTTTTCTAGAAGCTCTTTAATCTGTTTACTGAGCTCTTTCCTTTCTCGTGGAGCCATGTGTCTAACGGGCAACGCAACGGGCTTTGCATTATCTACAAGATATATGCGGAAGTCTATTTCCCGCTTCGGAGGCAAGCCCTTCACCTCTTCGAAGACATCCGGATATTCCCGGACCACTCTAACTGATTGCAAATTTTCAACAGAGGCATCTAGCGATTCAAGATAACTAAGCATAACCGCATACGAGGGATTACAAGAAATTTCCAAAGTATTACCGAGCTGGGTTAGGATCCTAACAACCCTTTTCTCACAATCAAGGATGGCCCCATTACTGGATAGCCAATCCATACCCAAAATCAAACCATAACCCGAAAAGCCCAAAACAAAGGCACTACATTGAAATTCTACACTCAGAATAGAAATTTTCAATCCCACACAGATCATAGACAAATGAGCTGGGCCCCCAATTGGGTTTGAAACAATTAAGGGGTCTTCTACCATACTAGTTTTTAGGTGCAGAGATTCTACTAAAGCGGACGAGATAAAGGAGTGTGATGCGCCAGAATCAAATAAAGTGCGAACGGGGTGATCATAAAGATAAACTACACTTTCTACAGAAGTATTTATACCTCGCTGTTGCAGAGGTGGCACTTCCAGCACATGAACCTGTGCCCCTGGGGTGGATCCAGCCCTCTGCCCCTGTCCTCGTTTCTTTGGGCAATCCTTAGCCCTGTGGCCTGTCTCACCGCAAGAAAAGCACCCACCATTCTCCTTGGCCTTCTTTTTCCGGCAGTCCTTTACTAAGTGCCCCACTTTGCCACAGAAATTGCACTTCCTCTTCTCTTTGTTGCCTTTTCCGCCTTTCTTAAAGTCTGTCTTTTTAGGTTGCAAACCCTCTTTCTTCCCTTGAGAGCTTTCTGCCTTCGTCTCCTTCTTGCTCTTATCCTCTTCATTCAGCAATGCCATTTGCACCAATCTTTCATACGTGGCTCCCATGGGTATACGGGTCATGGCCAAACTGTGTAATGGCTCATTCAACCCTTTGACGAAACGGAGAGCCTTCTTGTGCGGGGTGTTGACTAGGTCAAGCCCAAACCTAGCCAGCTCATCGAACTGGTTCACATACTCTCTGACTGTCTTGTCCCCTTGCTTAAGAAATAAGAATTTTTCCAACTGCAAACTTCTTTCCGCATCTGAGAGAAATTTAGTCTCAAACCTTGCCCTAAAGTCCTCCCATGTCTCCACTGGTCTTTCAGCATTAGTGACTTCCCACCAGTAGGAAGCCTCGCCCTTCAATAGCCACACTGCCAATTGTACTTTTTGTCTATCCTCTACCTCAAAGATGATGAATAGGTCCTCAGTTTCTTTCAGCCAATTTCTGGCTGCCACGAAGGACTCAGTTCCATGGAAATCCCTTCCTCCCATAGCTTTAAAATCTTTACATATCTTAGCAAAAGTGTTTCCCCGAGGAGGAGGTGGAGGAAAAGGTGCCGCTGCAGCTGGATGATTTCCGGCAGCTGGGGGAGGAGGAATGGTAGGACCTGGCTGAGTGGCTCTTGCTTCTAAGAACCGTCTAAACCAACCAGGTATTGGCACCCCTTCCGTCAAGTTAAGATCTTCGGACATGCTGAAACAAAAAGGATAGATTCAAAACGAAGGATAAGAGATAGTACCTATAGCTTTGGGGAGTGGACTTTGCCTTTTTAAAATAAAATAATATTTTTCCTTTAAAAATGCTTCTTTAAATTTCCTTTTTGAAAATAATTTTTCAAAACTTTTTATCTTATCTGGTAAACCTATGCTCTGATACCAAGTGAAACACCCCACCTCCGTTAGGGTCACTCTCAAAGGGAATGCCCTAATTTTGGTGGAGGTTTATAAGTATAAGTCACAGATATACAAGATAGATATAAGAACACATATTTGTAAACAGCGGAAAATCAACAATCTTTTATTTCATGAAAGCAAATACGTGCTACAACAATATCACCAGAATTGTCTTACATCTTTTTCAAAACATAACATAACACTTTCATAATCTGTCTTGATTACATTATTTAAAGAAGCATAAATAAAACATAGATAAACTGCAAAAGCCCCATAGAGTTTGTCCAAAGCCATAGTTCAAAAAGGAAAGGTCCAAGCAATACATTTCTCTTCTTCAAGCTGGATGGTAAGGCTGGTCAAGCTGCTGTGTTCCCTCCCTGTGGACCTGGGGGGGGGGGGGGGGGGAACGGAAGAAAAGAAGACGAAAGAAAAGTAGAGTCAGACGTAAAGCCTGAGTAAGTCTAGTACTATTTTGTCTATGAATAAAGAACTGGGTATGATAAGTATAAACAAGAAGTGGGAAAGCACTATAAACTTGGTTAAGTTGTCTAGGGTCGAATATACTATCGTACCCCATGTAAATCTCTGAACCCATATAAACTAGTTTCCAACTGGCACCCCATAATCAGGGTGAAGTGATCCATTTTATAATGATCGGCTCCTACTCGCATAGTTACATGTGTCTTACGGCCCCCGATGTTGTAGTTACCTATGCTGGTCCCACCATGGGGTGTATCAAGTCCCATGGTGGCGGCCCGACACAATCCTAGAGTGCACAGGTATGCTACTGGTGTCCAGTGCCTTATTTTTCTGCGCCGGAGTGTGTGCACGCCCGCACCCCGTTAGAACCTACACTGCTACACCACCGCCGTCGATTTGACCTCTTACAATCAGCCCAGTAATCGTGCCCCACCCTGCCTAGTTTCAGGGTATCCTGATACACCTTCTAGGGTTACTGCTGAAAAGGGTCCCCCGTTACTAGGTTTTCTATCTCTAGCCAACATGCTAAGTTGGTTAAGTGTTTCCTAACCTAACCCCCACCAGTCCGTTCAGTTTAGCATGTTCCATTTTGATTAAGTCTTTAGTTCACTTAATCCTAACAATCCTGACTCAGCCTTAATTGTCTTATTAAGGCCCTGACCTCTCACATTAGACAGGTATTGTTGTGGCTGCCTGTTGCCGGTTGGTTCCGGGCAGTCTTACGCCACAACTCAGTCTAACCTCGGGTCCTTATTGGGCTCCATGTTCAACCTCCCACATTGGATAGGTATTGTTGTGACTACTGGACACCCGGGCGGTTCCGGGCAGGTTTACATCACAACTCAATCCAACCTCGGGTTAAACACATCGTATGTTCTACATTTACATATTTTGTCTTTCTTCCTTATTTTCTTATATGTAAATATTTGCGGCCCATTATTAAGTTAATGGTGTAAAGGTTACACCAATCATGGGCCCAACCCATACTTGAATTTGGGCCCTTCTATTTTATATTTTCATTCATTAGTAATTTTAACCCAACGTTATTTTCCCCCGTTTAACACGTCCGTTTATTATATATATGTTGGGCTTAGCCTTTTAAAGCCCAACCTAGCCATGCGAAAGGGGAGGCTTAAAGCGTGATTACATACACAAAAAGGGGAATGTGAGCGCATGAACTTGCAATATGACGTTGGAAATACAAAATAGAAACTGGTGTACTTGCATAGTAGTGACATATACTTTGGTCATAAAGCATAGGTGACATGAATCAAAGCATGTGAACTTGTAGTTGAGATAAGAATCTAAATTGGGTATCATTATTGACACATAGTCATAACTACAACATGAACCTATATTTTTATTTAGGCATAATGTCAAACATAAGCATGGCATAAATATTTCTAACATAAGCATGGCATAATGTCAAACATAAGCATGGCATAAATATTTCTAACATAAGCATGGCATAATGTCAAACATAAGCATGGCATAAGTATAGTTAAACTTTGTTCACATAACCATGGCATAAATATTTCTAATATGAAATCATGATTCTTACTTTAGTCATGTAAACTTGCAAAAAGGGATTTTGAATCTAACCTAGCTATGTACCACATATGTCATCATATGATTCTTGTAAACAATATAGACTTAATTATGCAAAATATCAACCATAGCCTAGTCATATTCATAAGTTTGCAAATAGGTTTTCTAGTACAAAAGCATGACTTAATACATAGATCATGGTGCCAAAATTTCAACATAGTTTCATATGAACTATAACAACCAAACTTGTTCCAATTACTTACAAAATGATTTATGCACAAAAATATACATCATGATGGCATAGTAGCAAAACCCCAAACTTGCATGAATTTCAATTAATCAACTACATACATGTAGCTTCAACATGGATTACATAATTTGCGAATATTCCAAACGTATACTTGCATAGAACTACCGCATGTAGTTCTTTATAATGAATAACATAATTCCCAAATCGATAAGAATCATAGTAACGCACAAATTATGAATTATTTATTACCACAACCAAGTATACAAACCTACACAGTTATTTGTTCATACCAAAGTAATACTCTACTTACAATGGTGAGGCGAATTCTCAAATTTAGGGATTTGAAGATGCGGTTTGATTTGATTGAGTTGCTTTATGCCTTAGAATTTTGCCTCCTAATCCTCTCTCCAATTGGTGGCTACCCCTAGTCGTTCCTCAGCAACATGGCGGCTTTGTTCTTATTTTTGAATGAATAGATTAGGGTTAGTCTAGGGTTGTTTTTATAGGGGAAATGAACTGATTAGGACCATTGATGTTGCTTGGATTGATCGTAGCCATTCATCCTAAGGAGAGACCAATTAGAGCCTGCCACCAAGCCCTAATGACAAAGCAGACCACAGAAAATCGACCAACATAGAATAGGCCAGCCAGGTTAGACTGGGTTTGACCTGGCTCTGGACCAGGTCGACATGCCTGTCGACAGCCCTGTCGACCTGGTTAGACCAGGTCGACAGCCCAGTCGACCTGGGTGCGTGAGGCGGGTGTTCTTCCGCCCTGGCCCATTGGGCCCCACTTTTAATTTTAAACTGTTTTATTCTGTTTGAATTTTAAATTTAATTCAGAAACTTCCGAAGGCCATATCTTCTTCATACGGACTCCGTTTTTCGAAAACTCGGACTCTATTTCGCGTATTTTTCCGAGACGAACGCAATGGCGTATCCCGTTTCCCTTAGTTCTTTGATTAAAATTAATTATACTTTAATTTGTTAATTTCACAGTTATAGAATTCGCGGGGTGTTACAACTCCCTTCTAAAGTTGCTACACTCTTAGGATTACCCCGACAATCAATATAGGATGTCACCATGTGTCTCATACCTTTCTCAAACATCCTCACTGACACGACCTCTCATCACTTTCCTACACTCGAGTTTAACGAGCCATATTGAAGTCTTTCTTCAAGAAGAGAGGATCAGTTGCCATATGTTTTGTTTTGTCATGAGCTATGAGCCATGTCCACCATCAAACTCCAGATGATCACGACACCCTCCCTTTTAGGGTTCCTTAAACTGGTCCCTTTTAGCTTCGGATCGATGCACCTAATTCGGGTCGATATAGCACACCTATCCTGTCAGTTCAAAACAGTATGCTTGTCACATCAATTCAGATCAATGTTGCTCGTTGTGCTTGGCGGACTGATACAGGTTTATCCATTCAACTCCTATCAACCTGAGGCAAACCATGCCAACCTAAACCCCAAGCCATCTCCTCCCATGCTGATCAGGGTTGAAATTGTCCATATCAAATTAAAGTCATCCATGGCGTTTGTGGCGATCTACCATACACCACCGGTGCTCAAAACTAAAAATATGCACTGTATGAGCACACGATGGATGTAAAGCGATCATCAATAGAAAGAAGTAGTAGAATAGAAGGGAGAAAGGAAAGGAAAGAAGTAAATGGAAGGTAAGAGGAAGGAAAAAACATAGTATAAACAAAATCATAGAACCTGTCGTATATCTCCCAACGCATCATATAACATATAATAATCGAACAACAAATATAAAATAGGCCAGATAGTAATAACTATACAAACCAGTATACATGCCTATACAGTTATGCAAGACAATAACAAAGTTTATACAAGAGGTGAATAAACTCAACTGATATACTATCTCTCATAGAACATGTAACACTACCAAGGCTCTACCATGTGACATTGGAATAAACGATAATGATACAAATATATAAATTGTCGCCTTCTGCGAACCACCTGCATAGCTCTAGAGAACACTCATACCTGTCACCTGGTCTGCCCATAAGCATCGCCGATAAGCACCCAAGGTAATAAAAGGAAAAAAACTTAGGCCAGAAAAAATTATGGTGTGAGTTATAATAAAATCTCAAAGCACTGTAAAAGCCGTAATAACATATATGGCATGGAGGATATAAAGAATTATAGCTTCCCTGCCCCTGCATCCTCAGAGTTAGCACATAACAGTCGATATATGCTACACTATGATCAACATTATATAACTAGGGTGTGATAGATGTCGAGGTACTGAATGGTGGTAAATACGTGCGTAAGATGTACGATACTCAATACTTTGGTCACTAAATCCATCATGACACCGGCAGTCCATATTGCAATTATAACACCCCATATTTATAAATTAAATAATAAAATAAAATTTGTAAAAAATTATTATAAACTTTGTTCAATTCTGTTTCCTCATGGTATTGCATTTGTCAGTATAAAATTATTATAAACATTTGTGATGCTAGAATGCTAATTCTATTTTTATTTTGGCTTACAATTTTTGTGCCTTAATATATGTACATACATAGGTTTATGTTTTAAAATCAGACCAAGAATCCAATTAGAATCAAGCAAGTTCAAACAGAACCAAATAAAAGTAGATATTATGATCTTCAGTAATCAGGGATGTTTTCTTATTTTGTGGTGTAGATGCCATGTTATTTTCAGTTAAAGAGTATGTTCTACTGTTTATATCTTGTATTATCTCTAAAGCAAGAAGCCGAAGACTAAAACTACAGTGAGAGTATGAGTGACTGTGTATGTGTATATGAGTGAATAAGTGCAGTGAGGAGTCAATGTATACGATTGAAGTGTAATGAGGAAGTGTATGCTCAAGGGATTGTGTAAACAGAGTGGAAACACAATGTGTACTATTTGAAAGTGTAATAAATATTTATTTGAATAAATATTTGTTTAAATAATTTCTGAATTAAATATTTAATTCTTGTAAATATTATTAATATTATGTGTAATATTCAAATTCATTGCAACTTTCATCATTTTACAATGGGCATTAATTTTTGTTATAAAAGATGTTACAACGGTCAATACCTATTACAAAAAATATTACAACGGGTTGCCATTCTATTGAAGGAACATATAACAACAACATAAGACCGTTGTACAAAGTCTATTACAACCGCCTGTTACCACCTTCATTGCCCGTTGTAAAAAGAACATATTACAACATGGCTTGATACAGCGGGCGGGCTGGCCACTGTAAAACTCCTATTACAACGGACATTGCCCGTTGTAATAGATCTATTTTTTTGTAGTGACGTTAACTGTGTGAAAATATAAATATATGTATATATACACATTATCCGTCCAAATCTATGTAAACAACGAAATATATATTATAAATAATGTTTGGGTGTTTAAATGGTTTCCATTTATGGAATTATACATGAAAATGTAATCCATATTAAATGGAAATATATATATTATGACCATTGTAGCAATCAACTTACTTGATTTTCTATAAATAAGATCATAAAGAAATAATAACTATTGTAACCATCAGTGATGGGGGGAAATTAAATTGAATTAGGTAGTCAGGCCTAATGGTTACAATCTAAAACAATGACTAGGAATAAGAATTTTAACTCTAATTAAATAAGTAAATATTTCTTATAATATATATATATATATATATATGTACATGAGCAAATAAAATTAAAGTAAAATAGAAATGTTTAAGGAGTTACAATAATTAGATTAGAAATAAAAAAGGGACTGATATAATAAGGACATTTCATTGTTAATTAAATCTTAGGAAAACTATGACCATTAGGTTCATAAATGAAATTAATTGTAATCAGTGGAAATAAATGGTATTTAAGGGGTTAATTAGCACCTTAGGAAAATATGACGGTTATGGTCATAAATGGTAATAACCCTGTTAAATAGAAATGAAATAAAAAAGAGGGTTGTTGTTTTAAATACTAAGTCCAATAAGGAAACAATCAAATAAATATTCTAGGATAGGAAGGATATAACTTTCCTTATTTTATACTAATTAATTTAGAATAAACAATTAAAAGTTAGAATTGGACTAGTAGGTTAATGATGCGAGGTCAGCTGCCTTATTCGACAGAAGTCTTGTAACATCCAATATTTTAATAAATAGTAATTATATAAAGAAGATAATAAAATAAAAATTAATTCTTTAAAATATTCAGAATTGAGTAAAATAGACTTTACCATTGCGTTCATTACGAAATTCTGGTTCAGATAGACTCTTGGTTTTCATAAATCGTATTAAGAATGAAGAAGTTATGAACTAAAGAAGTTTGAACTTAATTTAAATAATTAATCAGCTCGGAAAAGCAACGGTCTGGAGTTGACCTGACCCTACACGGGTCGACTCAGGTGTCAATCCATGAGTCGACACTAGTGTCGACCCATGTTGAAGGTGGGTCGACCTACCTGCATGCAGGACGAATTCCTATGCCTAAACCTGGACTATTTTGTGTACAATATTCTTTGCTGGGTCAGCCTAAGGTGTACAGTTTGATTTCATAACCTAATATCCTATGGTTTATAATTATCCTAACATATCTATAAATTGGCTAGCAGCCTCACCGTTTTCTTACACACAAACATTCTTCATTTTCTTCCTTTCCTAAGTTTTTTTAGAACTAGTCTTCCTTTCCTAAGTTATTTCTGAATAAAATTACGAAAATGTCGAGGTGCTGCCAGAACTTAGATTGAAGGGATAATTATTGATTTTCTTCAATATCAACTATTTCAAAGGATTTTCTCGATCTAACACAAATCACTGTGAGTTCTAGTTATTTTTAGATCTGCAATTTAAAAATTATTTTGACAGTAAATAATTTGGATCTGAAAAGTAACAGTATTTATAAGTTTATATGTTATTGTTCTCTTTACTGTCATTTACCTATTTCAGTTTTCAGTTATTACCTTTTACATGTACATCTTTCTTATCCCCTTTCTATCTTAGTTTTATTTACAGTCTTATGTCTAATTATTCATTTTATTTACTTTTGATTTGGATATATCTTTCTCCTTTTCCTTTTTATTTTGCTCTAAGCTTATGCCATCGAGTGCCTAGGTTATTTCCGTCAGAATTGCATAAAAAATGGGATAAATTGGAATAACTTGTAATAACAAAAAAAACAACATGATTTGGGCATTTGGGAACATGAGAACCATTAACTGTATGATTGGGATAATATGTAAACATGTTAATATGAACAGGTTATACTTAATTTGATATTAAGTAAAACATGTTATGAATAGATATGTGAATCAAATGTAATTAATTAAAACATCTAACTTAATCTGTAAACATTTAAGCAGGTGCCTGTATGATTTAGGGAAGGGTTGTTACATTTAAAATGTCATTTACAACCGGAAAATATAACACAGGGTTATATGACCTGTATTAATGAACTTAAACCTGTTAAGTTAAAACCTATTAACTAATAAGCTAAGAGGTTCCACATCTGTTGTCTAGATATCGTATTTTTTGGGGAACTCTTAAAATCCTGGATTACTTGGGGGCATAAGCCTAGGGGTGGCTTGTGTCAATCTGATGTTTCTTGGAATCTGTATCAATCAGTACCCTCCTATTATCAAACAAGTCCCGCACTAGGTAGGGACTAGGGCACGTTTTACTGATGGATGATTGTAAGAGGCTCAAATCTTGGAAGTGGGTACGGGCGCGTTTCGACGGAATCATGAGCGTGTATGGGTCCGATGGGCGAAGATAAGACATTGTAATACCAGCGGATAGGGTTGTATCTTTAAAGTTGACGGGTTCGGGACTGATATCCCTGAATGTCGTGGCTAGCACAAGATATTCATGTCTGTAGGGAGCCGATCGATGGGCAGTAATTAGGGTAAAACCTAATCTTGTTATTCTGATAGTTGGTGCAGAAATTCTGTTATGGGATATATGAATGAGAAGCTTACTTGATCTTACCTTATCTCGTTTACTTCGTACTTGCATATTTTACTGTATTTCCATATCCAGCATTGTTGATCTGTCTTGATACTTCTTACCTTCTGTTTATGCTAAAAATTACTGGAACTCGCCAGACTTTATGTGTAACTTATTTTGTTTTCCCTTCCCCCTAGGTTCTCAGGGAGTGGGCACTAGCAGTGACCGTGATTTCTTAATTCTGATTGGACTTGGATTACTTCTCATTCTATGTATTACTTTAGTTTCTTTTCTATGTTTATTGTTATGGCACATGAGGGATATTATTTTATGGTTCGTACTCTGATGGTTTATGAGACAGATGTTTTATAATTATGACTTTATGGCATTTGAAAATATAATACTTTTTTTTGGTTTAATTAATAAAACTTTGAAAGTTTTCCGCTGCATTCTATATTCTGTCTTAGAAATTACTCTCTATATTATTATTCTGCTTCACAGAACATTAATGCATCCTCACATGGGTGACATTAAGGGGCATGGGGTACAAGATTAGAGGAAAAGTATTTGAAAATTTGTTTGCAAAGCAAAGTATTTTCAAGTAAAACATAATTTTGAAAAATATATTCCCTCAAGTCATTTACAATGTTCCTTCGATCTTTTTTTGAATCATTGTTTCTTATCTTTTCAGCATGTCCGGGCCCTTAATTTCTATGAAGGCATTCCTATTCCGACATAGTTCTGTAGATACGAAGAAGCTACGACACCTGCCGAAGTGCAAGGAAATGTCCGACCCCAGTTGCAGCCGCAGTAGCTCCACCCAATCCTGTAGTGAACTTCTCTAAGCTTTATAAGGATTTCTGTGTGATGGTAGAAAACCGTTTCGTGGTACGGAAAGTTTCGTCGAGGGGCACAATTGTCTTAGGGAAACGAAGAATGTGTCCAATTTGTTGGAGCTAGATGATAGGACAAGAATTTAATTGGTCGCTTGGCAACTGAAAGATGGAGCATCGTATTGGTGGGAGGTGACACTGGCAGGACAAGTAGTGGCCACTTGGGATAAGCTTAAGAATAGATTTGAGATGAGATTCTTATCGCGAGCTTAGGAAGGAATGCAAATGGAAAAATTCCTAAATCTGAAGCAAGGAAGCATAATGGTGATGGAATATGTCAATAGCTTTAATCAACTGGCGAGATTTGGTAAACACTCCTCATTTGAAGGTTTTGAGGCTCGCTAAAGGGTTGAATCAACTGCTGCAAGGAATAACATTGACGCATATCCCGATGGGAGCGACTTTTGAGAGATTGGTGGATATGGATTTGATCCATAAAGACGGGAAAGACGATAAGAAAGAAGTTAAGACTGAAGAGGACAATCCCAATTCTGAGAAAAAGAAGTGATGGCTCAAGAAGGGAGGAAAATATGATAAGGAACAAATCAAGACACATGTTAAGTGCCATAGGTGTGGAAATTCGGGGGACTTTGTTAAGGATTGTAGGAGACCAAGAATGCTTGTTTTAGTTGCATTCAAGTTAGACATTACACCAGGCAATGCCATAACAAGCAAGGTCAGAGGCTGGATCATCCGGAGGGTAAGTTCATGCGCTAAAGGCAACTCAGGCCGGCGGACCGGATCATGGTAGGAAAGTCACTGTAGAAGGTTTGATTTCTCTTTTTGATTCTCCTATTAGGACTCTGTTTGATGCTAGCGCTTCTCATTCATTCATTCATCCAATTCAATGGTAGATAGTCTGCACCCAGATGCTTGTATTGTTTTTGATCCAGTTGCAATCTCAAACCCTATAGAAGGTACGACTCACTTGTCTATGATACGTAGGGGTTTGAGTATGTTATAGGTGTCGAGTTTGAATCAAATGCATATGTTCTTGGATTTATGGGTTACAGGCATATTCTAGGATGGATTGGCTAGCTATGTATGGTTCCATTCTAGATTGTGAGAGGAGAATTGTTAGGCTTCCTACGTGTCATGGAAGAACTCTCGAGATTTCTTGTGACCCACGGGGGTCAGTTCTGCTTATTTTTTTAGATTCGCTTTATGCCTCTGTTGACGATCTTAGATTAGTTCTATAGTCAGAGATTTTCCGCATGTGTTCGATGAGGTTATAGGATAACCTCCCAGACGAGAGATATATTTTTGGATTTACTTGATGGAGAATGCAAAACTATTCGCTTTACCAGTGCGCCACAAGGCTCCTAAAAAGAAGAGGGAACTTAGCAAGAAAGTAGGTGAGCTATTCGAGAAGGGGTTCGTTAGATGTAGCGTTTCTGAGTGGAGAGCTCCAGTCGTCTTTGCAACCAAGGCAGACGACTCTCTCCGTTTATGCATGGATTATAGGGAGTTGAATAAACTCACCAAGAAGAATAGACACCCATTTCTAAAGATTGATGACTTGTTTGACCAACTAATAGGCGCTTCAGTTTGCTCATAGTTGGATCTAGCCATGGGATTTCATCAGCTGAGGGTAGCAGATGATAGTATTGACAAGACAACTTTCAGAACTCCATATGATTTCTTTGAGTGGTTGGTCATACCTTTTGGGCTAACCAATGCACCTGCATACTTCGTGGACTTAACGAGTCGGGTATTTAGGGAGTATCTGAATAAATTCATGGTGGTTTTCGTGGACGATATCCTAGTTTTCTTGAGGATCGAGGAAGAGCATGCCAAACATTTGGAGGAGGTTCTCAGTACACTCAGATCGCATCACCTGAAGCACTAAATTTTATAAGTGTCATTTCTGGAGAAAGTAAGTAAGGTTCCTAGGGCATGTAGTCTCCAAAGATTGAATAGCGGTGGATCCCGCTAAAGTTGTCGCGGTTCAAGATTGGAAATCCTCTAAAAATGCGATAGAGGTAAGAGTTTTCTTGGATTGACGGGTTATTATAGAAAGTTCACTAAGGACTTTGTAGGGATATCAACTCCGCTCACCCGTCTAAAGAAGAAGAACTTCGCTTTCACTTGGAGCATTGATTGCGAGGATGCATTCCAGAGGTTAAAGAGGGCTCTGACATCAACCTTTGTTCTAACTCTTCCTGAGGTAGCAAGGTGTTTACGGTCTACAGGGATGCTTGTGGTAAGGGCTTAGGTGTCGTGTTGATGCAAGAAGATAGGGTAGTCTCCTATGAAATCAGGCAATTGAGGGTTCATGAGAAGAACTACCCCCACCCATGACTTGGAGTTGGCTGCAATAGTGTTCGCACTTAAGTCTTGGCGAGACTATCTATTCGGAGAAAGATTTGAGCTCTACATGGATCACAAGTCGCTCACGTACTTGTTCTCACGGAAGGATCTCAATTTAAGGTAGCAACAATGGATGGATTTCCTTGCGTCTTATGATTTTACGATAGCTTATACCCCGGGCAAGAGGAATGTGGTTATGGACGCATTGAGTAAGCAAAGGATGACCTTTAGTCCTTTTTTCTAGAGAGGCAGAGCTTAGAGTTTATCTCGACCTTTGATTTTAGACCATCTACGGATTTTACGCTTGGTTTGTTGGCATTGTTAGAGGTGCGACCTACTCTTATGGAGCGCATTGGATCCACACAGAGATAGTATCAGCAGTTAGTGGAAATTTTGGATAAACTCGGTAGAGGAGAGATCTCTACCCACCTAGCTAGATATTATGTAGACGAGAAGGGGTGGCTACGGCGAGATGGATGACTATGTGTTCCTAGGGTTAGAGATTAGTTGAGATTAGTCCTTGAGGAGGCTCATCACTCTCGGATGACTACCCAGCTGGGCGGTGACAAGATGTACCGAGACATGAAGAGAGTTTTTCATTGGACTGGTATGAAGAAGGACGTCGCACAATTTGTGATCTGATGTTTGACTTGCCAACAAGTAAAGGCTGAACAAAGGAAACCTGGAGGATTGCTTCATCCCTTATATATCCCATAGTTGAAGTGGGAGAGCGTCTCGATGGACTTTATTGAGGGGATGCCTAGATCGAGGAAGGGAAACACGAGAATATGGGTTATAATAGACAAATTGACTAAGAGCGCTCACTTTATCCCAGCCAAGAGCAAGAGGATGGCGACTTGGCTAGCATCGATAAACCTTTGAGAGATCGTCTGACTTCATGGGGATACCTTCCAATATAGTTAGCGATTGTGATTCCATCTTTACAAGTGAGTTTTGGAGGAGCTTTCAAGAGACAACAGATACACAGTTACAACTTAGGATAGCTTATCACCCTCAGACCGATGGACAGACTGAGAGGGCCAATAGAGTTCTCGAGGATTTATTGATACTGTGTATCCTAGACTTGGAAAGAGCATCTCTCATTGGTTGAGTTTGCCTACAATGATCGTTATCAGTCGAGCATTAGTATGGCACCCTTCGAGGAACTTTACGGATGACCCTGCAGATCATCGACATGTTGGTGGGGGTCTATCGACAAACTTCTACTTGGGTCTGAGAAGATAGACCTTATTTGCAGATGGATGAAAGCAGCTTAGGATAGGCAGAAGTAATACGCTGATCAGAGGAGGACTAATTTGGAGTTTGAGGTAGAAGGTATGGTCCTTATCAAGGTGTCACCTTCACGGAACGTTGTTCGCTTTGGCTCGGTAAGGAAGTTGGTGGCAAGATTTGTAGGTCCATTCCCCATAATTGAGAGGATATTCCAGATGGCCTACAGAGTTAGACTACAAGAGAGACTGGCAGGAGTTCACGACGTGTTACATGTTTCCCACTTGAGGAAATGTCTGCATGATTCAGCAGAGGTAGTAGAGCCAGGTCCCTTGAGGATGTTGAAGTTGAAAAGGAAGCATCAATCAGGAAATGTGGGAACCCAAAACTTAGTGACCCTAAATTATATCGATTTCAATAAAATCTATGTGTGTGTGTGTATATATATATTTATGGTGGATGAATAAATAAATAGATAAACAACAACTCTTTATATATGTACAAAATAAATGGGTAATTTGTGCATGTTTAACATTGTGGATAAAATATGCATGTTGTTTGTATATTGTGTGTGATATAAAATTTGGTTAAGTGTTATAAAAGCAAATATAAAGCTAAGAGGCAGAATATAAATTAGGTAAGGGAAAAACCCCTAATAACTTAACTTGGTAAAAGCCGGCCCCCCAAAACATTTTTATCTTCATTCAGCAAAACGAAACAAAATAGGGAAAAATGGCCTAAGCCCTAGCACAAAGAAATTGGGAAAAAAAAATCAAAGACGATCATCTCACATCAAGGAGAATGGACTCCAGAGGGATGGTAGCAGTGAATCCGAAGGGTTCGAAAGGCCAAATTGAGGATCTGAAGGAGTGAAATCGAGATCTAATCTCGATGAGTGTGTTTTCCCCCTCTCTTCGGCATTAAGACCTTTAATCGACAGCCAGTTTACAAGTATGTTTCAGTAAATGTTGGGTATAATAGTATATACATGCTGACTGTTTGATTTAAGTATAAGAATCGATGATTTTGTGTATGGATGCTTGTATGGATGTGATTAATATGTACATCTATAGTCGAAACAGAAATGCACTGCTGATTTGCATGTTAGGATGTTTTAATATATACCTGATTAAAAATCAGTAAACAGTTCTAGTGATGATTGTTGTGTGGTGCCCCTAATACATTTGCTATATGCACACTGCAACAGGTAAAAGGCCATATGATTAGTTGTACGTTTAGTCAAACTATTGGTGTAAATAAATAAGTATTGGACCAGTGTAGGTAAGGGATTTAAGGTTATACTATGATGGGTCAGTGTTAAATATTGATGTTTGTCTCTCTTATAAATAATGGTATGAATGTACTTCTTGGTTAAATGAGTGTATTTGAATGGTTTGATGGATGAATGTGTCAGTGTATACACTGAGCTTAATGCACAAAAAGTATGGCATTCATGTTATAAAATTTGGACATCATGTGATATTCTGGTAAGTTACAAAAAGGGAAATATATGACAAGTATAAATACAAGCTTGGTGAACAAAAAGGAAACTGGAAAATATATTTAATATTTGAATGTGTTCTTTTGTATGTGACTGAATGAATTGACCCAAATCCCAGAAATTGGGACTGTGCATATGATATTTGATATGTGTATGCTTGGATGTATGGTTGTGTTGATGATTCACCTTTAGATGCACCTATATTAAATCAGGAAACTGAGTAAATAAATATATATAGGTATATAAGCATGAAGATGCATGTATATATAAAAATCAAAAATAATATCTGCCAAATGAAATTAAATAGACATATATGTATGTGTGTGTATATATATATGCATGGTAGTGCATGTATATATATATATATATTATAGAAATGACAGATGAAAATTGAATGGACATATATGTATATATGCATGGAAGTGTGTGTGTGTGTGTATGTATGTGTGTGTGTGAGAGAGAGAGACAGAAAAACTGCTCTTCCTCTCCTTTCCTCTCCCATGGGGAGAGGAAGGCGATCCACTTTTCATCTTAAAATTGGTTCCTCAATTTACTTCTCTGGTAGATAATCTAGGAAAACTCCATTTTCTCTCGGTAGTATCAACTCTCAATTGCAACCCCAGGTCAAGTCGTATCACCGAAGATCAAGCCATCAGTGGACATGTGAAATATGGTGAAATCAATTTAAACATACAAATCCAGATCTCCTCAGTCCTCCAACCGGTCTTCCTTAATTCGCACCAGTTTTCGACTTAGATTTGATTTCCGAAAGGTTAATTAACCCCAACTCCTTTTCGTGGATCAAATTCGCTACTGCTAATAATTGGATCTAGAAGTGTTATTTGCTCGACAAGATCAAGCCATTAGGAACCGAGCATTTTTGGCGACAATCGATCTAAACTTTTTACATTTTATGCTAATTTATCTGGGTTCTTCCAACCAATCTTGTTTCGGCTGTAGTTATAAGCATTGCTTTAATTCGATTTCCGAAAAAGGGTAAGAAATTGATTCAAAGAATTCGATTCAAAAAATTTGATTTGGGTGTTATTAATTCTGTTATAGAGGCCGAGAATTCCACATGGAATTTGATTTGGGTGTTACCTTGATTGTTTTGATTTTAACTGGAAACCATGAAATTTCTAGCACTGATATGTGGATTGATCAATTCCCAAAACATAACCGGTTTCATTCTACAAAATCGACTATGGATGAAGCCAAGTCAACAGATTTATGTCAAAGATAACCGATCTTACCGGATGTAAGAGAAACAATTTATTTTCAGCCAACTACTTTTCTACTATTGAGTTTTTTAGGCTTCAAATTTCAAAAATAGCTTGTTCTTAAACTTAAAACTTGAATTTCAGTGATTGAATTCATGATGGATTTATAGATTTTTTTCAGGTTGCTAATGATATTCGCTATTAGTAAGATTCGAGTTGTTAAAAGGGGGAGATCCATCCTTTAGTTCAGTAATTGGAGTAGAAACATAGTCAAAGAACCATATATTATGACGACATTTAGTTTATGCTTTCCAGATTCATGTGTACCCTTTTATGGGTTTGGGAAGTAGCAACAGTATGTTGTAATTAATGGATAGACTGAGTTTGAAAATTGATATTCTGCATGTATTTCATAAACTGAGACGTTTTCGATGAAGACATGGTTATTTATGATGCTAAAATTATGGAGAAAATGTACAACTTTATGTGGCAGTTCAGCGTATTAAGTGGACGATGTGCAACTTCTAATTTAAGAGATCATGGACATTTCTATGCTCGGACCGGAAAATCATAACTGTTGTTCGATGTTAGCACAGTGCTACAAGTTGGTTAAGAATAACAGTGTAACAACCCGAAATTCTGGGCCAGTTTAAAATTTTTATTTTGGCAATTTTAGCGAATTTTGAACATTTAAAATAGATTATTTTAAATAATATCTACGAGAAAATTTATTTTGAATAGAATTCGAACGTATATATTATATACGTCGTCGTTAGAATATAAATAATTATATATAATTATAAATAGAATTGAAAATGGCGCGGTAGTTCGATAATTCGATTTCAAACTTCAATTGAATGTACCGGGTGCAAAACAGTCCGGATTTTAGTGAAACCAAAAACATTAGGATCTAATTGAGAATATCTTTCCAACGAATCCGAAAAATCAAGATTTCATAGCGGAAATCAAAAGATATGTACAGTTGAAAATTCTGAATAGTCGCTATGGAATTCAGGCCCTTAAAAATGGGAATTTTGCAAACGACCTCGGATTTCGACGAAACCACTTTTGTTGGATCCGTGATGTCAAATTATTGCTAGATTCCAAATTTCATAATTTTTCGAATCAATATGTGAGCGTGGCAAAGGAAAACGTGTTTGACCAGTTTCAGTTGATTTTAATCGACTGGAAAATGGCCATTTTTCCAACGGTCTTAGAATTCGACGAAACTAGTTTTGTTAGGACCGTATCGTCAATACGAAGCTAGAAAATATTTTTCTGGAATTTTTCGAGTTAGTATGTGACCCCAGTAAATCGAAATGCGCGTTCAAATTCAATATATAGAGTTATATGTTGATTTTAACGGAAACTGATCAAAATGATCGAATCGGCCTACGTTACATATCCCATTGTGTTCGGAATGGGGGTAAAACGCTATGGACGACAGGCGGTGGGCCTTGTTTAGAGGTCGTATGAAAAAGTCAACTTTTTATAATTAAAATAATTAAAAATTAAAAGCTTCCTCTCCTCCCCTTCAAAACCCGTTGCCTCCCTTTCAGAATCGATTCAGAAGGAAAAGAAAAAAAATAAAAAATAAAATCCGCCAGAGCTCGAAGCCGTCGCGCGCGTGACGCCGCCCCCCTCGCTCTGTCAATCGCCCAAGACCCCGTCCACCCCCCCCTTCGAGCTCGCGAAGCCAGCGCCCAAGAACCCCGCCCAAATCCGAACGGAAATCGAGACCGCCGACCACCCAGCCCCTGCGCAACCCCCTGGCGCCGCCCTGCTCCCACCAGCGAACCCCTACCACTTCCTCTCCGCCCTGAGCCCCCATTTCAGCCTGTAAGCTTCTTTTTCTTTGATGTTTTTTTTAATTTTTTTTACTCATATTTAATTAATGTAATCAGTTTTAGGTAAAATAAAAATCATTTCCTATCTAGAACACTATTGTTAAGATCTGAAAATTTTTATTTAAAAAGAATTGATTTTTATAAGTAGCATTGATTTTTAATGACAAAGACTATATGAAGTTAGGATTTTTAATATTAAAAATATGATTTTTATATAATGTAGATATTAAAAATATGATTTTTATATAATGTAGATATTAAAAATATGATTTTTATATAATGTAGATATTAAAAATATGATTTTTATATATTGTAGATATTAAAAATATAATTTTTATCTATATAGTAGCGTTGTAAAAATATAATTTTTTATCTATATAGTAGCGTTGTAAAAATATAATTTTTATCTATATAGTAGCGATGTAAAAATAGATTTTTATATATAGAATAGCGAAGTAAAAATTCAATTTTTTATATATTGAATAGCGAAGAAAAAATCCGATTTTTATATATTGAATAGCGAAGTAAAAATTCGATTTTTATATATGTAGTGACTACGGGCAGTGAAAGTGACAAAAGGCGAGAACGGCGGAGATTTTCTATATATGAGAAGTCGAGACGTTTGGATTAGCTATCGGTGAGAACTTCTCACTCTAAATTTCTTTTTCTAGTTATATATATATACTAGGATGCAGACGGTGCTTAGTAGCACCCGACACCCGTCATCCACAGACCATGGATGGCCTATTTGTTTGATTGATATGTTGTGAAAATTTGTTTGTGAAATTGATGTGAAGTAGATAAAGAGATTCATGTGTTGAAATAAATTAATTATCGTTAAAAATATAATTTTTAACGTGAATGTGAGTAAATAAATATTTATAAACAAATCGGCCGATTTGTTTATATACAATGATTTGACTAATATTGATTGGGACGATAAATTTTACACATCGCCCAACTGCACAAATAAAAATCTGTATTTGTTGATTTGAAACCCCACACGGGTGTTGGGATGATATTTGGGTACACTAATCCCAATTATTTAATTGTATATCGATCGATTGGTCGACAGACTGTGTAAGCGTCGATTATTTATATTTGATGCTTATGCAGTTTTGTGGTGCACTTTGGATGATGGTTGATTGTTTGTCATTGCTATTATATACATGTGTTGTGTGGAATCCATATAACTAACATTACATGATGATTGATTGGGCCTCATTCCAATCGGGAAAATAATGAATATTATAAAAGAAAATTCATGTGTTGAATATAAAAATAGTCATGTGTTGACGATGTTCATGAGTTGAAACTATTGATGTGTTGAGTGAAATATTTTATACAATAAAATTTACATCTTTATCATATTTAAAATTAGAACTACTTCACGGTGGAGTCTAATTAAAAAATCAAACGATAGATACCATGATTTTATAAAATATTTTACATAACAAAAATAGTCGTGTGTTGAAAGAAATATAGATTCATGTGTTGAATAGAATATATATTCATTTGTTGAATAGAATAACGAAGTTTTTGAAAAATATAAAGCCGTGTTGATTAGAGACGCGCTATTTTGTCGTGAACGATATTTATATCGATTTTATTCGTTTTATAATGAATATTGAAAAGTGATTTCAAAATTTAATATTTTGAAATGAAATTCAAATTAAATTAGATAAAAATTTAAATTGAAATTTTATTGAATCAATTTGAAATGAATTCGAATCGAATAGAAAATGAATTCGATTCGAATTGAATAGAAAGTGAATTAGAATTTGAATTGAATAGAAAGTGAATTTGAATTCGAATTGAATAGAAATGAATTCAAATTGAATTAAATTGAAATTGAATTAAAAACGAATTGAAATCGTTTTGAATGAAATTTAAAACGAACTGAAATTGAATTGAAATCAATTTGAAATGAATTCGAATTGAATTAAATAGAAGGTAAATTCAAATTGAATTGAATTGAAACGAATTAGAATTTGAATTGAAACGAATTTGAATTCGAATTAAATAAAATTGAAATGAATTCGAATTGAATTGAAATCAAATCGATTTGAAATTGAAGATGAAGTTGAAATTGTTTTGAAACGAATTTAGAACTATTTATAAAATTCGTTTTAAAAAGGAAATCGACGAAATATATATAATATATATATATTATATATAAGGGCCTGAATAGAACGCGCCGCGCCGCGGCAGTTCGTGAATTTCGACCATTGACTTCGAATTGACATTACGGGAGATCCGACCGTCGGATTCTCCTAAAACCGGAACCGTTGGGTTCGTATCGAAAAGAGCTTTCCAATGAATATTAAAATTTTGAAATCTAACGGTTGGATTTGGAATTATGTCCAAATCAAATTTGGAAAAGGTCGTTGTAAGTGCAGTTCGATGGCCATTGATGGAAATCGACTGTACGGGCCTTGATAAAATTATTAAAAATATCTATAATTTGCGTAAAATCATAAGAAATGATTTGGGGAAAATTGGGCTGAAAAATTCCACATTTGAAAGGATAAAAATAGATTTTTATCGAAATGAACTAGTTTTGAACTAGAATTAAAATCAATTTATTCTTGAAATAAATAAATTGAATTTGAAAGTGATTTTAAAAATAATCAATATTCCCAATACGTGAATTGGACCGGAGCTGAATCGAAATTATCTTCGGAATATTTCGATGTTGGATTTCGTGACTATACAGATATTGTTATGGGAGTTTGAAAGATATATTTTATATCGTTATTTCCAATACGATATATGTTGGTTTCAGAATTTGATATTGAATATAAGCCGATATATTTTCTATTCAGAGCCTTGTAATTAATATCAAATGTGATTTGAGTTTGTCGTGAATCGTGTTTTAAATGACATTGGTTCTTTAACCCAGTTAAAGGCAAGACGTTGATTTTTGAAAGGATTAAAACTAAGTGGAGTTTTAATGAATCTTTAATTAGATTAAAATGTGAATTGATAATTTAAATTATCAAATCTGAAAAGTGATCGAGAATGGAGTATCACCAGTTTTGCTCCAAAGCGGTAGTTAAATCTGTAATTAGATTTGAACGTGAAATGGTAATTAATTTTACCGATAACACCGTGGTGTTAGATATGGAGTATTACATGTTTTGCTCCATGGGATGAATAGGTTGGGATTGGGAAATAAAATAAATAATTACTTCGGTGTGGTTCGTTAATCCCGACTAGTTTGAAATGATATCCAAAGGAAGATTAAAGAATAAATTTAGAAGAATTTATCTTGGATAAAAGTAATGGGAACCTTTCCCTAAGAATGTGAATTTGTGAATAAAAGAATATTCTGAACTGGAATGAGGCGTTCATTGTGTTTGTGTAACATTTGTTTATTATATACGTGGGTTATTCGGAAAGGCCGGGTTTATACCCATTCTGAATAACCGATTCGACGAGATGTCGAAGATGAAGACGGTGGTTGAAGACCGGAAGTCTTCACATCGTTTGGGTGATTACTGATGATCTTGATTGGGCTGTACACCCAAGATGAGGGAATCAGTTGGTGATCTTCCAGACGTACTTGGAGATGGATGGATATGCGAGGAAAGTGCCTCCGGTTTCGTTCAGACCCAGAACGAACTTTTAAATGGATTGTGTGTCTGACATTGGATTTTATTCTGTGTTGATTGATCTCTATTAAATATACATCTGTTTGGCGGTGGAGAATTTATTCTCTTGCTTAACGCCGTTCTCTGAGACGTACGAGCTCAGAGGTTGTATATCGATGGACATCAGTCGCATGGAGTGAATTGCCAGTGTGGCACGCGTAAGTGGCAATTGATCAAGGCTTCTGTTGAAAAGAAAAGTCTTGTGGTTGATGATCAAAGCACGGCCTGTGTGGCGTAGCTTTGTGTATAACGTGAATTCGCGAACCTCACACCTCGGTATGATTCAAAAACGGGATAGTGACTGCAGGGAGAGCACGACGTTTCTTTCTAGCTAGGGTGGTGTCAGTGTCCTACCAGCCCTGACATTTATATACTTTTCACCTGTGTGGTTGTTGGATATGAGGCGCCTCAGATATAGGTCTGTAAGGACCGGGAAACGTGTGTTCAGGAATAACTAATCCTCAAAAGTAAGAGAGGACCGGCCCTGAAGATCCAAGGATCATAGTGGGGTCCTGAGACATTTTCTAGAGTGTCTCGAATCGGAGAGGAGCTTGCCCCTTGCCTCGGCTCATGACGGAATCCAATTTCCAATACGTGATATTGCGGTTTTAATTGTAGAACTAGTATGGCGACATGATAGATGGTACCCATGCCGCCTATGATTGATATTTATGATTGAATTGTTTTGACACTATACACTTATTATAGTATCAAATGATTTGTTTAAAACGTACCAAGCATGTTTGGCCATTATAAGGGAAAACCCTATCCTACGGCTTGCGTTGCATTGTGTGATGGGACCTGGGTCTTATAATAGCTTCATTTTTCGAAAAAGCATTGCGTTGTTTATTCTATACACTAGTATTCTTGGGAGGAAACCCGTTCCGTGTTATACGGCGTGGTCCCTTGAATTACTATCTTTTAAAGTAAAGTTTTAAATAACTGTTTTAGTTCTCACACCAGTCACATGACTGACTGGAGTTTATTGTTTTAATCTAAACTCTAGGTGCCCCTATTTTCCACACGGGCAGCTAGTAGTTTTGGTTTTGCAGATTTATATTCACAGGATCTTGATTTACAGCTGGAACGATGCTCGGAAAGCTCTGTATCCGTGTATCACTTTCAGTTGTGCTTTTGTATTATTTTCCGCTGCGATGTATTTAAATGTAATTTAATCTCTGATATTTGTTGAATGTAATTTATTCATTTATACCCTGTATATTCTTGTATCTGATGGAATTGTTGTAATAACAATGAAATGTTCTTCCGTCTGCGTCCTTTTGTGTGTTGTTCTCAAAGTATCCACTCTTTCCTTCACGGGGAAGTTACGGGTTCTTACAGTTGGTATCAGAGCTTTGGTTTACAGAGCTCGAAAACAAGACACATTAGAACCATACGAAAGAATTCATTAGATATTGGATTAGTAATATCCAATTAGAATGACTCGTTAGAGATGGGATCAGTAGTATCCTAGAACGAGTGTGAAGAGTATATTTTTCAAATGAAAACAATTTTGTTTTGAAAATTTAAATCACTGTATACGTATTTGATTATTTATTTATTTTGAATTTGGACAATCCAGTATATAAAGGTTTTGCATATACGCATCATTAACGTATATTCGAAGTTTTAATATACTGAATAGATATAGAATCACACTCTAGTCGCCCGGAGATAATTCTGGTAATGCGGCCGCATTATCGATATTTATGTTCGTGTTTCGAAGGTGTGATTTCTGTATATTTCCATTAGACTGGTGTGAGAACCAAAATATATAGCTAGAATACATTGTTGTGAATTGGCATCAAAAACATGATTTTTTGTATATATATCAAAATTATGAATTTGAAACGTTAATTCACTAATTGATTGATGTTTGTGTTGTTTGTTTTTTTGTTTGATAATTTTGAACCATTTAGCCTAATTGAATCAAATATTGAATAGTATTGAAAATTGGTCGCATTTGCTTGCATATACATGTACTTACATTGAACAGGTCATAGCAAGGAGGCTAGAGCAGAGAATAAAATTTGTTTGCCCGACAAATAGGTACATATTTACTATAATTTACTGTTTCGTTTGGGTGATGATGATTTTATGAGCCTATTGGCTAGCCGCTTGGCTTTTTCTTTTTCTTTTTGAGATCAGAAGGCCTATATGGCAATTTCGGGATTTTCCCGTGGCTCCCGGTGCAGGGGAGGTTATGGCAAAAAATTTCGAAAATTTCGGGTGTTAGCTAAATTTTTGAAGAATTTGAAAATTCTCAAAAACTGAAAAGTTGGAGAATGGAAGCCAGATCGAACGTAGAGTTGATTGATCAAACCACTTTCGACTTTGTTCCTTTTCGGGGACGAAAAGTTTTAAGTGGGGGAGATTGCAACAACCCGAAATTCTGGGCCAGTTTAAAATTTTTATTTTGGCAATTTTAGCGAATTTTGAACATTTAAAATAGATTATTTTAAATAATATCGACGAGAAAATTTATTTTGAATAGAATTCGAACGTATATATTATATACGTCGTCGTTAGAATATAAATAATTATATATAATTATAAATAGAATTGAAAATGGCGCGGTAGTTCGATAATTCGATTTCAAACTTCAATTGAATGTACCGGGTGCAAAACAATTCGGATTTTAGTGAAACCAAAATCATTAGGATCTAATTGAGAATATCTTTCCAACGAATCCGTAAAATCAAGATTTCATAGCGGGAATCAAAAGATATGTCCAGTTGAAAATTCTGAATAGTCGCTATGGAATTCAGGCCCTTAAAAATGGGAATTTTGCAAACGACCTCGGATTTCAACGAAACCACTTTTGTTGGATCTGTGATGTCAAATTATTGCTAGATTCCAAATTTCATAATTTTTCGAATCAATATGTGAGCGTGGCAAAGGAAAACGTGTTTGACCAGTTTCAGTTGATTTTAATTGACTGGAAAATGGCCATTTTTCCAACGGTCTTAGAATTCGACGAAACTAGTTTTGTTAGGACCGTATCGTCAATACGAAGCTAGAAAATATTTTTCTGGAATTTTTCGAGTTAGTATGTGACCCCAGTAAATCGAAATGCGCGTTCAAATTCAATATATAGAGTTATATGTTGATTTTAACGGAAACTGATCGAAATGATCGAATCAGCCTACGTTACATATCCCATTGTGTTCGGAATGGGGGTAAAACACTATGGACGATAGGCGGTGGATCTCGTTTACGTATGAAAAAGTCAACTTTTTATAATTAAAATAATTAAAAGCTTCCTCTCCTCCCCTTCAAAACCCGTTGCCCCCCCCTTCAGAATCGATTCAGAAGGAAAAGGAAAAAAAAACCAGCCAGAGCTCGAAGCCCTCGTCGTCGCGCGCGTGGCGCCGCCCTCCCCTCGCTCTGTCAATCGCCAAGACCCCGTCCACCCCACCCCCCCTTCGAGCTCGCGAAGCCGGCGCCTAAGAACCCCGCCCAAATCCGAACGGAAATCGAGACCGCCGACCACCCAGCCCCTGCGCAACCCCCTGGCGCTGCCCTGCTCCCACCAGCGAACCCCTATCACTTCCTCTCCGCCCTGAGCCCCCATTTCAGCCTGTAAGCTTCTTTTTCTTTGATTTTTTTAAATTTTTTTTACTCATATTTAATTAATGTAATCAGTTTTAGGTAGAATAAAAATCAGTTCCTATCTAGAACACTATTGTTAAGATCTGAAAATTTTAATTTAAAAAGAATTGATTTTTATAAGTAGCATTGATTTTTAATGACAAAGACTATATGAAGTTAGGATTTTTAATATTAAAAATATGATTTTTATATAATGTAGATATTAAAAATATGATTTTTATATAATGTAGATATTAAAAATATGATTTTTATATAATGTAGATATTAAAAATATGATTTTTATATAATGTAGATATTAAAAATATAATTTTTATCTATATAGTAGCGTTGTAAAAATATAATTTTTATCTATATAGTAGCGATGTAAAAAATCGATTTTTTATATATTGAATAGCGAAGTAAAAATTCGATTTTTATATATTGAATAGCGAAGTAAAAATTCGATTTTTTATATATTGAATAGCGAAGTAAAAATCTGATTTTTATATATTAAATAGCGAAGTAAAAATTCGATTTTTATATATGTAGTGACTACGGGCAGTGAAAGTGACAAAAGGCGAGAACGGCGGAGATTTTCTACATATGAGAAGTCGAGACATTTGGATTAGCTATCGGTGAGAACTTCTCACTCTAAATTTCTTTTTCTAGTTATATATATATATATATATATATATATATACTAGGATGCAGACGGTGCTTAGTAGCACCCGACACTCGTCATCCACAGACCATGGATGGTTTGTTTGTTTGATTGATACGTTGTGAAAATTTGTTTGTGAAATTGATGTGAAATAGATAAAGAGATTCATGTGTTGAAATAATTTAATTATCGTTAAAAATATAATTTTTAACGTGAATGTGAGTAAATAAATATTTATAAACAAATCGGCCGATTTGTTTATATACACTGATTTGACTGATATTGATTGGGACGATAAATTTTACACATCGCCCAACTGCAAAATAAAAATCTGTGTTTGTTGATTTGAAACCCCACACGGGTGTTGGGATGATATTTGGGTACACTAATCCCGATTATTTAATTGTATGTCGATCGATTGGTCGACAGACTGTGTAAGCGTCGATTATTTATATTTGATGCTTATGCAGTTGTGTGGTGCACTTTGGATGGTGGTTGATTGTTTGTCATTGCTATTATATACATGTGTTGTGTGGAATCCATATAACTAACATTATATGGTGATTGATTGGGCCTCATTCCAATTGGGAAAATAATGAATATTATAAAAGAAAATTCATGTGTTGAATATAAAAATAGTCATGTGTTGACGATGTTCATGAGTTGAAACTATTGATGTGTTGAGTGAAATATTTTATACAATAAAATTTACATTTTATCATATTTAAAATTAGAACTACTTCACGGTGGAGTCTAATTAAAAAGTCAAATGATAGATACCATGATTTTATAAAATATTTTACATAACAAAAATAGTCGTGTGTTGAAAGAAATATAGATTCATGTGTTGAATAGAATATATATTCATTTGTTGAATAGAATAACGAAGTTTTTGAAAAATATAAAGCCGTGTTGATTAGAGACGCGCTATTTTGTCGTGAACGATATTTATATCGATTTTATTCGTTTTATAATGAATATTGAAAAGCGATTTCAAAATTTAATATTTTGAAATGAAATTCAAATTAAATTAGATAAAAATTTAAATTGAAATATTATTGAATCAATTTGAAATGAATTCGAATCGAATAGAAAATGAATTCGATTCGAATTGAATAGAAAGTGAATTAGAATTCGAATTGAATAGAAAGTGAATTTGAATTCGAATTGAATAGAAATGAATTCAAATTGAATTAAACTGAAATTGAATTAAAAACGAATTGAAATCGTTTTGAATGAAATTTAAAACGAACTGAAATTGAATTGAAATCAATTTGAAATGAATTCGAATTGAATTAAATAGAAGGTAAATTCAAATTGAATTGAAACGAATTCGAATTTGAATTGAATTGAAACAAATTTGAATTCGAATTAAATAAAATTGAAATGAATTCGAATTGAATTGAAATCAAATCGATTTGAAATTGAAGATGAAGTTGAAATTGTTTTGAAACGAATTTAGAACTATTTATAAAATTCGTTTTAAAAAGGAAATCGACGAAATATATATAATATATATATTATATATAAGGGCCTGAATAGAACGCGCCGCGCCGCGGCAGTTCGTGAATTTCGACCATTGACTTCGAATTGACATTACGGGAGATCCGATCGTCGGATTCTCCTAAAACCGGAACCGTTGGGTTCGTATCGAAAAGAGCTTTCCAATGAATATTAAAATTTTGAAATCTAACGGTTGGATTTGGAATTATGTCCAAATCAAATTTGGAAAAGGTCGTTGTAAGTGCAGTTCGATGGCCATTGATGGAAATCGACTGTACGGGCCTTGATAAAATTATTAAAAATATCTATAATTCGCGTAAAATCATAAGAAATGATTTGGGAAAAATTGGGCTGAAAAATTCCATATTTGAAAGGATAAAAATAGATTTTTATCGAAATGAACTAGTTTTGAACTAGAATTAAAATCAATTTATTCTTGAAATAAATAAATTGAATTTGAAAGTGATTTTAAAAATAATCAATATTCCCAATACGTGAATTGGACTGGAGCTGAATCGAAATTATCTTCGGAATATTTCGATGTTGGATTTCGTGACTATACAGATATTGTTATGGGAATTTGAAAGATATATTTTATATCGTTATTTCCAATACGATATATGTTGGTTTCAGAATTTGATATTGAATATAAGCCGATATATTTTCTATTCAGAGCCTTGTAATTAATATCAAATGTGATTTGGGTTTGTCGTGAATCGTTTTTTAGATGACATTGGTTCTTTAACCCAGTTAAAGGCAAGACGTTGATTTTTGAAAGGATTAAAACTAAGTGGAGTTTTAATGAATCTTTAATTAGATTAAAATGTGAATTGATAATTTAAATTATCAAATCTGAAAAGTGATCGAGAATGGAGTATCACCAGTTTTGCTCTAAAGCGGTAGTTAAATCTGTAATTAGATTTGAACGTGAAATGGTAATTAATTTTACCGACAACACCGTGGTGTTAGAAATGGAGTATTACCAGTTTTTCTCCATGGGATGAATTGGTTGGGATTGGGGAATAAAATAAATAATTACTTCGGTGTGATTCGTTAATCCCGACTATTTTGAAATGATATCCAAAGGAAGATTAAAGAATAAATTTAGAAGAATTTATCTTGGATAAAATTAATGGGAACCTTTCCCTAAGAATGTGAATTTGTGAATAAAAGAATATTCTGAACTGGAATGAGGCGTTCGTTGTGTTTGTGTAACATTTGTTTATTATATACGTGGGTTATTCGGAAAGGCCGGGTTTATACCCATTCTGAATAACCGATTCGACGAGATGTCGAAGATGAAGACGGTGGTTGAAGACCGGAAGTCTTCACATCGTTTGGGTGATTACTGATGATCTTGATTGGGCTGTACACCCAAGATGAGGGAATCAGTTGGTGATCTTCCAGACGTACTTGGAGATGGATGGATATGCGAGGAAAGTGCCTCCGGTTTCGTTCAGACCCAGAACGAACTTGTAAATGGATTGTGTGTCTGACATTGGATTTTATTCTGTGTTGATTGATCTCTATTAAATATACATCTGTTTGGCGGCGGAGAATTTATTCTCTTGCTTAACGCCGTTCTCTGAGACGTACGAGCTCAGAGGTTGTATATCGATGGACATCAGTCGCATGGAGTGAATTGCCAGTGTGGCACGCGTAAGTGGCAATTGATCAAGGCTTCTGTTGAAAAGCAAAGTCTTGTGGTTGATGATCAAAGCACAGCCTGTGTGGCGTAGCTTTGTGTATAACGTGAATTCGCGAGCCTCACACCTCGGTATGAGTCAAAAACGGGATAGTGACTGCAGGGAGAGCACGACGTTTCTTTCTAGCTAGGGTGGTGTCAGTGACCTACCAGCCCTGACATTTATATACTTTTCACCTATATGGTTGTTGGATATGAAGCGCCTCGGATATAGGTCTGTAAGGACCGGGAAACGTGTGTTCAGGAATAACTAATCCTCAAAAGTAAGAGAGGACCTGCCCTGAAGATCCAAGGATCATAGTGGGGTCCAGAGACATTTGCTAGAGTGTCTCGAATCGGAGAGGAGCTTGCCCCTTACCTCGGCTCATGACGGAATCCAATTTCCAATACGTGATATTGCGGTTTTAATTGTAGAACTAGTATGGCGACATGATAGATGGTACCCATGCCGCCTATGATTGATATTTATGATTGAATTGTTTTGACACTATACACTTATTATAGTATCAAATGATTTGTTTAAAACGTACCAAGCATGTTTGGCTATTATAAGGGAAAACCCTATCCTCCGGCTTGCGTTGCATTGTGTGATGGGACCTGGGTCTTATAATAGCTTCATTTTTCGAAAAAGCATTGCGTTGTTTATTCTATACACTAGTATTCTTGGGAGGAAACCCGTTCCGTGTTATACGGCGTGGTCCCTTGAATTACTATCTTTTAAAGTAAAGTTTTAAATAACTGTTTTAGTTCTCACACCAGTCACATGACTGACCTGGAGTTTATTGTTTTAACCTAAACTCTGGGTGCCCCTATTTTCCACACGGACAGCTAGTAGTTTTGGTTTTGCATATTTATATTCACAGGGTCCTGATTTACTGCTGGAACGATGCTTGGAAAGCTCTGTATCCGTGTATCACTTTCAGTTGTGCTTTTGTATTATTTTCCGCTGCGATGTATTTAAATGTAATTTAAATCTATGATATTTGTTGAATGTAATTTATTCATTTATACCCTGTATATTCTTGTATCTGATGGAATTGTTGTAATAACAATGAAATGTTCTTCCGTCTGCGTCCTTTTGTGTGTTGTTCTCAAAGTATCCGCTCTTTCCTTCATGGGGAAGTTACGGGTTCTTACAAACAAAATGGTGGAAAACTATTTTAATCTCTCCCACTCGAAGAAAAGACTCGAAGGATAGTAATAGAGGATTAGAAGTGCAGCGGTACCGCACTTGCTAAGGAGTTGGTAACCTCATCATAGGTTCAAGACTCTTTTGTAGGATTTAATTTTGTACTTCATACATATTTATTTTATGCTTTACAGTTTGTGTTTAGGTTAATATGCTAACCTTATTATGTAATTTTCTAGTTGTTAATAAAAGTGAACCAATTTTCAAAATATATCTGTCTATATATATATATATACACACACACACACACATATATATTGGAAATGCCAGCTAAAAATTTGATGTATATGTATACATGCATTAAAATGTGTATGTATATATATAGAGAAATAAACTGTCAGATGGTTGGGACATTATGTGGATATATATATATATGTGTGTGTATGCATATATATATATATATATATATGTGTGTGTGTGTGTGTGTGTGTGTGTGCGCGCGCGCGCGCGCGTGAAAGATGTGTGTATGTGTGCGCATATATATATATATATATATATATATATATATATATATATATATATATAATGGAAGCAAATTGCCTAGTTAAGTATGATGTTGATTAAATAATATTGACATATATATTGCCCTGACCATATTTATATACTATGGCTGATATGAAGATAAATTTTTTGTTAACTATAATTGGACTGAATATATGTAGTTGGTTATTAAACTACATATAACTATATGTAACCTGATATATATATTTATTTGTATAAGTATATAAGTTAATATGCTGTGATCAAATGCATACCACTTTCTGAAAATTAACCGAATATGACTTACACCCTGAACGGTAGTACACAAACTGCTATATATATATATATGTTTGCGAACAAATTAGACAATTGTAAACAACTGTAAAATTCGTTCGTCTTTCCTAAACAACAAGGATTGTTGTAGAGGGTGTCGAACTCTGGGACCAAATTATTTTATTAATAAATCCAATCAAGTTATCCCTAACTTTTGATTGGTGGAAAACAAAGAAAATAGCAGAAATTAAATAAAAGAGAGTTTTAACAATAAGTGAAAGCAATTAGGGGATAATGACATAGATCAGATTCATAATCATCAATAGCCAAAAGATTAACCAAATCTAATACATGTTTCTGTCACAAACATGAATCAACGATAATAGGTTTTTAGAAACAAATATGTAAATAACGACAAGCATAGCCTATGCAGGAGCTCAGCTCTACAACCATAGACTATCAGGACAGATTCACTAATTAATTTCTAAAACCCTAAAATTAGATCTAGATCCGATAAACGTTAGATCGAACACGAATATATCCTATGAAGGAGCATAGCTCTTAAACGACACAAAATATGAAGGTTCAGATCTAACCCTTAATTCAGATCCAGATCTACATGTATACAGTCTTCATCTTTTGGCTATGTGATTCATGTTGAATCATACTATCAGCGTCATCACCCCCTAATCAAAGGGGATTAGCTAGACATAGCTAAAGAAGAAGAGAAAAAGAAAATAAATAACATGAACATAAATAAAATAAACAAAAAGTAAAAAGAAAGGGAGAGAATGATTTTATTCCAAGAAGAGAATTACAGAATAAAACCTAATGTGTTTTTTACAAGACTAAGATACAATGTATTTATAGCTGATATGACAAAGGCTAGCTAGCTAATTACATAACGTGGGACTAAAGAAATAACACAAATAACACATAAGCCAGTGTGAATGCAGCTTTAGAGTGAGTGGTCTAGCAAATAGGCTAGCGTGAACGCAACATGAGTAAGAGGCCTTCCAAATGAGCTAATGTGAATGCAGTTTGAGTTTTTATTGAGCCAAATCTTCTTAACTGAAATATAATTGCAACCGTTCTTCAAGCTTTAGACTCTTCAAGCTTTAGCAATTTTAAACTTCACTCTTTTTAAGCAAATTCTTCATGCTTTATCCATCAAATGCTCTAAACCATGCTTCTTGTCAACAATCTGAAAATACAGCTATAAATACAAAGTATCAATTATTTTAAAGGGAAAATAAGATAAATAAGCGGATAAAATATACACATTTACGTGTATATCAAATACCCCCACACTTATCTTTTTATTCGTCCTCGAATAAACTAAACTAAGATATGTCACACTTTCGTAGGAAACACGATTGCATTTAGCGTATGCAATAAGCCGTTAAACCTCTGGGTGTCCCCAATAGGACGAGTGTTGTCTCGTGAGGGTTTTCAGCGGATACTACCCACAAAATCCAAAGCGTCTTGAGTACGCGGATTAATCAAACAATATATTTAAGGTCTTTCACATTCCAAGGATTTCACATAACTTCAATAATAACGGTCTAGCCCCAAATTGTCCATCCCATAATTAGTGCGAAAATGAACAAAATTTTTCAAGCTGAATCGTAATTCCTTGATAACACTGTAATTGTCTTGAAGGTTAAGAGCGTGGTGTCAACCAAAGTTCTACACATCGACAATGTGCACCCAATCATTTCATTATTCTCTTTTTTTTCCTTTTTTTTTGAATAATTTTGCACTAATGTAACTGTAATGTATTGGATATGAGTTATGCATAGATGAAGGGAAATTTTTGTAAGTTCTAAAAATATTCTAGATAAGAGGGCAAGTGTATTAATTGAATTTCAAGCTACAAAAGATAAAGTAATACTAAGGCACATATGAACATTTTTATTTCCTTTCATCTCGTCTACTACAATCCTCACTTCCAAGTACGATATAATGGATGTGGATGGAATGGAAATGGATGCTTCATAGTCAAGAATGATGAAGACTATTTTATTCAGAGAGACTCTCTCTTTATTTCTTTTTTCTTTTCTTTTTTCCTTTTTTTTTCTATTCTTTTTTTTCTTCTTCTTTTTTCCTCTTTTTCTTTTTTTTTTCTTTTGCATGATGAATGGAGATGGAATGATGACGTACATTATTTCATTTGATTCCTCCTCTACTACCAACACTTCATGAAAGGAAAGTTTTGTGCCCTAGTTACTCTACTTCTATAACCTTAATTCAACACACAAGTCTGGATTGATGTTATACAAAAAACTGAAAGGAATGATAAGCAAAGTTTCATAAGATAGATAACCCATATAAAATAAGATGTGGTATATGGTTATCCTACCTTAAAACAAGTACGGAGTAGGTGGTGTAATATTGGTATAAAAAGTGACGTTTTTGACCTTTAAACAAAAGTTCTTGAGTATACCAATATAAGATAAACTTGTCGACACATGGATGTAAATCGACTAAAAACTTGGGTTTGAATAATGTGGGGTATCGAAGAAGAACGCTACAATGAGTCATTTCTCCTTAATTGGGCCAAGTGGATTTAGAACTTACGATTTTGAAAATTTGAGTGAGAACAAAATATTATGCATGAAAACAAACTCAGAAAATCCAACAAATGTAGGTGCAAAATCCTTTTATTTCATGATTTGTTTTTTTTTTTTGATTATTTTTACTTGCACATTCTAACATGTATAACAAAGGTTGACACGCTTACTCCAGAACACAACTAACGTCTGCACAGTCTCAAGCTAGCATCTTAAAAAGACACATTACGACTCAATGAATAAATAATGTTCATTCCCATCACCCAAAAATTCAACTTATCAAACAAGAACCAAGGTGTTATTTATGAATTTAAGTTAATCCTTGTTCAGTGAATGGCCTAGCTTATAAAATTTGATTGCTGATGTAATGTAAATTCCCCCCACACTTGAGTGTGACTGTGTCCTCACAGTCGTTTATCAGACATATCTTAGTGAAAGGAAAAATAAAATAAGAGACTATTTACATATGTACAAAAGAGGGTTAGTGCGTCTTACCGAATGTAATGTGGCTCATGGAGGACCATGAGCTCTTCCTCTTGGTTGGGTATTGGTTCCAAATAAGGTTTAAGGCGTTGACCATTGACCTTAAAGGATGATCCATCAGTTGGATTCTCAATCTCTACCGCACCATACAGAAAAACAGTCCGTACAGTGTAAGGTCCTGCCCATCTAGATTTTAGCTTACCCGGAAATAGATGCAGTTTTGAGTCATACAACAGAACTTTTTGACCTGGCATGAAAGTTTTACGTAAAATTGATTTATCATGAAAAACTTTTGTTCTGTCCTTGTAAATTCGTTCATTTTCATAGGCATCATTTCGAATTTCATCGAGTTCATTAAGTTGAAGCTTCCTATGTTCACCTGCTTCCTCTAAATCAAGATTCAAAATTTTTATTGCCCATAACGCCCTATGTTCTAGTTCAACTGGCAAGTGACATGGTTTACCAAAAATCAACCGATAAGGGGACATACCCAAGTTGGTTTTGAAAGCGGTGCGGTAAGCCCAAAGAGCGTTGGTTAACTTTTGGGACCAATCTTTACGATTTCGATTCACAGTTTTCTCAAGAATTTGTTTAATCTGCCTATTCGATACTTCAACCTGCCCACAAGTTTGAGGATGGTAAGGAATGGATAACTTGTGGGTTATCGAATACTTTCTCATGAGGGCTTCAAAAGAACGATTACAGAAATGTGTCCCGTTGTCGCTGATTACTGTGCGAGGTGTACCAAACCTAGAAAAGATGTTTTCTTTTAAGAAGCGCACAACAACCTTATTGTCGTTCGTTTTGCATGGAATAGCTTCGACCCATTTAGAAACATAGTCAACAGCCAAGAGAATGTAAATGTTCCCAAAAGAATTAGGGAAGGGTCCCATGAAGTCTATACCCCACACATCAAAAATTTCGACCTCTAGAATGGGGTTTAGGGGCATCATATTTCGTTTAGAAATTTTCCCTAAGAATTGACATCGATCACGAGTTTTGCAAAATTCGTATGCGTCTTTGAAAAGGGTGGGCCAGTAGAAACCCGATTGGAGAACCTTTTCGGCTGTCTTTTTGGGACCGAAGTGACCACCGCATGCTTGGTCATGACAGAAAGAGAGGACACTGTGAATTTCAGTGTCAGGAACACATCTTCGAATGATTTGGTCGGGACAATACTTGAAAAGATAGGGGTCGTCCCAATAAAAATGTTTCACTTGGGAAAAGAATTTGTGTTTATCCTGCTTAGACCAAAAAGAAGGGATCTGCTTGGTGACTAAGTAGTTGACAATGTCAGCAAACCAAGGATCAGTGGATAGAGAAAACAGCTGTTCATCGGGGAAATTCTCGTTGATCGGAAGAGAAGAAGACGGGGCATTTGGAAGACGAGACAGGTGGTCCGCAATAACGTTATCAGATCCTTTTTTATCCTTAATGGTAAGGTCAAATTCTTGAAGTAGAAGGATCCAACAAATGAGACGAGCCTTAGCATCCTTTTTAGAGAAAAGATACCTAAGTGCGGAATGATCGGTATAAACCGTGATGTGTGAGCCAACTAGATAAGGCCTGAATTTTTCTAGAGCGAAAACAACTGCCAAAAGTTCTTTTTCAGTGGTCGTATAATTAATTTGGGCATCGTTCAAAGTCTTACTCGCATAGTAAATGACGTGAAGAATCTTATCGATACGTTGTCCTAAGACAGCGCCAACAGCGAAATTCGAGGCATCACACATGATTTCAAAAGGCAACTTCCAATTAGGAGAGCAAATGATCGGGGCAGAGACAAGTTCATTTTTTAGACGCTCAAAAGATGAAATGCAATCAGAATTGAAGTCGAAAGGAACATCCTTACCAAGAAGATTGGTCAAAGGTCGAGTGATTTTGCTAAAATCTTTTATAAAGCGACGGTAAAAACCAGCATGACCTAAAAAGGATGGGATGTCCTTAACTGATTTGGGAATAGGAAGATTTGAAATAACTTCGATTTTGGCTTTGTCTACTTCAATTCCTTTGTTAGAGATGACATGTCCCAAAACAATGCCATGTTTAACCATGAAGTGACACTTTTCCCAATTAAGCGTTAAGTGTTTCTCTTTACAGCGATTAAGAACAAGATCGAGATGATGTAAACACTCAGAGTAAGAATCACCAAATATGGAAAAATCATCCATGAACACTTCCAAAAATCGCTCGATCATATCAGAAAAAATGCTAATCATGCACCTCTGAAAGGTTGCAGGTGCATTACAGAGACCAAAAGGCATACGTCGGTACGCAAATGTACCAAACGGACAAGTGAAAGTGGTTTTCTCTTGGTCCTCAGGAGCGATAGGGATTTGATTATAGCCCGAGTACCCATCAAGGAAACAGTAGTACTCATGACCAGCTAGTCGTTCTAACATTTGATCGATAAATGGCAGAGGGAAATGATCCTTACGTGTTGCAGCGTTAAGTGTCCTATAGTCAATGCAAACACGCCAACCGGTCTGGGTGCAGGTTGGGATAAGCTCGTTAGCTTCATTTTGGATCACGGTAATCCCTGATTTCTTAGGTACGACATGAATCGGACTAACCCATTGACTATCAGAAATCGGGTAGATGATTCCATTGTCAAGGCATTTAAGGATTTCAGCACAAATTGCTTCTTTCATGATAGGGTTTAGTCGACGTTAGGGATCACGAGTGGGTTTTGCATCATCTATAAGGTGGATTCGATGTTGGACTATCGAAGGACTAATCCCCTTAATATCAGCCATGGACCAACCAATTGCCTCCTTATTTTTCTTAAGGATGGGAAGGAGCAATTGTTCCTGCTCTAAAGTAAGGTCAGAAGCGATAATGACAGGAAAAGTTTCATTGTCTCCTAAGTAAGCGTACTTAAGATGACTGGGCAGCACTTTGAGGTCAGATTTTGGGGGCGACTCAACCGAAGAAATTGGTTGAGGGATAGACTTATTTGTGAGAGGCTCGACAGGAATCGAATCAGAGACATTTTCGGGAGTATCTTGAAACAAAGTTTCGTAATCTGATTCAATTTTGTTATTCAGATGGTCGAGCTCAGATTCATTATCGTGGACAGCATGGATTTCAGAAAACTGGTCCACATAAGAGTTAGGAGAGTTTTCAGTTTTGAAGATGTTTAGCTCGACAGTCATGTTACCAAAAGAAAGTTTCATAGACCCATTTCTACAGTTGATGAGAGCATTAGAGGTTGCTAAGAAGGGTCGTCCTAGAATCAAAGGGATTTGGTTTGCAGGATTGCTAACCTGTTGAGTTTCTAAGACAATAAAATCAACTGGAAAGATGAATTCGCCTATTTTGATCAACACATCCTCGATTTCGCCCACAGGTTTCTTAATTGAACGGTCAGCAAGCTGAAGGGTAACCTTGGTGGGTTTCAATTCTCCTAGCCCTAATTGGCGATAGACGGAATATGGAAGCAAGTTAACACTAGCACCTAAGTCTAGCAGGCATCTATCGATTTTCTTGTCCCCAATAGTACATGATATTGTGGGGCAGCCAGGATCTTTGTATTTCACTGGCATCGATTGGGACAAGACTTCGCTTAGAGTTGCCGCTAGAAACACTTTCTTAGGTACATGTGTATGACGTTTTTGAGTGCACATATCTTTTAGAAATTTTGCATATTGTGGAACTTGTTGTATAATATCTAAAAGAGGAATGTTCACTTTAACTTGCTTAAATATTTCAAGGATTTTTTCTAGCTGATCCGTCTTTTTCCTAGGTCGGAGTCTATGAGGAAATGGAGCAGACAACTCAGTAGGTTGGGCTACTTGAGTTTGAGGATGGTCCTTGTCAGGAATTGGCTCAATGTTTTGATCTGAGTTGGTTGAATTTTCGATAGGGTTTGGAAGATCGTCCGGTAAAGCTTTTGGGTTGACCACATGGTTGTTAATCTTTTTGCCGGATCTAAGAGTCGTGACCGCATTCAAGTGACTCACGTTTGAGTCTTGAATGATGTGAATTTGGTTGGAGTTAGGATTTTGACGGTTGGGGTTTGGAATGGGTTGACTCGGGAAAGTGCCTCTTTCCCGTTCGCTTACCGAAGTGGCTAACTGACTCATTTGCATTTCAAGTTTAGCAATCGATTGACTCGTGTTTTGCATGTGCGAAGTCAATAAATTTTGAAGATTGGTATTTGATTGGAGATTTTGAGTCGTCGCTTTAGTCAATTCTTCGAGAGTTTTCTCCAGTGATGTCAATCGTTTATCGTCTTGGGGAACAAAAGATTATTGTGCTTGGTTTTGAAAAGGTGGCGCAGGATGTTGGAATTGAGTTTGTTGAAAGGGAGGTTTCGAAGGATTATTCGAAAATGACTGAAAAGGTGGTCGAACCGCATTCGAATTTGCATTGTTTTGGGTCCAAGAGAAGTTAGGATGGTTTCTCCAACCTGGATTGTATGTTGGGGAGAATGGGTCGTTCCTAGCTTTGTTAAATGCGTTGAGTTGTTCCAATGAATGTGGGCATTGATCGGCTATGTGGATAGGATCGTTACATTTGTAACATGAGGTCTGAGACGCTTGAGCTTGATTTATTTGCGTTGATGAAAGGACATTATTGAATTTGGATATCATTGCGTCTATTTTTGCTTCTAAGGCTACTGATGATCCTACCGAATGAGCGCTAGATCAGGAATAAATCGATTTCTCGTTAGATCTTTCCCATTGAGCTGATTTTTCAGCCAAATTTTCGAGAAATTGCCAAGCGGCATTGTGATCTTGGGCTAGAAAATTTCCTTGGCACATTGATTCGAGCATGGTTCGAGAGTTATTTTCAAGTCCATCGTATAAAATTTGACAAAGAGTCCATTTTTCAAAATTGTGATGTGGACATTTGACTAGAAGCTCTTTAAATCTTTCAAAATATTTTGCAAAGGATTCACCCCCAAATTGACGAAAATTGATGATTTCATTTCGAATTTTAGATGTTTTTTCCAGAGGGTAAAATTTCTTTAGAAAAATGTTTACAAATTCACCCCATGTTCCAATCGTATTTGAAGGCAAGCTATACAACTATTTCTCAGCATAATCGGTAAGTGCAAATGGAATTAACCTAAGTTTGATTCCATCGTCACTTAATTGTTGAAATTTCATTGTTGCACAAACTTGTTCAAATTTGGTCAGGAAAATATAAGGATCATCACATTCTAGATTGTCGAACTTTGGAAGAGTATTTATGTGATTCGAATGAATTTCAAAGTGGTTACCCGTTGGGGCGGGCAATATGATGCAAGAAGGAATAGAAACCCGATCGGGGAAGTATCTATCCATAAGAGATCGAGGGGGATTTTCTTCGGCCATGGTTAAAGAAATGTTTGTTCGAACTAAACGATTATCCGAAGGATCACGAGTCCAATGACGCATGCACTAGCGAGAAGAATAAGGGAAGATGAGAGGAAAAAAAAACAAAAACAAACAAATTTGAGAAGCGATTTTTTTTTTTAGAGAAAAAGAATTAGACACAAAAGATTTTTTTTTAAATGAACCTAATGCAATTTACAATTTCTAGAATTATATAATGACGGTTTGATTTATTTCAACAAAAAACTTCTCAGCCAGTTAACGGACAGGAGTTATCGGTGCACCAGGAATCACCCTAGCAATGCAGCCGAAGGTTTAAGTACCTTCAAAGGAACAACCGATATAATATTTACGAATCACCGTAATATTTATAAACAGTTATTACTCTGCCGTAGTCTAGACACCGAGAAATAATCCGTTAGAACTAAACCAAATTGTCAAAATATAATGAAGCCCCTAGAAAGTAGAAACAAAACTACGATGAATGCTATATTTTTTTCAGTCACAGAATGAACAGTCTCAGAACAGTCACAGAACAGTCAATTGCAGAGATAAATAAAAAAACAATTTTTTTTTACAAGCAAGCCGATGCCCTGCAGAAGAATTTTACAAGCAATGTCTATATATATTTTTTATTTGCAGCAGCGGTCCCTGTAGAGATAGAAAATACTCACCTTGATCGGCAGTCCGTCCAGTGCAATTGAGTAGCGCTAGCGCGTTCACACCCCACTTGGTGTGCAACCGCTTGACTGAATAGTCCGCTGCTTTTTATTGTTGTCGCCTCCTATTATTTGCCTGACTGAGCTGCGGCACGGGTTCGGGCTAGGAGCCCGAATTTTTTTTTTTAAGGCCTTTTTCTAATATCCACTGTACCTGTTTTCGAAAAATTTCGCCCTTTTTTTTCTCTCTCTGTTTTTTTTTAGATGAAGACCCAAGAAGATACGGCCCAATAAGAATTAACACGTGACCCAATAAGAAAACAAAGTGGTATTGGCCAAGTCCAGGAAACTCCCAAGCCAAATTTCACAGAAATTAAACCTACGCCTATTTTTTTTATAAAGGTTTGAAAAACTAAAACCAAATCACAAATGAAGATAAGAACCCGATCAAAACTAAACACGGCTACGCTGAAAACACGTCAGATAGGATGCCAAGCCCCGCCCAGTTATATACTTTACCTCAAATAAAAATAGATCCAGACTTCATTTGCTCAAATTAAAAAAAAAAAAATTCAGTACAAATCGTTATCAAATCGAAAATAGAAATTCCCAATCTCAGTACCAAATCGAAACCTCAAATCGAAACTGTTGAATTTTTGGTGGGGGTTTGCGAAGGGAGTATGGGAAAATGAAGATGGCGGTCGGCTTCAGGTTGATTAGGGGCTTCGGCGAATCTTGGGTTCAAGGCTGAAGGTCGGATCTGGTTTGGAGGGTTTGATAATGGTGTCGATTTTTTTGAACGGAGGAGGGGCTGAGTTGCGGATTGGTTTTGGGGATATTGAGGGATCCGATGGCTGTAATATTTGCAATACTGGGTAAGGGTATGGACGGGAATTGGATGAGGCTGGTGGTGTGGCTTCGTAGATGAAGATGTGTAGACCGTGAGTGCTGATGACTTGTTGGTCGTTGGTTTGGGATGTGCGTGTTCTGTAGGATGTTGAACTACAAAGATGGGTTTGTAGGCGTTTATGACTATGGGGTGAAGTGATTGTGTAAAAGGGAGGACTGTTTTTGGGAAGGGGAGATTGTGTTGATGGCTGTGGTGGGATTCAGGTGGTGCACGTGAAAATGAAGGCTGGGGAATGGTTGCAGGTGAATTTGTGGGGTGGAAAGGAGACAGAAGAACGTGGTAGTGTAGGATTTCTATGGTGTGAATGTTGAAGTGCAGATGGGATTTTGGGTTAGTGACAGAGTTAGAGGATGCGGAGAGAGGGGTTGCTGGGGTTGGAAGTGGGAGTAATGAAGGTGAAATAGTTGCAAATTGTGATTAATAGTATGGCCGTGGGTTAGAAGTGATGATTGGTGCTTTTTGACAGAAGTGGTGGTGATGGTATATGGCCAGAAGAAGGTGAAAATCGGCAGTGAAGAAAGAAGTATAGAATATTGTATTTTTTTTAAAAAAAATCTTCAGAAAAGTGGAAAGAAATCAGGAAAAAAAATGGAGAAAGAAATCAGAAAAAAATTTAGCACAAAGAAGATTTGTTTCCTTTTTTTTTATTTTTGTAAATAGAAGAGAAATTAGAAGGTTGAAAGTGGAAAGAAATCAAAATAAAAATTGCAGTTTCTTTTTTTCTTAATTAGAGGATCACGGTACAAATCAGCAAATACCAAATCAAAGCTAATCTAGATTTTTTTTTATATGTAAAGAGAATCCAAAAATGAGAAAAAAAAAATCAACTAACAATTTTTTGTGTTGTTTTTTTTTAATATGAAGGAAAACTAAAGAAAAAAAATAGTAACTCGAAGGATCTAAAAATAAAAATTATTTTGGTCCCCGGCAACGGCGCCAAAATTTGTTTGCGAACAAATTAGACAATTGTAAACAACTGTAAAATTCGTTCGTCTTTCCTAAACAACAAGGATTGTTGTAGAGGGTGTCGAACTCTGGGACCAAATTATTTTATTAATAAATCCAATAAAGTTATCCCTAACTTTTGATTGGTGGAAAACAAAGAAAATAGCAGAAATTAAATAAAAGAGAGTTTTAACAATAAGTGAATGCAATTAGGGGATAATGACATAGATCAGATTCATAATCATCAATAGCCAAAAGATTAACCAGATCTAATACATGTTTCTGTCACAAACATGAATCAACGATAATAGGTTTTTAGAAACAAATATGTAAATAACGACAAGCATAGCCTATGCAGGAGCTCAGCTCTACAACCATAGACTATCAGGACAGATTCACTAATTAATTTCTAAAACCCTAAAATTAGATCTAGATCTGATAAACGTTAGATCGAACACGAATATATCCTGTGAAGGAGCATAGCTCTTAAACGACACAAAATATGAAGGTTCAGATCTAACCCTTAATTCAGATCCAGATCTACATGTATACAGTCTTCATCTTTTGGCTATGTGATTCATGTTGAATCATACTATCAGCGTCATCACCCCCTAATCAAAGGGGATTAGCTAGACATAGCTAAAGAAAAAGAGAAAAAGAAAATAAATAACATGAACACAAATAAAATAAACAAAAAGTAAAAAGAAAGGGAGAGAATGATTTTATTCCAAGAAGAGAATTACAGAATAAAACCTAATGTGTTTTTTACAAGACTAAGATACAATGTATTTATAGCTGATATGACAAAGGCTAGCTAGCTAATTACATAACGTGGGACTAAAGAAATAACCCAAATAACACATAAGCCAGTGTGAACGCAGCTTTAGAGTGAGTGGTCTAGCAAATAGGCTAGTGTGAACGCAACATGAGTAAGAGGCCTTCCAAATGAGCTAATGTGAATGCAGTTTGAGTCTTTATTGAGCCAAATCTTCTTAACTGAAATATAATTGCAGCCGTTCTTCAAGCTTTAGACTCTTCAAGCTTTAGCAATTTTAAACTTCACTCTTTTTAAGCAAATTCTTCATGCTTTATCCATCAAATGCTCTAAACCATGCTTCTTGTCAACAATCTGGAAATACAGCTATAAATACAAAGTATCAATTATTTTAAAGGGAAAATAAGATAAATAAGCGGATAAAATATACACATTTACGTGTATATCAATATATATATATATATGTGTGTGTGTGTGTGTGTGTGTGTTCATATGTGTGTGTGTGTTACATATAGGTGTACAATTGGTTGTGCATGTGTGTGCTTATTGACATGATGTGATATTTTAGTGCTAGTTATAAAATCCCATCAAATATAGAATTTACCATGATCATGTTAGCCTAACTATCATTGTTTCACCACTTGAAATTCACTCGGTGTAAATGGCTAGGTTATATAGAGATAAGAAAATACGACTGTATGCAAACAATTGATATATTCAAAAAGGAAAAATTAATTATTCTTGTGTAATCTGCAAATGGTACTATTTTTGTAAAAACTGTAAATGTATAAAAGATTTATGCATTGGTTATAACATTTTATAAGTGGATACCTAGTTTTTATATGCCACATGATTTATAAATACACTCATACCAGACATTGTATGTCTGACCCTGTTGATTTCCCATGCAATCTTCTGGGGTGTCTCATTCAAACAAGGCAGTCCGGGGTACTGTTTTACAGGTATGGAATCACTGTTTCAGCTTCCATATGGATTAGAGGGTGGGCTGTTAAAATGCTTAGAGAGTATTAAACAATTGTTGTGTCGAATGATTAGGAGACTAGTATTTGTTAAACTGTAAAAATGTATGTTAGTAAGTTGTTGAAAACTGATTTAAAAATATTTGAGTTTGTATGTACTTATATGCCTTGTGTAAATTAATGGATAGCAAAAATTAGAATACTGTAATTCATAGAGAAGTGATTGTTTCGATATATTCCATGTTATGATGCAAATATGATAATGTTATGGCATTTTATGTATGTGGGATACAAATATATGGAATTCATTGTTCGGTATTGATGGGGAGATCATGATATATAAACTATATACAGTTATGGTATCTCAAGAATAGCCGAAACCAAGTTGTTAGATAAAGGTTTAAATGAGTTTTGTGAATGTGCCTTTTCAATGTTGAATATAAGTGCGGGTTCAAAGGGTTCTGTCCAGTCCAGTTTTAATAAAAGGACATGCCTTGTAAATATAGATCATGCTTTGTAACTTTGATTACTTATATATGCACTGATATATAGTTTGGTTTATGCGAAATCTGAATGAATCAATTCAGTTTCTCTACATATATACTGGCATTGAAGTAATTAAGTTTTGAAATAATTTTAAGTAAGTCAACGTGTTGATATCAATAATACTCAATAATATATAAGAATATTATTGAGTTACCTATTTCAACAGAAATGATTTTTATAGAGAAGACAAGTTATTTTAATCTTGTTTATGTTTTGTAATGGTTAATTGTTTCTAATTAGTCTGATGCCCTTTACTATTTAATTTAACTCTGATATAAGTAAAGGAGACTTGTATATCATTAGATATACAAGTTAAAGATTTGAATTATGCTGATATCTTTATATTGGTGTCGAGTGATCCTGGAGTTGAAGGGTTATAAGAAGATAACCCTTGAGAAGAGGACCGATGATTATTATAATTTATAATTTAATAAATGAAAAATTGTTTGAAAATTCTTGGGGTCCTCTCACAGAAGTTCTTACACACAAACATTCTTCATCTTCTTCCTCCCCTAAGCTATTTCTGAATAAAATTAAGAAAATGTCGAGGTGTTGCCAGAATTTCGATTGAAGGGATAATTCTTGATTTTCTTTAACAACAACTATTTCAAAGGTTTTTCTGGACCTAACACAAATCCCTGTGAGTTCTAGTTATTTTTAAATCTGCAATTTAAAAAGTATAAATAATTTGGATATGAAAAGTAACAGTATTTATAAGTTTATATGTAATTGTTCTCTTTACTGTCACTTACCTATTTCAGTTTTCAATTATTACATGTTACACATACATCTTTCTCATCACCTTTTTGTCTTAGTTTTATTTATAGTCTTATGCCTAATTATTCAGTTTATTTACTTATGAGTTGGATCTATCTTCTTTTCCTTTTTATTTTATGTTAATCCTAGGCCATGGAGTGCCTAGGCTATTTCCACTAGAATTACGTAAAAATTGGGATTAATTAGAATAACTTGTAATAACAAAAATAGGAGACTTGGACATTTTGGAACATGAGAACCATTGATTGTATTATTGAGATAATATGTAAACATGTTAATTTGAATAGGTTATATTTAATTTGATATTAAGTAAAACATGTTATGAAAAGATATGTGAATCAAATGTAATTAAGTAAAACATGTAACTTAATATGTAAACATCTAAGAAGGTGCCTATATGATTTACGGAAGGGTTGTTACATTTGAATGTCATTTACAACCGAAAAATACAACATAGGGTTATATGATGCTTATTAATGAACTTAAACCTACTAAGTTAAAACCTATTAATTAATAAGCTAAGAGGTTCCAAGCCTGCTGTTTAGATATCATATTTTTAGGGGAACTCTTAAAATCCGAGATTAATTGGGGGCACAAGCCTAGGGGTGGCTTGTGTCAGTCTGATATTACTTGGAATCCATATCAATCGGTACCCTCCTGTTACCACACGAGTACGGCACTAGGTAGGGACTAGGGTACGCTTTACTAATTGATGATTGTAAGAGGTTCAAATCTTGGAGGTGGGTATGGGCGCGTTCCGGCAGAGCTATGAGCGTGCATGGGTCCGATAGGGGAAGATAAGACACTATAACACCAAGAGATAGGGTTGTGTCTTTAAAGTTGATGGATTCGGGACTAATATCCCTGTCTGTCTTCACTGGCACAGGTTATCCGTGTCTGTAGGGAGCCGATCGATGGGTAGTAATTAGGGTAAAACCTAATCATGTTATTCAAATAGTTGGTGCAGAAATTCTGTTTTGGGATATGAATGAGAAGCTTACTTGATCTTACCTTATCTCATTTATTTCGTACTTGCATATTTTACTGTATTTTCATATCCGGTATTATTGATCTGTCTTGATACTTCTTATCTTATGCTTATGCTAAAAATCACTGGAACTCGCCAGATTTTATGTCTAACTTATTTTGTTTTTCCTTCCCCCTCTTCCTTTCCCCCCATGTTCTCAGGGCGATGGACACTAGCAGTGACCATAATTTCTTGATTCTGCTTGGACTTGGATTACTTCTGATTCTATGTATTACTTCAGTTTCTTTTCTATGTTTATTGTTGTGGCACATAAGGGATATTATTTTATGTTTTTGTACTCTGATGGTTTATGAGACAGATGTTTTATAATTATGACTTTATGACATTTGAAAATGTAATACTGTATTTGGTTTAATTAATGAAAGTTTAAAAGTTTTCCGCTGCATTCTATATTCTATCTTGTGAAATTAGTCTCTGTATTATTATTGCGCTTCACAGAACTCAATGCTTCCTCAAATGGGTGACATTAAGGGATGTGAGTGTCACAATTATGCACTTTCCAGCAGTCGAATATATGTCCAACTGATGTGAGACATCATTAACCTTAGGAACCCGTGACGTTAGCTAGTTTGTGTATATGTGGTATTTCCGTAAGGAGAAACTAAATGGTAACAACTTAATAACGTGGCTTGCTTTGGGGATTAAGGTATTAAGTGGTTAGATCCACCTATAAATAGGTATTAAGCGATCACGTGCCCACCTCCCATAAATGAAAGCATTAAAGGCTAATTGGGTACCAATTCGATAATCTTCACGAATAGTCCACTTTCTTAGGTCTTACAAATGGCTTGGGTCGAGGAGTCCACATGGGAATGGATTTCAAAATGTTTGGTATGGTATTTCCATAGAGCTACCCGTCCTATGGGAAGTATTAAGCGATTAGGATATTATCCAATAAGGCCAGCTAGATAGTAACGAGGGGGTCCACCACCGCCTGGTCTTAAATGGTGTGCTACGTCTGCCTAACCGAGTGGTCTTAAGCGGCTGCTTACTATCTCCCACCTTATGCGGAGCATGGATTTATATGCGTGAATGACGGAAGCCTTAATTAGTAGGACCTATATCTAGTGTCCTCTAATTTATATTAGCGTAGAATAAACCATTGAAAGAGCATTAAGTGACCAATAGGTCCACCTAGGATCTTACGTGATCAAGAGGATCCACCCTTAGCTATGATTTGATGGTGAGGTCTTAAGTGGCTATATATATACATATATATATATATAACTTACATCCATATGATTTGTGAGTAGTTGAGAGTCCACCTCTTAGTTTTGGCAATTAGTTAAAATAATGGTTTAAAGGCTTCATAAATATACGTGTAAACATTCTATCTCGGTATTGTTATCGTCGAGAATGCTACCTTGGGTAGGGTAGTTAGAGTCGTGCATCAATGTTTACAAGGTTAGGTTAGAATTACTAGCCTTGGTAGGCATATGTTTTTGGTTGAACCAAACAGGATACATCTGTGTATTATAAACTGTGTTATACTCTTCCTGTTCACCGGAACTTATTGTTCTGACCCCCCATCCACATTACAATCTCCCAGGTTTTCTTGAGAGGGTATGGTTCTCACAGGTGTTTAAGTTTGGTTTTCGGTTCTCGTTCTCTCTTATGCTCGGTATTGACATAACAACTCGCTCTTATAAGGTAGTTACCCTAGTCGATACTATTTTATCCAATTTTGTTTCCGTTGTGAGTTATTTCGTTTGTACTCATTATGCTGATGCTCATTTATTTGCAGGTACTAAATTTATACGCTCCATGCTTGGATGAGTTTGAGTTTCGATTTTTGTCTAAATTTGGGTTCAAATAAGTGTGGGGTGTTACAATGAGCATCACCAGCCTTCCTTATTTAGACTAGCGCTATCCCAAAGAAGGAATTTGGCACTTACCTGGCTCTAATGCAACACCTTTTCATTCACTTCAAGGAATAACTGCACTAACGATAAAGTAAAAGTATTTGCAACCTAACAAACCGAAGACACGAATTTGAATTAATATTAAAATGGCTTTTATAAAATGGCTCTCTAATAAAAAGTTTGAAGCTGATAGTAACTACAAATCAAGGAAATCTTCCCTCATAAGGCCATAATATCTTCTTTCACTCCTCGGTGCCTGCGATCTTTAAAAGATCAAACGCAAGATCATCGATTTTATCGACATCCAATGAGAGAGAAGCGAGATTCCTAATAATTTTGTTAAATAAAATGGTTGTCCTGCACACTATCATGAGCATCTTCCTGTCATTTATTCATTTCTACAATAAAGGGGAGCGTAGCTCTGAAGAAGAGTCACCTTCTTCGAAACGAAAAGTGCATCCACCATAATGAAAGGGGCCCCTTGTTAGTTATGCGCAAGTAGACTAGTGTTCGATCGATAAAGCTAATAGGATGAGATACGTGATCCTTCACCTAGATTTAGCAGTGAAATGAAAAAATGCTATGCACCTTGATGCCACCATTCAGACTCTTATCCATTGCTCCACCGGCTCGAGACGCAAATCCAGAACATCTACACGGATGAGAAAGCCATGCTTCCTAGATTGCCCCTTCTTTCTTTCCCCTAGTGAACAACAAAAGCAAATTCTGTATTCGCTAAAAAGAAGCCATAGGTCAAGGTGCAGACGTATATATATTGTGCTAACGATTATTCATTTCACATTACGTCTAATTTGTTGGAGAATGGGGTTTTGATGACAACAACCTTGTCTCAATTATCATTGATTAAAATATATATATATATAGACACACACACATACACACACACACACTATAACATCTCTATCTATAATATATAGACATATATGTGCAGGATTTGTATACAGAACTTAAATACTGAAGACAGTACAGTTTTAGAGTTTCAAGAAGAGATCCAGGATTCAGAAGAGATTCAAGGCTCATGAGTTATCAAGCTCTCAAGATTTCAAGAAAAATATAGTAATAGAGTCTAGTTTATATGTAAGACTCTGAATAGCACTCCAGGTTCAAATTCTGATTTTCAAATTTCAAATTCTGTTTTCAAAATTCAAATCCTGATTTCAAATTAATTTCTAAATGATTTCAAACTATTATCTTGCTTATGATTTCAAACATATAAGTTTAAAGTTTTAATATATATAAATATATATATAAGTTTATATGGTTTTATAGTTTTTAACCTTATAACTTTATAAATATGTATATATAATATATTATTAAGTTTTGATTAAAGAATTTCAAAATTATGATTTCAAATATATTTCCTAATTTATAAGTATTTATATTTTTATAGTTTTATTAAAAATATTTTACTAAATTTATATTTGATTCTTTTTTAAACTCTAAGTTTTCATATAACATTTTTTTTATATAGTTTATAAATATATCTTTATAAAATCATATATATATGTTTATAATTATATTATATATAGTTTTTATATCACATATATATATATATATATAACTTTTTTAATCATATGTTTAAATAATATTTTCTTATGTTACTTGAAAAATAATGTTTTGCCAACTAGTTTTGTTTCAGGAATTTACAGAATATATATTGGTTTAAATACTTTAAAAATGATTTAAAATCAAAAATATGGTGGATATGTCGACATACATATATGGGTATGTCGACGTACAACTGTCAGAAATTTAATTTTCAAAGGAAGTGTCTTTTCACTATTTGTAACGTTTCAGAAGCGTTGCAACCTTTCAAATCTTATAATTAGGGGTTGATTTCGAATTTTTTGATAATTCTACTTCTCCATCTTCACCCCTCTTCATCCCTCCATTATTATTTCTTATTTATTGATTTCTACACTTCTACTTTGCCGATTTCTACTCTAATTATAAAAAACTTCTTCTTTTCTCTCTCTCTACTCATTACTCTCTGAATTGAAGTGTTATTGAAGAGTTATAGGGAAATTGTAATCATTTGGGAAGTATTTGGGAAAGGGTGTATTCCTTTATCCTTGAAATCAAGGAAAGGGAGCGATGATAATCTTGTAGCCGTGAAATCAAAAGTGGTTGGAGCGGTGTTAACCTTATAGCCGGGAAATCAATGGGACTGTACTTGGATATTGATAGTAATAAAAACTCTACGCAATCCAGCGTTGTGTGAGACTAGACGTAGGAGTAATCCGAACCAGTATGAAATCTGGTGTGTTCTTTCATTTTTAGCATTTTATATTTATCTGTTTCTGTGTTTGTGTTTGATTCTATGTCTGTGATCATCTCTGTTGTGTATGATTCATATAATTGTTCATTTAAGTTTAAGATTTATGTAAATTCCTTAGAAACACTATTTACCCCCTCCCCCTCAAGTGTTAGTCTTGCCTTAAGATCTACATTCCTCATTTCTTAACATAATTAAGATACTACATCGCCTCAATCGGGATTTCATTTTCTACACCCTTTATGATCCACAACTGAAAATTTTACAAAGTTAATGGACTAAGTATATTAGGGACCATACTTTGTTGTTTCTTACCTTCGTCACGCTTTTGAGAGGAGCTTTGCCCAAGGATTACCCTTGAAGAGCAAAGTTTCTAGGTTTTAATCTCTACATTCTTCCTCAAGGGTTTGCAATAAAGAGAGGTAGGACTCAAGAAAGAATGGGTACTTCAGTTGACAGCTTTCTACACTTCAGAATCGGGAGTAAGATTCCCCTCTCCCCATAGAATCTTTTCTACACAGCATAGTCCAACAAAACAAAGAGATGATATTCTCTTTCAAGCTGAACTAGTTACGTTCGAATGCCAACGCTTCTTTCTGAACCGAAGTCGTCTTCTTCTCCAGACCTGAATTTCCTATTTGACCTTAGCTATATTAAACAATAGAAAATTATCGAGTGAGTCGTTCCATAGTTATCAGCTAACTATCAATGCATAACCTCTAGTTGCCCCTTAACAATTATGAGTAATACAGTACCCCGTTTTGGAAAGCATTACATACTACATTCTCAACAAATGCATCAACATCCAGTCTCAATGTATCTTGACTATGTACATTTAAATGATATATTTATATTCATTGTGATATATTACTCATAGTTACAACACTTTATAACTACTACCATAAAATAAATCATTTAAGCATTTTCCATAAATATACTTTTAAGTGGAAATTAGTATCGCATCCTTATTTCCAGGTTCGATTTAATGCGGCTCCCTCCTTAAAGTTTGTTTTAAAGCAAGTCCCTATTTCCGTAGCCAACGTGTTTTTGAACTTTTTTCGCGCTGCTATATAAAAAAAATTGTAAATATTCACGGAAGTATTATGCAAAAAAAACATCAATTTTAGTGAATAATTGCCAATATTTCAGCAATTATTCACCCAAAACTTAGTTGAAAGGCGGATGAATAATTGTTGATATAACAATGCGATAGCATAACAAAAAGCTTCGTTACACAGCAAAGACAGTAAATGCCGACAAAATCTAAGCTTTCCCGAGGAATTGAGCTGAGATTTAGCTACCTATTTTCAATCGCCTCTTCTCAACATCTCGCAACACCTGGATCTCGATTCTGATAACCCATCTTCTCTCGCCACCTGCTGGTGGTTATTAGATGCGTGTTGTTAACGTGGAGTCATTATGCTACATTTTGTCATGTCTTTTCTTGGTTATGGTCAAGCTTCTGCAATATGGAAGAGCATGCTCTCAAAACCGCCGATGTTTGGCCCGATCCTGGAGTTCCCCCCTAGCTGCTCACTTGTCCAACTTCCTTGTAGATTACTGTATGCGGCATCCCATGTAGGAAGAGTTTGGCGTTCGCTGTATACAGTATGGTATCCTTCACTGTCTTCTGTCTCGTGGCCGTATTTCTTTTGACAGTATGTCTTAGCATAAGTACTTGTTGCTTATGCTGATCTGATGGAGGCCATACTTTATTTTGTGGCTTGAGATGAACTTATTTCCCATGTAATCCGCTATAGTCTTTACAGTGTGCCTTGGGTATGGTGTTAGCTACTAGCATGTGATACTGTTTTGTAACAGTATTATTTTATGTAATTTACTATGTAATCTATTGTTTTTCGGTATGTGTCTGCTCCCTGCGTGGAGTCTCATTTATAGTCTAGTAATTTAGCTAGCTCCAGTGCTGTTAGCCTGATAGGTAGAGTGGACGGAACACTATAAACTCCGCAGGCAGTGGACGGTCCACCTTAAAAACCGAAATAGTTGATTGTAACCACATTCACTTGTACTATACTGTATATTTATTATTGGTTATAATAAAAAGTGTTACGGATCACTATAAAAACCGGTCGGCTTTGCCAAAAATTAAAAAAAAATAACTGCTGATATATCAGCAATTATTCATATATAGTTGCTGATATATCAACAACTGTTTTTAAAATAGATGAAAGGTTGATGAATAATTGTTGATATATCAGCAACTATATTTCAGACAATGGAAGGATGATGAATAATTGTTGATGTATCAACAACTATTTTATACTTAATGTAAAGCTGAATGAATAAAAGGCAAATGAAAAATTGCAGCAAAGTTTGCATTTATTACTATAAATTGCTGATATATCATCAATTGTTTTATAGTTGATGTAAATAATTGGAAAATTTACAGAAATATCAGCAACAATTGCAAATAGTTGCATTATTTGCTGCAATTTACTGGAGTGTGTGTATATATATATATGTATGTATATATGTATATATATTTGAATCATACTTTTTGTAGTTTTAATGCATGAATACGATGGTGATTATGTGCTGAATTTAATTTTGATTTTTTTTTTGATGATTTTCGAAAAACAAAGACCTAATTTATAAAGTTTTTAGACAGAGAGCTTTTTTGTATTTTGAAACAAAACAGATACCAGAGCCAAACTGTCCCTAATTTTAATTAATATAACGGTTATATTAAACATATTATAGATAGGTTGGTCAATGAGTTAGATATATATAACAAATTACACAATTTCTCGTAAAGTATACATCTAATTCAACCACTTCAAATTTTTAGCTGCATGAGTGAAATGAAGATGAAAACTGCACACCTTAAGTGCAGTTTGGAACTGTATTTCACAAGTGTAGTTAAAAACTATGTCATTTTGGTGTAATTTTTAAATGCTCTTCTAAAATGCAGTTAAAACTACACGGTTTAAGTGCCAATCGTTTAACTGCTTTTCACACAAGTACAAAATGCTATGTTTTAATGCAGTTTTTAGTTGTGTTTCGCAAATACAACTCAAAACTGCTTTAAAATGCAGTAGTTTTTAGTTGAATGTTTAAAACATAGCTGAAAAATACAGAATTTTTTATGTAGCTTTTAGTTGAATATGTGAAATGTAGTTAAAAACTACATTAAAATACAACAGTTTTTACTTGCATTTCAAACATGCAGCTAAAAGCTGCACTAAAATACAGTTAGATGTTGCATTCAAAGTTATTTCATTTCAAAATTTGCGAAACACACTTGAAAACTGCACAATTTACATGTACTTTTTTAATGGATTTCAAAATGTAGTTAAAAACCACACACACTATTTTGATGTAATTTTTAACAACATTAGTGAAATACAACTAAAAACTGCAATATGTAATGTAGTTTTTAACTGTGTTTCAAAAATGCAGTTAAAAACTGCACTGCTTTAATGCATTTTTAACTGCAAAGTACAATGTTGTTAAAAACTACACAGTTTAAATCCAGTTTTTAACTGCAGTTTATGAATGCAGTTAAAAACTGCGTTTAATCTTGAGTTCGTTTTTTAACTACATTTGTGAAATGCAGTTAAAGCTGCAAAATTTAAGTACAATTTTTAACTGCATTTTAAAAACTGCATCAAAATGGTGTAGTTTCTAACATTATTTTACAAATGCATTTAAAAATTGCACCATTTTAATGTAGTTTTTAACTGCATAAGTGAAATGCAGTTAAAAACTGCGATATCATAGTGCAGTTTATAATTGTTTTTATGAATGAAGTTATAAACTGCACTATATTATTGTAATTGTAACTATATTTGTGAAATGCAGTCAAAAACAACTACTGCTAAGTGCAGCGAATGCAATGTTTAAATGCATTATCAAAATGCTGTTAAAAACAGCTGTAAAATATTACAACTTCTAAAGTTTATTTTTACATACCAAAAGTGGATAGCATTGAAAAGATAATTAAATTTGCGATTTAATGATGAAAAAGATTTTCCAATCCAATTAATATATAAAAATTATAACAATCGAAAAAAATTGAGTTAGCAATGCTAATAATTATCACATGTTTGTCAAGTGTTTGTAGGATGTAACAATAAAGTGGCAGAGACTTAATCTATACAATTAATGAGGTAGAGATCCGCTTTAGAATTCAATTATAAAATAGGCACTAGAGGATAATACTTAGGTGACAAATATACAAAAAGTTCTCCTGCCACATATGCGAATATTATTTTCACTAGTCCTTGATTATGACTCAATGATTTGAATTTGACCAAATCAACCTACCCTCACTTGAACTTTTACAAGATTTTGAAATTACAGATGAACATGAAGAAGAAAATCCGAAAAATAGCACTTCTAGTGGGAGTTGCATTCCTATTTTGGTAAAAATAGACCTTCGGTTGCTTGATACATGACATGTCATGGTCATTTGAACGGCTAGTAATTTTTTGGTATGATGATGACATAGCATATCAAGGAGATGGCATGTGATATTCTTGAGATGACTTTTTAAAACAATGATATTTTCCTAATTTGGCTAATGTAACTAGGGTTGCCCAATGAAGTAACAACACATAAGCAGGCCCGGTTCTATACAATAGGTCGTCGTAGTCGAGAATTATTTTGGTTGTTCTTTACAAAACAATGATAATAGTAAAAATGTTATGAAGATCGTTTCATTAATTTCGTAAACATGGCGAAACACACTCAAAATACATTATAACAAATCGTAGAAAAGCCGTGAGCTCCCCCACAAATTGATACATTCAACAAAAACAAGTCAACTAAGTTATTTATTCATGTGTTTGATTTTTAAAAGTTAAACAATCAATTATCAATAACGAACCACATAATTTTGACATCACTAATTTACTTATCTATCAACTAACATGAACAAAAAAAGAAAATTTTAACAACCACCCATTATGAAAAAATATAAATTATGGCAATAACAAAAATCAATTATGATTTATGAGTTGAATTCGTCAGCTAATTGTGAAAAAAATTAACACTTATTTACTAAACAGACAGAATCAGTGAACGTCAGTCCAACGCTTCTTTAACCCTCGACTGGGACAAACAATTAATTCTTATAGTATTATTTACTAAAAAAATATTATTTCTTTTAAGTTGTTATGGGAGTCATGATCCAAAATTTTGACTGCCATGGGAGTCAGGACCCAAATTTTTGAGATATCATCACCAAGATCATTCATTTATTACTACCTTTGAGCTACAGCCTACAACAGTCCTGGAATTGAAATTGAAGGTTGAAGCTAAACTGGTCCAACTGGAGTGGAGGTCCAGAGAAGGAGCTACAATGCGATGATACCGTTAATGGGGTGCGACCGTGCTAAGGTGACGGAAGCAAGTAGCACGATTTCTCTTCGTGCAATTTCCAAATATGAACTAGGTTTTTCTTCTTTTTCGTTGCCCCAAAAGAAAGGTTGCCATATTCCATAGCCTAGCTCAATAACCGGTCCTGCAGATAATAAGCATATGATGTGTTCTAGGCGATGACGAGCAATTAGAATAATCAGTCAATTTGAATGGAGTATTAAATGAATAAAATGAATTGTGTTTTTATGTATTGAAGCAGGGAATTGAACGGTAATTGTGAAAGAAGTATTATGGTTAAAGAGAAGTAATACATAATTGTTAGCCTACTTTGTGAACTAGGCAACACAAAGTCAAGAAATCAGACATTGAAGAGCATTTTTAATTAGAAGACTTCGGTTCGGATTGGAAAAGACACCACAACCTAGATTGGATAGCTGCAGTTGTTCGGGTCGGATAGAATCTTCTGTTCGGATCGGTGAACTGCTGATGAGGAAATTGGTAAGGTATATCTAATCGGATCGGAGGGCAACATAATCTCAATTGGATCGGAAAGCCACCTGTTTGCCACGAAAATGGATCGGAGCGGAGCAGATTAGAGAAGAAGAGAGCGTTGCATCCAAGCCAATCCGGGTCGGATCGGATATCCCGATCCGAACCCCTTGTCCGTGCATCTCCGACCCGAGCCCATGTTCCATGTTATTCTCCTGCAGAAGCGCCTGGATATCCGGACCGGTTGTGACCAGTTCCTACTCATAACGTCCGTTATATTGATGCGTTGTCAACACAATAATTCATCCGAACCCGAGGATAGTGGGATGGACGACACGTGGCCCCGACCCGGAGCAAGTTTTGAGCAAGTTTACACCTATAAATACCCCGTCTGGAGACAAAGAGAAGGATCTTTTTTAGGCACTTTGAGAATTCAACTACCTCCATAATCCGAGCTCCATTACTCCCGGAAAATGAGGAATTTAGATGAGGTTCTCAGGAAAGAGGTGCAATGAAGGCTAATGCCGTTATATAAAGTGTATCCTAAGTGGTGTGTTCCCCCCCAACCAACCCGAGTCTGAAGCTAGACTAGTACGGGCAGGCTCTTTGGCCTTAGCGGGAGTGGTCTCTTCAGAAGAAGTGAAGACTAAAGGATCCTTCCTGAAATCCTCTGAAGTGTATATAGTCTCAGGTAAGGGGAGATCCCCCAAACCCTGAAATATTTGCTCATCGGTACTAGGGGCATCCCCCTCAGAAGCGTGAAGTGGTGACTCTTGGGAAGATTTTGACTTTTCTAGAGAAGTAGTTTCCTCAGGGGCAATATATCCTTCACGATGCTTTTCGGCCAGATTAGCCAATTCATCATCTTGCGTAGAAGATGGAGAAGGTGAAGTGTGAAGAGGCGCTGTAGGAATTCCTGAGCCTTCTCCTGTCTCTGGGACTACCTCCACTGGAGGAATGTATGCGTATGGAACCGTCCCATGACCAATGCTACGAAAAACAGACAACAGCCCATGAAAGTGAAGGTATTCGTCCTTAAGGGTTTCGTCGATGGTCAAAAATTTCTGGTCGCCATTGAGGAGTCGATGCATCCGGTCGAAGAACACCTGGTCTGATATCTGTTTGGGATTGTCAACTGCAAACAAAAAGGAAAAAATAAGTCAAGGTGATGATTCAAATGTATAGGGCCCGGATTTAGAAAATCAGTGCTTTACTTGATTTTGTCCACCTCCTGGCGCATCCAGGTTGTCGCTTCACGTAGAACCATTCTAATCTGGAATCTCCAGCTTTACTGCTAAATGGTGCAGAGATTATCTTCCTTTTTGGAACTGATTCAAAGTAGCAGAAAGATGGAGTTTCTCGAGTCCGATGCTTGAAATTATAGAAAAAGTGAACGTCATCGAATGTGAGCTCTATGCCTAAGATTTCACGATATGCTATGTACAAGGTGTGCAGATAGGCATATGAATTGGGGTGCAGTTGCATGGGGGCAATCCGCATTTGTCTTAAAAAATCAACAATGAAGGGAGAGAATGGAGGAATGGCACTGACCATGCACATCAATCGAGTGACCGTCATATATCCTTATGGAGGGTTGTGGGGACGGTCAGAGCGTGAGGGCACTAGAGTGTCCCTTTTCATTATTCCATACTTTAAGCAAATTCGAACAAGTCGATCGTTGTCGATTGTCGATTCTACGGAATCTGGAGGTGATTCCAATATAATGGCTGATTCAAATTCGTCAGGGGCTCGATCGTCACCGATCCCTCCTTCCTCCTCAAAACCCAGAGAAACCTCGTTCTCCGAAGACGCCTCGTTGCTTTCTCGATTTCCAACCCCGTAGTCTGGACCCTCACTGTCCCATTCTGGATCAGACGAAGAAGATATATCCTCAAGAGAGATTTTGTTAGAAGTTTTCGGGGCTTCTTTCCTCTCAGCCAGTCGGGAAGAGCGTCTGGACCTCATTGTCATAGAACTATTGAAGAAGCAATAGCACGGATTAGAGTAAATTAGCCCGTACCCCCCTGTGTGTGTGTGAACTAAAATGTGTGCCGCGAATGTGAGAAATGCAAAGTAAAAGTGCGGCAATGTAAGACGAAACTTTGAAGAGAAAGTGATGGTCAGAGTAGTTCTTAATGTTCATTTATGTCCGCAAGGCACTATCCTAACTGTTCATGAAGTTGGAAGTAATATCTTTTAAATAGTTGGACGAGAGTTTATGTTTTAGATTGAGTAGTGTTCGGTTCGGATGTAGACACCAGGTTCGGATCGGATGAGCAAAGGCCCATACTCAGAAAGATATATCCGGATCGGTTCGGAGATTGACACCCGGAGCGGGTCGGATTAACTTGGATAACCAGACCCCTATTCTCTCTTTTGTTTTTCAACCGGGTCCGATCCGAGCGCATAAGTCGTGACCTTCATTGTATTCGTAGATCCGACCCGACCCGGTCAAACAGTTTAAGACCCATTTCTTGGCCCTATTGCTCTGACCCGATCCGGCTCTGTAAATTTCTCTCTCTTTTCCTTTTTCTCCTACTGTTCCCCTACCCGAACCAACCTTCTTCAGTTTTCTTCCTCTTCCTCCTCTTAAATAGCGAACCCAACTCAACATCCCAAGCTTTAATTATGGTCAAGAGATTAAGCACTCAAGTGTCAATACTTTCCTCCAACGCTTCGAAATGGCGTCGATGCCATTGACGACGAAGGCGGAAGATGGAAGAAGGCGTAGTGATGAAATTATTCAATTGCTTTGTTAAAGTCGTTCAAACTAACCGTGGATGTAAATTAAAAACGATTATGACAACCAGATTCAAGATTACAAGACTACCTATGTATTTGATTCGAAGATGGAAGCGAAAATTTTGAAGTTTCTTGGAAAGGCTGGAGCTTAGATACGGAATCGGTCCGGATAAACGAAAACAGTGAATGAAAGAAAAGAAGAAAGAAGAAGTGAATTTATATAAACAACAAGTTGACTATTTGTATTCCCGATCGGACCAGCTCGAAAAGCCCATGAACACAGCTTGGCCCACTGGTTCATCGCAGAGTACAGGAGGAAGGAGATCTGTTCGGGTCGGAACCCAAGCCAGAAGTCTGTTCAGGTCGGAATCCGAACCGAACAGGATGGAGTACGACAACTTAGCGTGTGAATTTGAAAGGGAGGATGAAGCTTTTGTGTTATGACAGTCAAAGCATGCTCCGTTTCCAACAGAAGCATCCTTTGAGGGGGCAAAGTGTTAGCCTACTTTGTGAACTAGGCAACACAAAGTCAAGAAATCAGACATTGAAGAGCATTTTTAATTAGAAGACTTCGGTTCGGATTGGAAAAGACACCACAACCTAGATTGGATAGCTGCAGTTGTTCGGGTCGGATAGAATCTTCTGTTCGGATCGGTGAACTGCTGATGAGGAAATTGGTAAGGTATATCTAATCGGATCGGAGGGCAACATAATCTCAATTGGATCGGAAAGCCACCTGTTTGCCACGAAAATGGATCGGAGCGGAGCAGATTAGAGAAGAAGAGAGCGTTGCATCCAAGCCGATCCGGGTCGGATCGGATATCCCGATCCGAACCCCTTGTATGTGCATCTCCGACCCGAGCCCATGTTCCATGTTATTCTCCTGCAGAAGCGCCTGGATATCCGGACCGGTTGTGACCAGTTCCTACTCATAACGTCCGTTATATTGATGCGTTGTCAACACAATAATTCATCCGAACCCGAGGATAGTGGGATGGACGACACGTGGCCCCGACCCGGAGCAAGTTTTGAGCAAGTTTACACCTATAAATACCCCGTCTGGAGACAAAGAGAAGGATCTTTTTTAGGCACTTTGAGAATTCAACTACCTCCATAATCCGAGCTCCATTACTCCCGGAGAATCCAAATCTTCTTTCATTATTTGTTTTAATCTATTGAGTGAATATAAGCGAGTTGTGAGTGAAATCAAGTGACAATTACATTGTATTTGCAACTGAATCGTTGAATATAGTGAAAGATAAGTGGACGTAGGCATTTCTTCGCCGAACCACTATAAATCCTGTGTGTTCATTTTTATTTTTATCTCATCTTATTTGCTTTTAATCAATTTGGGTGTTAGAACCACTTTTGGGTCTAACATTTGGGAAGGACCCTTTGTCATTCAACGGAAACTTGAAAAAGGAACCTTCAAGTTAACGACCGTGGATGGCGAAGAAGTCCCCAGAGCATGGAACGCCCAACACTTAATGCGATATTTGGATTAAAAAACACTGTACTTTGTGTTATTTTTCTTATGAACTCTGTAATAAGGCACGACTTGCCTTGGGAAAATCTGACGATATGAATAAAGGACTATAAAGTGGATGTAGGCTACGACTTAGCTGAACCACTATAAAAATATTGTGTGTTATTTACCTTTATGCACTATGTATATATACATTTGTTAATTATTCTGTTGTAGGTATGAAGTACAGGGTGACTCACAGCCTAAAAAGATTGAAAACGGTTTAGACGTAAAAAGAAGCACAACGACTATTTGTGCGATAAGACATAAAAGAATGAGAAAACGACATTCTTAACTCTAACTCTCCAGAGGGAGAGAGTATAAAAGCGTCTCCGACTGAGCGCTGAAAAAGAGATTCTCCTCCTAACTTTAACTCTCCAGAGAGAGAGAGAGAGAGAGAGTATAAAAGCGTCTCTGACTGAGCGCTGAGAAAGAAATCTTTCCCCGTTGAGAGACCGGGGAATAAACAGATGACTGAACTCGAACTCTAACTCTCAAGAGAAAGAGGGAGAGTATAAAAGAAATGCCAGAAAAAACGACAGGTACTGACGGCACAGGAAGTGCTATCCCGTCAGAAAATCGGGAGCTTTCAGATTGCTTAGTTAAGCATTGAATAACTTGTGGAAATTGACTGGGGACATTTATGTACACGCATATTTCCCCCCTCCACAACTTCGTTTCACAACTATAGACATACATAAGTGCAGAACTACTAACAAACAAGCATTGTAAAAAGTGAATTATTTTTATTTACAGATGAATGAATTTGAAAAGGGAAATAGCTAAAAAAGAAAGTGCAGGAGCTGCTTTTGTAGCAGCAATTATTGGTTCACAAAAATGCTAAAAAGATACAGTGCAATCCACTATTTAGATTTGGAATGAGCCTTGGATTTCTTGGCGGCTTTCTCCGCATCCTTTGCTTCCTTCTCGGCTTCAATCAAGATTCGTTTTGATTTCTTTTTCCCTGAAGATGCGGTACTGGAGCCAGTAGACTTCTTCCCGGAGGGCGGGGCACTGGAATCAAGAGAAGAATTTTTAGCAAGTTCTTCTGTAATAGATCTAGTTGAGAGCTTAACAACTAACCTTGAACCCGCATCCACAACTGCGAGGGGCTTGAGGACCTCAGGGTCTAGTTCTTCGGCCTTTAATTGCAAACGCTTGTCTTGATCAGCCTTCATTGCAGCCAAGGTAACGTCGTCAGCACTTTTTGACTCCCCGGTTATTGCAACTTCTGGTTCCTCTTCATGTCCCCCGTCTCCGCCATCGTCCTTTAAGGCTGCTATCATTTCTTCATCATGGGGAGTGGAGACCTTAGCTGGCTCACTTCCTTCTCCCAAGTCTATAGAAGCAGCCTTGTCTTCCCCTTCTTTGGCCCCATCCGCGGGCTTTGTCCCAGCGGCAGCCCCTTGAGCTACATCTGTCTTTTCGGATGATTCGACACCTACAGAATGAGAAGCAACAGTTATCAACTCAGGCGAAAACAATGGGTCTCTCATCGAATGTTCAATCACATAGCGAAAGGTAGTAATAGCTTTGGCGAATTGAGGAGAAAAGATAGGGATACCTTCCGAAAACTTCTCAGCGGGGGTGACTACTACCTCTGGGGCTATTTCAGGAATAGGGGATAGCAGAGTTGTTCGGGGAATTCCCGGATTTTCGGGATCATACCCTTCTACTTCGGGAGTTGCAGGGGCAGATGAAGAGGAACCAGCTTCGAGAATGGTTTTTTGTTTAGACTTCCGTCTCTCTTCTTCCATGGCCTCAGCAATGAGGCGGCGCCCTTCAGCTAGGCGCTCCGGTTCATCATCTCTCAAGTATTTTTCCATCAGTTTATCTTCATCGAGGGAATCGACCTTAAGTTCCTCTTTTTCCCACTCAACGATTTGATTCCATACTTGAACTAGAGTGGATGGATAGTCCTCGATCCAAGAAATGTTTTGACGACGAATAATGTGTGCGAAGAATTCAATCATTAGCTCGCCGAAGCCCTGAATATCAGCCTCCGCCTCTGATAGTTGCTTGCAGGCTTCCTCCACAGATTTAATAGCACACTCCACATTGCCCTCGGCCAGAGCCGCCCTGTTCTCTGCCTCCAACAACTTTGAAGCCAAGTCAGCATTATTCTTTTCTAATTCAGCACTCCTCTTTGCTAACTCGGCGTTTTTCCGCTCAAGCTCAGCATAAGCAAGGCGTGTCTTAGCAGCTTCTGACTTGGCCTCGTCGGCTTGTTTTTTAATTCAGAACGCTCCTAAGTATGAGATTCAAGCAAATCGTGATAGCGCTTTTGCATATCCTCGAATTGTTGTTTGAAATTAGAAGCGTCCCATTGAGCGACCGCTAGCTGAGCTTGAGTGTCTTCCAAATCTTTTCCTAGAGCTTTTAAGGCCTTAGCATCCTCCTCCGCGGTCTTTTGCATTGAATCAGTATTTGTGATTAGAGTGCGGATGATTCTAGAAAGATTGCGTGAATATTTGAACATCTCAGTATATTGTTTTTGCACCGCATCAATCTTTGCTTTGGCCTCATCTGCCCAATTAGACGAAATAGGTTCAAGGGAAGGTAAAAAAGTCAGAGTTTCGAAGTAGTGTTCGGGAAATTGCTCTTTCAAATATGCCCGCTTTATTGCAGTTCCCGCATCTGGTGGGGGAGGAGCGAGGATTGTCAATTCGGTGTCCCTTCCTGAAGAGGATTCTGTAGTCTCTTTGTCTGTCCTAGGTCGTTTAGTAGCAGGGACCTTTTGCTTACTTCGAGACCCGGTTTCTTTTGGAGGACTTTTCTCTCTACTGCGTTTTTCATAGGAAGAGGAGGAGTCTTCGGATTGTGGTCTATCCTCTTCCCTACGGCTTTGGTAACCTTTGTATTTGTCTTGTTCCGGCCTAACGGGTGAGCGAGAACGTGAAGGTCGAGAGCGATAGGGATCATAAGGCCTTCTCTCCTCCCTACCACGATCATCCCGGCGATCATACTCGACATCCTGAGGAGGATTGGACATACTGCGACGAAGCTTTCTTATATCATAGTAGGATTGAGACATTGTACCTGCACGATAAAACGAACGAAGTTTAGAATTAATGGATTCACGAGAAAAGAGGTGCAGTGAAGGCTAATGCCGTTATATAAAGTGTATCCTAAGTGGTGTGTTCCCCCCCCCCCAAACAACCCGAGTCTGAAGCTAGACTAGTACGGGCAGACTCTTTGGCCTTAGCGGGAGTGGTCTCTTCAGAAGAAGTGAAGACTAAAGGATCCTTCCTGAAATCCTCTGAAGTGTATATAGTCTCAGGTAAGGGGAGATCCCCCAAACCCTGAAATATTTGCTCATCGGTACTAGGGGCATCCCCCTCAGAAGCGTGAAGTCGTGACTCTTGGGAAGATTTTGACTTTTCTAGAGAAGTAGTTTCCTCAGGGGCAATATATCCTTCACGATGCTTTTCGGCCAGATTAGCCAATTCATCATCTTGCGTAGAAGATGGAGAAGGTGAAGTGTGAAGAGGCGCTGTAGGAATTCCTGAGCCTTCTCCTGTCTCTGGGACTACCTCCACTGGAGGATTGTATGCGTATGGAACCGTCCCATGACCAATGCTACGAAAAACAGACAACAGCCCATGAAAGTGAAGGTATTCGTCCTTAAGGGTTTCGTCGATGGTCAAAAATTTCTGGTCGCCATTGAGGAGTCGATGCATCCGGTCGAAGAACACCTGGTCTGATATCTGTTTGGGATTGTCAACTGCAAACAAAAAGGAAAAAACAAGTCAAGGTGATGATTCAAATGTATAGGGCCCGGATTTAGAAAATCAGTGCTTTACTTGATTTTGTCCACCTCCTGGCGCATCCAGGCTGTCGCTTCACGTAGAACCATTCTAATCTGGAATCTCCAGCTTTACTGCTAAATGGTGCAGAGATTATCTTCCTTTTTGGAACTGATTCAAAGTAGTAGAAAGATGGAGTTTCTCGAGTCCGATGCTTGAAATTATAGAAAAAGTGAACGTCATCGAATGTGAGCTCTATGCCTAAGATTTCACGATATGCTATGTACAAGGTGTGCAGATAGGCATATGAATTGGGGTGCAGTTGCATGGGGGCAATCCGCATTTGTCTTAAAAAATCAACAATGAAGGGAGAGAATGGAGGAATGGCACCGACCATGCACATTAATCGAGTGACCGTCATATATCCTTTTGGAGAGTTGTGGGGACGGTCAGAGCGTGAGGGCACTAGAGTGTCCCTTTTCATTATTCCATACTTTAATAAAATTCGAACAAGTCGATCGTTGTCGATTGTCGATTCTACGGAATCTGGAGGTGATTCCAATATAATGGCTGATTCAAATTCGTCGGGGGCTCGATCGTCACCGATCCCTCCTTCCTCCTCAAAACCCAGAGAAACCTCGTTCTCCGAAGACGCCTCGTTGCTTTCTCGATTTCCAACCCCGTAGTCTGGACCCTCACTGTCCCATTCTGGATCAAACGAAGAAGATATATCCTCAAGAGAGATTTTGTTAGAAGTTTCCGGGGCTTCTTTCCTCTCAGCCAGTCGGGAAGAGCGTCTGGGCCTCATTGTCATAGAACTATTGAAGAAGCAATAGCACGGATTAGAGTAAATTAGCCCGTACCCCCCTGTTTGTGTGTGTGAACTAAAATGTGTGCCGCGAATGTGAGAAATGCAAAGTAAAAGTGCGGCAATGTAAGACGAAACTTTGAAGAGAAAGTGATGGTCAGAGTAGTTCTTAATGTTCATTTATGTCCGCAAGGCACTATCCTAACTGTTCATGAAGTTGGAAGTAATATCTTTTAAATAGTTGGATGAGAGTTTATGTTTTAGATTGAGTAGTGTTCGGTTCGGATGCAGACACCAGGTTCGGATCGGATGAGCAAAGGCCCATACTCAGAAAGATATATCCGGATCGGTTCGGAGATTAACACCCGGAGCGGGTCGGATTAACTTGGATAACCAGACCCCTATTCTCTCTTTTGTTTTTCAACCGGGTCCGATCCGAGCGCATAAGTCGTGACCTTCATTGTATTCGTAGATCCGACCCGACCCGGTCAAACAGTTTAAGACCCATTTCTTGGCCCTATTGCTCCGACCCGATCCGGCTCTGTAAATTTCTCTCTCTTTTCCTTTTTCTCCTACTGTTCCCCTACCCGAACCAACCTTCTTCAGTTTTCCTCCTCTTCCTCCTCTTAAATAGCGAACCCAACTCAACATCCCAAGCTTTAATTAAGGTCAAGAGATTAAGCACTCAAGTGTCAATACTTTCCTCCAACGCTTCGAAATGGCGTCGATGCCATTGACGACGAAGGCGGAAGATGGAAGAAGGCGTAGTGATGAAATTATTCAATTGCTTTGTTAAAGTCGTTCAAACTAACCGCGGATGTAAATTAAAAACGATTATGACAACCAGATTCAAGATTACAAGACTACCTATGTATTTGATTCGAAGATGGAAGCGAAAATTTTGAAGTTTCTTGGAAAGGCTGGAGCTTAGATACGGAATCGGTCCGGATAAACGAAAACAGTGAATGAAAGAAAAGAAGAAAGAAGAAGTGAATTTATATAAACAACAAGTTGACTATTCGTATTCCCGATCGGACCGGCTCGAAAAGCCCATGAACACAGCTTGGCCCACTGGTTCATCGCAGAGTACAGGAGGAAGGAGATCTGTTCGGGTCGGAACCCAAGCCAGAAGTCTGTTCGGGTCGGAACCCAAGCCAGAAGTCTGTTCGGGTCGGAATCCGAACCGAACAGGATGGAGTACGACAACTTAGCGTGTGAATTCGAAAGGGAGGATGAAGCTTTTGTGTTATGACAGTCAAAGCATGCTCCGTTTCCAACAGAAGCATCCTTTGAGGGGGCAAAGTGTTAGCCTACTTTGTGAACTAGGCAACACAAAGTCAAGAAATCAGACATTGAAGAGCATTTTTAATTAGAAGACTTCGGTTCGGATTGGAACAGACACCACAACCTAGATTGGATAGCTGCAGTTGTTCGGGTCGGATTGAATCTTCTGTTCGGATCGGTGAACTGCTAATGAGGAAATTGGTAAGGTATATCTAATCGGATCGGAGGGCAACATAATCTCAATTGGATCGGAAAGCCACCTGTTTGCCACGAAAATGGATCGGAGCGGAGCAGATTAGAGAAGAAGAGAGCGTTGCATCCAAGCCGATCCGGGTCGGATCGGATATCCCGATCCGAACCCCTTGTCTGTGCATCTCCGACCCGAGCCCATGTTCCATGTTATTCTCCTGCAGAAGCGCCTGGATATCCGGACCGGTTGTGACCAGTTCCTACTCATAACGTCCGTTATATTGATGCGTTGTCAACACAATAATTCATCCGAACCCGAGGATAGTGGGATGGACGACACGTGGCCCCGACCCGGAGCAAGTTTTGAGCAAGTTTACACCTATAAATACCCCGTTTGGAGACAAAGAGAAGGATCTTTTTTAGGCACTTTGAGAATTCAACTACCTCCATAATCCGAGCTCCATTACTCCCGGAGAATCCAAATCTTCTTTCATTATTTGTTTTAATCTATTGAGTGAATATAAGCGAGTTGTGAGTGAAATCAAGTGACAATTACATTGTATTTGCAACTGAATCGTTGAATATAGTGAAAGATAAGTGGACGTAGGCATTTCTTCGCCGAACCACTATAAATCCTGTGTGTTCATTTTTATTTTTATCTCATCTTATTTGCTTTTAATCAATTTGGGTGTTAGAACCACTTTTGGGTCTAACATTTTTGCATTGGGAGGAAGGTCGAAGGTTCGCCCCCTCAAAGTGTTAGCCTACTTTGTGAACTAGGCAATACAAAGTCAAGAAATCAGACATTGAAGAGCATTTTTAATTAGAAGACTTCGGTTCGGATTGGAAAAGACACCACAACATAGATTGGATAATTGCAGTTGTTCGGGTCGGATAGAATCTTCTGTTCGGATCGGTGAACTGCTGGTGAGGAAATTGGTAAGGTGTATCTAATCGGATCGGAGGGCAACATAATCTCAATTGGATCGGAAAGCCACCTGTTTGCCACGAAAATGGATCGGAGCGGAGCAGATTAGAGAAGAAGAGAGCGTTGCATCCAAGCCGATCCGGGTCGGATCGGATATCCCGATCCGAACCCCTTGTCTGTGCATCTCCGACCCGAGCCCATGTTCCATGTTATTCTCCTGCAGAAGCGCCTGGATATCCGGACCGGTTGTGACCAGTTCCTACTCATAATGTCCGTTATATTGATGCGTTGTCAACACAATAATTCATCCGAACCCGAGGATAGTGGGATGGACGACACGTGGCCCCGACCCGGAGCAAGTTTTGAGCAAGTTTACACCTATAAATACCCCGTCTGGAGACAAAGAGAAGGATCTTTTTAGGCACTTTGAGAATTCAACTACCTCCATAATCCGAGCTCCATTACTCCCGGAGAATCCAAATCTTCTTTCATTATTTGTTTTAATCTATTGAGTGAATATAAGCGAGTTATGAGTGAAATCAAGTGACAATTACATTGTATTTGCAACTGAATCGTTGAATATAGTGAAAGATAAGTGGACGTAGGCATTTCTTCGCTGAACCACTATAAATCCTGTGTGTTCATTTTTATTTTTATCTCATCTTATTTGCTTTTAATCAATTTGGGTGTTAGAACCACTTTTGGGTCTAACATTTTGGTGCTTTCACTGAGAACCTCATCTAAATTCCTCATTTTCCGGGATTTCTCTCTACTTTTTGGACCGTTGAGTTCAAAGAAGTTAATCCTTAAGTTTCTCCGCTTTTTTATATTTGTTGAAGTGATTGTCAAAGAGTCATGGCCAAAGGAAAAGGCAAAGAAGTTCAGTCTGTTCGAGGAAATGGAGCTGGCGAAGATCAGCAAAATGCGGTTGTAACAAGGTCTCGGGGGCAGAGTTCAGCAGCAGGAAGAACCAATGCAGGAAATCCGAGCCGCCAGCAGGGGGAAAACTCCGATCCGATCCGGGTAGGAGATTTTGAAGCAGTGCATTCTCCCAATCTGAACCGACCCGAGCTGCTTGCCACGTACCGATCCGACCAGGCCCCCCAGCTCCGAACCGATCCGACCTCCTACCTCCGATCCGACCCGATGCTTGGTGAAGCTGGAACCTCTACTCGAGTCCCTACGAATGCTCCAATTCCAGCCACCAGGGTTGGTGATCAGGTCAATCCATCTACGCCCATCACTCAAGGAGATTTCTCGCGCTTGCTTGACATGCTTGAGAGCACAAGGGAGGCTATGAAGGTTCACGAGCGAACTAATCTCATGATGCAGGAAAATATGAGGCTCATGAGTCGGGAGATTAGTGAACTCCGTCGACAGAGAACTCCATCACCGGTTCGTCACACACCAGTGGATCAATCTTCATCTTCCGAGGAAGAGAGGCCCCGTGAACGAAGGCCACTCGAACGACCTCAGAACGTGGAGCAGCTGACATTTGGATCTTTGGGATCTCGTGAGGATATTGCACGAGCATTAGGAAACAATGACCCCACTCGGGGGCAAAGACTCCAGTCCCCTCCTCCCGAGATCGACCGGGAGCGCAGGGAACGGAATCGAGCAGAGGCAGCACGAAGAAGAAGGGCATCTCCTGAACAAGAGCCCAGAAGGAACTCGGATGCTAGGGCCAGGGAACCTGAGCGGCCCCTAACTAATGCTGATGTACAGGCAATGGTTCGCCAGATCATGTCAGAGAGCCGGAATTATACAAATGAAGATTATGGCATTGAGCGAAGCCATACTCCCTTCACCGACGATATCCTCGACTTCCAATTTCCCCGACGCTTTAACTTGCCACAGATGGACAAGTACAACGGAAGGACTGATCCGGGATAGCATTTGATGCGATATTTGTGGCTCATGAATGCCGCTGCTACCCCTGATGAAGTGAAGTGCAAAGCATTCCCAATCTACTTAGAAGATGTGGCATTGTTCTGGTTTACCCGACTTCCTCCTCGTTCGATTTCGAATTACAAGGAACTAAGCGAGCGTTTCATGAACCAGTTCCGACTCCATGCCCGAAAGTCCAAAAGTGTTATTGAATTATCGAGAATCAAGCAGGCAACAGGAGAATCTTTAAGGGCATATCTTGATCGTTTTAACCAAGCTGTAACTGAGATCAGTGACCCGCATGAGCCCACTATTCTGATGGCATTGAAGGAAGGAGTCGATCCTGAATCTGAGTTTGGAGACTACCTTTCTGGGAAAACACCCTCCACAAGGGAGATATTCTACGAAAAAGCCGATATTTATCTAAGACGAGAGGAGGCCAGGGCATACCGAAAGAGAAAGTCTGAGACGGCTTCAAAGGAGAATGTGCAGAGTAACATCGCCGTAAAGCAGTCTGGGGAAAGTTCTGGCAAGGTTGAAGTAAATGTAGGAAACAAGGGTGGAAACAACAATGCTGGAAGCGGGGGTAACAACAACAATAACCGTAATCCAAACGGTAACAGAAGAAACAGAAATAGGGGAAGTGACCCTAACAAAAGACCCCGATTCCAGAACTACGAGGATTATATACCATTGAACGACACCCTGGAAAATATTTACCTGGATACGTATAATGTGTTACAATACAAAAGACCGCCACCTCGTGATTCGACCGAGAAAGAAATGGCGACAGGGAAGTTTTGTTTGTTTCATGGAACTCACGGGCATTCAACTAATGAATGTCGGCATTTGAGGGATGTGATTGAGAAACTGTTGCGTGAAGGGAAGTTGGATGAGTACAAGGTTGCCCCGAGAGACAGGGGGCAAGGAGAGCAGGCTCCAAAACAGATTCTACCTGCTCCCAAGCCTACAGCACAGCAGAAAGGTAAAGGAATTGTTATCAATTCCATAGTAGGCGGACCTCACCCAGCAATCCGAAGTTTCAGATCAATGGATCAATATGTGAATGCTGCCAAGCATCTAGACGTGAATGAAGGTGATGATTTGGAGGATGTCACCCCCATAAAACAACAGAAGACCATGTTTGACGACGTGGTATTTCGTAGCCGAGACAACACTGGGATACAATCACCCACCAATGATCCGTTGGTTATTACTACCACCATCGGGCCGGCCTTGGTCCATAAGGTATTAGTAGACAATGGAAGTTCCGTTAATATTTTGTTCAAGAAGTCATTTGATCAGATGAAGCTTGAGTCCGAAGATCTGAAGCCTTGTGAAGGATGGATCAGAGGCTTCAACGGGGCGTCGACAGCTCCCATGGGATACATAGAGTTGCCCGTGACCCTGGGGCAAGGAGAACGTAGAAGAGTGTGGATGCTTCAGTTCGTAGTATTGGACGTATATTCGCCTTATAACGCATTTTTGGGAAGACCTGCCCTCGCTGAATTTAGAGTTTGTATCGCCCCTTGGTGCTTGTTACTTAAGTTCCCAACCGAAGCCGGGACTGGAGTAATGAGAGGGGATCAGGTTTCCGGACGGGCCTGCTATGTGGCCGAGTTAAAGATGTTGATGAAAGGACTTAACGTTGAGAGTAAGAATGCCTCGTCTCCCTCAAAGGGGACTCGGCATAGCAATTAGAGAGATTGACCCCGAGGGAGTTGCCCAAAGGAACGCCTGAAGACCTGGATCCCAGAAAAGGCGAGGAACCAGAGGCTAGGGATGCAACTCCTAATGAAGCGACAGTGGAAATTCCCATTGATAAAGCTGATCCGACAAAAGTTTTGAAGATTGGTTCTCAATTGGATCCACGTCGAGCTAAAGAACTAACGGACTTCTTGAAGGCAAACTTAGACGTGTTCGCCTGGACCCATGCTGACATGTGTGGGATATCACCATCCATTATAAGTCACAAATTGAATGTAAATTCGAAACATCCGCCTGTGAAGCAAAAGAGACGCATGCTGGGCCCAGAGAGGTCGGCTGCTCTCAAAGAGGAAGTAGAAAAGTTGAAGCAGAATGGATTTATTCGAGATTCGACATATCCCGACTGGATATCGAATCCCGTCTTAGTAAAGAAGCCAAACGGAAAGTGGCGGACTTGCATTGACTTTTCAGATTTAAATAAAGCTTGCCCGAAAGATAGTTTCCCACTTCCCAGGATTGACCAGCTTGTAGACTCGACAGCAGGTCATGAACTTCTCTCTTTCATGGACGCATATTCTGGATACAACCAAATTCCTATGCACGTACCAGACCAAGAACATACGAGCTTCATTACGAATTTGGGGTTATATTGTTATGTTGTAATGCCATTCGGATTAAAAAACGCTGGAGCTACTTATCAGCGCTTGGTAAACGGAATGTTTTATGATCAAATAGGAAAAACTATGGAAGTTTATGTGGATGATATGCTTGTCAAATCAAAGCATTCCTCCAGCCATACGCAAGACTTGGCGGAAATGTTTGGTATCCTGCGAAAGTACCGGATGAAATTGAATCCTCTGAAATGCTCATTTGGAGTGGCATCGGGAAAATTCCTTGGCTTCATTGTGAGTTCCCGAGGAATTGAAATCAACCCTAGCCAGATAGCAGCGATTAGAAACATCGAAGAACCAAGGAGAATTAAAGACGTCCAAAGTCTTGCAGGGAAAGTAGCGGCGCTGAGTAGATTCATCTCCAAAGCCACAGATAAATGTGTTCCGTTTTTTGATTTGATAAAAAGGGGAAAGAAGAACTTCCAGTGGACTCCGGATTGTGTTGAGGCCTTTCAAAATCTGTTGGACCTGCTAGAGAAACCGCCGATTTTATCGAAGCCCGTAGATCACGAAGAATTATTTGTTTACTTGGCAGTCTTGGCTCACGCTGTCAGCACAGCCCTGGTTCGAGAAGAAGACAAAGTACAAAGGCCGGTGTATTATGTAAGTAAGAGATTAGCAGCGGCAGAACGCAACTACCCAAAAATTGAGAAGCTTGCTTACAGCCTCCTGATCGCATCCCGAAAACTTCGCCACTATTTCCAAGCCCATCCAATAACCATATACACCGACCAGCCTTTAAGGCAGGTGTTACAGAGACCCGAAGCATCGGGAAGGTTAATCAAATGGAACATAGAACTAAGTCAGTTTGATTTGAATTTTCAACCACGAAAGTCAATCAGGGGGCAAGCTCTAGCAGACTTTATTGCGGAATTCACCATTCCAGAGGAGGAGATAATCAATGACAGAGTGGTTAAATCCGAGGATGAGCTAAAGATGAATCCGTGGAAACTATATACAGATGGAGCCAAGAATGACCGAAGGTCCGGAGCTGGAATTGTCTTAGTCACTCCCGAGGGACGGTCGTTATATTACGCCATGCGATTAGAATTTTCGGCAACTAACAACGACTCAGAATATGAAGCCCTGATCGCCGGGCTGAAGCTTGCTAAAGACCTCGGAGTAAAAATGATAGACATATTTTGTGACTCTAAAATTGTTGTTTGTCAAGTGCGAGAGGAATTCATGGCTCGAGGACCTCGACTTATCGCCTACCTCAAGAAAGTGAAAGAGCTATTGAATAGCTTAGATCGGTACAACATAACACATATTCCCAGAGTTGAAAACCAGAAAGCGGATAGATTGGCAAAGCTGGCTAGTTCCGACAATCCAGAAGAGACTGAAGTAATTCCAATTGAAACGTTGGAGTCGCCAAGCTTTGAGTCAATGGAAATTGAGTTCGCTTTTGAAGCAGAACCAGAGAAGGAGTCATGGATGACTCCAATTAAGAACTTCCTTAAGAATGGGACACTCCCATCGAAGAAGAGTGAGAAAAGAGCTGTAGTTCGCAAAGCTACCAGATATGTCATACAAGATGATACTCTCTATAGGCAAGGATTTTCTATGCCCCTGTTACGATGTATAGCACACGACGACATCAAGCGTGTACTAAGAGAAGTACACGAAGGTGAGTGTGGAGATCATACAGGAGGTCAAACTTTAGCAAAGAAAATATTGCGGTACGGATACTTCTGGCCTACGATCAATAAAGATGCAGCTGATTATTCACGACGCTGCGATAAGTGCCAGAGATTCGCCAAAATCCCCAGGACACCGTCGACCCAGCTTAAATCAATGGTGAGTCCCTGGCCATTTGCCACATGGGGAATTGATATCATTGGAGTTCTACCAATTGCCAAAGGAGGAGCTAAGTATGCAATAGTAGCCGTGGACTATTTTACGAAGTGGGTGGAAGCTGAGCCCTTGACCAAAATCACAACAAGAAAGGTGATAAGTTTTGTGGTTAGAAATATTATATGTCGATTCGGGATCCCAAGGACGATTATAACTGACAACGGGACCCAATTTGATAGCACTGAATTCAGAAATTTTTGCCAAAAGTATAAGATAGACAAGCGATATACTGCAGTTGCCTATCCGCAATCGAATGGGCAAGTAGAGGCAATAAACAAAGTAATAAAATCCATCCTCAAGAAGCGATTAGAGCGTGCAAAGGCAAAGTGGGTTGATGAATTGCCCCTAGCTTTGTGGGCATATCGAACAACATTTAAAACGGCCACCGGTCATACCCCTTTCTCTCTCTCCTTTGGCTCAGAAGCTGTAATTTCAGTTGAACTAGAAGTTCCTTCCCACAGGGTGGCATATTATGACCCGATGACAAATCGGGCACTTTTACTTGAGTCTCTTGATGAAGTCGAAGAGAAAAGGGACGAAGCAGATTTGCGTGCAGCAAGACATCGGCGTCAGATGTCACGCTATTACGACAAAAAAGTTCGCCTCAGAACTTTTGAACCAGGAGATTTGGTGCTAAAGAGAGTCTTTCCATCCCTTCCTCACCTTGGTCCAAAATGGGAAGGACCCTTTGTCATTCAACGGAAACTTGAAAAAGGAACCTTCAAGTTAACGACCGTGGATGGCGAAGAAGTCCCCAGAGCATGGAACGCCCAACACTTAATGCGATATTTGGATTAAAAAACACTGTACTTTATGTTATTTTTCTTATGAACTCTGTAATAAGGCACGACTTACCTTGGGAAAATCTGACGATATGAATAAAGGACTATAAAGTGGATGTAGGCTACGACTTAGCTGAACCACTATAAAAATATTGTGTGTTATTTACCTTTATGCACTATGTATATATACATTTGTTAATTATTCTGTTGTAGGTATGAAGTACAGGGTGACTCACAGCCTAAAAAGATTGAAAACGGTTTAGACGTAAAAAGAAGCACAACGACTATTTGTGCGATAAGACATAAAAGAATGAGAAAACGACATTCTTAACTCTAACTCTCCAGAGAGAGAGAGTATAAAAGCGTCTCCGACTGAGCGCTGAAAAAGAGATTCTCCTCCTAACTCTAACTCTCCAGAGAGAGAGAGAGTATAAAAGCGTCTCTGACTGAGCGCTGAGAAAGAAATCTTTCCCCGTTGAGAGACCGGGGAATAAACAGATGACTGAACTCGAACTCTAACTCTCAAGAGAAAGAGGGAGAGTATAAAAGAAATGCCAGAAAAAACGACAGGTACTGACGGCACAGGAAGTGCTATCCCGTCAGAAAATCGGGAGCTTTCAGATTGCTTGGTTAAGCATTGAATAACTTGTGGAAATTGACTGGGGACATTTATGTACACGCATATTTCCCCCCTCCACAACTTCGTTTCACAACTATAGACATGCATAAGTGCAGAACTACTAACAAACAAGCATTGCAAAAAGTGAATTATTTTTATTTACAGATGAATGAATTTGAACAGGGAAATAGCTAAAAAAGAAAGTGCAGGAGCTGCTTTTGTAGCAGCAATTATTGGTTCACAAAAATGCTAAAAAGATACAGTGCAATCCACTATTTAGATTTGGAATGAGCCTTGGATTTCTTGGCGGCTTTCTCCGCATCCTTTGCTTCCTTCTCGGCTTCAGTCAAGATTCGTTTTGATTTCTTTTTCCCTGAAGATGCGGTACTGGAGCCAGTAGACTTCTTCCCGGAGGGCGGGGCACTGGAATCAAGAGAAGATTTTTTAGCAAGTTCTTCTGTAATAGATCTAGTTGAGAGCTTAACAACTAACCTTGAACCCGCATCCACAACTGCGAGGGGCTTGAGGACCTCAGGGTCTAGTTCTTCGGCCTTTAATTGCAAACGCTTGTCTTGATCAGCCTTCATTGCAGCCAAGGTAACGTCGTCAGCACTTTTTGACTCCCCGGTTATTGCAACTTCTGGTTCCTCTTCATGTCCTCCGTCTCCGCCATCGTCCTTTAAGGCTGCTATCATTTCTTCATCATGGGGAGTGGAGACCTTAGCTGGCTCACTTCCTTCTCCCAAGTCTATAGAAGCAGCCTTGTCTTCCCCTTCTTTGGCCCCATCCGCGGGCTTTGTCCCAGCGGCAGCCCCTTGAGCTACATCTGTCTTTTCGGATGATTCGACACCTACAGAATGAGAAGCAACAGTTATCAACTCAGGCGAAAACAATGGGTCTCTCATCGAATGTTCAATCACATAGCGAAAGGTAGTAATAGCTTTGGCGAATTGAGAAGAAAAGATAGGGATACCTTCCGAAAACTTCTCAGCGGGGGTGACTACTACCTCTGGGGCTATTTCAGGAATAGGGGATAGCAGAGTTGTTCGGGGAATTCCCGGATTTTCGGGATCATACCCTTCTACTTCGGGAGTTGCAGGGGCAGATGAAGAGGAACCAGCTTCGAGAATGGTTTTTTGTTTAGACTTCCGTCTCTCTTCTTCCATGGCCTCAGCAATGAGGCGGCGCCCTTCAGCTAGGTGCTCCGGTTCATCATCTCTCAAGTATTTTTCCATCAGTTTATCTTCATCGAGGGAATCGACCTTAAGTTCCTCTTTTTCCCACTCAACGATTTGATTCCATACTTGAACTAGAGTGGATGGATAGTCCTCGATCCAAGAAATGTTTCGACGACGAATAATGTGTGCGAAGAATTCAATCATTAGCTCGCCGAAGCCCTGAATATCAGCCTCCGCCTCTGATAGTTGCTTGCGGGCTTCCTCCACAAATTTAATAGCACACTCCACATTGCCCTCGGCCAGAGCAGCCCTGTTCTCTGCCTCCAACAACTTTGAAGCCAAGTCAGCATTCTTCTTTTCTAATTCAACACTCCTCTTTGCTAACTCGGCGTTTTTCCGCTCAAGCTCAGCATAAGCAAGGCGTGTCTTAGCAGCTTCTGACTTGGCCTCGTCGGCTTGCTTTTTTAATTCAGAACGTTCCTGAGTATGAGATTCAAGCAAATCGTGATAGCGCTTTTGCATATCCTCGAATTGTTGTTTGAAATTAGAAGCGTCCCTTTGAGCGACCGCTAGCTGAGCTTGAGTGTCTTCCAAATCTTTTCCTAGAGCTTTTAAGGCCTTAGCATCCTCCTCCGCGGTCTTTTGCATTGAATCAGTATTTGTGATTAGAGTGCGGATGATTCTAGAAAGATTGCGTGAATATTTGAACATCTCAGTATATTGTTTTTGCACCGCATCAATCTTTGCTTTGGCCTTATCTGCCCAATTAGACGAAATAGGTTCAAGGGAAGGTAAAAAAGTCAGAGTTTCGAAGTAGTGTTTGGGAAATTGCTCTTTCAAATATGCCCGCTTTATTGCAGTTCCCGCATCTGGTGGGGGAGGAGCGAGGATTGTCAATTCGGTGTCCCTTCCTGAAGAGGATTCTGTAGTCTCTTTGTCTGTCCTAGGTCGTTTAGTAGCAGGGACCTTTTGCTTACTTCGAGACCCGGTTTCTTTTGGAGGACTTTTCTCTCTACTGCGTTTTTCATAGGAAGAGGAGGAGTCTTTGGATTGTGGTCTATCCTCTTCCCTACGGCTTTGGTAACCTTTGTATTTGTCTTGTTCCGGCCTAACGGGTGAGCGAGAACGTGAAGGTCGAGAGCGATAGGGATCATAAGGCCTTCTCTCCTCCCTACCACGATCATCCCGGCGATCATACTCGACATCCTGAGGAGGATTGGACATACTCCGACGAAGCTTTCTTATATCATAGTAGGATCGAGACATTGTACCTGCACGATAAAACGAACGAAGTTTAGAATTAATGGATTCACGAGGAAAGAGGTGCAATGAAGGCTAATGCCGTTATATAAAGTGTATCCTAAGTGGTGTGTTCCCCCCCAACCAACCCGAGTCTGAAGCTAGACTAGTACGGGCAGACTCTTTGGCCTTAGCGGGAGTGGTCTCTTCAGAAGAAGTGAAGACTAAAGGATCCTTCCTGAAATCCTCTGAAGTGTATATAGTCTCAGGTAAGGGGAGATCCCCCAAACCCTGAAATATTTGCTCATCGGTACTAGGGGCATCCCCCTCAGAAGCGTGAAGTGGTGACTCTTGGGAAGATTTTGACTTTTCTAGAGAAGTAGTTTCCTCAGGGGCAATATATCCTTCACGATGCTTTTCGGCCAGATTAGCCAATTCATCATCTTGCGTAGAAGATGGAGAAGGTGAAGTGTGAAGAGGCGCTGTAGGAATTCCTGAGCCTTCTCCTGTCTCTGGGACTACCTCCACTGGAGGAATGTATGCGTATGGAACCGTCCCATGACCAATGCTACGAAAAACAGACAACAGCCCATGAAAGTGAAGGTATTCGTCCTTAAAGGTTTCGTCGATGGTCAAAAATTTCTGGTCGCCATTGAGGAGTCGATGCATCCGGTCGAAGAACACCTGGTCTGATATCTGTTTGGGATTGTCAACTGCAAACAAAAAGGAAAAAACAAGTCAAGGTGATGATTCAAATGTATAGGGCCCGGATTTAGAAAATCAGTGCTTTACTTGATTTTGTCCACCTCCTGGCGCATCCAGGCTGTCGCTTCACGTAGAACCATTCTAATCTGGAATCTCCAGCTTTACTGCTAAATGGTGCAGAGATTATCTTCCTTTTTGGAACTGATTCAAAGTAGCAGAAAGATGGAGTTTCTCGAGTCTGATGCTTAAAATTATAGAAAAAGTGAACGTCATCGAATGTGAGCTCTATGCCTAAGATTTCACGATATGCTATGTACAAGGTGTGCAGATAGGCATATGAATTGGGGTGCAGTTGCATGGGGGCAATCCGTATTTGTCTTAAAAAATCAACAATGAAGGGAGAGAATGGAGGAATGGCACCGACCATGCACATCAATCGAGTGACCGTCATATATCCTTTTGGAGGGTTGTGGGGACGGTCAGAGCGTGAGGGCACTAGAGTGTCCCTTTTCATTATTCCATACTTTAAGCAAATTCGAACAAGTCGATCGTTGTCGATTGTCGATTCTACGGAATCTGGAGGTGATTCCAATATAATGGCTGATTCAAATTCGTCGGGGGCTCGATCGTCACCGATCTCTCCTTCCTCCTCAAAACCCAGAGAAACCTCGTTCTCCGAAGACGCCTCGTTGCTTTCTCGATTTCCAACCCCGTAGTCTGGACCCTCACTGTCCCATTCTGGATCAAACGAAGAAGATATATCCTCAAGAGAGATTTTGTTAGAAGTTTCCGGGGCTTCTTTCCTCTCAGCCAGTCGGGAAGAGCGTCTGGGCCTCATTGTCATAGAACTATTGAAGAAGCAATAGCACGGATTAGAGTAAATTAGCCCATACCCCCCTGTGTGTGTGTGTGTGAACTAAAATGTGTGCCGCGAAGGTGAGAAATGCAAAGTAAAAGTGCGGCAATGTAAGACGAAACTTTGAAGAGAAAGTGATGGTCAGAGTAGTTCTTAATGTTCATTTATGTCCGCAAGGCACTATCCTAACTGTTCATGAAGTTGGAAGTAATATCTTTTAAATAGTTGGACGAGAGTTTATGTTTTAGATTGAGTAGTGTTCGGTTCGGATGCAGACACCAGGTTCGGATCGGATGAGCAAAGGCCCATACTCAGAAAGATATATCCGGATCGGTTCGGAGATTGACACCCGGAGCGGGTCGGATTAACTTGGATAACCAGACCCCTATTCTCTCTTTTGTTTTTCAACCGGGTCCGATCCGAGCGCATAAGTCGTGACCTTCATTGTATTCGTAGATCCGACCCGACCCGGTCAAACAGTTTAAGACCCATTTCTTGGCCCTATTGCTCCGACCCGATCCGGCTCTGTAAATTTCTCTCTCTTTTCCTTTTTCTCCTACTGTTCCCCTACCCGAACTAACCTTCTTCAGTTTTCTTCCTCTTCCTCCTCTTAAATAGCGAACCCAACTCAACATCCCAAGCTTTAATTAAGGTCAAGAGATTAAGCACTCAAGTGTCAATACTTTCCTCCAACGCTTCGAAATGGCGTCGATGCCATTGACGACGAAGGCGGAAGATGGAAGAAGGCGTAGTGATGAAATTATTCAATTGCTTTGTTAAAGTCGTTCAAACTAACCGCGGATGTAAATTAAAAACGATTATGACAACCAGATTCAAGATTACAAGACTACCTATGTATTTGATTCGAAGATGGAAGCGAAAATTTTGAAGTTTCTTGGAAAGGCTGGAGCTTAGATACGGAATCGGTCCGGATAAACGAAAACAGTGAATGAAAGAAAAGAAGAAAGAAGAAGTGAATTTATATAAACAACAAGTTGACTATTCGTATTCCCGATCGGACCGGCTCGAAAAGCCCATGAACACAGCTTGGCCCACTGGTTCATCGCAGAGTACAGGAGGAAGGAGATCTGTTCGGGTCGGAACCCAAGCCAGAAGTCTGTTCGGGTCGGAATCCGAACCGAACAGGATGGAGTACGACAACTTAGCGTGTGAATTTGAAAGGGAGGATGAAGCTTTTGTGTTATGACAGTCAAAGCATGCTCCGTTTCCAACAGAAGCATCCTTTGAGGGGGCAAAGTGTTAGTCTACTTTGTGAACTAGGCAACACAAAGTCAAGAAATCAGACATTGAAGAGCATTTTTAATTAGAAGACTTCGGTTCGGATTGGAAAAGACACCACAACCTAGATTGGATAGCTGCAGTTGTTCGGGTCGGATAGAATCTTCTGTTCGGATCGGTGAACTGCTGATGAGGAAATTGGTAAGGTATATCTAATCGGATCGGAGGGCAACATAATCTCAATTGGATCGGAAAGCCACCTGTTTGCCACGAAAATGGATCGGAGCGGAGCAGATTAGAGAAGAAGAGAGCGTTGCATCCAAGCCGATCCGGGTCGGATCGGATATCCCGATCCGAACCCCTTGTCTGTGCATCTCCGACCCGAGCCCATGTTCCATGTTATTCTCCTGCAGAAGCGCCTGGATATCCGGACCGGTTGTGACCAGTTCCTACTCATAACGTCCGTTATATTGATGCGTTGTCAACACAATAATTCATCCGAACCCGAGGATAGTGGGATGGACGACACGTGGCCCCGACCCGGAGCAAGTTTTGAGCAAGTTTACACCTATAAATACCCCGTCTGGAGACAAAGAGAAGGATCTTTTTTAAGCACTTTGAGCATTCAACTACCTCCATAATCCGAGCTCCATTACTCCCGGAGAATCCAAATCTTCTTTCATTATTTGTTTTAATCTATTGAGTGAATATAAGCGAGTTGTGAGTGAAATCAAATGACAATTACATTGTATTTGCAACTGAATCGTTGAATATAGTGAAAGATAAGTGGACGTAGGCATTTCTTCGCCGAACCACTATAAATCATGTGTGTTCATTTTTATTTTTATCTCATCTTATTTGCTTTTAATCAATTTGGGTGTTAGAACCACTTTTGGGTCTAACAATAATAATTAATTCATATATGCAATTAAAATAAACGTTCAAATGGTAATCAAAGGGTTAAAATAATAATTAATTACGCTCGCGTCAAATGCATCTAATGCGTCTGACGCGAATGAATTACTTTAACGTATTGGAATAAACAGGTGAATAGAACGAAACCATTGTTTTCGCATCCGACGCAAACACAACGATATTAGACCAAAAAAATCACGGAGACGGTACCATAATTCATTAGCTCCGGTAACCGTATTTTATATCTCTCAAATCACCTCATATATCATATCATTAGAGCAATTCCAATGGAATGGGTTGAGACTGGTCAATTTCAGCACGATCGATAACCAACCCACCTCAACAGAAAAAAGCACAACTTTGTTATTAACCGACCAAAATTAAACTGATAAAAAACATACCATCTTAACCTAATAATGTCCTAACCCTCATGGTTGCTTGGCAACCCTCTCTTAAGAGGGCCACTGCTTCCCAACCCAACCTACATTGGGTATCACAGATTCACAACATACATCCCTCTGTAATGAATTGTTTTTTTATGGAACGATCTCCGAGTTGCAACTGACAACAAATTGGAAATCTTCCTAATAAATGTACACCATATATCTACATACAATAATTTACTTGCATGTCCTTCAACATACCAAAATACAAAAGTGATCAAAAATAAACAATTACATAACAACTGCACTAATTGACATGAAATTTACAATCTACAAAACTGAACTGCAGCCTGAACCTGATTCAACTTCGTTCACTTCTTCAAAAATGGAACTAATTGTTGAGAACCAAAGAACAATGCATCGGCAAGAATGATAGCTCCAACCTGCATTTAAATAGATCTTCCAATTCTATTATGCAACATATTTCAGATTATATCTGTTTGGGGTAATGTCTTCCAAAATATTAGAGATGATGTATATAATTATGGCAAGAAGCCAAGAACAGTTTGTGATTACCAATCTTGCAGTGAAAAGAAACCTATACCCCCATCCTTCTTTAGCAGCATAAGCCCGTTGTTGATCAGTCCAGCTGCAAAGGAAACAGTTATATAGCACAATTATATTTATGGCCATGAGCATATGTATCATTCTGTGTGTATGTTGGACAAGTATAGGAACCCAAGACATTGGTGCTTGCTCTTGGGTCCTTAAACAGCTCTACCCTTTCATTTTTAACCATCTTCTTAATTCACAACTTCTATCAAAGTTCTTAATTCACAATACTCCTAACTTGCTCATCAACGCTATCTTTTTCAAATTCACAATCACTTCATGCTAACTCAGTAGCACCAACCATGCTTTAATTTTGTTCATTTAATCTATGATCACAATCCATTGCATAATTTTTTTTCCTTTTACATATTTCAATTTTAAATCTGCAAACAATTCTATAAGTAATAATTACCATTCACCACCACTAGACAAATATTTGCATACAAAACTCGTAACCCTAAAGGTGACGTTACGCAAAGCGACACCACCAGTCGAGCTCTACACCAGGAGCCGCACTTGAGGACACCATTTACAACCAACAAAAATGCTAAATCCAAGAACATCGGTACATGGCCAGGGGCGGAGGCAGGTTAAGGTTGGTGAGGTCACTTGAGCTCACCAGGAATTTTTTTTTAATAAAATAGCTCGCACTGTTTTTTCCCCCTTTCGTCTAAATTTTCATTTCTCAGATCGTTCAAGATTAAAGTTTTACGCCAAATCTCTTCCGAAAAGAATAGAAAAAAAAAAACCGACTTTCGTTTCCCATGGATTGCTCCACTGACATGCCACCGCCGAAGACTACCTTTTCCCAATCGAACGTTCCAACGCCACGGACGAAAGATCCGAACCCTTCCTACAGCCAAGCGACGCAAATGACTGCCCCCCCTCCACCGAAATCCCCTGACTCAAGTGGAGCAGCCGATAGTCAAAACCCTAATTTTGATGATTTCGAATTGATTGTTTCACGAAGAAATCAGAAAATGAATAAAGATTATGGCTGGCGGAATCATATTGAGAGGTCTACAGGGACTACATCGACTCATCCAGCAAAGGCTACTGCCGTTTCAGAAGGTGGAAGAAGAGCTTAACTGGGCAGAAGAAGAGCTTGCTCAGGTAGTATTTTAACGATTGCTGAAATGGTCTCCCACAACTCCCATTTTGGTGATTTCAGTATTTTATAACCATCCAGATAGTAGTTAAAAAAAATTTCGGGGCCTGTCGGCCCTTAAACCTCCACATTTAAATGTTTCATGACCTCACCAAGGTAAATTCCTAGCTCCGCCACTGTACATGGCAAGAACATTCCAAAATTGCAAACAGCACAAATATTTACATCACAAAAACTTGCATATCCTTCGATTTTTTGAGGGAATATGTATGATGTTGTACAATACTCGTATGTTTTGCAACGAACTCAAAAGATTGCAGTTATTGTGAGTTGTTGCTGTTAACTGGCGTTTTAGCCAAACATATTTCAGTTAGAATTAGAAGACCAAAATCAAGCCGAAACAATTCCCGAACTTGAAAACACGCTCAAAAAAGAAAGAATATTAGACGTGGAAGGTTTGAAGGGAAAAGAGGCAAAAAGAACCTCTTGGTATCAAGTACTTTTCGTCGCTTTTTTGACCCCCAAACCTCTTATACTCCAAGTAACACTTCAAGCAATCGTGGTAAAATGATATTCTCAAGGAATAGATGGGCAACAAATATTTACAAGAAGAAGCAAATAAAGTAGGAAAAGACAAGCAACATCAAACGGATCGTCACGAAAAGCTCAAGGAAAATAGTTTGAAGTGCATCGAATCGAAGACAGAATAACGATGTAAAAAGAGAAAGAATAGTTTTCACCCATATAAATCTCTCGGTACTGAGAGGTCGATATTGTTTTCGGGCCGGTGAGCTCCCAGAGGTAAACTTGGACTTGCATCTGGACTATGTTTTGCACGAGCTACTAAGTCTACTGGGGAGCTTTCTATAAATATCCGTCCTGCAGCAACTGAAGAAATGATCTTGGATGATCTTCTCATTGACCCTTGCTGACCACCTTCTTCACTGATATCTTTTTCCTCAAATACTCTAGAAACTCCATTGTAAATTTAAAATCCACTAGATTATGATTGGATCTGATAAAATTAGTCATAATCTAGAGAGAACAATTAATTAGAAAATTAAAGTGGACACAGACCAGAGAGTTTGTCGAGCCACCTATAAAATTGTGTCTTATCTGTTGTTTTTACATTTATTTTACTAGAACCAATGTTTTCAGTCTATTCTGAGGCGTCTGTGCTATTTTTGGTAGCAACAGTTGCATAACACATTGTTAGCACAAATATTTGCAGTTGAAGTAATTTTACACTGCAAACAATCTGACCACAATTGTTCTACATAACAAATAATTGCACCACAAATGGAATATTCAGAAAATAATAATAGACTCAACATAAGTCGATTCTGTGCCGCCAGGAACCTGATTTAACATGCATATTCATAAGATATTTGATTTGATAATGATTGAGACAATTTCAGTATAAATTCATAAATATAGAAAAGAATCTGGCATGCATTGTTTCCATCGTAGGGGCATAACGCTATTTTGAAAACAATAAAAAAAGACAGTCGAGGCAAATTACCCTTTAACTACTTACATACGAGCCAATGATAAAAGTTTGACACGACAAAAGGTGTAATAATCAGTTAACACTAATAATGTAGTGAGATCCGTGCTCTCAAACCCCCCCCCCCCCTCTCTCCCCCCTTTCGTTTCACTAATTTCCTACGAAAATAACCTACAAAATTTCACGCATTTCAGTATTAAATCTTTACAAATTCAAATTAACAATTTGATCGTTAACATAAAATGGTAAATTTGCAAGATGACATAGGGACCATCTACTTCATTGCTGTCAAGAGTTAGGATTTAAGAAATCTTAATTCTTTGTGTCTTAAGAGAAATACCCAAAGAATTCAGAAATGCCTCCAATGCCAGCAAGCTTAAAGGGTTGAGGGCCTTCCCTTTGAAAATCCTGTTAGCAGAATATTAGCCGATAAAACATAAGATAATATACTTTATAAGGAGAAATCCAACATACAAAATGAAAACATACGTGTGTGTGCGCGCGCGTATATATATCTATATATATATATATGTATGTATATATATATATATATATATATATATGCATGCATAGAGAGAGAGAGAGGGAGGGAGGAGCGTTCTGAGGCACCCTTGTTTTGCAGCACTCATACCGTACCGTGAGTTACACTAATCAATTCAACAAGATTTTGTAGATGTTCAATTCATATATATATATATATATATATATATATATATATATATATATATATATATATGAAGCATTCTGCTACACCTCTTATATTGCACGTGAACTCTCCCCGTTAATCTCCACTCATTCTCTCTCTTCCCATTTCAATATTATTTCTTAGTGGAAAGAGAGAGAATGAGTGGGGAAATGGGTGGTAGAGATTAAGGGGGAGAGTTCACGTGCAATATAAGAAATGTAGCGGAACACTTTCAAAATCTTAGCTCAATTATTCACCGCTCAGACATTTAATTGAACCGTTAACTTTGAACATCAAATATATTATTCTACGAATGTCGGAACGAACTCAAATTTTGGATAGATGATAATATATGTGTGTGTGTACGCGCGCGCGTGTGGATTGAACATCTTCCAAATTTTTGTGGGTTTGGATTAGTGTAGCTCACGGTAAGGTATGAGTGCTACAAAACAAGAGTGTCCCGGAACGCTCCTCATATATATATATATATAAGAAGTCTATTTAAATAATAGACAAATGGTGACACAGTGAATCTCCATCATCAAACTGCCTCTTAATTTCCACCCTCCATGTAAAAATACAATGATCCAACAATCCATATTTTGTCTTCTAATTTGTGTCTAAATAGCCACCTCCATACATACATGCATATATATGACGAACGTTCCGGAGCACCCATAAGCTATCGTGGGCTACACTAATCCAAATCCAACAAGATTTTATAGATGTTCAATCAACATATATATTATCATTTATCAAAAATTTGAGCTCGTTCCGACATTCGTAACATTTTCAAAATTTTAGCTCAATTATTCACCGCTCAGACATTTAATTGAACCGTTAACTTTAAACATCAAATATATTATTCTACGAATGTCGGAACGAGCTCAAATTTTGGATAGATGATAATATATATGTGAATTGAACATCTATCAGTGTAGCCCACGATAGCTTAGGGATGCTAAAGGGGTGCTGCAAAACAAGGGTGTCCTGGAACGCACCTCTCTCCCTCTCTCTCTCTCTCTCTCTCTCTCTCTCTCTCTATATATATATATATATATATATATATATATATATATATATATATATATATATATATATATATATATATGAGGAGGGTACCGCTGCTCCTCTTATATTGCACGTGAACTCTCCCTCTTAATCTCCACAACCCATTCTCTCTCTTCCCATTTCAATATTATTTCTTATTAGGAAGAGATAGAATGAGTGGGGAAATGGGTGGTGGAAATTAAGAGGAAGAGTTCACGTGCAATATAAGAGGTGTAGCAGAACCCTCCTCTCTCTCTCTCTCTCTCTCTCTCTCTATATATATATATATATATATATATATATATATATATGAGAAAGTCTACAGGGACACAAAATTTTGACATAAATGGTGACACAATTGATTTGCATCATTGGACCACCCCATGAATTACACCTCTTCATATAAAGACAAAAAGATCCAACGGTTGAGCCTCTGTGTCTCTCTCTTTGTATCCAATTTTGTGTTCAAATAGCCGCCCCCTACACACACACAAACATATACATACACACACACATACAGATACACACACAAACATATATACATACATACATATGTATGTATAAGTAGGAGGGGGGGGGGGGCAATCAGGAGAATGATACCTCTTCTTCGGCCGCTTCCAAACCACCTTGTACCCAAAATAGATTTTGATATCCAGCGTTGTACAGTTGCTCGCAGGCAGCAAGAGATCTGGACAAACATGAAATTCATCAATAACATATCTGAAAAACAAATTGTTTGTTATGTGGGTTTGGTTTACAAAGTTCTTCGTCTCATAAAACACAATTTGCAAAAAAATTAACCTCTCTTCATTAGGCAGCCAATGCTTAAAAACCTTAAAATACATCTAGCACAAGAAACCATTATGAGCAGTTGGTCAAAAGTAAATACGTAGTGTATGTTAAATTATTTTTCATTCTCCATTTTACTAAAATGTTATTTAGAATCATTTTCAGGAATAATTATCTCATATGTTTAATTAGATTGCACAAACTCATCATGCAAACTTCGTAGTTATAGTAAGCCATGCCAGCATCTTTACTTGTTTTGTATAAACTTTTTCTTCCTTGATGTGTGTCAAGTTTTGAATTAAAAATTTGTGTTGCTTTTAGGTTTTACACTGACCAACAATGGCAGATATAGTACAATCAGTGAGCAACGTAAGCGCTTTAAAATTTTGTGTTGCCTTTTGGTTTTACACTGGCCATAAGTTTGTGTCAAATAACCACATTGTTGGATATATTGATTGATTACTCGAGTATGACGGTGAGGAAATTGTCGTACTTCTAACTTCAAAGATCTATTGCGTAGATTCTTTCAGACAATAATTCAACTTAACATATGCAAACGAGTTTTGAACTGTTGTTTTGAGGATTCAATGAAGCCTTGAAGCAGTGCAACCGAATTCAAAATTTGTACGTCTTTGATTCGACCAAGAACTCTTCTCATTGATTCTCTGATGATGCAAAAGTAGGGAACAGAATGAGGAAACAAGAATTTGCAACGTTTTTCAATTGTTGCCGAGCGTTTTGTAACACTTTAGCGTCACAATTTCTAAACGAAAAGGTTGAAATGAAACAATCTCTTAGTGCTGCTATTTATAGTCGCAGAGAGATTTCTTTTCATTTTGAGAAGACAAGTCTAGTCATATGCAACGGTCGCGTCTTCCATTTGCATCTATTTGTTTGAATACAAATGTATTGCCGTTTCAAATTTTCAATGGCCACGTCTCCCGCCAATGTCTATTTAAATTTGGCCGTTTCGACGAAACAATTATGTCTAATAATATTAGGGCCCAAACCCGACGTAATCGATTAGACGGCGGCGGTGCGTGTGTATGATGATCATGCCAGACCTCCTTCCTCACAATAGAGCAGACACATGGATGCCTAAAGGGCCCGACCATCACTTCAAGAACCTATACTTAAAACATATATAGTTCCTTTTATTCTCCAATGTGAGAGCAACACTCCTCCTTTATAACAAGTCCAATACCTAAAAGATATTTTGAAAATTTACAACAATTTCCCTCCACTTTTAAAATAAGTAATATAAATAAAAAGAGGACTGTATCACTTGAGTGATAGCCTACACACTCAAGTGGAATCAAGCTAACGTAGTTCCAAGATCAAATATTGCATCATCTTGGAAATCAATACATAAATGATAGGTATTTTTTGAATTTGAACTCTTAGCATAAATCGTTCAAATTTCTATTAAGGTCTAAGGTGAACTTATCTTGAACCAAGTAACCCTTGAGCTAGTAACTGAACTATCATACATACTAATTTCCATATATAGAGTGCTCTGTGCTCAGCAGGTTAACGGTCATGTGCTCAAATTCTTAATTCGTAAGTTTACTTCAAAAGGCGTTCTTACTTTATTAGGAAATGACATGATTTCAATACTTATACATATAATCCTCTTAAGATGTTTTTGCTATACACCTTGCGCCTTTGACTAAACTAATTAAGCATCTTTAACCAGCCTCTTTCATGCAGAATCCAACACTAATGATGAACAATTAGTTTTAATGTTCCATAATCATTCTATTAAATTGTTAGTATCCACTGAACTTTGCTTATTTTTTCAAGGCATAAGTTGAGTTTCCGTTAAGGATGATCAACCTTTATTCATAGACCTTGACCCTATTTCTTTTGATTTCATAGAAACCACGATCTGTGGAAGATTCTTAGCAAATGGACAGGCCAAGCGTTTCTTTATTTCCATGTAATCAAAATTGATTACTCCTCTTTTGAGTAGTTTATATTATCAGTTGACATCTAAAACTTACTTATCTAAACTATTTGTTGTATATTTTATTAGAAATATTGTTGATGTGGGGAATTGGTCACTTGCACATGCGAACACCCGATGAGTTGATATAATGCAAATTATCTGAATAAACTAAACAATCCAGACACAGAGTGTAGAAATGTAAAGAACGCCAAATTTATAGTGGTTCGGTACTAACACCTACGTCCACTTTGTTGTAACGATTCATCATAGTCGTTACAGTTACAATGATAATCCAAGTCCAAATACTTTGGATTTTACAAAGTGATGAATGGAGAATGACAAAATCCTTGTTAATTCCCTACAAGGCTCAAACAGCCATTAAAATCCCTCATAAGTCCAAAAAGCTTCAAATATGCTCCAATATTCAAAAAGCAAGCTAAGATTTAATCCAAATGTCTAAATGTTGCTAGGAAACTTCTAAGTGAAGTTTATAAGTTCAAAAGACCTTCTGAAGTCGAAGAAATGAAGTAGGAAGCCATTAAAGTTCACCAAGAAGAAGCTTCTCGCATACAAGAAATGAACAGACAAAAGATCCCGAAATAAGACAAGGCAGGGAGTATTTATAGGAGTAGGGATACGATATTTTGTATCCCCCGTAGCTCGTATCCAGGGATCGGTACCGATCTAGGTACTTAACCAATTTTCATCGTTGCTTCGTACCGAAGCACTTGAATCCACCGAAAGCCATGCCTTCGTACTGTGTGGTATGAAGTGATCCTTCGTATTTCGAATACAAATTGTGCATCCGTATCCCATACTTGTGCAAAATCCTCTCCATCCCAAATTTCGTATCCCATGCCATGATCAGATCTTCGAGTGCCATTCCCCATTTCGTATCCCCGATTCCGTACTTTGGGATACAAAATGCGTGAAGACGGAAACCATGCAAGCCAGAAGAAGAAAAGTTAACACCGAGTTGCCCAATACGAAATGTCATCACGTATCCCCAATGCCTTGGTGTATTTTGTGTCATCCTCCCTTCGCATTGCATGATACGAAGTAACAAAGTCGATCCCCATAAAGCTTGGGGATACAAAAATTTCAATAAAGAGCAAAATAAGAAAATCTCATCCATGCCAGTACCGATCCCGAATGTGTGAACCATGTTTCCAAGAATTTCAACACTCTGCGATTTCGGTCAAATTGTTATGCGTTTTCATGAGTTTGCCTTGCACTCGAGTTTCGAGTACTTAGAAAACCGTAAATCCATCCACAAGATCAAGCCGTCACGAACCAAAAAAAGTCCACATAGAAGTCTGATAATCGAGAACCAGAAAACCAAAAGTCACGATCGTGTCGGATCGTATTAAAAGAAAACCAGAAATTCAGAAAACCAAAGAAAACCGGCGATCGCTCTGGATCGTGCTAACCAGAAAACCGAAACATAAGTGACTCGACAATCGCTCTGGATCGTATTATGAGAGGTAACCAAGATAACCAGAGTAACCGAGAACTGGGAAACAGAAGTGACCCGAAATCCAGAAAACCAGGATAGTCGATAAATAGATAATCATATGATCAGACGGATCTGAAAGGCAAAATAACCAATAACCAGATTGATCCAAGACAGCCTCATCAAGACCTGGCGAGATGACCAAGGAAAGCCAGAAAAATCCAAGATGCCCTTGCCAGAAAAGTCCAAGACGGCTTTGCCAAAGTGTGATAAGAGGACCATTGGAAAGCCAAAAGAGTTTAAGACGCCCTTGCCAGAGTGTGATAAGAGGACCAAGGAAAAACCAAACGGATAGGGCCCTACCAACCACTAGGCAAGGTGGCCTTGCCAAGTCCTGACAAGACGGTCTGCCCCTTCCCAAGCAAAGTCCTCCTTACTTGAGGCCAGATTTTTATACTTTGCAAGCAAATTCCTTACTACGCTATGTCCTTAAAGTTTGAAATTCTAGTTCCAGATTTCCTTACCTCGCAAGCAGCGTCTTGAAAAGCGAAGTAATTTTATTGAAGTTTTATAGGGTTGGAGTTTTCAATAAATCCAAAGGAAAACCAAACGGCTTATCGTCGAGCAGAAAGCATGCATAGTGGGTTAAGGTTTAATCCCGTACGTGGGCAAGTCGACTTAACCGTCTTTGATTTTAAGTTTATTGAGTTATGTTAAGTTTGAAGGGGATGGACTAGCGTTGGGTACATAGCATGCCTTGGGGTCACACCGGTCCGCGTACATGGGTAGACCGATGTAGGCATCCTTAAGCCAGAAAGCAAAAAATAAATGAAGGAGGTTGGACGGTTTATCGTCCGTAAAGAGTATGTCTAGGGATTAAGACCTAATCATGTACATGGGTAGGCAGGCTTAGCCCTCCAAACTCTCGAGCCAGGTAACCAGAAATGAGTGAGGGAAGTCAGAGGGTTTATCGTCCGTAAAGAGCATACCTAGAGATTAAGACCTAATCTCGTACATGGGTAGGCAGACTTAGCCCTCAAAAATACTAAGTCGAATAATCAAAGGTGAAGTTGGAAATCATACGGTTTCTCATCCATAAAGAGCATGTCTAACGATTAACACTTAATCCCTACATGGGTAGGCGGACTTAAGCCCTCCAAACGCCCTAACCAAGCAACCAAATGTGAGCGTAGAAGATTGGATGGTTCCTCATCTACAAAGAGCATGCCTAGGGATTAAGGCCTAATCATGTACATGGGTAAGCGGACTTAGGCCCTCCACCCTCATACAATTATGTAAACCAAAGCGATTAGTTAATTGTAAGGTGGATGGCTTGTAGTCGGGTACGGAGCACGGCTAAGGATTAAGTCATAATCTCGTATGTATGTGATTCGACTTAAAGTCATCCATTGCCAGAGCACCAAAGGTATAATATTCGGAAGTATAATATACAAGAGGCCGGAGCCAATATAACCAGAGTCCAGAGACGATAAACCAGAGTTTTAATCATCATATAGCCAAAGTACATAAGCCATAAACCCAGAAAAACATAGGGTCATATCCACGAGTTGAAAGACCAAATAACCACATTCATAATCCAAAAGGCCAAAACACCATAAAACCAAAAATATAAGTGTCAGAATCCAAAGATGGGGTGCCAAATGACCAGATCAACAAAGCCAAAATCCAGGAGCCGCACAATCAAAGAATTCAGAAATCGCATCAATCGACGATCAAACCGCCGAGAGCAAATCCCGGTGCATTCCTATTTCGAGCCGGAGCAGGCAGTTGTGCCTATCTCGGTATTGCAGTTCGATTTCGAACATACTCCGCCAACTCACCACGTCTGAGATAGAAATCCAAGATTTTTCCCTAGATCTGAGATTTAATAGCATTTTTAGTTACAAATGTTTTAAATCTCCTCCATTTTGACTGAGATATAAACAGGGCTGGCAATTAGAACCGGGAACCAGAAACCCGAACCGACCCGACCCGAAAAAACCCGAATCCGAACCGAACCCGACGGGTCACGGGTCGGGTCTAGATGATGAAAAATACCATCAAGACCCGATCAAACCCGACCCGCATAGAACCGACCCGAAGGAACCGACCAAAAAGTATTGAAAGATATGTATTTTTAGTGTTATTATTCAACCGGACCCGACCCGACCCGAGTTTCGACCCGACCCGACCCGACCCGAAGCTCAGGTCGGGTCGGGTCCAGATTTTTGAAATGTACAGTTTAGAACCGACAAAACCAGACCCGCTTAGAACAGAGACCCGACGGGTCGGGTCCGGGTCAACCGGGTCGGGTCTAATTGCCACCCCTAGATATAAACCCGAGATTTTCTCTAAAATCTGAGATTTGAAGTCTGACTCATATGTTCTATTTTCCAATTTTAGCATTCTGGGATCTAATTTTTTTAACATAAGCTAAACGTCACCAAATATCAAGTCTTGATAAGTTAGGTTTTCATTTAAACCATAATTCATAAGGAGATATATTCTTCTTTTTTCAATGAATTATATTTAAAATATAATATGCAGATACAAATGGCATCGCCCCATAAGGTGTTAGTTAGGTATGAACTAATTAACTATTTTTATTAATGTCATTTTTTTTCGGTGACTCCATTTAACTGAGGGATATAAGCAGCAGTACACTATGAATTAATCCTTATTGTTTACAAAATAAAGTAAAATCATTTGAAAAATATTCACCATCACGATCAAACTTTTATTTTAAGTCCGGAGTGCATTTACTTTAGCCTTGTAAACTTTGAATTTGTCAAATATTCCATCTTTTGATTTCATTAGATAAACATAAGAATATTTAGAGTAATTATTAATAAATGTGACATAATTTATTTCTACCATATGTTGTGTGACCATTTAAATCGTCAACAATGCTATATGAAGTTCTAGTATATTAGTTTTCCTTTATGGATTTAAAGGATTTTATGTGTATCTTTGCATGAACACAAGTTTCACATTTAGAGCTAGATTCAAAACTACAATCAAAAATTAATCCTAATTTATTCATATTTTTAAGTGATCCGTATTTAATCCTTCCTAAACTAGCATCCCATAAATCTGTAGAGTCAACGTATGTTCCAGATTCGTCTTGTAGTCATTCTAAAATTGAGCAAGTCCAGAAATTATAACTCCAATAAAGGATTCAGGGAGTTCAATCTTGGCATCTTTAAGTTAATTGACTATGTATATAATCTCACTAACTTTTTCAAAAATGGACTTATTATCATACATTTTAAAATCTATAAAATTGCATACCAAAAAATTCTTGTTGCTTGCCTCTAATATTCGATATTCACTTTCCAGTGCAATCCAGAATGTTCTGGTTGTTTCCAGACTTCTATGTGCATTGCACACAAAAGTAGATAGTGCATCGAGTATGTGTTCTTGACATAGGAAATCGTCTTCTTTGCGTTTCGCACATTTTGCTTTCAACTTATTTGTATCTTTTGCAGTTTCTTCGAGCATGACCTCCAAATCATCTTCAGAAATGTACACTAGTTCAACGATGACTAGAAAGAATTTTACAATTCCTTACCAACGCGTGAAGTTTTCGCCATCAAACCACTCCACTAGGGTTAAGTATTGATTCACGACTTCACGCCATCAAACCACTCCACTAGGGCTAAGTATTGGTTCACGACTTGCAAGACATTGATGTTGGTTGAACTCGAACCATCCATAGTTGAAGTTATTATTTGAAAATCGTTAGACATATTAATCGATGATTCAAGTACGACAGTAAGGAGATTTTCATACTTTTAACTTCAAGGATTTACTACTTAGATTATTTCGTATAATAGTTCAACCTAACATCTATAAACGATTTTCTAAACAATTGATTTAATGATTCAATGAAGCCTTGAAACAATGCAACCAAATTAAGTTTGTACACCTTTGATTCAACCAAGAACTACTCATTTGATTGATTTTCCGATGATGAAAAGGCAGATAATAGAATGAAGAAGAAAGAATTTGTAACGCTTTAAGTGCTACTGATTTCAATAGGAAGGTGTTCTATAACACTTTATGACGTCACAAATTTCTAGAAGAAGTTAAAGTGAAACCATGGTTCAAGGTATCGTCACACCGAAATTCCGATCGCACCAAATCAATGTCGTCAATGATCGGTCCGAAACCAAGCTAAAAATTTGGTTTTGAAACGGGTAAGAGAAAACAAAAAACAAAAATCGAAGGAAAAAATAAGCCTCAAATCATATACATAGCTACTCACCTTTGCCCTATTCTTGAATTCGAGATGATTTTACTGTCGATTTTTTCGTGTTTAGCTGAGAAAACATGACAAAATCAAGAAGCATCGTTTTTTCCTCTGATTCTTGCGAATTGAAAGAAGTTAAAAAAGCAAGATGCATCGTTTCTTTATAATTACGGAGCCTTTTTTGTGTTTTTCTTCAACCCTAGCTTTGGAATTGAAGCAGAGGACGAATATATAAGGAACATAACGCATAGGCTGTTGTGTTTTGGCTATTTTAATTCATTTTCTCTTTTAGTTAGTTTTGTAACTCAGGCTGGACTAAATACACTATACAGTAAGCTTCTAATTAGTGTTTTGTTCAAATTAATTAGGCTTTTGTGTAATTTAGATAGGAATTTGGCTATTTGAATCAGTTAATTACAAATTGCATATTTAATCAAGTTTATTTTAGTTTAATCAAATTTAATTCAGTTCATTCCACTAAAAAAATACCAATAACCAAAATCAAGACCGAAACCGTCTAAGTTTCCGAAATTGACCGAAACTAAGAAAATTTCAAACAACCGAAACCAAGTTTTCAAACCTTGAGTGAAACACTATGTGGGTGTTGCTATTTATAATCGTAGAGAGATATCTTTTCGTTTTGAGTATACGCGTCTATTCATATGCAAGTCACATCTCGCGCCAATTCATCCATTTAATATTGGCTCGTTTTGACAAAACAATTTTGTCTAGTATTACTTGAACCCAAACCTGACACATTCGGTCCAACGGATAGTGACATGCGTGTGTGTTGTGATGATGCAAGACCTCGGTTACCTTACAAGACCTTGCTCTTCATAATAGAGCAAGCAAACATTTGGATGCCCATGAGGAACCTATATTTAAAACAAATATGGCTTCTTTTGAACTCCAATGTAGGACTAACATTGCTCTAAGTTTACATGCAACTACATTGATTTTAGTAAAAGGTGCTCATTCTTCCTCTTCTTTAAAACAAACCCAATACCCAAAAGTTATTTTGAAAATTTACAACACACTTTATAACATAGAAAATCAGTGTCATTGTCGACATGTTGGTCCTTTGCTCGATAAGGTATCTTCTGGGCATAATTTCCAAAAACTAGTGGGTTAGCAATTATCCATTGAATAACAGTACTCCATTTAGCTTTTGGTGATAGAATTTTGTTGTACGTAAGAATGTCAGGCATATGGCAAGGTCACAGGTGCAAATAAGTTACCATTTCATGAAATTAAATTCATGAATCATGGTGATAAGGTTACAGCAGACGCAAGTGCTCTATTTTTCTTTTCTAATAATTATTTCTAGTTTCTTCTTTTTATTTTTCCTTTTTTAGATAGAAAAACCCCTACTTCGAAGAGCAGAGCTAAGGGATTCGGCTGGACCGCCACAACCGAGCCTCTTTTTAATCCAGTCCAGCAAGGAGCATCAATCCCCGTCAATTTATAGGCAGTTAAAGAGATAACCGCTCCAAGCCTTAAGGGTAACACAGCGCGATAGCCTTTTCTTAATCTTGATTCCTTGAATGATTCAACTTCTGTTGAGTGAATGTTGTTTAAAATTTTACAAATCTGGAGAGGTAAAATCAAGTTTTAAGCAGCTCAACTTTGATGTGGTCGGTGTTGAAATTCGATAAAAACTAGACATGCGTCGAGGAAAAAAAAAAAGGTTAGAACACACGTGAACAATAATTTAATACCTCAGCTTTTGTCCTTTAGCACACATGCCAAAATTATAAGCATTATGTATCAAGCTCTGATACAAGAAGGTTGTATCCTAGTTTTTCCCCATTGGGTTCGAATCGTTGTCCATTTCTCTTTTCCTAGTAAATAATAAATAAAAAGAACACAAAAGTCAAGACTACCTTAGGCCTTTTTGACACACTACAATGAGATCGGTGTCTTTTGGGAACATGGCCTCAACTTTTGATATAAATTTCCTGCAGGGACACATACAATCAAATTATGAAAACATACAGAATGTTTGATCAAAATCAACGTACTTATCATAAGCTAATGTAGGACTGCCACTCCACCATCCTCCTACAAATAGAAAATATATCACTATAAAATTTCATTGTACAATATTTAGTCTAAGGCTCTTTTACAGCCTTAATAAAAACATAAGCATGGAGTAAAATGGCAAGTGAAAACGAGAAATCGCTAAGATAAATTTTTATGTGGCTAATTTGCTCTTACCCATAACAAAATTTGTAATCTTTTTAGAAACAGCACTAATATCATTTGAATTCTCTAACTCAAATATGGGAATCCAAGTAGAGCCTTTAACTTTTGCCTGTGAAATTGGAACATTACATATGGACAGAGATAAGGAGGAAAATGTCAAAAGCAAGCTTGTGAAACATCGATATTTTGTACTACTAATTTTACCTTATCATATTCGGTAGATGGGCGTACATCAAGAACGCTCTTATTGGAAAGCTGAATTGCATAACCAGCTTCTTTTGGTGTGAGAACCTTAACCTTTTGATCTCTAATCTACAATGAGAGTGGCAACCATGTGAAAACAAGTATATTTTCAATCAAGAATCACTTTCATCGAATAATTATAATTTCATTCTATGTGCTACTAGTACAAGCAATACATATGTACGTACGTACACATGCATGCATGCGTGCACAGACGTGCACACACACACACGCATCCAAATCTCTCCTTTGCCCTTTTCGGTTAAAAATAATAATCAAAATAAAACAAGCTTATCCGGATATGATAAGATTATTATCAAGATCGTATCAACAAAAATTTCAAATTTTCTGAAATTTATAACATTTTCAAAATTATAATTCGAATCGATAGTTCAGTTGAATATTTTTAATGACTTGTACTAAATTATGATACATATTTAAAACAGATCTAGCTTATTTATAATATACGTACGGATGATCTTGATGCTGATAAGAACGGGTTTGGACTTAGTTTTAAATTGAAGAGAGGGTACATGCATACCCTCTTTATGCATATAATACCACCCAACCCCCCCCCCCCCCCCCAAACCACGGGAAAAAAAACCACACACTCAAAACACGCACGCGATCATATATGTACAAAAAAAGGTTTTACTCTTCTAAATCACATTTCATATAAATCGTCCTTCGATCTCCATCATCTTTTTACACAAAAATTATAATAATTGAAACGAAGTAAAACTTCATAGGTATGTTATGTTATTTACTGAAAGTAACTAAGCAAATTTTAAGTCAGTTTTGAATTTTTCAACCTTTCAAAACTGCATATCACGTCGATGGTAATGATAAAACATTTTTTGATGGTCTATAATGACAAATTTTTTGAAGTAGTTAAATTTTTGCAATGACTCAAACTGTGTGTATGTGTTGCAACAGTTGCATCTGAAAATGGCACAACACCAAAAAAAAAAAAAAAAAAAAAAAAAAAAAAAAAAAAAAAAAAAAAAGCCGATCACACAAAATAGAACACCACCAAAAAAAACTAAAAAAGGAGATCACACAAAAAACACAGGAATTTTTATATAGTAGTTCGGCAAATCTAAAGCCTACGTCCATTTTAACCTTGTTATCCTTTTGATCTCTCCAGTAGATAACGTATACAACTCAAACTAGCCACAATCTAAAAGATTTTTGATTTGATTAATGTTTGAAAAGTAAATGTAACATAACTCTCAGATCTCAAAATCATCAAACTCTTTCTCAATTGCAAGTTGTCTCATATTTGTAGTTGAATACCATGTACATCTCACAATCCAGCTCTGAAAACATACAAATTTTTAAGATTCGATAATCAAGCATGAAAACCAAGTCATGCCGCACAAATATCTAAAAATAAATTAGGTTGGTACCAATCTAATCAGGTCGGTACCAACTTGAATTTGGGTATCTTTCATGGCCAAGTCTTTTCCATGGATCTATAATTCCAAGCCTCAAAATCAAATCGATGCCAATAAAATCAAGTTAGCACCGACTTGATTTGCCTTTCCATAGTCCTATCAAACTTCTTTTACCACTTCATTCCTTCGTTCTTGATAGCTTTTCGAATTTTTGAGTTTATTTCTTCGTCATTCCTTAGTTCAATCTATATGTTTGAATCTTTTCCAAGACTCTAAATTTAGTCACAACGCTTCCCCTAAGGTACATCTATATAAGGTGTGTTTTACTCAAGAACAAGTTCCCAAAGTGATCAACCAATATAGTTGGGTTCTTCGGCATTTGGCAAATCCAAGTTGTGGTGAATCATCTAATTCCTTTGGATTCACCTGCAAATCAAAGTCATTTTAGATCATAATAGCTAATGACTGGTCCTTTCTTAAGTGTTGGTCGTAAGTCATATTAATTCCATCTTCATCGAGAGCTATCATATCAGATGTTATTACCAAAGCCATCACATATTCGCCTTGGGTTTAGTAATAAGATGTCATTATTAAAGTCATCTGGTATTTACCCGATGTTAAATTATCATATATTGGAATCACCCCGTGTTCGTCCAGAACTTAGGTTATCATAGGTTTATACATACATATATACATACATAAGTATCCCATGTTTACCCAAGATTTATTTATTTCGATTAATCATAAGGTGCATTGCCACCAATTGGAATGTTACTTATAAATCATCTAGTGTTACCTAGCATCTCGTTACAAGTAAGCCCAACTGTATCGAGAGAATGACAATTATTAATCAATAAGTCAATATTATCAAATTATAAGATGTTTAAATCCTAAGGTCAAATCTAAATCTCTCTGGATCGTGTACTCATGTTGAGTCAAATACCTCACCAACAAAGGGACCCTACATCCAAATAAGTTCATTCACTCACTCTCTGATGATGGGGCTTACTTTTATGTATATGTTCATCAACTTACTCTCCGGTAAGAGGACGTGTACCTTATAGTTTACTGTCACGTCTCCCCGGCTGGAAAAACAATGTTCGATCAATTTATAATATATATCAATTACCATGTTCAAATGATTTACGAAATCAAACGTTCACTTACGGAGTTCGAATCTAATCAACAAACATTCTAAACATTCATCATACCAATGATTACTACCCGACGTCGGCCTCAAAGCATGCCTAAAGACCAATCGAGAACTCGTACACGTGTAAGCAACCTAAAAGTAATATTGTCTTATTTGTTCAAAGCAAAAAAGTAAAATGAGAGAACATAACTAATTCATATCATCCTGATCATGGCTCAATCATTCTCAACCAAGATCAAATGTCATATTATGTTGCATTTGCCACAGATAGTGCATGCTCTTGTTGCACCACTGTGCTTTGGTTTCTCATGCAATGTTGTGATCAGTTGCTCCAAACTTGCTCTTCTATATGATCTCATAGATGTTTGCATTCTTTTATTTCATGTCTATCTATCTCATGAAAAACACAACCTTTTGGATCTTCTCGCTTGATCTGTAAGTTCTCTCTTAGATGGCCTCTGATAGGATCTGCCCTTTAGCATATAGGTAAATCATCTTCAGAGTTTCAGTTAGATCATTGTATGGTTCGCTTCATTGTCGTTTCGGTCCTTTGAAGATTTCAACATCCATTATCTTTATTACATCCTTCTTTGGACGGTCCTCCGCCATCCACAGCACTAACTTCAACATTTTCAGGTTCAACATTCTCTTGATGCAGATATCTCTCGACTTTACGGTAAAACTTTGTAAGATCCATCATTAAATCACTTTCCAAAGCAACTTTGAAATAAATCAAGCAACTCCAGACACTGCCGCTATCGAACCATTGATGGATTTGGCTTATGAATCGCAATGGTTGCTACTTATGTCTAGTTAGATACCTTAAGGTCTCTCCAAACCTTTGTTTCACGCTTGAAAGCATCATCACATTCTTCGATCGAGGACTGTGAACTCTAAATTGTCTTAAGAATTTGTCAACCAATTTGGTCACTTGCTTATGGACTCATTCACCAACTACTTGAGCCACATTGTAGCTAACTTCGTCAAATACAATGGAAAGCGCCATCTCACAATCTCTTCAAAAGCACCTAACACCTTCATATGTCAATGTATCTCACGAGATGAACAATCAGATATGTCCTCTTGTTGTATAGTTCCAACATCGATAGCTTCAAATCAAGTGGATTCTTTCTATATCGAATGTTATAGGTAAATGGATTTTTGTTCACGGTCACCAAATTTTGTTCTAGGGTCCATCTCCCGTTGTTGTTTTAATCATTTCATATATTCAATCATTGTAATCTAATGGAAATCCATGATCCATAGCTTCGTTTTACCCCCATGTTCATACGGTAAGCTTCTAGTTCCAACTCATGTTGTTGTGCACCCGCATTTTGATCTGCTTTTCTAGTTCCAATATCATCTGCTCTCGGCTCCCAACTTGTTCCATGTTCAATGGATTTGTGCCCCTTTGTAAATTCATGTCAATACCAACCTGAATCGGTGCGGGAACTCAGTTCTGATTTGCTCTATTCTAACCTCAAATGCTTAAACATTGGCTTCTAACCTTTGGTTATGTGTTCCAACTGCTTCGACTATTTTTTATTGATCCATCCTTTTGAGTAATCTCTCTAGCACTTCCTCGTGTTGACAATTGTCTAATCTTGCATATCTTTCATCCCATTTTCATCTTTTCTTTGGTTATGTAGGCAAATGGATTTGAACTTCAAAACATATCCTACCTGCCCCATACTTTGGTTAACTTAGTCTTGTGATTGCTTTGATAAAAGGCCTTTACATCTTCGAACTTCATATTCAAGCTTCAAGTTTTCAAATCTATGTTGTTTTTTCAGTGAAAACACCAAAAGATGTTGCGTCGAAAAATGGCAAATATCCAAAACGAAACTAAATAAATATTTCACAAAATAAAACAAGAAACACAGAAAATTTATTATGGTTGGCAAATTCGATGCCTACATTCACTTTGTTATTATTATCCTTTTGATTTTCTCTGAAACACAAAGTATACAACTCAATTGATTGAGCTTTTAAGAATAAAGGTTGAAGAAGAAAACACTTCCAAAAAAGTCAACCTCTTTTCTACTTGCAAAGTGCCTCGTATTTATAGTCGAATTCCACCATAATCTTACAATCCAACTCTGAAAATCCTTATCTTCAAGATCCAATGATCAAACATGAAGAAATGTCACACCGCATAAATAATGAAATAAATCAGAATGGTACCAGCCTGATCAAATAGGTGCCAACTTGAATTTGGATATCAACCCCTTTTCTTTCACCATGTCAAAGTTTTTTCCATCGATCACTTGCCATTTTGAGCCTTAAAATTGGGTTAATGCTAATCATATCAGGTCGATACTGACCTGGTCTTTTTTCTTAGAATCGTATCAAAACCCCTTCATTTCCTTTTTTTGTTGGACAGCTTTCCAAGTCCTTAGGTCTATTCCTCCGTCATTCCTTAGTCCAATCAACTTGTTTGAGTTTGTTCCAAGACCATGGGAATTTTGACCATAATCATAATAAACATAGCATGTCTAACAAAATTATTTCATTATGGAATTATTTTGTACATAAAGATAAAAGTGGACAAAAGGGGACTTAAAAAAAGGGGAGAGAGTGTGTGTTACTCTATTTGGTAAAAAAATTAAGCAAGTACTTAATATGATACAAATTTGTTAACCCGCCTTTTGACCATGCAATATTCTGATGAACTTTACCAATCAAACTTCAAAGTTATCAAGGCAAGATGCATGGAAAGATGACTACGAAGCTCGAAAAAAGAGAACAACCAAGATCATAAGGCAACAACGGAACTGTCTCAAAAAAACCATAAATCAAGAATCTCTAAAGTAACGGATTAATACTGATTCCACTTCATAGATCGGCACCAATCCTACTGTTTTCAGTATAACCACTTCAAACTTTCTACATACCCACACTACTTTGCATACAACTTATTTCTACCCTCCTGTGATCGTTCGCATGCATTAATGATCGATTTCCTCAAGCATTTAGAATTAACAACTCCATTTTTTCACAGACACATCATTCGAACCCAAAAGTGAGCAAATATCAATGCAAACAAGTTTGGAATCACGAAGCAAACCACAAATCAATGGAGGACAAGATTTCAAAGTAGTCCACATGACAATCTTACGGACCAATACCGATTCAGCACATGAATCGATACCGATCCATAAATTTTGATGAGGTATCCATTAAATTTAATGGAGAATAAGTCTTGGATGAGGTAACCATAAATCAAGAATCTCTAAAGTAACGGATCAATACCGATTCAGCACATGAATCTACAACTATAAATTGAAAAGCAGTTGCTCATTCTTGAGGATCTACTTGTTTCACTAATTTTTGACACATCCGTATAATTCCACGAATTTATACACATCGGTAAAAACTATACTTGTAAAAACAACAGCATAATAAAAGGGACTCTGAAATGGACGTGTAGATCAGAGTATGCTGAACCACTATAAATCTAGTATGATATGTTTCTTGCTTTTTTATTTACATTATTCACTTTTATTCTCTCTTATTATATACTCTGTATCGGTGCCATTTTCAGGCTAATATTTTAGAGTTTTCCCTGTGATTCGAAACACTTGAAATTGTTTAATTGAGATCTGGAACCATCCAAGATGACTAGACAATCTACTAAAAGAGTCACTGTTTTAGATCTTAAAATGCCGCCTGACATCTCTGTAGGGATCTCGTTTTAATCTTTCTCCGAAACGAAACAACAAATCTCATTTTGAATATATCAGTTGAGATATAACAATATTGACTGAGATGAGTTATCGAAATACCGGCTGAGATCTTTAATTTTTTATGCTAAAATTTGAGCATTTTCCTGACCAAAACAATAATTAAAAAACTGAAATCTATATGTTTTAATATCTTGATATTTCAATAGTTAACCACTCATGACATTTTCATAGAAATTGTTGCGTAAAAATATCAAATTGTTAACATTAACATATCATATACTCTCGAGATGGTTCTGGTATGAGCTTTAAGACTCTGGGATGAAACTCTGAGACAAACACCCAAATTAGACTTGTCTCGTCCGAGATATTCCTGGTACAAGATCGAGTCTCTAAAATCTACGAAACAAAATGTAAGTGAAATCCAACATTTAAAAACTTTCTCTGTTGCTTAAGGAAATAAACAAAGGGCAGCCAGAAGGCATCCGTAGGAGCTAACCTTACATCCATCTATTTAACCAAGATGAGATGGAGACTATGATGAATTAATTGCAAGAAGGGATAATATATCGCCAAGCAGAAATGATGAAGAATTTCTTCAGAAGGATTGGACAAACAAGAACAACCGAAGTTGTCATAGACTAAAACCGGAAACCTATAGCAGAAGTAAATACACCATGAGGCAGACTCGAGCAGACTGGAGCAAACCTCGAGCCAATCATACGGATTGGTATCGATCCCCCCAAGGTCTGTGGGCATGGAACGAGCTGACTTAGTTAAAATTAATGCACGTCCGGGGAAATACTATGCGTGTAAAAGTAAATTAGAATTTTGAAGCACGATCGGAGGAGTACGTGCCATAATATTCTTATGGGAATGAGTGGTAGGCTGAGAATGCAAACTAGAGAGTTTGTTCAGATGACACATGATCAGGTTCGATTCTCACTATATTCCCACTCTTAATAAACAATCATAACATTGTAGTCGAGCCACTAACTCATGTAGGGAATCATGATCGATCCATAGGCACGCTCTAAACTGGAAGTTAGGCTACAACATCCAGAGATGCAACTATAGAAACTTTTTAACTATATGCTTAAAAAACACAAACACGATAACCAATAACAATCGTGGCAGTTCTGACAGAAGAGATAGAGCGATAACCATAAAATGCGAATCCCCTCGCCAAATAGCAAACAATTGGACTTGTACGATTTGGATAACTATAAGCCTCCGATAGGAGAGCCGGGACTAGAAGACAAAATGCAAGTCCCATCGTCGAAGAGCAAGTGGTAGGACTTGTGTGATTTGGATTAAGCCGCCAAATGAAAAGCCGAAGACAAAGTGCAAAGTGTGAGCCCTCTTGCCAAAGAACGAGAGGATTGAATGTACGACGTTGATCGTGTTATGTTCTGTCTGGAGTGACGAAGCCGGAGTGCAAAGAGTAAGTCAGTTCGTCGAAAAGCAAGTGGACAGACTTGTTGTCACTGAATCCCCTCGTCGGAGAGTGAGCGGATCAGGCTCAACAAGAATCGCTTTATTCCCCGAGTCGAACCCGAAATGCAAGGAGTGGGTCACTTCGCCGAAAAAATGAGTTAATAAGCTTACTTGTCGAAATGCGAGCGGATTAAGCATAGTAACGGTTTGAAGAGACCGGGACACATATTTTCGATTTGAAGAGACCATGAACCTAATTATCGATTTGGAGAGAGCATGAACCTGACTATCGATTCAAAGAGACCATGAACTTAATTCACAATCCGAAAAGATCACAAGTTTACTTATCGACCTCTAAGGCTCTAACGGCTATGGATTTGACTGATGACCTAGTGCGATCATGGATTTGGTAATCAGCCTCGTACGACCATAGACTCAATTAACAATCCAAAGAGGTAGTGAACTTAATTATCATGTTGGAACAGTCTCGGATTCCACTAACAATCCAGAGTAGTTGAGTTTTCCACTGACGATCCAAAGAGATCAAGACTTCAAAATGTAACCGCTAACTCCTGGACTAACATAAAATGATTCAGAGTAGTCTGATCGGCTTATGACGGACAAATTCAACTACTGATAAACCTAAACTCGGATATTCGCTCTTGAACAAGCACGTATTCCATCCGCAAGGCATACTTTTTGGGACAAGTGTTAACCCACCTTTTGAACATGAAATATTCAGATGAACTTAACTAACTTAACTTCAAAGTTACCAAGGCAGAAAGCTCAAAGAGACGACTGTGAAGCCCAAGAACCAAGTACAACCTAAATCACAAGGCAAACACGAAGCCATCTCAAAAAACCGTAAGTCCAAAAATCCACAAAGCATGAACTGGTACCGGTCTCATGGATCGATAACGATCCAACTATTTTCACTCAAACCACTTCAAACTTCGTACATGCCCAAACTATGTTGCCTACAATCCATTTCTTCCCTTCTACGATCATCGCATGCATCAATTATCGATCTCCTCGGGTACTTAGAATCAGTAACTCCATTCTTGCATAGATCCATCATTCTGACTCGAGCATATTAGTATCAGTGCAAACAAGTTTGGAATCACTAAGCAAACCATGAATCGATCCAGGATAAGATAATCAGAGTAATCAATATGACAATCTTATCGGTCCAACACACGGATCAATACCGATCCATGAGTTTTGATGAGGTGTCAACCAAATTTTCTGAAGAACGAGTCTTAGGAATGAAGAACGAGGTGGATATCATTGGACGAGATGCCAAGCTTCCTATAACTATAAATAGAAGGGCACAGGCTCATTTTCGAGGATCTTATTCTTCTTGCTTCCATAGTTTTTAACACTTTCATATAATCCTGCAAATTTATATCGATCTATAAAAACTGTACTTGTAAAAACAATAGTATAATAAAAGGGATTTTGACTTTGAAGTGAACGCAGAGTACATCAAGCCACTATAAATCTTATGTGATATGTTTCTTACTCATTTTTCATTTCACTTTTTTCAATTTTATTATTTATTAGGTGTCAATGATATTTCGAAGCCAAGAAAACTAAAACGGAATTCTACAAGCATAGATTAGCATTGTTCATAATCCAATAGAAAAAATGGCTTTTTTCTTCCAAAAATACAACTATTTACATCATCATTTACCATAACCGCGATCCTAACCACAATACAACATGTACATTATCAACAAGCAAACTTTCCACGTAAGCTCGTTAGGCACATGATAATACTACCTAATTGTTATGTGAAACCGAAATTGTTGACGGATTTTTGGATTAATGAACCTATTGTTTTGTCTTCTTCTTTTTGCAAAGGCAAACTCTACTCAGACCACCAAAATAGCTGAGTTGCCCCCTATTTAAAAAAAAAAAAAAAAAATCGTATGACCAAAATACCTTTTACCTCGTAGAGTCACTACGAGTTATGTTGTTTACCTCGTAGGGACTCTACGAGATAATGTTGCTAACCTCGTAGGGCCCCTACAAGGTAATGATATCAACCTCGTAAGCCTACTACGTGAATGGACAACAATCACCACACCGCACTGCGTGGTTGATGAAAACGTGTAAAAAATATATTCAGCGAAGGATATTTCTATCCGGCAAAATTTTAAACTAAAAAGGAAGGGGGGGGGGGGGCAACTCAGTTATTTTGGTGGTCTGAATAGAATTTGCCTTTTGCAAATAAGCCTAACATTAAACCAGAAACAAATATCAACATATATAATTTCAGAAAAATACCAAAGATTCCCATCTTTTTCTAGCAGCTGCCATTTCTTTAGCTTGTTTAACCTCTTGCTCTTCTTCCTTGGCCACTGCTCCCATTTTAACATTAAACTTCAGCTTCTACACAAAAATGTGAGAAAAAAAGAACCCAAATTTCAGAGCTTTAACAACCCATCATACGAATTTAAGAAAATGCGGATTACCAACTTGACAATTTGTGTATCTGTTTCTTCCATTTTTTAGATGGAAGTTTGAAAATCTGTCAGAGTTGAAAAACAACGGATGTTTATGAAGAGAATTGAAAGATGAAAGGTTAGACGTGTTAGAAAATTGAAGGCCGAGAGCTTCTATTGCCATTGAAGAAGCTTGGAATGGATCAGGAGGTTTAATTTTCGTTGCTTTTTTCTCAAAATGGACTTGCTTATCCTCAACATTGTGTTAGCGCAAACGGGTTACTGGCCTGTTGGGTTTCTGCTTCATTGGCTAAACCTTTATACTTTGTCGAGAAGCCTAGGAGCAAGAGTAGGCGTCAGCAATATTCGGTTCAGACCGAATTTACCGGCCAAACCAGTTCTTTTCGGTCGGTTCGGTTCGATTTTAAAACTAAATCGGATTAAATTCGGTTTATAAAATAATTTTTTTCAGTTGTCGGTTTAACCGAATTAACTGAACTTTTAATTTATTATCTAATTTTACAGTATCGTAGTAATTAAAATTAGTTTAGTTATATAATACAAAGACATTTGTTGCAAAAAGATCAAATCTTATCAAAGACATAAAATTTACTATATAAAGTTTCTCCAAACATGAATTTATGTTTTACTTTGAGTTAATTCATCATGTGAATAATAATATATCCTTCAAGTTCGGTCAAATCGGTTACCGATCGAATTAACCGAAATTATTTCGGTCCGGTTCAGTATGATTTGAAAAAAAATCGGTTTCAATTCGGTTTGAGTTTTTTAGCTTCAAACCAACCGAACCGACCGAACGCTCACCCCTAGCTAAGAGCACCTCCGACAGTTTAAGGTCTAAACAAAATATTCAGCATTGAATTTTCAGGGTATTTACCTGAACGCTTATTTTAATAAGCGTTCGATCACCACATGCTTATTAAACAGCGCTCGAGATAGAACCACATGAATTCCGCGTCCAATTTCATTTTCTCGGCCTTTTTCTGCATTTAAAAAAAAAACGCGTTGAAATGCTACCACGTGTAATCAAAATTGCAAGACATGTCGTTCGTTTGGTAGTCCAGTGCACATCGCTCCTATTCCTGAGACGACGATATATGATTTACAGTTCTGCACGAGCTAACTGAGGGTTACTTGCATTGTGTGTTCACAGTTTTGGACATCATTGAGATTTTGGGGTACCAACAAGGGATTATGATTATACCCCTAGGTGTGCTCTACGTCCAATGATAAGTCGTCATGTTTTGTTGTAGTTCTGTAACGACTGAATTTTAATGAATGGATTTCCAAACATCGACTGTGTTTAAAGGATTGGACTATCTTGTCAGGATCTGGCAAGGTTGTTTAATCATGGATTTTCAGGCATGGACTATGCATGAGAGACTCGGTTGTCTTGTCAGAAATTGGCAAGATCGCTTAGCCATAACTTGAGTATGAACTATGCTCAATTTGGATTCACGGGTATGCGTTCGACAATGGAAATTCTATCAGTTTCAAAAACCTTCGAACAAATTTAGAAATAAAACTGCAAGCGCACGGCATACACTTGTCGTACGTGGTGAATATGGATCGATCCGCGAAGAAAAAATAATTTTAAGTTCTACGAATTATACCACTTAATATTTTGATTAATTAAAAATTACAAAACTAGCAACTAAAATAAGCACAATTTGAGACTAAAACTATGTGATTAAAAATCAATTTAGAGGCAAATCAACTTTCATTTTTTTTCACATATACTAACATAAATTTTCATGATGATCCCTTTTAATTTAAGTAGAATTAGTGATGTATTTTTCATAAACATAGCCTATTTGTGTTATTAATTAACACAAATGAGACCATCAAACTATAATCCACATCTAATCCCACTTTATAACTTGCATGAAATATGACATAGAAATGAAACAAAAATCTAATTTAAGTATGATCTATTTACCATTAATTAGTAACATAGATCATTAAATTTCAATTAACTCTTCATTTCATTGTTATAATCATATTGTAGATGAAGATGCAATTTGTCATTCATGAGATAAGCATAATCTATTTGTCTTAAACAAAGTAGACTATCAAATGCGTCATGAAAGACAAATGAACATAAACAGCTACTCTCATAAACACTAAAGAGATCATTAACATAAAATTATGTTGAATCTATATTTACAAGAGGAAGCCTCATTACCCCTAAATTATAGGGACTTAGCTCCTCATTTGTATCATGATTTCAACAAAAATAGATTTCAACATGTAAAAACAACAAAATGAGAGACTAAAACAAAGAAGAAGATATCACTACTAAACTAACATAAGAAGGAAAACATATGATTAGACATGAACATAAATGAAGCATAAAGAAAGAAAGAGGCTAGGAAGGCATTTTTATTCATACACCTTAACTTACACTTGCCTATATTTTTGATCTAAGATAATGATAAAAGATACATACAACATAAAGGGCATTTATACGTGTTTTTTTAAAACCCAAACCCTGATCCATATTTTTGGGAAACACCTAAAATGCCATCTTCATAAAGCTTCCATTTTGTCTTTAGCAACTAATGAATCATTAAAAGCGCATGAAGCCTATGTTGTCCCCATTAGCCAATACATTAGCCTCTAATTATAACATTAAGGAAAGAGGGGCAGTGGGTAGACAGGGTCCTGCACTAAGTTGTGTGTGAATTAATTTCATCTTAACTCCTCTTTGTGCATGTATATCTTCATGACCCTTCTTTGTTTTTGCACCCAAATTACTATAAAACAACATGAAAATGGACAAGTAAATTTTATTAAAAATTAATATATGCACGAATGACCGTTTTGCTCCAATATGAAGATGAATGCATGATAATTTGAGAATTTTGGTTTTTTGGTTAAAAAAAGTAAAAATAGCCCAATATGTCATTTATTTAACTAAAAAGGAATAAATGTGTGAATATAAATGTACATATTTACGTGCATATCAAATACCCCTCTACACTTATCTTTTTATTTATCCTCGAATAAACAGAATAAAACTGAGATAAATCCAAATTTGTAGAGAGCACGATTGCATTAAGCGTATGCAACAAGCCGTTAAACCTTTAGGTGCCCCTAGTAGGACGAATGTTGTCTCGTGAGGGTTTTCAGTGGATACTACCCACAAAATCCGGATATAATGCAAAAATTTCCTAAATGCAAGTTTATTTACAAGATGAATGCAAGTTTTTGGAAAAATATTTACAAATGAGTTATTTACTTTCAAATTTGACTTGAATGAGTTAGATGCAAGTTTGGGTCGTCACCATGAAACTTCAGTCCGCTATTAATCAAAGCTTCAAACAAAAGTCAGGTTATCGTTACAATCTCCTCTAGCTTGGCCAGTTGTTTCGATTGAAAGCATAGTGCAATTATGAAATGAATTCTATAATCGAATATGAACAATCGTAAAATGGCATTTTTATTTCCTTTTGGTTAACATCTTAGGTCAAATAAGTGAAGATAGTGCTTAGATTTCAACTGCTTACTCTCTCTTTATTTTGAAAAATATACACATTATTATTATTTACAAACACCTAACTCGGGTAAAACCAAGGCCAATTATACAATTCATGCACAGCCATTCGGACTGACATGATAAAAATACAAAGCATGGCGATGCACACACTTACGTGCAATGTGCATACACTATCGACTGTAGGTGTTGTTTGTTATTGTTATTTATCCACTTGACTCAGGTAAACAGAGGCCAAATATACCATCCACGCACTACCTTTCGGACTGATGTGAGGGGAGTACAGAGCGTGGCAAGTGTACACATATGTGTGTACACCTATTGACTGTAGGTGGTTCTTATTAACCTTTTTTTCTTTTTTGAAAAGAGAGAGTGTTAAAAAAAAAATATTGGCACAACTTAATTTAAAAGATCGAAAATGTTATTGCAAGTACTCTAAATCAACCACTCTTTTAATCGAAGAGAACAATTTAAAAAACACTCCATACTCATCACCTACGAATCTCCCTATTTACGAGTTACAACAAAGTTGCTCATAATTCAAACTTTTCTTTCGTTATCCCTTAAGAAAAATAATATTCCCAAAAAAAAATCAATTTAACGACCAAGATCATATGCTTACTCCATCATGCCTATTTAAAAATAAATTAAGAATGCATTTTTATTTTGATTTTTTTAGAATGAAAAAGAAAAGGAAAATCAATGCGAAACCAAAATAAATATGAACCCCCTCCCCCCGACATTTGATTTTGACCGTGTCCCTACAGTCAACCCAAATGAAAGGAGAAAAGAAAAGGAAAATTTAAAAAAAATATGACCTATATTTACAAGAAACATTTGTTATTTACACTATATTAGAAAATATAATGATAAGAAGTAAATGAAACGGTCTTCCAAAGATCGATTCATCTGTCTCTTCAAGTATGAGAGACAGAGCTTATGTTCGAGGAACCAAACTATAAAAGATTTCAAAATTAAACGTTGGTTGGAAAAGCGAATGTTGTTTTATTAAATATAGAATGAGTTGTTTTATTTTTGATGATTTTTAGGGTAGAATGAATAATGGATTGAATTTCAAGTTTATATTCACCAAGTTGAATTTCAATTTTTTCACTGAAAAAATCTTTAGAATTATCAAAATCAAAATAGTGATTCAAATCTACCCCTTTATAATTCAACTCATTTTCGAAAAGTCCAAAAAAATTCATGTTCATCAAATTTGACTTTCTTTGTTGAATTATTCACAACTTCGCTGAATATATTATTTTCAAAATTTAAAGTTGTTTGAAATTCGTTATTTTCAGAAAAAGGGAGATCAAATTTGAGATTTGGCTCCACCCTCTCAAAAGTATTAAAATCCAACTCAATTACTGTTTTGTCAACAACTTTATTAAGATCATCATTTCCCATTTCAAAAGTTGTTATTTAAAAATTGTCGATTATGGTAAAAGGTGGATTATTATTTGAGTCGTTACACATTGAAATTTGATTTTGTTGCTCACGTTATTTTATGTATGTTTCAAACAACAAATCCGTGTGATTAACTAAACTTCGTTCACTTGTTCAACAAAATCAAATTTACAATTATTTATTTGAGAATTTTCAATCTAGAATTTTTGGGAATATTAGTTTTCAGTTGCCCCACAATTGAAATTATTCTTATTGCCAAAATCATTTGAAAAGTCGTTCATATTTCCATTTGGAATTTAAAATTCATTTTGGAGTTCGAAATTGAATTGGCAAGGATTATAATCAAAATCATTTGAATTTGGAGGTGAATTCGAAATTTGATTATTCTGAAAACTTTGACTTGAATTGTCGCACAAGTATGAATTACGCCATTCATTTATTCTTTGATTTTGTTGTGTTCTCATTTCAAGTAAAGAATCAATACTTGTTTCAAGATTTGAGGGTTGGTTGTCGTTTTGAAAATTTTGTGGTGCAAATTCCGAATTGGTTGTACAATAGTTGTTATTATAATATCCATAAAAATTCGTTGTAAAATTATAAGGATTATATTGATTTTCACAACTATCAAAAAATTCTGGAAAATAAGGAAATTGGGACATTTTTCAAGAAAATAGCTCTCTTTTTTTGATTTTTTTTAAAAGAGAAAAGAAAATAAATATTTTCAAAAGAAAAAACCTTTTTTTGGATTTTTGAATGGTTTTATGCAAAATGCTTAAAAATGGAAAGAGATTATTTACAAAGAAAACTTTTTTTTTTTTTGAATTTTGAACATTTTTCCTTTTTTTTAGAAAGAAAAGGAAAAAAGAAAATGTTTTTTTAAGATTATATATATATATATATATATATATATATATGCATGAACCTAATCAACGATATGAATGCAAATTAACTATTTACAAATTTTCTAAAATTATACAATGACAGTTAGACTAATTTCAACAAAAGATTTCTCAACCAGTTAACGGAGTTATCGGTGCATCAGGAATCACCCTAGCAATGCAACTGAAGTTTTAAGTACCTTCAGAGGAACAACTGCTATAATATTTACGAATAACTGCAATATTTATAAATGTTTATTTATTTGTCGTAGTCTAGGCACCGAGAAATAATTCATTGGACGGAAACCAATTTGTCAAAATATAATAATGCTCTTAGAAAATAAAAATAAAATAAGATGTATGCAAAGCAGAAATTAAATGTGCATTACCAATGCAACTACAAATGAATTTTTATTTTTATTTTGTTTTTGGATTTTGAATTTATTTTTTAAATGCAAATGCAAGCAGTCAACAATGCAAGGAAAACAAAAACAGAGTTAGAATACGATACCTGAGCGTGTAGAAATTTATTAGAAATGTTATCTTTTTTAGCGGCGATTTTTTTTTCCCAAAACAAGCAAATAAGCAGCGCAAAGCAAAGCAAGCGAGCATAAAGCAATTTTTGGCAAGCAATCTTGTCTCCTCAATTTCTGCAATGTGAATAAAATTTGAAGATGGAATATATGCTTTTTAGACGAACACTAAATGAATTTTCTTTTCTTTTTTAGTGAAAACAAAAGAAAGTTCTACACTACAACAATGAAACACAAAAAAAAAAAAAAAAAAAAAATATTTAGCACACTTTTGTTTTCTTTTTGGTTTTTAAAATGTTTTTTAAAGACAAACTAACCCAAAACCAAACCCGTTTACTAAAGTGAACGTAAATAACTCAAGGTTGACGGTGGCCACACCATGCAAGCCTACCAAACAAATTTGCAAGTAAACCGACACCTATCTAAAGCTAAGAGAAATGAACAAAAACAAATCAAACAAGGGCGAAGTGGAAAACCAAAAAAAAAAAAAAAAAAAGAATTAGCACAACCACTTCGATTTTGAAGATCACTTCGAAATTCGAACAGAATTGTGTTCATGTGATTAGGGGTGAGCGTTTGGTTGGTTCGGTTTATCCGATGATAAAAATTGTCAAACCAAACTAAAACAATAAAAATGAAAACCGAACCAAACCAACCAAATTAAGATTTGTTGGTTCGGTTGGTTATCCGATTTAACCGAACTAAAAATATTTTAGACTTTATGTTCATAATATTAACTATAAATTGAAATAAAATACAAATATATGATTAAAGTATTATTATTTATGATTCTTATGCTTTCCAAAAGTAATCCTGATACATATGTGATGATTAAAATTTACTTAGACAACTAAAATAACATAAAATATTTAGTATAATATCAATAATTTTGAAAATATAATAAAAGTTCGGTTAATTTGGTTAAACCGATAACTAAATTAAATATTTTTTCGGACCGATTACAAACCGATCTAATTTCAAAACCAAACCAAACCAAACCAACCAAAATAAATTGGTTCGGTTGGTTTATTTGTTTAACCAAACAATGCTCACCCTTACATGTGATTGAGGTTGTCGTTACAATTTTGACTCAAGGGTGGAGGTAGTTCAATTGATTTCTGGAGTTGCAATTTGAATTATGGGGTGAGTTCGAATTTGGGAGCAGAAGGTTTTGAGTGAAGAACATAAGGCTATGCTCTCCTCGATCGGGTTTGCAGATGAATTCGTTGGGTGGTTGCAAGTTGAGACAGTAGGAGAAAGCAGTGGAGTATTTGAGGAGATTTGCTTGCTTGAAATTGGGTAGTTTGGGTGCGCTTTGTTGAAGTGAGGATGTAGGCAAGGGAGTTCGGCTGAGGAGGAACCGGTGTTCTTGTGAAAAACAATCAAGTATGGAGGGAAAGGGGTGCTTGAGGCAAGGCAGTAAAGGCTGTAGAAAGACAATGACCATTCAGGTCTGACTTATGGTTGCTGTTTGTAGTGGTGGTTTGTATGTTGAAGTTTGTATGGAGTTTTGACAATGGTAAGGAGGTAGGCTTGTTGAAGTGTGAAAGTGGAGAGGTGGTGATGAATTTGTTTGTTGTTAGTAGATGTTTAGAAGTTTTTGTTTGCAGAGGTTTAGGGAGTGGATGGCCGTAGGAATGTATGTATAGTTTTTATTGTTTGAACAAAAGCCGTGGGTGGAGTTGGAATGTGAATGCGAAGTTGTTGTTTATACTGAAGTGATTGAACTAAAGGCTAGGTTTAGAAGTTGATTGGTGATTGAGTTGTGAAGTAATAGTTTGAGGATGAAACAGTGGAGAGAAGTGCTATGATGAGTGAGGCTGTGGCTTGGTTGAAGTGGATGGTAGGAGTAAAGTAGATATATATTGGCGATGTTGAACTGAGTAGATGGTTGACTTGATGGTTTGTGGAATGGTTGGTGCACTATGCGGTTGGTTTGTTTGCTAGAGTTTTGAGTGATGGATGTTGGGTTTATTAATTGTGGAGATGGTATGGAGTTATTGATGGTTTGTAATGCAGAAACACGGACTGTAACAGAAGAAGTATCAAGCTGTAAAAACATAGATGTAGGAGCACGTCAAATTGTAAATAAGTTGTAATGTAGAAACTGTAAAAGCAGAACTTGTAAACAAGTTGTAATGCAAAGCAACTCAAATTATAACATAGTTTTGATTTTGTAATGTAGAAACTGAAATTCACACTCAAAGAATGATCAACTGTTTTTGTTGTGTATATGTGTTTTTTTATAGTGGGTGGTTATGAAATGAAATTAGAAAGCAGTATGAAAACAAAGCACAAAATTGACTTGAGCCTAACAACAGAGAAACAAAACAAGTGTATTGAATTAGCTTGAAACTCTGAGCCAATGCAACTGACATAGGATAGCAAACAAGGAAGCAAACTGAAAATGCAAAGAAACAGGAAAAATGGAGATTTTTTTATAGAAAAAGGACAAACAAGAAAATTAATTTGAAGACAAAAACTAAAATTTAAATTCGTCTCATGGCAACGATGCCCAAAACTTGTTCGACAATGGAAATTCTATCGGTTTAGAAAACCGTCGAACGAATTTAGAAATAAAACCGTAAGCACACAGTGTACATTTGTATTACGTGGAGAATAATGGTCGATCCACAGAGAAATAAATAATTTTAAGTTCTGCTCAATCGAATTATACCACTTGAGATTTAGATTAATTAAAATTACAAAACTAACAACTAAAATAAGCACATGTTGAGACTAAAACTATGTGATTAAAAATCAATTTAGAGACAAATCAACTTTCCACTTTGTCCATATAAACAATGTGATTACATAAATTTCCATGATGATCCCTTTTTAATTTAAGTATTAGTGACGTATTTATCATAAGCATAACCTGTTTGTATTATTAGTTAACACAAATGAGACCATCAAACTATAATACACATCTAATACCACTTTCTAACTTGCATGAAATATGACATATAAATAAAACAAAAATATAATTTAAGTATGATCTATTTACTATTAATTAGTAACATAGATCATCAAATTTCAAATAGCACTTCATTTCATTATCATAATAATATTGTAGATGAACAGGCAATTTGTCATTCATGAGATAAGAAAAATCTATTTGTATAAACAAAGTATTATACAATTCATCTTGGTGTTGCTGGTCTCTGCCCTATGGGTGCTTTTGATACTTCTGTTCTATTGAATTTGTTTGCAATCAATGATGTGCTTTCTAATATTACTGTTGAAGACTCGCCTGATCAATATATTTGGGCACTCTCTCCCTCTAAAGGTTTTTCTGTTGCTTCTTGCTATAAGTTTTTGAATCACTCAGGGAGATGTTATGCTTTTGCTAGACTTTGGAAATGCAAAACTGCTCTTAAAATGTTATTTCTCCAGTGGTGTTTAATTCATAACAGAATCAATACTCGAAGCAAATTGTTTCATTGCAACATTACCTCCAGTCCCAGCTGTGTTTTCTGCAATGAGCATGACGAAACTGTCCATCATTTGTTTTTTGGTTGTGATTTCTCTTACCCAATTTGGGCAACAGCTAGCATTCTTTTGCTGGGTCACACTCCAATTATTACATCCTTGTATGATTATTGGCAATATGAACCAGCGGAGAATTTGAAAGACATTTTTCATAGTGATTTATTGTTGGTGTATTTGGAAGCATCGCAATGATTTCGTTTTTAACAATAGGAAATGCAGTGTTATGAACGTTTGCAGACAAATTGATTACTTCTATCGTCTCTGGACAGGAACACAGGCTATCCCTCTCAACAAGGTTCTGCCTCAGCCATCTCCGGCTGAATCAGTGGGGAGCAACTCGGTTAATTCAAGTCGTGAACTGATATGATGTTGCCTGTTGCACTTGGTATCTAGCTTATGATGTTGCAGTCTATGTAAATTATATTATGTTATGCTTTCTATGATGTTGTTGCTTGTTTATCAGTCTGTGTAGTTGTATGTTGGTTGCTGTTGCCAACATCTTGAACCACTTATTTTGGCTATCAGTTGGGCTTGTCAACTGAATATTACCTATATTAATATATTATTAATCGGCTGTGTAGCACCATGCTACACATCCGTCTGCTCAAAAAAAAAAAAAAAAAAAAAAAAAAAAAAGAGTAGACTATCAAATGCATCATGAAAGACAAATGACCATAAACAACTACTCTCATGAACAAAATAGAGATCGTTAACATAAAAATTATGTTGAATCTATATTTACAAGAGGAAGCCTCGTTACCCCTAAATTATAATTATAGAGATCTCCTCATTTGTATCATGATTTCAACAAAAATAGATTTCAACATGTAAAAACAACAAAATGAGAGATTAAAACAAAGAAGCAGAGATCACTACTAAATTAACATAAGAACGAAAGCATATGATTAGACATGAACATAAAAGAAACATAAAGAAAGAAAAAGGCTAGGAAGTCATTTTTATTCATACACCAACTTGCACTTGCCTATATTTTTTTATCTCAGATAATGATAAAAGATACATACAACAAAAGGGGTATGTATACATGTTATAAAAATCTTAACCCTAATCATATTTTGGGGAACCACCCAAAATGCCCTCTTCATGAAGCTTCCATTTTATCTTTAGTCACAATGAATCATTAAAAATGCATGAAGCCTATTTTGTCCTCAATAGTCATTACATTAGCCACTAATTGTAATATTAAGGAAAAAGGGGTAATGGGTAGGTGGGGTCCTCCACTAAGTTGTGTGTGAATTAATTCCATCTTAACTCCTCTTTGTGCATGTATATATTCACAATCTTTCTTCATATTTGCACCTAAAATTCTACAAAATAACATGAGAATGAACAAGTAAATTTTATCAAAAAATAATACATGCACGATTGACCGTTTTGCCCCAATATGAAGATGAATGCATGATAATTTGAGAATTTTGGTTTTTTGGCTAAAACAAGTAAAAAAAGTCCAATATGTCATTATTTAACTAAAACAAGAATAAATGTGTAAATATAAATGTACACATTTACAGGCACATCAGTATGGATTATGCCTGAAAGGTTGAACTATCTTGTCAGGACTTGGCGAGATAATTCAATCGTAACCCTTATATTGACCATACTAGGTATGGATTTCCAAGCATGGACTATGCCGGAAGAGGATCAACGGTTTTTTCAGGACTTGGCACAACATTTCGCTTTGTTTATTTGCAGGTATGGATTATACTCGCAATGGATAGGCCCGACGAGGCCAATGATTTCTTGAATTTGGATTTCTCTCATGGTACAAACCAGAGAGATCGTAGGATTCTATTAGTTTTCTATTGTATTACGAACTGGAGAGATCGTGGGATATCATTGGAATTTTGGATTTTTAATTATCTATTGATACGGTGCGATCGTGGTTTTCTATTATTATGGTCCGGCGTGACCATGGATTTCCCGTTTTCTATTATTACGATCTGATGCGATCGTGGATTTCTGGTCTTCAAATACTGGATTTCTATTTGGATTTCTTTGGTTTTCTATGGATTTCTGGATTATCCAAAACACGTCTTCCATAAAAAGGTATGTTTTGGAAGGTAAATATTGACCTGTCTTTTTATAAGGTTGTCATATATTGGATTTCCGATAATCAAAGTGTCCAGGACATGGGCTTAGGTGAGCTCGGATGTACTTGGTTGAAGTAGCAAAGCTCCCAAAGAATTGGGACTGGATGTTTAGATTTTCAGCTCGACTAAGCCGACCCAGCCATCTCGAACTGACTAACCCAGCTCAGTATAGTCACATCACCACCACCGAGTTTGCTTAACAAGTCGACTCGATTATGTCGAATCAGACTGTTTCAGCTGTGTCGAGCCGAACTCTGTATATTTCTTAAAGAATCCTTCAACCACTCGAACCTGATCAACGCACTACTATACAAAATTTGGATCGGTTGCCACATGTCTTGGTCGAGCTAGATTCATGATCATTTACAAATACACCACCACAAGGTCATTTCAATGGATCGTTCTCTTTCCTTTTTGGCACGGTGACGTAAGAACTTTGCAGCCATTAAAACACATTATTTTCTCTATTTTCTTTCACAGAAAACCAACTGCGTTGTAATCATACATTATAACAAAAGATAGATTACACTAAGTGGACGTATGCCTGATTGCCGAACCACTATAAAATTTTGTGTGCCTCTTTCCTTTACTGTTTCTCTAAAATTTGAGATTATTGTGATATGTGATTATTTCTATGATTTTGGTGTTGTATCTAGAAGTACCAAATTCCACGTCAATGGGTATGATTCTAAATTGTTAGATAATTATCAATATATAAAATAATCATCCAGTACATCACATATGATTGTCTTGTTGTTATGTTATGTATAATGAATAATAATCACGAACAAATGCTAGTTTGTTTTAGTCTTGTCTTGTTGCATCAATTGTTGATCGAAGTGTATAGAACAATATTTCAGTATACTATCTTAGGGTTTAGTGGATAGGCTGCATACCAGTCCATTTGCACTATTCTTACATATTTGGCCACCTCAGTCATTAGATCGTTTGCTTATATCTGCCTTAATCGAGAGGTGGTGGCCTACCATAATACTTTTCGTTTTTTCATATTTTGAGCTAGATATTACCCATGTTGATTTTTATATGCTTGTTGTAATTAAGATAGGAGGTCTAAGTAGATTGTTGTTTCTGTTTGATCCTGTTTACCATCCTACTGATATGTACACTATATATTTACCATATTTCGAGTAGTATTGTGTTTTTGTTGACACCGTTACTCTTGCATATCTACGGGACTATATCCTAGTTCATATAAGTATAGATGTTATGTGAAATGTTGTGTATATGGGTTTTCTCTTATGTATATTTGGTTCGACGTTCTTTTCAAAATTACGATTCAATTATGTCATCTTTTCAGCAGCGACTGATTTAAATCAACTACATACTATAGACTGTGGTTCATCTATCTTATGATCTCTATACATGGATCTTGATTTTGTTATCTCGAGGAGGTGAGATGGATGTCTGGATTTTGATATATGTTATCGTGCTAGCACTATGAGTATATGGCAAACGCATCACCACATTGTTCAACCTGTCATTTATGCAGTGGGGACATATTTCCCACGCATGAGACGATGGGAGCGTCTTTAGTTGGTTTCTCATGCCTCTGTTGGGGTTCGACATGACTTGATGCAGGTTCATTCTCAGATTGTTATGAGGTGCAAGACCAATATTTTACGAGCACTATGGTCTTCGTACTTGATTGCCTTGACATAAACTAATCAGTTGCACAATGGTCATATTCTCTCCATAACATACCAAATTGTCTTGCACACATCATCTTATCTCCCTATTTGGTATTTAGGAGAGAGGTGTTTATATCAGATCACACGAGTGCTACATGTACCTGACGAAACATCAGACTATTAGGTCATAGTATATACATAGCCTTAGACAAGCTGGATGGGAGGATACTTCGATATTATCATATAGGTGGATATTTTGATGCATATTGGGTTAGAGTTGTTCCTCGACACTACATGCTATCGGATTAGAATTGAGGAGTGAACGCGATCATATGGGTCCAAATCTAGTAATAGTAGATTCCAGCCACCAGCATTTACTTTTGATCCCACTCCATTATAGTACCCGCAGCACCCCCATGGATTTTGGTTTGGATGATAGTTTTAAAGCATATAATCTCAGTGGTACTATTATTGCATAGCATCAGTATATCCACCTAATGAGGATATTGTTGGAATCCTCATTCTTGGCTTGTACCGGCTCTCGAGGTAACCCAATAAATTATTGCGCATAATTATTGAAGTAGCATGCATTGAAATAATACTAATGATTACAGTACTCACCATGTTGGACCAAAATAAACGACATATTGTCGTTAATCAATATATAACGCTACTTCTTAATCAAATGCTCGGTCGACACCACTGGGAAGAGATACAGGCGATGTAGGTGCAGATCGATGATTCATAGGCTTAGTTAACAACTTTTCAAGTTGGTGGTAATAGTCCACTGTTGATTTTGATGATCTAGCCATTGATGATGCTGATGGTGGTGTAGTACATTTAGGATGGCTATTGATTATTACCATGGGTTATGATGTAGTTATGTATCTATCATTTTGTAACATTATATTTTGCTTTCCACTGTTGACACTATAAATGGTACCGATGCCCCTGAATTCATTTAAATATATAATTTAAATAAAGAAATAGTGAAATGAAAACAGTGGAAAGCAAAAACAAATGGTTCACAGTAGTTTAACATTGATAATCCTATGTCCACTTTCTCTTTCTAACTCTTTATTGCTATATTTTTTTGATTACCAGATTTCGGGTCGTAAACCCCTGGTTATAATGTCAAAAAATGAGCAAAATGTTACAAAAGCGTAAATGATCCTAAATTCTCCAATGCATCCCCTATTTATATGTGATGGTAGACTCAGATCAATAGGAAAATTAGCAGAGGAAGTAGGAATGTTGAAAAGACTGCTTATACAAGTTTGGGTCGGGTCACTCAAGTTTTGTGTTTCGGATCGATGCCGATCCTGGGCCAATCTAATGTACCTAGGCATAGGCGATCCAATCTAGGGATGCTTTCTGAACTAGAACTTGCATATGATCTCGGCACATAAATGTAACACCAAACCAATGCATCCTCATTAGGATGCTAATCTGAAGTTGATGGAGTCCAAACCTACTTGACCGATCCGAGATGTGTGAAGTCGAAGTTCCCTTGGTCGATCCGATGTTATTCGATCTGGGCTTCGTGCCTTTGAGTTTATCTTTTGGCTTATCTTTACGTCATTCTTTCAAGTTTGAGATAGCCAAGCTCAATGGTCGGTAACATTTTTCCCCTAAAGTACATCGTGTTGCAAATATAATGTGCTTTGAATCGAGTTAAACTTTAGTGTTACTGGAACGTGATTCTGCTTTTGGAATCGCTATTGACTTTTCAGAAGTTATCTTGATGAGGAGTCATATCTCTTCGAACAGTTGCGATGTTTAGTCTATTTTGGCTTATATAAATAGTTAGATGTGCCTTCGAGGCTGTATCTTAGTTTACTCCTGCCAAACCAAGTGTTTTGATTGAAAATCCTCGAAACTCATAGGTAACAATTCAAACTCAATCAGATTAAAAGGTTGAGTGCGTTCATTTGTCTAAAGACTTCGGCTCCTGGATATGTAAAATGCAACCAAGCCATTGTCGGGAAGAGTTGGTGCATACTTCGTCGCGTACGTGAGTAAGTCAAGCTTTCCTTTGTAATGCCATCTTTTTCATCATCCCTTTCTTTTTTGCATTCATATTGTCCTATGATTCGGGTTTAGGATTTGCATCTCGGATCGGTGTCGTCCTGAGATTCTCATGCCATTTGAGAGGAAACCGAAGAGCCATGACCTATGTAGTATAAAAGTTTATCGCCTTCTTCCCTTCTCTCACTTTAAATTTACTAACCCAATCCAGCTCGACTCAAGAAAACAACCTAATCTCCCTAGCTTCGTTAAGTACTTCTGGAACTACACCCATCATGTCTGCATCCTTCATTTTTGCAATGTGGCTTTAATCTCGTGCATTTTGAAGAGGTGGGTCTAAATCTTCCTTTAATCGGTACAAATAAAAATGATGAATATGAAATCGTGGATTTAGCGACATCATTGATGGGAGGAGATGCACCTAAAACTTAGGCTGGGCCCTTTATGATTATAGACAACGAAGGAGAGGAAATCTAGGGAGAAAGGTCTGAGTCTTGAGTTCAAATTCACGTGTTGTGGCACATGGAGGAGATAGAGGCAGAAATAGACATGTCAATATATGACTCTACCCATTTACCCAACCCATTTTACCCTAATTACAACCCTGTTGGGTCAACCCATTTATATTTTTTTATTAAAAGGATCATAAAAGGGTTACAATGGGTAAACCACTTACCCAAATAGTAAAAAAAAAATACTTTAAAATAACGATTTTTAAAGTTAAAAATGTCAAAATTACGAAAATACCCTTTATTTTGGAAAAAAGTGAAATTTTTTCAAAAGCTCCAAAAAATTATGAAATGAAAATTAAAAAAAATGAAGTATTTGAAAATAATGATTTTTAAAACTAAAAGAACCAAAATTACGAAAATGCCCTTCATAACGGAAAAAGTGAAAACAATGAAAAAATTTCAGAAAATCCAAAAAATTACGAAATGAAAAGTAAAAAAGAATTATTTTAAAAAACGATTTTTAAGCTAAAAATACGAAAATACACTTTAATTTCGGAAAAAGTGAAAAAAATGAAGAAAATCCAGAAAATTACGATACGAAAAGTAAAAAAAAATTAAAATAACGATTTTTAAAGCTAAAAATGCCAGAGTTACGAAAATACCCTTTATTTTGAAAAAAATGAAAAAATTTCAAAAAATCCAGAAAATTATGAAATGAAAATTAAAAAGAAGTATTCAAAAATAATGATTTTTAAAGCCAAAAAGACCAAAATTACGAAAATGCCCTTCATATTGGAAAAAGTGATTTTTTTAATAGAAAATAACAGACTAATTCTCATAATTGTGTGATGAGTGGTGACATTTTGATCTAATTTGTTTAACGTGATATTTCAGAATTTACAGCTTTTTTATTTATATTAGGGTTGTAAGGGTTGTAATGGGTCAACACTTTAATTAAGAAAGTCAAAAAGGGTCAAGCTATTGTATGTAGCTAGAGAGTCGGGTCAATTTTACTTGACCGACATATAACCATACCTCACCCTTTTGACACATCTAGGCAGAACCTTAGCTGCATCTCGATGTAGTAAATGTAGCGTAGAAGGGGATGCGATTATGTGTAGGAGTAAGAATTGATCTGGTGTAGAGATAGAAATGCAAAAGAAGGAAAAAAGACATGATGACCTAGATTGGTGTGATCTAAGTTAGTAGAGATTAGGATGATATGGATCGGTGAGGCCTTTCCAGGTGGTCAATATGATCTGAATCAATGACATAATGATCTTGCATCATATTGAATTTGCCTTGAAAGTGAGGATTGGCGAGGCTCAAACGCTCATAAATTTTACATACTTGAATATTCAAACTTATGGATAAACTTGAACTCGTAGGGTTAGCACATATCTAGATTTACACGCTTACTCGAACTTGTATGCCCGTGTATTATTTCAATAGCCAAACATTGATCCTCTGCTGAGCCAAATTCAAAATGCATGAGTTCAAGAATTGGTGAGACAGTCAGCAATGGCAGTCGCTCTAGCTGCAATTTAGATCACATCTTTAATGCTTTTATCTTGAATGTTTTTATCTTAAATTTTGGCACATACCTCTATGCCCAACACTTCACCGTACATGCTAAACTAGATCACGCTTGAGGGTACTGGTTATTCACTTTAATCGTTAATTTTTATCAAGTTGCATAGTCAATTGATCGGTGATGCTCTAATTAAGTTGCTAATTAAGCCGCTAAGAAGGGGATCAAATACAAAAATCCAGACATTGAATCCAGTTCACCCATGGAGTCAGATAGCGACCACAGAAATAATAAGTCAACCCGTTGGTCGTCTAACAAGTTATCGTCGAAAGAGGAGAAAACGAAATAACTTGTGCTTCCGATACTCTAGATAGGGTAACGCTTTTGGAGAGTCTAACCAATTTAATGCTTGCCACCATAGATGAAGCGAAACTTAAAAGACTACGCAACAAGCATCAAATTCCTTTTAAGAAAGTCTGAGTTTCAGGTCCAGGAGATAGGGAACATATCCCCCTTGAAGGCTACACATCATGCAATCATCACATGTGCACGATTGGTTTTTTCCCTCCATTTAGCTCGTACGTCCGAGACATCCTTTAGCACATGAGGCTCGCACCCATGCAGTTGCACACAAACTCTCACGCCTATCCGACTGCCATCGATGTCTTATACTAGGAGAACATCCATTAAGTTGCTTACGAACAACGATGTTCAATAACTATCCAACTTCGACTATTAATAACATCTTTCGTCTTTCACTTATTTTGAGGCAACCTAGAATAACCATATCTCGATCAACAACTGGAATAATTAAGCGATTTTAAATCCGATGGGTTCTACGTCTGTTGCCCATAAGGTTTTGCTAGTCGATGGCTCAACTAAAGTAAGTGCTCGGTTCAAATTGCTTACTCTATTAGACGAACCAAGTCACATGTCTTAATAAAAAAATTGTGACTTTTTGATCTAAGGAATCTAGCCAATTTCGCTAAGGAATCATTCGAGTTGGCACTCTCCATTTTGCAGGGCATCCCAGAGAAGCAACACAATTTTCAAAGTTGCTTCATGGACGATCTACTTTGTGGGTTTGATCTATTTGACGATAATAAAAATATTGGTCACGATGGTTCCCGATTGGGGGTGGTGGTGGAGATGAAGAACGAATCATCGTTGTTGTGCCTCCGGTCAAAGAGCATAGGGCCGACAAAACCTAACCAATTATAAAGGAAGGTGCCAGCAAAGGAATTAGCGAGGAGTGAGCTAAGAGCCAACAGTCGAGAAAGAGAAATGCGAAAACGTGCAGCTCCCCCCTATTGACACACCAGCTTCTAGGGGACTCATTTCCTAGAAAATCCCTCATCTCCCTTCGTGACATCAAGAAAGAAACTTCCATAAGCACCGATGTCCTATTTAAAGGCCTTGCTGACTTTTCATTGCAGATGGGATCCTATACTTTTCCAAATCTTGAACCTGATGACTTCTTTAACACCTCCAGAAAAGAAAATGTCCATGCTGATTCTGGAGAAATTATTACATCCAATAAAGTTTTTGAGTTTGTTCCATTCGATGGAACACTAGGGTACATATAATACGAGCATTACATGTCACAACACTGAATTATGTCATCGATTTCATTTTCTAACATCAACTCATTTTTCTTACAGGTACAGTGGGAAGGAGGCGCAACTATCCTCTAGCGTTTCTAAGGACAACAGTCAACCTAAATATGCCACCAACTATAAACGAGATAGTCGTGATGGTCGCAATAGAGAAGATTGAGATAGGAGTGTCAAGGATTACGTTCATCATTCTAGCTCTCAATCCCCAAAGACCGGGAGAATGATAAACCCACAACTGGTCGTGATGAATCTCAAGGCAATGAATAGTCCAAAGTATCGTCATTAATTCCTTTAAAGACCAATCGAGTAAAAATCACGCAAAGAAAGACACGGGGCAGGGGAAAAAATAATTGTTTTCTCCAACAAGTACAAGGAGAAAATTGACCAAAATTCTACGCCTCGAGGGCCAAAGCTTGCAACCCAGTAGGAAAGAAAGAGCTTGAAGCTCTTTTTCCAAGATTATCTATCTAGGTTGATCTTCCTTCCAATTATCCATTCTATCCCTCGAGAGTTCGACCATCAACTATCAGAGGGTGTGGAGACATATGTGATTAATAGTGTAAAATGGTCAAACCAGTTGGTAAAACTTTCGGATCTCATAAGATTAATGGAATTGGATATTAAACATTTGAAGCAGGAAGCATGATTCAGTAAAGGCACTCTAGGCGCTCTGGATAAGAAAGTGACAGAGTGTAAAACCGAACTAGATGAAGCAGAAAAGAAGGTTGTGACCATCAAAATTAAGCTTGAAGAGGGGCAAAAGTTATCTCGTGAAGGACACGACTCTTTATCTTCAAAAACCATATCTCTATTAAATAAGTGTGAGTATTTGACTCAAGAAAACATCTAACTAAGGCCGAATATAAAGAACGAGAGGGACACTTTTGCCAAAGAGATTGAGACACTTAAGGTTAAGTTTGTTGAGGCCAAAAAGATAAAAGAACAGCAGAAGAGGTTGCCCAATTAGCATGTGAGTCAGCCACCGATGCTAAACTTCAATATGACTATGAGTTGGATGAGCTTAGGGCCAAAGTAGCATAGGTGAAGAAAGAAGATGAAGAGCTTAATCCCTTGATCCTTGAGTTTACACCTGAGTTATTCGATATCAAGACTTGTCTTAGATTGACTATTACTCATATATGTTGGATAACGCTTGCGAGAGCCTAGTCGAGGATGAAAACCGTGCATCTCAAAGTGGGTCAGTGGACGAGTAAGAGCATATGAGATAATATTTGAAAGATCATGAGCCTTGGATTCTTGAAGGAGGCCGAAACTTATTGAAAGAGGAGGAGGAGGTAAATGACTGCATGATTGTGGAAGAAGGTTCTGGCATCGCTCAAGATACTTGCATGATTGGGTAATCATCTAGCCAAAAGGCTCAAACTCAAGATCCTTCTTTACAGCGTATAGTCACAAAGCCACCCAATGGTCAAGGCTTCCAAAGCACCGAAGGGTATATCCTAGAGTATTCATCCTTAAAAGCACCGAAGATCCTAATTTCAATTCCTTAAGACGATACTCTTGGACTTACTGAAGGTGATACTCCCAAAGTTATCTCATGTTTTTTCCATTGTTTGAAAAACTCATTATCGCATATCATAAGGCTATGGGCATACAAGTCAAAACGCTTGAAGCCTTCCAGAAACTAGCTATTGTCACTCTTCTTGCCATAGGTACATCGTACAAAATTCCATCCTCTGGCTTATAGGGTGGTCCTGCTACAGGCCCACAAATGCCATCAGCTGATGTTTTTGGCAAAGATGAGTACATAATTGATGCCTTGAAGGACTTGGGTGGAAAAGGAGCTCAAGTTTAAGGCGAAGATGACATAGTGTAGCGGAGAAAGTCTGGAAAAACCGTATCACTTAGCATGGAAGGACTGACCAAACTATAGGAATTGGAGCTAGTCATAATGAAGGAACCCAGCAAAATTATGCTAAATCCTCTCCATGAGATATCTCGAAGTTATATCGGTCATTAAGATTCGAAGAGCACGTCATCTAGGTCATACGATGTTGACTTCTCCGCAAGGGGTAAATCAACCCTCAGTAAAGGAAGCCGAAGTGGATGAGACAAAGGTTGCAAGAAATAAAAAAGGGAAACTATAACAACTTCAATTTCGATAAACTGGATTTTTCTTAAAAAACACAATCTATCAAAGCCCGAGTTGGCTTGTCTGGTATCCTGTAGAAAAGATAGAGATAATAATTATGTCAGAGCTTTATAAAACAACTCACGGTAATAAACAAATATAGCCTTACCAAAATAATAGCACTGTCTAACAAGTGTCCAAAGACTATCAAATCTCTGCCATAAATCTAGCATACAAGTATGTTATAAGAAGGGAGTCAGAACACAAAGTTCTGATGAGAGGACAAATTATACATTCTAAAATAACCCTACATATACCGTTTAGTTACATTTTCTTTATTAGATCGTTTGGGTTAATAGCACTCTAGGCTCTACACACACGTCAGACCCATCTACTCCCTCGGTAGATTAAACCTAATATAATCATAAATGTTGCTATACCCAACATCTCAAGGTACTCCCCATAGTACCTTCCTCGTACGGTCTCCGCCGTCATACCACGAAAATATCCACAACTTTCATCCTACGTCGAACCGCATACGGTAGTCTATATTGTTACGCCATGCAATCGCACAAAACTACCTTCAATATACTACGTAAGCGTATAGATCCTCGTATTTGAACTCCTCGGTCGAATCACATCTCAGCATGGAGTAATGCCCTAATATCTACAATACACCACCCAATGCGTGTATTTAGACCCTCACACGAACGTACTGCCTACCATAACCTGAGTCCCATAATAGAGCTGCATCGAATGCACATAACTCGGTCAAGAGCTTTCAATATCGGTAAAGGATAGCTACATTTGGCATACAATACAGATATTCACATATGGCCTATCTCTTTTCATGGTGGCTCTGGCCACGCCTTGGCCCTTCCCTCAACTAATGGAAGACTACATCAAGAGTTAATGGCGTGCCTCTAACAACCAATCTAGCATCCAATTTGGCATGTCCCTCACCAACATCTCGATAGTGAAAGAACGTTGTCTGTTGGATTAGCTCTTAGTTTTCTGCATCTCACTGACTGTCGATGACAGGTATCTGATGATTACTAACCTTCATTGGTCATGACCAACCTCCTCTACAAGCTAGGAAAATCCCTGAATCACTCAACGTCATCCGCCACAGCCTTCATACCGCCACACCATAATTGCAGTCATGGTATACTTTAGATTATGTAACAGACCTGCCTCAAAGCGACGACTTCATCTGCTTGTTCCTGAGAGGGCCATCTTAGAGTACCCTACCACGTCCTGCAGAAGCCTTATGCCTCCCTCCAGTCCTGTAGAATAATTAGTTGGACGTGCTCCACTCGTGTCTCCCGACCCCGTGATGATTTACTCCGTTGGGTTCTTCATCTCCATACGTACAGACCGGTTTCGGCACATCACGCTATCGCGTTATTAGCTCCTACGTCTAATCTTTTAGTCATGCGCTTGCTTTAACTTATCTTGTTTATAATTAACTTGATTATCCATATATTCACTTTTAATTCAAGTTACTTGGTTCATTAGCCCACAATTGACTACTTACTTTCTTTAATCAGCCATATGCCACCGAAGCAGACTTCTGCATATTATTTATTACATTTATTAAACTTAATACTTCCAATTGTAAGTCTATTAATAATAAGCCTACTTTATCCTTTCTCGTTTAATTATATCCTTATCTTACACTGTTACCACCACCGATGTTTTGGGTTTGCTTATCAACTTAGTTCCCTTAACTAAGGTTTATTAATAAGTTATCTTTTCATTATTAATTATAGCGTACATGATAATTCTACTTATCCCTTGGTCAAGTCTACCTATTATACTTCATTCGCATTCATATAATTAATTATATAGGTTATATTCCCCGTTTCATCGCATTTTCCTTAGGTTCCTTAATATGAACCATCTTTTACCGTTGTATCCTTTATTTATTTATTGTCTTGTACATTCTTATTATTTTAGAAAAATATTTCACACAACCCATTAGATTGGTTAGCGGAAAGATGTAAAGATCTATTTTCAAAATGTACATCAACTAAGATTCGTAGTTGTAAGCTATATCTTTTATTTCATTGTGGACATACATATATATTTTATTTAATTAGTGCTCTATACGGTAAAAGAACCCCTATTTCACATTAACCCCCTTTTTCCTTTCTTTTCTTGCAACTACGTTCTCAGTGATTTTTGTCGTTATGGAAACATACCCATTTTTTTATCCATTCCAACTAACTCAGTCCACTACTAATTTCCCTTTTTTATTTTCTAGGTAAGATATTAATTCTTGTTTATGATGTACCATTTCTAATTACTGTAAATTTTTATACAAGGTTAGGCATACCAATTCTTTTACCGATATTTCCACAATTCATTATAATTCTTTTTAAAACATATCCAATTTATCATTGAATAACAATCTTAAGAATATACGTATAATTACTGTCAAATTCATAATTTCAGTATTACAGTAATTTTCAACCCAAACAGGAAGTTAATGGAATAGATTCGTACAATAGCTTAACATACATAGGGAATGGATTATATTACAATTACCACAAATTTCAATTATTTGTCATGGTAAGAATTATGAGGACTGTAAACGATAAATATACCATTACTAAAAGGTATAATTTAAATCCACTCATCTGACTGCTTTCCAACTCTTGAATCTAATTCAGATCTGCTACCCCATGGTTTTCCTAATTGAATCTAATATTGAAATAACCACAGATTTACAAATCTGATACTAAAAGAAAAAATTCCTAAAATTTAGATTCACAAAGTTTACCTCATGTAGATAAGAAATATGAACACCTATATTGTAGATTTATATTCTTTGTCTTCAAATCTTGAATTAGAATTCCTAAAAACTAAAATTCTTATTTCTGTAAGATTTAGAGAAGAAAGAATATGGTAGAGCCTTGGCATCATCTTAGAAAATATGAGTTGGAGGCTAGCCTCTGCTAGTCTATTTATAGGTGCACAAGAGATTCTGGTATGTTAGATTAAATATAATAAAATCTGAACTGTAAAGATCGAAAATATAACATTAATTGGCTCCATTATGGGTCGACCTGGACATGGTGGGCGACCCCGTGTGTCGACCCACCTCTTAGGTGTGTCAATCCCTGGGTCGACCTGTTAATTTTGCCGAAATTAAATTTTTGTCTAACGTTGCTTGTAACGTTTCTTTTCTTGCTAAATATTGCTATGTAAATTATTTTATTCCATTCGTGACGCATAGTTAATATTTTAATTTCAAACTTATGCATATATATATATACGTATAACTCTTCAAATCTTTGTCCGTTAATAGATGTGCAATAAATGTCATTATTAACGCTATCAATTCATTTATTTCTTCCTTTTTAATATATATATATATTAAAATTTCAAATGCAGCTATTCTCTCGCATATTTTTCATTCATTCCACATTTATTACTTTCAGCCCTTAAAATACACTTAATTTTGAATTTATGCGTATATATTTACACATAATTTCATTTCTTTTCAAAATTTAAATGGGGTTATGCCGACATTTAATTCTTACTCATTTTGATTGATTGCAAGTTACTTATGGATTTCATATTCATATACACACACACACACACACACACACACACACACATATATATATATATATATATATATGGTACTTTTGACATAGGTCCTTATTAAGGTTTAAAATACACGAAAAGCCCTTCACTAAATTTCAGTGTAAATTAGGCCCTGTTTTTTAATCCTTGATTATTGTAGACATATTAGCAACATTTCATAAAAGTTGCTGACATATCATCAACTTTTCAGTACACGGTATGAATGTAGTTGACATATCAGCAATTATTTACAAAAGTTGTTTACATTTCAACAATATTTTTTCGCTTTTCTGTATACTATATAAAAGTTGCTGAGATATCAACAATTATTTATAAAAGTTACTGATATTTTAGCAATAATCTTTCCTTTGTTTCTGGAAAGCGGGGGCGGATTTACAATGAAACTTTATCAACGAAAGTTATTGACATATTAGCAATTATTTATAAAAGTTGCTGATATATCAACAATAATTTTCTTTGTTTCTAGAAAATAAGGACCGAATTTACATTGACACTTTGACAGTGACAGGGGCCGGCTTTACAATATGAATGTATAACAGGGATGCCTCCCTAATTTTCACTATAAATATACATGTACATATATATACTCACCTATATGCATAATTTTTCTTATATGTGCATTCTTATATATTTTTCTCTAATACATGCATCTCTTTAGTCGTCCCCCTAAAATTAAAAACATGAGGTTGGCGATACTCAAACTCCTAACCTCCACCTTGGGAAGTGTATGTCTTACCAACTCACCTAACATAGCTTTTTTTCACAAGACTAAAAACATTAGTAGTTATTGTTCTTTTTTTTATGTTCCTCTTATTTTTAACGTTTATTCTAAAACTTCATTTAAAGATATGTTTTTTGTTCAAAATCCATTTTCTTCAAACCATAGGTCTAAATTGATCAGAAAATCGCCATGGATGCAATAATGTTAATTTCGTGACCAAATTCAAAAAAAATTACAAATTTTTATTTTATTATTCAATTAAAAATGCACGGTGTTACATTGTCCCACCCTTGGGAAATTTCGTCCTTGTTGACACCAAAAATTGGTACAACACCCAAAGAAGGGGTTTTGTGGAGAATAAGTGAAGATAAATGGTCACAAAAACTGAAAATAGAGGAAATCACACGCAAGTTTATAGTGGTTCGGCGTTAACAAGCCTACGTCCACTTTATAATCTCTTATATAGTTTACCAACTATTACAATCAGAATAACTATAATGACAACATCACAAGATATTGACAAATATTCAAGAACAGAAAAACTACTTAGTTTCCCAAAGTCCTTTTTTTAGTCCAGAAAGGGTGTTATAGGTGATACAACACTTAAGTTGGTTGGGAAACGTGTAATCTGATCCAAGATTATAGGAGAACATGAGGAGGCTTTCTCCCCCTATGGAATCGACATGATTTGAACTTATAATGACACGCGACAATCGATCCGATCTATTCGGACAATCTGGAATAGGTGAGGCCGAGTGAGAGCTGTTCTTTATTCAAATATTTGGTTTGGGATCAATCATGGCTTGATTCGGTCAGTCCGATAATGGCGGGTTCTAGCCGAGTTGCATGTCAATTCTCTGCATTAAGTTCAACGAGATTGGGCCAAATCGCTTATTAGCCGGTCTATCTCTAGATAACAACTATCCAGTTTAGGTTTTCTTGTCATAGGTTCATGATACCGATGAGCCTTGGTGGGCTCACCAAAAGGCCCATCAACACTTTGTCCCCCAAAATATGTTGCATTGGAAATGGGGCATGCTTTTTAAATGCTCATATTGGATTATTTTCTCTACGTTGATCATAAAACAAAGGTCGGCTCGAATCGCCTCCTTGTGAACCAAAATTGATCTGTCAAATGCCTTGGAAATACATGCTGGCTCAGGTAATTATGAAGCTTGACTGTCATGTGTCTTTTCAATGAAAATTGGCCTGTTCACGGTTTAACACGTCGGCTGAGCCTGATTCGGCGGTCATATCATCTAAACACGAAGAGTCACCCTATTGTTATTACAAAAGGATGGCCCACTTCTCCTCTTTCTTTTTTACTTTCGCTTTTTATCACTTTTTACCCCCAAATTGTTTTACAGTTTCAAAAGAAAAAGAAAAATCATCATCTTCCCCAACCAAGATCGTCCTATCCATCGATTTATCAGGTACGAGTTAATTCTTCATTCTCATTTTCCCAATGTATGTTGATGTGATTTCCACACATCATTTCTTCTTTTACTGTCTTCTTATTACGATTCGAGTTCCACGTGGTACATGGTCGAAATCACCAGCGTCGGGTCGTCGTAATCGGAGGCGATGCGGCTGTTTGTAGCAATTCTGATACCATTATGGTAAAAGTTGATATCTTGAAGGTTTCATTATCAAGATTATGTTGAATGATGTAGGGTCCTTCCCACTTGGGTCCCATATGTACGAGAGTTGGAAAAAACCACTTTAGGACAAGATCACCAACATCGAAGGTCTTGTGTCGAACCTTCTTACTGTAATATCATGCAACCCTCCGTCGGTGGGCTTCGGCACACAAGTTAGCCTTTTCTCTCTTTTCGTCAATTATATCCAGCAAGTCCAAGAGAAGGGCTTTGTTCGATAAAGGGTCATAGTATGTAGTTCTATGGGAAGGAAATTCAAATTCGATGGGAATGACATCCTCGGATCCGTAGGACAAAGCGAAAGGAGTGTGTCCAGTAGCAGTCTTATGGGTGGTCCGATATGCCCAAGGAGCTAGAGGAAGCTCGTCGACCCATTTGCCTTTAGCTCGTTCCAGTCGCTTTTTCAGGATGGATTTGATGATTTTATTAACTACTTCGACTTGTCCATTAGATTGTGATGAGCAACCATGGTGTATTTCTTCTCGATGCTATACTTTCCACAAAATCCGCTGAATTTTGAACTATCGAACTTAGTCCCATTGTCTGTAATAATAGTCCGAGGTATCCCATATCGGCGTATGATATTTCTTACGATGAAGTTAATGACTCGCTTTATTCTTATCATGTCATCTGTTCAGTTTTAGACCACTTTGTAAAATAATATACTGCCACGATCGCGTATCTTGCCCCCCTTTTGAAACGGGCAGGGTTCCAATGATGTTTATCCCCCATACGGCGAATGACCATGAGCTAGCAATTTGGGTGACCTCGGTTAGCGGGGCTCATGGAATCTGCGCAAACCTCTGGCACCTATCACATCGTTTAGAGTAACTGGCCACATCTTTGCCGAAAGTCGGCCAGAAATACCCATACCGCAGTACTTTCCTAGCTAGATTTTTCCATCTGGTGTGCGTGTCGCATTAACCTTCGTGTACTTATTTCAGTATCCTTTTAATATCATCATGGGCTACACATCGGAATATGGGCACGGAGAAACCCCGTCTATAGAGCTGATCATGTTGGACAACATACCTAGATGCCTACCGTACAATAGCTTGTCTTTCATTTCTTTTCTCGGGAAGTGTGTCGTATTGGAGGAAATTCTTAATGGGAGCCATCCAAGATTCTCTTTAAGGCTCAGCTTCAGCTTGGTCGATCTCCATCTGCTCGGTGCTCAGTCTCTATGGGAATCAACTCCGTTTCACTCGGGTTGTATGAACTAGCAAGCTTTGCCAACTTATCCACTTTTTGATTTTCTTCCTTAGGAATGTGAGAGATGCTATATCGGTTGAAATTATGTAACAAGTTCTCGGCCTGATTAAGATAGGAAGTCGGTCGAGCTCCTTTGGTTTGGTATTCCTTCCGAACTTGGAATACCACAAGTTGTGAATCAAAAAAAAATCTCAAGTGATGTTATTTTTAGGTCCTTCTCGAGTTTGAGCCTGGCAATTATGTCCTCATACTCGGAGTCATTGTTTGTTGCCAAAAATTCCAATCTCAGGGCATAATAAATCGATTGCCCCTCAGAAGATAATAACACCACGCTGGCGCTCGAGCGTCGGTCATTACAAGCTCCATCCGTGTACAGTTTCCAAATGTCTGACCTTGGCTCGGTATCTAGGAGTTCAGTACTACCCTCTGAGTCCTCATCTTCCAGAGTTATAAATTCAGCTATGGAATCGGCTAGGGCTTGCACTCGGATGGATTTCCGCGGAACAAAAGTCAAATCGAATTGGCTTAACTCGATGTTCCATTTAAGCAGCCTCCTGCTAGCCTCGGGTCACTGCAGGACTTGCCGAAGTGGTTGGTCAGTGAAAATTTTTATGGGGTGAGCCTGGAAGTAGTGCCGAAGCTTTCTTGAGACAATTAATAGACTATAGGCGAGTTTCTCGATCTTCTGGTAGTTACGTTCGACCCTTGTCAATTTCTTGCTGACGTAATAAACTGGTCGTTGCACCCGGTCTTCTTTACGGATTAGGACCGAGCCAATCGTGTGTGTGGATACTGCTAGATATACAAACAATTCTTCGTGATCGATTGGTTTAGATAAGATTGGGGATTTCTCCAAGTGGTCGAGCAGGCTTTGGAGGGCTTCGACACGATATGGTGTCCAAGCCAAGTTCCATTTTCCTCTTTTAATTAATTCAAAGAAGGGTAGACATTTGTTGGACGCCTTAGAAATAAATCAACCCAGTGCTGCTACCTTACCTGCCAAGCTTTGAACATCCTTGATCGTTCTGGGTTCCTAAATTCACTTAAGGGCCAAAATCTAGTTGGGATTGATTTCGATCCCTCGAGAACTAACTATGAAACCCAGAAACTTGTCTGACGCTATTCCAAAAGAACACTTAAAAGGATTTAATTTCATCCCATACCTCTGGAGGATGCCAAATATTTCTGACAAGTCATTTACGTGGTCGAATGATTGTCTCGACTTTACCAGCATGTCGTCCATGTATACCTCAATCGTCTTCCCTATCTGATCGTGGAACATCCGGTTGACCAGACATTGATATGTGTCCCCAGCATTCTTCAAGCCAAACGGCATGACTACATAACAGTATAGTCCAAGATCCGTTATAAAACTAGTATGCTCTATGTTTGGGATGTGCATAGCAATCTGGTTGTACCCCGAGTAGGCATCCATAAATGATAGGAATTCATGACTTGCAGTTGAATCGACCAACTGATCAATTGTAATGGAAAGCTGTCTTTAGGGAAGGCTTTGTTCAAGTCAGAAAAATCGAAGCAGGTCCACCACTTCCCATTAGCCTTTTTCACAAGCACCGGGTTAGCTAACCGGTTAGGATAGGTCGAGTCCCAAATAAACCTATTGGCTTGTAGTTTTCCAACTTCCTCCTTCAGGGCTGCAGACCTTTCTGGGCCAAGCATTCGCCTCTTCTGCTTTATAGGGGTATACTTCGGATTAATGTTGAGGGATTGAGTTATAACGGAGGGTGAGATTCCACACATGTCAGCGTGGGTCCATGCAAACACGTCAAGGTTTGCTCAGAGGAATTCAGTCAATTCCCTCGTCCGGAGGGGATCAAGATGAGACCCAATCTTCATAACCTTAGTAGGGTCGTCTCTGTCAATCGAAATCTCTACGGTAGCCTCGGTTGGGATTTCCTTCCAACATCCCAGTTCTTCGTCCTCTCTTGGGTCGATATCCTCGACTTCACGGATGGACGGTCTCGACCGAGATGTTGTCTACAGTTGCTATGCTTCTTTCCCCTCCATAGGAGGAGAGTATTCTTCAGACTCTTTGCTACTCTTACTTCGTAGCTTTTTCCATTCTGCCAAGTAGCAGGCTCGTCTCGTTACCTGATCTCCTCGTATTGTCCTGATTCCACCATCAGTCGAGAATTTCAAAAGAAAACACCAGGGAGTGATACATGCCCTAACTCAGCTCAGGCGGCCGATCATCCCAGAAATGCATTATACTGGGAGTTGATGTTCATTACAACAAATGACAGAATTCTAAATCTTCGGCGGTTTCCATCTCCCAATTCTGCAGATAGCTTAACCTGGCCGACTGGTTCAGTAGATGCTCCATTGAAACCGCGTATCTAGCCAGTACACGGCTCCAAGTCCTTCAGATCCAGCTTCATTTGGTCATAGGTTTGTTTAAATAAAATGTTTACCAAGCTTCCATTGTCGACCAGAACCTTTCGCACCGTAGCTGGTTGGTTGTTATCACCGGTGGATCGACAGTTGTAGCCTCTATGCCGATCGACTCCCGATCACGGAAGATGATATCATTGGTCATCGTCTTTCTTTGCTTAAGGACTTGCAGCTTCGGGGGGACTTGCTTCTACAACGTCCAGGTGCTTTGCATAATTTACAAAATGCTCCATGGACCGGACGGTGTAACCTGCTGGGTGCGGTCCTCCGATAATGGCGTTAATCACAATACCCTTTCGCTTCACTTGGGCAGTGGCTCGAGGCGTTGCCTGACTTTGTTTGGACGCTGAAGTCCCTTTTGCCTGTCTCATGGGGCTGCTTTATATTCATCAAAATTTCCTTCTCGAATTACCTTCTCGACGATGTCCTGAAGATGTCGACATTCATTGGTCGTATGTCCATAAATTTCATGAAATAAACAAAACTTCCCAGTCGTCCGCTCCTTCTCAATATGTTCACGTAAGGGCGGCTTCTTGTACTGGATTGTACTATAGATATCAAGATAATTATTCTCCAGCGTGTCGTTCAAGACTATACAGGTTTCGAAAACCTAGAACCGGGGTCACTTTTTGGCATTCCCTCTTTGTCCAGGGTTTCCACTGGCTTCCTTCGATCCCTCACCATTCCGCTTACCACGATTCCCAACATTCACTTCTACCTTCCCTAGTTATCCCCAGATTGTTTGACTTCGGCATTGTTCTGGATTGGTTTGGTAGATACATCTTTTGACCCATCCTCCTCGTCTAGTTGTGCGTCCTCCTGCCTCAGCCGGATGTTGGCCTTTTCATAGAATGTTTCAATCGATGTGGGGGGCTTCCCAATTAAATACTTTCTGAACTCTGTTTTCTTATCAATGTCGTCGACCGTGGCCATCAGGACAGTTCCATGATTAGGGTTAACTTCGGTGGCAGCCCGGTTGAATCGATTGAGATAGTTTGTAAAGGATTTGCCTCTTCCCTGCTTGACTGCCGAGAGAGCCATGACATGCTTTGATTTGGAGGCATGGAGGCGGAATTGATTCAAAAATTTCTCACTTAACTCTTTAAAGCTTGGGACTGACGTTGCAGGAAGACGGATGAAACACATGAGTGCTACCCCACTCAAGAAAATTGGAAAGGCTTTACATTTGATGGTGTCTGGGGCTACTGATACCTCCATATGCCATGAATATATCATCAAATGTTGTTGCGGGTCAGTGGTACCATCGTAATGCTTCATTTGGGGTATATTTAACCTTCGAGGGAATTCATCCTGTAGTATGGCTTCGTGTCAACTCCCCAGTCCTCATTCTTGTGCCCCCGCTGTCATTCATAATCTGCCGCACCATGATCGTCAAATTTAGAGGAATGACTGTGTCTCGATCGGCTCCCTCGACCGACCGACCTCTCCTGGCCCTCTCCTTCGACAACGTCGTCGGACTTACCGCCTGTACAGTCCTTCCTCCTCCCTGAGCATCTCGGTCAATCACAAGAATCCGCGGGGGAGGGGGATAAATAGGAGGTCGATTTGCTTGAATGGTATTTAGACGAGTAGGCGGAGAGGCACCTCGATTAGGTTGAGCTGCGAGGTCGACGGCCTTTGTCACGGCTAGATCGGCCTGGGTTTTAACTTCCATCCCTGGTAGATCTGATCATCCTTCCAGATGCAATTGACAGATATTTTAATGGTCGCCGAGGTAGATGTCGGTCTCTGCTTCCCCCGGATGATGATAAGCTCTCTGAGTTTTAGTCTAGCAGATGAGGGGAGACTTAGTGATCCCTAAGCTCCTGAGTTTGACGATTCCTGAACTCCTCAAATTGCCTCGATATGCGGTTTTTATCCTGCCACATGGTAGAATTTGTCCGAACATGGACCTTCAAGCTATCCGTTTTTTCCCGGAGTTGATTCAGCACAGTTATGAACTCATCTCGGGTAGCGTAAGGTGTGGAAGAAGCGGGATCTGTTACAGAAGGTTGCACTAGAGGAGGTAATGCAGGCTGACTCGAAGTGGGACCGGGAGCATTCGATCCGCCGACTGCCAGCAAAAGTCCCAGTTTAGGGTTGCTTCCCGGTATTGCGGGTCAATAACTTAGAAACCATGAATTAATGATATCTAAAGAGTTGTGGGATCTTTTCTCGGACTTGGTAATCCGAAAGTAGAGAAAAATAAGTTAAATGCTGAGAATATCACTTCTCAGTGACAGCACCAAAGCGCTGACACCAAAAATTGGTACAACACCCAAAGAAAGGGTTCTGTGGAGAATTAGTGAAGATGAACGGTCACAAAAAATGAAAATAGAGGAAATCACATGCAAATTTATAGTGGTTTGACGTTAACAAGCCTACGTCCACTTTATAATCTCTTATATACTTTACCAACTATTACAATCAGAATAGCTATAATGACAAGATGACAAGAGATTGACAAATATTCAAGAACAGAAAAACTACTCAGTTTCCCAAAGTCCTTTCTTCTGGGTCCAGAAAGTGTATTTATAGGTGGTACGATACTTGAGTTGGCTAGGGATACGTGTAATCTGATGCAAGATTATAGGAGAATACGAGGAGGCGTTCTCCCCCTATGGAATCGACATGATTTAAATTTATAATGAGACGTGGCAACCAATCCAATCTATTCAGACAACGTGGAATAGGTGAGGTTGAGTGCGAGCTGTTCTTCATTCAGATATTTGGTTTGGGATCAATCATGGCTTGATTCGGTCAGTCCGATAATGGCGGGTTCTAGCCGAGTTGCATGTCAATTCTATGTATTAAGTTCAACGAGCTTAGGGCAAATCGCTCATTAGCCGGTCCATATCTAGAAAACAACTATCTAGTTTAGGCTTTCTTGTCATAGGTTTGTGATACCGATGAGCCTAGGTGGGCTTGCCAAAAGGCCGATCAACAGCCCTCGAAATTTGATAAGGGTAAAATTAAGTAATTCCTTTCATAATTTACGACCATCATGTGTACATCCAATTTTGCATCATTTGTGCACTTGTGCAAAGTGCAACACAACATAATAAAACATGAATGCAATGAATGCCTAAGCAGTCCTTCTATATGAATGCAAATTTCCTTGAAAACCTGTTGAAAACATGATGCACACAACCTTAATATACTGGCAATTTTTATATGAGTGCAATATTTTGAAAATCAATCTTTTTCATCAAAATTTTCCTACACTCTTATAGAGCAAGAGATTTCGTCCAATTTTTGCATCCAAACCCTACCTACCGACTTTAGATTTGCGAATTACATAAAAGTTTAATTTTCTGAATTCAATTTCTTATGTCGGAAAGAGGTAGAAAATTACTCATTTTCCATGCACTTTTGCGTGACCTTTTCCCCCATCCTTGGAAAGCTAATTTTACAAAAATTCCTATTTTCTATTCCAAGCAGGGTTTGTATAATAAAATCTTAATTTTATTTTTCCAAACTTACTTTGGAAGAATTCATTTTCCTTTATTATTCTTTATTTTTGTAGTTGTCATCATTGTTTTTCTTTTTAGCTATATCATCACGTTTTTCTTAGCTTATTTAACTTAATCCACCAATCTAAGCTTAATTTTTGATAAGCCTTCTAATTCTTTTAAAACTAAAATAAAAAAACAAGCACACGACACAACTACTATCAAGAGCTAAGAATCCTAGGACCATCTCACCATTGGCAAAGAAAAGTCCAAACCACAGGATTTGAACAACTCGTTTTCCCTTTACCATCTACTTGTCGCAACTAGTCCTTGCTATGTACTAACAGTCTTTTCCAAGCAACAACCTAGGCTCTATAGTGCTTACACACTTTACAGGAATTGACTATTATTCCAAAATAATTCTCGCTCTCTACTTTATAGCCTCAAAAATATTCCTCGTCTTTCCTAGGTACTAATCCTTACCTACTCCATAATTTAAAAACGTGGTCTGACTTTATCATTTTTTTTCCTAAAATTAAAAGCTTCAAAACTTCATTTTACTTCGTTAAAACTTTTTTTTCCAAGCCATAAAAACGACATCTCATAATAAAACACATTTTTTTTTCAAATCACGAAAACTAGAGTAAACAGGGACAACTATTTCTCAATTAATTTCACAACAGCTCATTATTATTATGTCAGTTCAATTACTTACAACTAGGTGCTAACTTCTAAACTTATCCTGAACATCTGCTCTATTCTAAATTTAAACAACTTATTTTGTCCACCCTCCAAAGTTGATGTCAAAACAATTGTCAAAAATTCATGTTAAAAGAATATATATTTTCAAAATTTTCCTTATTGAGAATTTTAGTTTTTGTCAAAATTCAATCTTTTCTATGTTTTCTTATTCAAACTTTATAGCTTAAAAACTAGTGAATTATACATGCTCTATAATGTGCACATTTTTTTGAAATTATTTTAGATAAAAAAAATCATAAGAAATTGCCATTTCCATAGTATACCCTACATTTTCCCCAAAACTCAATATGTACTTTTCAAATATGTTACACATATAATTCTTTTTTCAAACTTAAAAAATACCTCTTTTGTTTCAAAAATTGTTTCTACACAATTTAGCTAGAACATGTTTTTAAAATGTAAACTTTTAAGGTTAAAACTTGAAAAACAAACTATCACCGAGAAGTAAGAGTGGAAATTAGACCCGACCTGATGGACCTGGACCCGACCCAACGGGTCTCGGTTCTAGGAAGGTCGGGTTTTGTCGGGTCTTAACTATACATTTCAAAAATCTGGACCCGACCCGAGCTTCGGTTCAGGTTGGGTCGGGTCGGTTCAGGTCCGGTCCAATAATAACACTAAAAGAACATATATTTTAATGCTTTTTGGTCAGATCTTTCGAGTAAGGTTTGATCAGGTCTTGACGGTATTTTTCATTACCTAAACCCGACCCGAGACCCATTAGGTTTGGTTCGGGTTTAGGTCTTTTCAGGTCAGTTCGGTTCGGGTTTTCGGTTCTCGGTTCTAATTGCCAGCCCTACCAAGAAGCTTTTAAAATTTCAAGTTCTTAAAAGTTAACAATGGGCTAGACTCAAAGTGGGTTTCTAACTTACTTAGACTTCCCTAAATATCCCCACAAAGTCATTTCTCTAATATATATGTATATATATATGTGTGTGTATATATATATATATTCCTAATCAATTTTTCTTTTTACTCTTTCCTTATTTATAAGGCTCTACTACCAAACCCACAAATCTGAAATACTAACATTTCAGATACTAACATATGAGATCTGTCCTTTTACATTACAAAACATATTATACAGTTTTCAACCAAACCACCTAAGGGTCTCTGATTTTTAAATTTCTGTAACCATTCCTTTAGTGTACATAACTGATATGCCAACTCTTTTCTTATGCCGCTCTTCCTATTTAGTGGGTTCTTTATGGATCTAGGTGTGTATATATAATATTTATATTTTGAAAATACAAATACCAAAACTCGGGCCTCTGTAGATGAATCCTAAACTTGAGCTCTGATAACAGATGTAACAACCCGAATTTTGATAGATCGGATTATTCTCAAAAATCTATATCTACAGAGGCCCGAGTTGGCTTGTCTGGTATCTTGCAGAAAAGATATAGATAATAAATATATCAGAGCTCGATAAAACATCTCATAACGGAATGGATAAAATAAAATATTCAAATGTAGCCTTACTGAAATAACAGCACTGTCTAATAAGTGTCTAAAGGCTACCAAATCTCTGCCATAAATCTAACCTACGAGTATGTTATGAGGACAGGGCCAGAACAAAAAGTTCTAGTGAGAGGACAATTTATACATTCTGAAATAACCCTACATATACCGTTTTGTTACATTTTCTTTTTTATTAGGTTATTCGAGTTAATAGCATCTTAGGATCCACATACATGTTGTACCTATCTACTCCCTTAGCAGATTAAACCTAATATAATCATATATGTAGCTATACCCAACATCTCAAGGTACTTCCCAAAGTACCCTCCTCGTACGGTCTCCGCCGTCACACCACGGAAATATGCACAACTAACAGCCTACGTTGAACCATACAAAAGTCTATATCGTTAAGCCACGTAATCGCACAGAACTACCATCGCTATGCCACATAAGAGTACGGATCCTCGTATCTAAACTCCTCGGTCGAATCATGTCTCAACAAGGAGTAATGCCCTAATGTTTACAATACACCACCTAATGCGTGTATTTAGGCCCTCACATGAATGTACTGCCTATTATAACCCGAGTCTCGTAATAGGGCTGCATCTAGTACACGGAACTCGGTCGAGAGCTTTCAATATCTGTAAAGCACATCTTAATTAGGCCTACAATACAGATATTTACATATGGTGTGTCTTTCTCATGGTGGCTAAGGCTCCACCCTGGCCCCTCCTTCAACAATGAAATACTACATCAAGAGCTAATGGCGTGCCCCTAACAATGAATCTAACATCCAATTTGGTGTACCCCTCACCCACGCCTCGATAGTGAAAGAACGTTGTCTGTTGGTTTAGCTTTTAGTCTTTCTGCATCCCACTGACTACCAATGACAGGTATTCGACGATAACTATACTTAATTTGGTCCAGAATAACCTCCTCCACGAGCAAGGCAAGCTGCCGAATTATCCAACGTCATCCGCCACAGCCTTTTGACTGCCACACCATAGTTGCAGTCAAGGTATACTCTAGATGGTTCAACAGATCTACCTCTAAGTGATGACTTCATCCAGTTGTTCCTCAGAGGGCTATCTCAGAATACCCTACCACGTCCCGTAGAAGCCTCGTGCCTCCCTCTAGTCCTGTAGAATAATTAGTTGGACGTGCTCCTTTCGTGTCTTCAAACACCGCGATGATCTACCCCGTTGGGTTCTACATCTCCATACGTATGGATTGATTCCAGCACATCACGCCATCACGTTGTTGGATAATAAGTCTAATCTTTTAGTCATGCGCTTGCTTTAACTTATCTCGCTGCTAATTAACTTGATTGTCCACATATTCACTTTTAATTCAAGTTACTTAGTTCATTAGCCCATAATTGGCTGCTTACTTTCTTTAATCAGCCCTATGCCACCGGAGCAGATGTCCGCTTATTATTTATTACATTTATTAGACTTAATACTTCCAATTATAAACCTACTAATAATAAGCCTATTTTATCCTTTCTTATTTAATTATAACCTTACCTTACACTATTACCACAACCAATATTGTGGGTTTTCTTATTAACTTAGTTCGCTTAACTAAGGTTTATCAATAAATTATCTTTTCATTATTAATTATAACCTATGTTATAATTCTACTTGTCCCTAGGACAAGTCTACCAGTTATACTTAATTCTCATTCATATAATTAATTATAATAGGCTATATTCCCTATTTCATCACATTTTCCTTAGGTTCCTTAATATGAACTAACTTTTACTATTGTAAACTTTCTTTATTTACTGTCTTGTACATTCTTATTATTTTAAGGAAATATTTCACATACCTCACTAAATTGGTTAGCGGAAGATGTAAAGATCTTTTTCCAAAATGTACATTAATTAAGATCCATAGTTGCAAGCCGTATCTTTTATTTTCATTATGGACATACATATATATTTTATTTGATTAGTGTGCAATACAGTAAAAGAAGCTCTATTTCACACTAACCCCTTTTTTCCTTTTTTTCTTGCAACTACGTTCTCAGTAATTTTTGACGTTATGGAAATGTATCCATTTTTCCCCATCCCAACTAACTCAGTCCACTACTAATTTCCCTCTTTTTATTTTCTGAGTTAGATATTATTTCCTCTTTCTCATGTACCATTTCTAATTATGTACATTTTTATACAAGATTAGGCATATCAGTTCATCTACCATTATTTCCACAATTCATTGTAATTCTTCTTATAACCTATCCAATTTAACATTTAAAAAAAATAAGAATACAACATATAATTACTGTTAAATTCATAATTTCAGCATTACAGTAATTTTCAACCCAAATAGGAAGTTAATGGGAATAAATTCGTACAATAGCAATATTCTGAACATACATATGGAATAGATTATATTACAATTACCACAAATTTCAATTATTTGTCATGTTAAGAATTACGGGGAAAGCAAATGATAAATATACCATTACCAAAAGGTATAATTTAAATCCACTCATGTGACTGCTTTCAAATTCTTGAATCTGATTGAGATCTACTACCCCGTGGTTTTCCTAATTGAATCTAATATTGAAATAACCATGGATTTACAAATATGATACTAAAAGAAAGAATTCCTAAACAATCAGATTCACAAAAATTGCCTTACGTAGACAAGAAATCTGAACACCTATATTGTAGAAATATATTCTTTGTTTTCAAATCTTAAATTAGAATTCCTGAAAACTGAGGTAGCGTTCGGTTTGCATTTTTTAATTTTTGGTTTCCGTATATACAAAAGTACAAGCAACATACACATATCGTGGAAAACGATCGTTTCACAAAATGAAGTTAACACACAAAACACTTTTTTTTAATCATTTTCCATATTTTAAAAAACAATGGAAGAATGATAACAAATTCATTCATACACCGTCCTGTCCTCTTCGCCTTCGGTCTGTCACCTTTGCTATACTTCAAATCTTCACATCTTTCATAATTGTCTTCGAAAACTCAAAACTCAAAACATAAAATAAACCGAGCGCTACCTAATATTATTATTTTTGAAAGATTTGGAGAAGAAAGAAAATGGCAGAGCCTTAGCTTCATCTCAGAAAATATGAGTTGGAGGCTAGGTCTGCTAGTCTATTTATAGGTGTACAGGAGATTTTGGTCTGTCAGATTAAATTTAATGAAATTTGAACCATAAAGATTGAAAATATAACGTTAATTGGCTCAGATATAGGTCGATCAGGACCCATGGTAGGTCGACCTGTGTGTCGACCCACCTCTAAGGTGTGTCGACCCACATATGGTCTGGATCGACCCATGACCTGGGCTATTAACGTTAATTTTGCCGAAATTTAATTCTTCTCTAACGTTGCTCATAACGTTTCTTTTCTTGCTAAATATTACTATGTAAATTATTATTTTTCCATTTATGATGCATAGTCAGTATTTCAATTTCAAACTTATGCATACACACACACACACACACACACACACATATATATATATATATACATATGTGTATAACTCTTCAAATCTTTGTCCGTTAATAACTGCACAATAAATGTCATTATTAATGCTATTAATTCATTAACTTTTTTCCTTTTTAATATATACATATTCAAATTTCATATGCAACAATTCCCTTGCCTATTTATTTATTTATTTCACATTTATTACTTTCAGCCCTTAAATTACACTTGATTTCAATTTTTGAATTCATGCGTATATATTTACGCATACCTTCATTTCTTTTCAAAATTCAAACGGCGTTATGCCGACATCTAATTCTTATTCATTTTGATTGATTACAGGTTACTTATGGATTGCATATTCATATACACACATACATACGTACACACACATATACATTTATATATATATACCTACCTGTATATATATATATATATTATTTACATTCATATATATTTTTCTCTTAGAACATGCATCTCTTTAGCCGTCCCTCTAAATTAAAAACATGACGTTGGCGGGACTCAAACTCCTGACCTCCACCTTCGGAAGTGCATGTCTTACCAACTCACCTAACTTAGCTTTTGTTTACAAGACTAAAAACATTGGTAGCTATTGTTCTTTTTTTTGTTCCTCTTATATCTTCTTTTTCACGTTTGTCCTAAAACTTCATTTAAAGATATCTTTTTTGTCTTAAATCTTTTTTCTGCAAACCATAGACCTAAATTGATCAGAAAATTGCCACAGATGCAATGATGTTGATCCTGAAAATTTGACAAAATTTTATTTTATTATTTAATTAAAAATGTAGGGTGTTAGGTTCATATCAAGCTTCCAAAAGAACCACATCTTAAAGAAACCAAAGAAATAAGATGTTATGGAATCTTCTGCATAATTTTCTTTTTGAATTAGTATATTTCTTGGTCGTCGATATGCAAGCACGACCCTCACTTTTGCTTAGAAAACCCGAACTTTTGGTTTTCAAGGTTTTGTAAATAATTTATTTTATTCCTTTATTTTCATGTCTAGGACATTTTATGATTTTTCATTAAATGTACTTACAATCTTGTTTGTATTTCCTGACATAAGTTGCATCCATTTGCACCCAAGTTTGGGCATCAGGTTAGTACACAGTACTTAGACCTGGTCAAAATTTTCAACTAAAATCAAAAGGAAAAGAGGAGTTTACCGTCTGAAGTCATAGCATTGCATGTCACTGGGACATCGCCTTTCAGTTAGAAATTAAGCATTGAATCCTATGTCTAAGTAGGGACATTTTCTGTAATCCTTTATACTGTCTCGTCGCTCGTTCAAGTTAGAGTTATAGGTTAAGCATTCTCTTGGTGAGCCATTCACATTTACTTACTAGTTTATACTCAGCCTCGATTCTTTGAGGTCTAGAGTCAACAAGGTGAATGGTTGGATCACATTCGCTTTGGCATCTTTTCTCTACCTTTAGTCAAAAGCGAGGATCATTGCTCAAACGGTCAAGGCATGTCCTAGTCCATCTTGCACTCCACTTGTCAAATCATAGGATTGGGTTAAAGAATTCTCAAGTAGTTAATCGATAATTTCCTACTCTTAGCTTACACGTTTCTTGTTCGTCAAATTGTAAGAAAGAAGGATTCAAAGGGTGGTCAGCCTATGCCCTTTTGTGCGGATGTCGGTATGCACTAGTCGTATTATAGCATTTAGTTATATGATTACTATAACAAAGACAAAGAGCATTAGAAAACTAAGAGCATTTATTGATGATAGAGAAGAGCTCACACCTTATTTCATTGTCTAAATACAAACTGCTAAATATAAGAAATGAAATGGTCAAAAATAATAGCTAAGTAAAATAACTTATGAGATGTTGTACACTCCATGCTCTTGGTAATTGATCGCCACCAACATTCGTTAGCCTGAAAGCTCCATTTTCTAGCCTCCGTTGGATGATGTAAGGTTCTTTCTATTTCAAGCCCAAATGGACAGGGCTGAAGAAGACACGCTTCAAGACGAGGTCGCCAGCTTTGAAGGTTTAGAGCTAGACCTTATTGTTATAATATCTGATGACCCAAGGTTGATGTGCAACGACTCTTAACTTGGCCTCCTCTTTTTTCATCAATCGTGTCGAGTGATGCCAAAAGGAGTGCTTTATTCGTCAATGGGCCATAATATATTATTCAATAAGAGAGGACTTCTAGCTCAATTGAGATGACTTCTTCTGAGCCGTGAGCAATAATAAATGGAGCATGACCAGTCGTTGATTTGTAGGTAGTTCTATAAGTCCAAAGGGCTAATGGTAGTTCACTGTCCCACTTGCCTCTGACCTTTCCAAACACTTCTTTGGAATGAAATTAATAATTTATTAACAACTTGATCTTGTCCATTTGATTGTGGATATGCGACTGTTGCAAATCGCCTCTCGATTTGATGACGTCGACATAAGTCTTTAGATTCGACATTGTAAAATTGGGTCCCGTTGTTGGTTATGATGGTTCTGAGAGGACTAAACTGATAGATAATGTGTTGGATGACAAAATTCATTACCCTTTTAGTCGAAACTGTAGTCAGTGGCCCAACTTCTATCCACTTAGTAAAATAGTTCGCTATTATAATGGAATATTTCACACCACCTTTGAAGATTATTAGAGTGCTAATGATGTTGATAGCCAAAATTTCAAAGGTTCATGGACTGGTCATCAGGTAAGATGAGTTGGTGGAGCTCCTAGATTTTTTGCAAAGCTTTGGCATTTCTCACAGCATCATGAGTAATCGGCACATTTCGATTAACGATAAGCAAGATGTAGCTATACTAAAGTATTTTCTTGGCTAAAGTTTTCCCTTTGATATGATCATCGTACTCCACCGCACGTAATTCTAGTAAACTCGTTCTGTGTCATTATGGGCTACATACTGAAGTAATGGAATAGAAATCCCTTTTCTATACAACATGGCTTCTTTGATGATATATCAAGTGGCTTCATGTATGACTTCACGCTTCTTGCTTTTTCTATCAGGTAAAGCACCATGTTGTAAGAAATTATTGATAAAAGTCATCCAAGATTCCTTATAAAGTTCTGTTGTTAGCACCCAATCAACTTCTATTCGGTCTATACTCGGGGTACACAATGTTTCAATCCGGACTAATCCCATTAGATGAGAATTTCCTAAGCTAGCCCACTTTGCCAATGAAACAACTTTTTCATTTTGCTCATGGAGAAAATGCGTGATGTTATAATGCTCAAATTCAGATAGTATTTCATGGATCCAATTAAGATAAAGGGCAAGTCATGCCCCCATTGGCTTAAATTTCCTTCTTAGCTTTACATATTACAATTTAGGAGTCAAAGAGGATTTGTATCGAATTTTCCCCAACTGCTTAGCAAGCTTAAGCCCAACAATCAGGGCTTTATATTAGGTTTCATTACTTGTCACTGGATAGTAAAGTTCTAAGACACAATAGATCGATCATCCCTCAGGAGTTACCAAAATAAATCCAACGCCAGAATGCTGATCGTTTTGGCTGTGGCCCCAATGCATAAACATCTTTCGTTGGATGGGTGGTGGTTCACTACTTTCTGTCAAACTGTCTGGGCCAGTAATTAGGCAATAAAGTTTGTAAGCCATTATCCCTGGATTGCCCTACGAGGGATATAAGCAATGTCAAACTGGCTTAGTTCAATGTCCCATTTAAGCAGCCTTCTAGATGCCTTAGGTCGTTGAAGCACCTATCGTAGTGGTTCGTTGGTATACACCTTGATCGAGTGAGCCTATAAGTAGTGACGGAGCTTCTTGGAAGAAAATAACAAACCAAAAGACAATTTTTAATGCTTTGAATAGTTCACTTTCGCCGCTTATGGTATCTTGATAACATAGTATGTTGATCGATTTGGTGTTCTTCACATATAAGTGTGGAGCTAATGGCATGCAGAGTCACACCAAATAGACAAACAAATCTTTTCGATTAATTAGCTTTGATAGGATATGGGGCCTCCCTGAGGTTTTGGAAACCTTTGGCACAAACTTGTGTTCGAGCAAAATTGCACTTTCCCCTTCTTGTTATGTTAAATATAAGGATGCACTTGTCAGTTGCCCTGGGGATAAATTGCTCAAGGCAATAACTTCTCCATTTAAAATTTGTATGTCTTGTATCTTGGTCGGAACATGGATGTCTAGAATGGTAACAATTTTCTCAAGGTTGACTTCAATAAAAATGAATGATGAAACCCAAGAATTTCCTTGATGCAACACCGAAAAAGCATTTCAAGGGATTGAATTTCATGTCATATTTGTAAAGAACACTTAACATCTCTGCTAACTGATTAACATGGTTGTCCAATGGTGTAACGACTCATATTTTACGTATCGAAGGATCGTAAAATAATCTATTTAATTCATAAATGGTCGTGTAGTCCTAATATTATGGGATATGGTTCTCTGGGATGTTGTACATATCCATGATTTTTCCTCTTATGCTTGCTTACCCCTCAAGAATCATGTTTTAGTCATAGATTTTAATAGAACCCAAATATATGCTTTAACTTGCCTCATTGATTTTGGATGGTGGTTGGCCATTCCATAGAGTGGTCGCATACGGTTTGAGAGAAATTTCAGTTTGAAGTTTTGAATCCTACCGGATAGAATTAGAGAAATGCATATAGGATGGGATTAGCAAGTGAATTAGTCCAATCATCATCAATTGTAAATACACACTAAAGGGAGAGATTAGAAGCTTTCCTACTCATTCTCAAATTAGGTTTGGGCTATGATGTACTCTAGATCATTATAATTCTCTATATCTTAATTTTGCATCTAATTATTCTTAATCATCATTTGGAAGATAGATCCACATTGAGAAGATTAGATCTCATCATTTGATCATTGAATTCTGCATTTCATTGTTGTCCAAGATATACATGTATTCTATTTGATTGAACTGTGACATTAGGTGAGGGATATTGGTCTCTCACATGTCTAGATTGGATTATATACTATGATTAGGAACTTTTATCGCTTATATATAAATTAACTATAACATTTTATCATATTTATTAATTTTGGATCTAGGAAAACCCTGGATAATCTATTTATGTCATGTTAATTAATTTGTTAATTCCAATATAATTGGTGAGTAATTAGCCAAGTTTAATGTTAGACCCATGATTATCTTTAATTGATTCATGTTTATATGTGACTGTATGTTTGAAATTTGAATATGACTGAAATTGGTTGTAGTTACTGTTTTAATATTTGAATTGTTTGCTATGCTTGATTTGGTTGTTAGTATATGCTTGAATTAGAACTTAGGTTGAAGATTGGTCTATATTGGGATCAAAATTCATTGGAGTAGCATTTAACTTGGAGAATAGGATCTGTAGAATGCTTAGGAGGCATATAAAAATTTAGGTGGGAAATCTCGCTAAGTACATGGATCGATATCGATCCATAGGGGATGGATCGCGATCAATCCATGCAAAAGAGTGACATGGATGAGCGACTTCAATAGGAGGATGTTGGGATCCCTTAAAAGTTACTATGATGATTTGGTGAAGATTGGATAGGTTAAGAAGCACGTAATGGATGGATCAACTATGAAGAAGATGGATGGTAACATCTTGGTTTAGAGGCAACGACTTAATCAGAGGCACCAAGGGAAAGTGTGAAGAAGATGCATTGAGGACTTTGCCAAGAATAAGCTAAGAAAATGGATCGATGTTGATCCATAGGGAGTTGGATCGGTATTGATCCATCAAGGTGTATTGGATAGAGGTGCGAACCATAATGGAGGTAAGAGCTTCATCAGGAGGTTGTAGGAACTTATGGTTTGTTGATTGCTTCTACTGAGAGAAAGTTATAGGCTATTGAAGTTGTGACTCTTATATCGTGAATTCGGGGTGGAGTGGTCGAACGAGTGCGATAGGGTGCACGAGATGGAATAAGACCGTTGAATAATCGACTCGTTTGGGTAGGACTGAGACCTTAACATGGAATTGTGGATGGTTCTTATATGCTTGGGAGTTCTAAGATATTATTTATATCTTGGAGTGTTCTAGTAGTCCACTCAAAGAAGGGGCATTATGGGGACGTCCATTTAGGCTAATTGTGATGGTCATGTATCCTATATCACTTAGGAAGTGGTCTATGTGTTGGACGCTTGGGCCTTGAAAGCAAACCACTTAAATATGGAGTTTCGCAAATACAGTCGTTCAACTAGAACCGGGGTATTCCATTAGCCCCCGGCATAAGTGAGGTTGGTCATATTGTTATCAATGTATTCAAGGTGAAATGACCCAAACTCGCCCTTACGGGAAAGCCCGGATTGAGTCGAGAACACGACAAATCAGAACACAAATAGAAGAACATTTCATTGTTGTTACAACAATTTACATCAGAGTACAAGAATGTAACGGAGTATGAATAAATAATACACAATGGAAAATATCAGAGATTTAATACATTACATAGCAGCGGAAAAATAATACATAACACAACTGAAAGAGATACGTGGATATAGAGCTTTCCGAATGTCACTCCAATTGTAAACCAAGATCCTGTGAATATAAATCTGCAAAACCAAAACTACTAGCTGCCCGTGTGGAAAATAGGGGTACCCGGAGTTTAGGTTAAAACAGTAGACTCCAGGTCAGTCATGTGACTGGTGTGAGAACTAAAACAGTTATTAATTTGATTTTAAAATTAGGTAAATCAAGGGACCACGCTGTATAACACGGAACAGGTTTACCGTTAAGAATACCAGTGCATAAAACAAATAGCACAATGCTAAATAAAGAACAATGAAGCTATTATAAGACTCAGGTCCCATCACACAATGTAACGCAAGCCGGAGGATAGAGTTTTACTTTATAATAGCCAAATATGCTTGGTACGCGAAATTTATCTTTTATTATTACTATAAGTGAAGGAATCAACTTCAAATATAAATGTATCAATCATAGACGACATATATAGTGCCCTATCCCACTATGTCGCCATACTAGGCTCTACAATTAAAACCGAAATGTCACGTATTGGAAATTGGATTCCATCATGAACCCAGGTAAGGGATCGTCCTTACCGAATTCGAGACTCTCTAGCCCGAGCCTCAGGATACAGCCGCAACTGCACCTAGGAAAATGCAGGGCCGGTCTACCCGTGGGTGGATTAGTAATCCCTGAACAATACGTTTCCCCATCCCGTGGGGCGTAAGTCTGCTCAGTATGCCGACCATGTCATCCATCGGCCCCGTAATGACCGATATATCCGAGGTACCTCACTTTCCAACAACCACATAAGTAAAAATGTCTGGGCTCCATACCATGACACCACTCCTAGCTAGAAAGAAACACATGTCCTCCCTACCGCCCTTCATCCCGTTTCTGGTTCATACCGGGGTGTGAAGCTCGCGAATTAACGCTATACACAAAGCTATGCTATTTAAAGCTGTGCTTTGATCATTAACCACAAGACCTTGATTTTCAACAGAAGCCTTGATCATTTGCATCTCAGCATGCTACATAGGCAATTCACGCCATGCGACTGATGTCTATCGATATATAACCTCTGAGCTCGTACGTCTCAGAGAAGGGTGTTAAGCAAGAGAATAAATTCTCCGCCACCAAACAGATATATATTTAATAGAGATCAATCAACACAAAATAAAATCCAATGTCAGACACACATCCATTTACAAGTTCGTTCTGGGTCTAAACGAAACCGGAGGCACCTTATTCCTCGTCCCATATGTCCAATACAGGAGAGTGGTCCTCGCATATCCGGTCAATCTCCAAGTACGTCTGGACGATCACCACTTATTACCTTGTCTTGGGTGTACCACCCAATCAAGACATCAGTAATCATCCAAATGATGTGAAAAACTCTGGTCTTCAACCACCGTCTTCATCGTCGACTCATCGTTAAATCAGTTATTCAGAATGGGTATAAACTCGGCCTTTTCGAATAACTCGCATATATTATAAACAAGTGCTACACAAACACAGCATACGCCTCATTCCAATTCAGAATATTCCTTTATTAAAATATTCACATCTTTACGGAAAGGTTCCCGTTAATTTTATCAAAGATAAATTCTTTTAAATTTAATCTTTAACCTTCCTTTGGATATCAATTCAAACCAAATTAAGGTTTATCCAAACTAGTCGGGATTAGCGCACCTTACCGAAGTAATCATTTGTTTTATTTCCTAATCCCAACCTATTCATCCCATGGATCAAAACTGGTAATACTCCATATCTAACACCATAGTGTTATCGGTAAATTTAATTACCATTCCACATTCAAATCTAATTAAAGATTTAACTATCGTCTCGAGTAAAACTGGTGGTACTCCATTCTCGATCATTTCCCAAATTTGATAATTTAAATTATCATACTCTCATTTCAGTCTAATTAAAGATTCATTAAAACTTCACTTAGTTTAAATCTTCTTAAAAATCAATTTTAATGACTATTTAACTTTGGAAAATCAAACATGCCACATCGACTATCTACACCGTACCATTGGTTTCTACCGATATATAACCTCTAAGCTCGTACGTCATAGAGAAGGGTGTTAAGAAAGAGAATAAATTCTCCACTACCAAATAGATATATATATATATATATATATTTAGCAGAGATCAACGAATACAGTTCGAAATACAATGTAAGATATGTAATCCTGTCTTTACTGGGTTAAAGAACTAATGTCATTTAAAACACAGTTCACGATAAACCCAAAATCACATTCCGTTAATTATGGAATCTTCACGGAAAACATATCAATATATATAATCGATATCAATTTCTGTATCCGACTAATAATATAAATGGAATAACGACAAAGCCTTTTAAATTCCATGTATATTAACAGTCTTACTCTACAGAAGCTCACTTCGATTATTACCAAATCGAATTCCATTCCAATTTATTTTATTAAATTGGAAAACTTTACTTTGGAAATTTTCCTTTAAATCTTAATAAAAAGATTTATAAATTCCAAATTACATTTCACTGTCAATCGGGTTAAAGAATGAATGTCGGTAAAAACACAGTTCACAATAAACCCAATTCACATTCCATTTTATTCTAATTACTAAATATAATTGGAAACTCTAATAATTTTAATTAAAAGATTTATTCTTTTCTCAATTGGGTTTCAGAACAGTGTTATTTAAGACAGCATTCACGACAAACCCAAAATCCCATTTGATATTAAATATAAGGCTCTGAATAGAAATTATATCGGCTTATATTCAATATCAAATTCTGAAACAAACAAATATCATATTGGAAATAATGATATAAATATATCTTCCAAATTTCCCTAATAATATCCGTATAATCATGAAATCCAACATCGAAATATTCCGAAGATGATTTCCATTCAAATCCACTCCAATCCATATATTGGAAATTCTGGTTATATTAAAACCCATTCTCAATCCAATTTATTTATTTAAAAATAATTAGATTATAATTCTAGTTAATAACTAGTTCATTTCGATAAAAATATATTTTTATCTTTTCAAATATGGAATTTTTCATCCCAATTCTTTCCAAATCATTTATTATGATTTTACACAAATTATAAATATTTTTAATAATTTTATTAAGGCCCTTTCAGTCGATTTTTATAAACGGCCATCGAACTGCATTTACAACGACCTTTTCCAAATTTGATTTGGACATACTTCCAAATCCAACTGTTAGATTTCAAATATCTTATATTCCTTGGAAAGCTCTTTTCGACACGAACCCAACGATTTAGGTTTTAGGAGAATCCGTCGGTCGGATCTCCCGTAATATCAATTCGAAGTCATGGTTGAAATTCGCGAACGGCAGCGGCGCGGCGCGTTCTATTCAGGCCATTAATATATATATAATATATGTTATATATATTTCGTTGATTTCCATTTAAAGCATATTTTATAAATCGTTTAAAAATTCATTTCAAAATGATTTCAACTTCTTTTCAATTTTCAAATGAAATTTGAATACTTCTTAATAAATTCATTTTAAATTCATTTTAAAACAATTTCAATTTCATTTCTAATTTCAAATCAAATTTGAATATTCCTTTATAAATTCGTTTTAAATTCATTTTTAAATGATTTCAATTTCATTTCAATTTTCAAATCAATCTTGAATATTCTTTTATAAATTCGTTTTGAATTCATTTTAAAACGATTTCAATTTCATTTCAATTTTCAAATCAAATTTGAATATTCCTTTATAAATTCGTTTTAAATTCATTTTAAAACGATTTCAATATCATTTCAATTTTCAAATCAAATTTGAATATTCCTTTATAAATTCGTTTTAAATTCATTTTAAAATGATTTCAATTTCATTTCAATTTTGAAATCAAATTTGAATATTTCTTATCATTATAATATTAAAATGATAATATTTTCAAAATATCTGATTTTGATTATACACTGAATATTATTTAAAAATATTCTTTAATTCTGAATTGGAATCAGACTCAATCAATTACCATATAATTTCAGTTATATGGATTTCAACATCACGTGTATACAACAATAATGATAAACAATAATAAAAAATTCATGCAACATCCAGAGTGCATTTTACAACTGTATAAGCATTAAAATAAATAAATAACGCTTATACAGTCTGTCAACCCATCGATTGACATACCGCTAATCATTGGGATCAGTGTATGTCAAATATCATCCCAATACCTGTGTGGGGGGTTTCAAACAACAAAGAAAGATTATTATTTGTGCAGTTGGGCGATTTGTAAAATATTATCGTCCCAATCATCATCAGTTAAATATGTGTACATAAACAAACCGTCTGGCTTGTAAATGAATATTTATTTTATTTTATTTTTGTAATAGTTTTATATACATTTTATATAAATAATTTTATATATAACAATACAAATCAATTACAATCCACAATACAATTCAAACAAACAGTCAACCATGGTTTGTACAAATAGTAGTGTCGGGTGCTGCTAAGCACCGTCTACAACCTAGTATTTTTTTTTACTGTAAAATATTTAGAGTGAGAAGAGTTCTCACAGTCGGTTTGCACTCCGCCAGTTTTATTTCTGAATTTCTGAACGGGTTGGAATTGATTTTGCCTGAAATTGTAGCTAGCTACAAACTGGACCCGGTTAGTCTTGTTGTGAAGCTATCGTCCCCACGATCGCAACGTGACTGAAATCGTTGAATTTCATCGCTGTTTGAAAGAGTTACAATGATTTAAACATTGAATACTTTAAGATGGAAATTAAATTAATTAATTAACTAATTAAATTTTAATAACGTTATTAAAAATATTACCTCCCTTAATCCTTCTTCTGGAATGATGTCGGCCTCGCTCAAAACCCTTCTACCTCCGTCGCAACCAGCAGGCGCCACCAGACCAGGATCTGACGCCACCACACTGACCAGCGACTAGAGGCGCGCCTATAGCCAGAGCGCCGCTGCGCTCGGTGGTCCCCACTGGCAGGAATTTGGCAACGAACGGGAGAGGTTTGAGAGCTGAGATCGAACAGACCACTCAACGATAATCTCTCCAACAAGTATAGATTGGAAGAGGGGGAAAAGTTCTTCAATTTTCACTCAAGAATTTCTGAATTTCATTGCATGAATTGAAAGAAAAATAGATCTGAAATTTTGAGCATAACCGCCGAATATCGCTAAAGAGCGACGGCTTCAATAAATTAGGGTTTTTATTTTTTTTCGATTTTTCTGATTGGCCCGGCTATTTATATAAATAATTTATTTTATTTTTTTATACCAAAAATACTAGTTTATAGCTACGAACTCCAAATTAAACCCAATGATTGTCACCCCTAGTTAAATACCCCCATTCTGGACGTAATAGGATATGTTTCGTAAGCCAATTCGACTGTTTTAATCAGTTTTTCTTTAAGTTAAAAATATAAATCAATATATATTGAATTTAAACGTACATTTTAATTTCAAGGGCCACATACTGACTCCAAAATTCCAGAAAAATATATTTAGCTGTGTTTTGATGATACGGTCCTAACAAAACTAATTTCGTCGAATTTGAAGACTGTTTGAAAAACGGTCATTTTCCAATCGATTAAATTCAAACTAAAATTTCCAAACGCGCTTAAATTTAGTGCGCTTACATATTAATTCCAAAAATTATGAAAATTGGAATCTAGTAATAATATGACATTCCAGATCCAAGCGAAGTGGTTTCGTCGAAAACGGAGGTCATCTGCAAAATGGATATTTTTATGGGCTATATATTAATTAAAATATATATAAATTCCATAGCGACTATTCTGAATTTTAAACTGGACTTAACTTTTTATTTTTGTTATGAAATCTGGATTTTTCACATTCGTTAGAAAGATATAATTAAAAAGATTCAAATATTTTTGGTTTTACTGAAATCCCATTTATTTTGAATCATGTACATTCATTTAAAATTTGAAACCGAATTTTTAAACTATCGCGCCATTTCAGGCTCGTTTTGTAATTAAAATAAATTAGTACGTTCTAACTTCAATTTAAATAAATTTTTATTCGTTATTATTTGATATAGATTATTTTGAATATTCAAAATCGGTTAAAATAGCTAAGATACAAATTTTAAATTGGTTCTAAAAATTCGGGTTGTTACACAAGGCTTTAGAAGGTGATAGTTAGGTTTTATTTTATGGATGTTGTGGTTGCTACGAATGTTCTCTCTTCTTTCTCTATGTAGGCTATCACTCGTAAGATACTAAAATAAAGTGGGGGATTAGGTAAAAAAAATTGAAAAACACTACGTAGATTCTTCTTTCCTATTATATGTAATATTCAACCATTATTGTGTCATTTGAGTAAGATATTTTACTTAGTTATTGTGTACTAACTCTTTACTACAAGGGCATGTCTGATGTGAGAAATGAACATGTTTAGATCATATTTTGCAATATAGCAGTTTATAATCATTTATCACTCATATTAGACTGTTGTCTGGCCGAAGATTTTATGTTTCCTTTTATTATCTTAGGTGCTTATCGATAATGTTGATGAGTAGACTAGGTAGCATGTTGGTGATGCGGTTGCAAATCGGGAGACGAGCTGGAGGCTAAAGTATTATTCTTTTTTGTAGACATTTGTTTCCCACTATACTGGTTGATATACTCTGAGAACTGTAATGAGGCTTGATGTATATAGAGATTTTTGAGATATAAAATCGGTATTATTTAGGTTTCTTTCCTTGATGGTCGTCTCATATCAACCTGGCATGGTTTTCAATGCAAATTCCTTGTCATCCAGTGTAGATGGCATGAGGAGGTCGTCAAATTTGGTATAAGAGCTCTGGTTGTTTGATTTGCTAAAGTTTTAGAGAGTATACATGTAAGAGATACGTAGTTATAATAGATTCTGATGTTAGCTATATAATGGTGTAGTACATTAGCATACATTTGAGTACCATTGCGGCTTTTATTTTTTAGATGCTAATCATTCTTATTTCAAATAGCGATTGAGTTAACTTATGTTCGAGAACAAATTAAACAATTGAAAACAACTATTTAATCCGTTCGGCTTTCCTAAACAACAAGGGTTGTTGTAAAGGATGTCAAACTCTGGAACCAAAATTATTTTAATTAATAAATCCAATCAAATTATTCCTAGAGTTTGATTGATTGAAGATAATAGAAAATAAAGAAAAATATAGTTTTTAATAATAAATGAAAGCAATTAGGGAGCAATAACATAAACTAGATTAACATGAATTAATAACCAAATAGATTAATATAGATCTAATTCATATTTCTGTCACAAACATAAATCAACGATGATTAGGTTTCTAGAAACAAATATGTGAATAACGACAAGTATAGCCAATGCAGGAGCTAAGCTCTTAAACAACCATAGGCTATCAGGACAGATTCACTATTTTATTTCTAAAACCCTAAAAATTAAATCCAAATCTGATAAGCATTAGATCGAAATCGAATATACCCTGTGAAGGAGCACAACTCTTAAACGACACAGAATATGAAGGTTCAGATTTAGATCTATATACATGAAGTCCTAATCTCTTTGGCAATGTGATTTATATTGAATCTAATTTAAGCGTCATCACCCCCTAATTAAAGAGGATTAGCTAGATATAGCAAAACGAGAAATAGGGAAAGAAAATAAACAACGTAAACGTAAATAAAATAACAGCTAAGTAGAGAAAGAGAAGAATTTTATTCCAAAAGAAGAGTTACAGAATAAAACCCAATGTGTCTTTAAATGAATGAGATACAATATATTTATAGCTAAAATGTCAAAGACTAATTGGCTAATTACACAATGTGGGACTAAAGATTTATCCCAAATAACACATAAGCCAGTGTGAACGCAGCTGTAGAGTGAGAGGCCTTGCAAATGAGCCAATGTGAACACAGCACGAGTCTTCAATGAGCCAAATCTACCTAACTGAACTCTATTTGCAACCGTTCTTTAAGCTTTAAACTCTTCAAGCTTTAGTAATTTCAAAATTCACTCATTTTAAGCAAATTCTTCATGCTTTATCCATCAAATGCTTTGAACTGTGCTTTTTATCAACAATCTGAAAACACAGCTATAAATACACAATATCAATTATTTTAAAGGGAAAACAAGATAAATAAGCGAATAAAATATACGCATTTACGTGTATATCAAATACCCCACACTTATCTTTTTATTCGTCCTTGAATAAACTAAACAAAGATATGTCACACTTTCGTAGGAAACACGATTGCATTTAGCGTATGCAACAAGCGGTTAAACCCCTAGGTGTCCCTAGCAGGACGAGTGTTGTCTCTTGAGGATTTTCAGTGGATACTACCTACAAAATCCAAAGTGTCTTAAGTACGCGGATTAATCAAATGATATATTTAAGGTCTTTTACATTCCAAGGATTTCATCTAACTTTAATAATAATGGTTTAGTCCCAAATTGTCCATCCCATTATTGGTGCAAAAATGAACAAAAATTTTCAAACTGAATCGTAATTCCTTGATAACACTGTAATTGCCTTGAAGGTTAAGAGTGTGGTGTCATCCAAAGTTCTACACATCGACAATGTGCACCCAATCATTTGTTCTTTTTTTTTTGTTGAATAATTTTGCACTAGTGTAACTGTAATGTATTGGATGTGAGTTATGCATAGATGAGGAAGAATTTTGAAAGTTCTAAAAATATTATGGATAAGAGGGCAAGTGTATCGGTTGAACTTCAAGCTACAAAAGATAAAGTAATACTAAGGCACATATGGACGTTTTGTTTCCTTTCATCTCCTCTACTACAGTCCTCGTTTCTAAGTACGGTATGATGGATGTGGATGGAATGGAAATGATATATAGTCAAGAATGATGAATGACTATATTATTCTCGGAGATTTTTCTTCATTGCATTTTTTTTGCATGATGAATGATGGGTGGAGATGGAATGGAATGATACCATATATTATTTCATTTGATTCCTCCTCTACTAAGCTAATCATAACCAACACTTTATGAAAGGAAAGTTTTGTGCCCTAGTTACTTTACTTCTATAACCCTAATTCAAAACACAAGTCTAGATTGATGTAATATAAAAAGATGAAAGGAAAGATAAGCAAAGTTTCGTAAGATAGATAACCCATATAAAATAAGATGTGGTATATGGTTATCCTACCTTAAAACAAGTGCGAAGTGGGTAGTGTAATATTAGTGTAAAAGTGACGTTTTCTAACCTTTAACAATAAAAAAGGTTCTTGAGTATACCAATATAAGAAAAACTTGCCGAAATATGGATGTAAATCGACTATAACTTGATTTTGAATAATGTGGGGGTATCGAAGAACGCTACAATGAGTCATTTCTCCTTAATTGGGCCAAGTGGATTTTAAAACTTACGAATTGAAAATTTTGATGAAAAATATTATGCATGAAAACGAACTCAGAAAATCCAACAAATGTAGGTGCAAAATCATTTTTATTTGATTTTTTTAAAAATTTTTTTACTTGCACATTCTAACATGTATAACAAGGGTTGACATGTTTACTCAAGAACACGACTGACGTCTGCACATTCTCAAGCTGGCATCTTAAAAAAATACACAATATGACTCAATGAATAAATAATGTTTATTCCCATCACCCAACAATTCAACTTATCAAACAAAAACCAAGGTGTTATTTATGAATTTTAAGTTTGTCCTTGTTCAACGAATGACCTAGTTCATAAAATTTGATTGCTGATGTAATGTAAATCCCCCCCCCCCCCACACTTGAGTGTGACTGTGTCCCACAGTCATTAATCAGACATATCTTAGTGAAAGGGAAATAAAATAAGTGGGTAAGCGTGGCTTACCGGATGCGTGTGCAGAAAATATGCAGTCATCGAATAGATAAACCTGTCCACAATGGACGATTGGATCAGCCTCATTAAGATTATGAGACACAGCTGAAGCACAAAAGACCAAATCATAAAGGATTTTATATTATGTGTCAGATTTGGAAAAACAAATTTTGTTTTTTCAAAAGTTTGAGTTGCTAATTTTAAAATTTTGAGCTTACAATTGATCCTAAAATCGAATTGAATTTCTATAGCAACTAAAGAGAGTTCATCGAGTCAGGGTTCGGTAGAAGTTTCAAAAACAAAGTTTTATTTGTTCAGATGATGTATAAATTGAGAGACTTGTGCATCACTCTCACCCCCACACTTGTTTTGAGAAATATTGTCCAGTTTTGCTTTGATATGTGAAATGTTGTTGAATAAAGGTTCATTTGTAAACCTAAAGTTAAAACCAAACAAATGAATTTTTAGTGAATTTCGAAATCATGTTTTCTCAAAAATAGTGTTATTCCAAAAAGAGATCTTATACTGCAGGAAGCTATCATTGAAAAACAAGTGATCACGGTGAGGTTCAGTTTAAACAATCAAGTCACAAGGAGTTTCAACAGTTTTAGAAAAATCGTTATTGTGTTTAAGATCACATTCGGCAGTTTCGTTATTTTCAACCTCAAGAATTTCAAAGTTTTCAAACGTTTCAGTTTCAAATCCAACAAAATTATCGTTAATCAGTTCAAGAAGTTTTCGCTCATCAAAGTCGTCCTCACTTAAATAGTTGTTATCAACTTCATCATTCCTTTCAGATTGACAATCTAAAGTTTCAAAATTTTCAAAATTTTCAGAATCTAAGAGAGGAAGATCAAATTGAAGATCGACGTCTTCGTTTTCAAGAGAAATTAAATTCAAATCAATTACAGAGATGTCAACAACTTTATTAAGATTTTCATCAATTTCAAAAGTTGTTAGTTGAAAATTTTCGATGTTAGTTAGAGTTGAATTTTTAGCAGAAGCATCTGTCTGCGTTTGAATTTCAGTTTCATAGAAATCAGTGTTTTTCACAAGAGATTTTTCAAAATTTTCATTTTCATCAACAGTCATATCGTCAGAATCATCAATAATCTCTATGTAATGTTGTGATGAAGTTAATGGTTGATTATTATTTTCAAAAGAAGCGTTGGCAGAAACTTGTTTGTCGCTAGATTGGAATTTATAATCATTGTACAAGTTCGTAACTTCAGTTTGAAGAAAACAAATTGGATAAACGTTCTTGTGAGATACACTTAGTTTGCTATTGTTTATTCTTTGAACCAGTTTTTCGATGTAAGTCAAGCTAAGTTTCATGAAATCCTCAAATTCATCAACATCATCAATTCCCTCAAGTAATAACTTTTCTATATTTTGCCAAAGTTTTGTAGTGTATTGAGCCAGTTGTTCAATGATACGCATGTTTTCGATATCTTTATTTTCAGAATCTTGTTTTTCATTTAAATTTCGTGCCCATTTCTTGATTTCCTTGTGACAATTCCAAATTTCATGCATTAATTAATCGATTTCACTCAGGCTGTCTTCAATAAAATTGGTAGACACATCAGACTTCAAAATTTTGTTTTTCAGTGTCATCGTTCTTATGTGTTCCTCACTGGTTGACCTTAAAAATTCATCTATCCCATCTCTTAGAAGTCGTTCATTATTTAATTTCCACCACCAACATCGCCAAAAATTTAGCTTGTTCGCAACACATTTTTCATATTCGATAACCAAACTTATACCTCCACTCGTATTATGAAAATCATTTTGGTTTTCAAATTTTTCGTTAAAACCCGTGTTGAAATTGTTTTGAAATTCAGCATTTTGCTTAGCCATTTGTGCTAAATGTCGACTAATCGCAGATAAATTCTCCTCAATCGAAAAAATTTCAGCTTGAAATTCATTTTGATTTGAATCGTAACCAAAATCGTTTAAATTTTGAAAAGAATTGCAATTTTTGTTGTACACGGGGCAAGCGCGCATGTACATGAAGAAAAGAGCTTTTCATCGAAAAACCAGTTGCAAAACTTGTGGCTCTAAAGAAGCTCTTAAAAAATATGTTAAAATTAACAACTTCGGATTATATGAATATAAATCTGGGCTAGATTCAGACAGGGATTATCAGTGTGCCATGAATCATCGTAGAAATACGACTGAAGGTTTAAGAACCTGTTTGAGTTCTAGACTCTACCGTTCCTTAGACACCTCAGAAAGTATCAATCCTAATTGTTAACTTAATGATGCTTTGGGGAAAACTCGATTTGATTTCAAAAACAATTTATTTCGAAAACAAACTATCCAATTAATCCCACATTCATTTTGAAATTTCCAAAACCACATCAATAGGCAGAATAATCAATCACAGAACAAACACAGAATAATATATTGTAGAAATAAATTTTTTACAAGCAAGCCGCGACACATGCAGAAAATTTGTACAAGCAATTTCTATATATTTTTCTTTGTAGCAGAGCACCTGTAGAGTTTAGAAATCACTCACTTAGATTGGCAATCCGTCCAGTGCAACTGAGTAACGCTAGCGCGTTCACACCCCACTTGGTATGCAAAGTAGTTGACCTCCCTATTTGATGTTCGAATTTTTATCCTTCACTTGGCCTTTGATTTGAGTTTTTTTTTTTTTTTTATGAACTATGTTCCTCTTGTTTTGGCCTTTGATTTGTTTTTTTTAATAAAGAAAAAAGAAACAAATAAAACAAACAAAAGAAGAAAAAAAACTAAATTGGAAATAAAACAAAAACTAGACTAAAAGTTTTTTTTAAGGTTTGAAAAACTAAAACTAGTTCAAAATCTAAACCAAAAAAAAAAAAATCTAAACCAAATAAAATAACAAAAATAAAGCAAAAGAAATACACGACCCCATGTTTTATTTCTAACCTAAATAATTCATGTGCTCAACTAAACCCGACTCAAGTCAAAAGGCATACTCAAGCCAAACCAAAACTAACCACTTGTGTTCACAGTGGGAAACAGTCCCTTTAAAAACAGATCAGCTCCTTTTAACTCCACAAATTAAGATCTAAAACTGTAACTAACTCACGCCCCCTAATTAATCGCTACTGAAAACAAATCGAATACACCCTAGCCGATTCAAAATTTCCAATCTGAAGCCTAGGGTTTAGTTTGCGATTTGGAAGATTCAGCTGTTATGGGAATTGGGTATTTCTGGTATATGCGTTGATGTTCAATCGGTAGTTTGAATTAGGTGCGATTGAGGAATTTGTTAACGGGTTTACTGCAGCGGAAGGGGGAATGGTAGAAGGATTTTGAAACAATGCTTCACCTTGGGTTTGCTGATCGACTTGGTGAATTCTGGTTCGAATTTGGGTCAAGGGAAATATGGATTGTGATTGTTTTATTCGTGATGAGAAAATTGATTTGCCTGAGTTTTGGTTATTTGAACTGGGTATTGACTTGGGATCGAGGGTGTGTTTATGGTGGCGAATTCAGGCATTTGCTGGTTTCAAGGCAGCGAAGTGGATAGTGGTGTGAACATGGCAGGTTAGTTGATGGCGTTTTGGGTTTGGTTATTGAAAATAGATGGTGATATTGAGAGCGATGGATGTTGTTGAACAGGGAATGGCAGTGAAGTTTTGGGGTTGATGAGGTGATTGTTGGATAGGGGATGTGAATGCCGAAGTGGAGTTTGCAGTGGAAAGTAGTGGTTTTAGATGGGGCAATAATGGTTTTAGTATGGGTTGGCAAGTTAGATTATGCAGTAGCACAGTGGATTTAATTTGAATGGTATTGTATGGTAGAGGTTGGATGCTGTGGTATTAATCGGTGGTGAGCTTGGTGATGTAGATAATGGATTGCATTGATTTGTGAAGAAGTCTGCGTGATGGATTGTGGGTACGAATGTTGGCGATGATCGGTGTTTGATGAAATGGGTATGAAGTGTTCAGGGAGATGGGGTTTGTTTATAGAAGAGGTTAAGGCTGATTGTTGAATTTGTTGGCCGTCAGTTTTGGAAAGGCAGAGAGAAAAAATGTAGAAAAGGGTATTTTTCTTTAGAAAATTGTAGAAAGGAAAGAAATTTGTAGAAAGTTGGAAAGAAATAAATGAAAGAAAGGGAAAGAAATTTGTAGAAAAATGGTAAGGCAATAGAGAAAGGAATTGGAACAAAAGGCAAGATTTTTTTTTTCTCTTAATGGAAGATTACGGTATCATTGTATAATACCAAATCAATGCAATCAAGAATTTCTTTCCTATATATAAAAGAAAACAGAAGGAATAAAATAAAAATATTTTTGTGTTTTTTTATGGAAAAATAAAAATATAACCCGAAGGATTTACTAATAAAAATTATTTTGATCCCCGGCAATGACGCCAAAATTTGTTTGCGAACAAATTAAACAATTGAAAACAACTATTTAATCCGTTTGGCTTTCCTAAACAACAAGGGTTGTTGTAAAGGGTGTCAAACTCTGAGACCAAAATTATTTTAATTAATAAATCCAATCAAATTATTCCTAGAGTTTGATTGATTGAAGATAACAAAAAATAAAGGAAAATAGAGTTTCTAATAATAAATAAAAGCAATTAGGGAGCAATGACATAAACTACATTAACATGAATTAATAAGCAAATAGATTAATATAGATCTAATTCATGTTTCTGTCACAAACCTGAATCAGCGATGATTAGGTTTCTAGAAACAAATATGTGAATAACGACAAGTATAGCCTATGCAGGAGCTAAGCTCTTAAACAACCATAGGCTATCAGGACAGATTCACTATTTTATTTCTAAAACCCTAAAATTAGATCTAAATCTGGTAAGCATTAGATCGAACTCGAATATACCCTATGAAGGAGCATAACTCTTAAACGACACATAATATGAAGGTTCAGATCTAACCTTTGGTTCAGATCTAGATCTATATACATGAAGTCCAAATCTCTTTGGCTATGTGATTCATATTGAATCTAATCTAAGCGTCATCACCCCCTAATTAAAGGGGATTGGCTAGACATAGCTAAATGAGAAATAGGGAAACAAAATAAACAACATAAACATAAATAAAATAACCGTTAAGAAGAGAAAGAGAAGAATTTTATTCCAAAAGAAGAGTTATAGATTAAAACCTAATATGTCTTTAAATGAATGAGATACAATGTATTTATAGCTGAAATCTCAAAGACTAATTGGCTAATTACAAAATGTGGGATTAAAGATTCAGCCCAAATAACACATAAGCCAGTGTGAACGCAACTGTAGAGTGAGAGGCCTTGCAAATGAGCCAATGTGAACACAACATGAGTCTTCAGTGAGCCAAATCTACCTAACTGAACTCTATTTGCAACTTTTCTTCAAGCTTGAAACTCTTCAAGCTTTAGTAATTTCAAACTTCACTCTTTTTAAGCAAATTCTTCATGCTTTATCCATCAAATGTTTAAACCATGCTTTTTGTCAACAATCTGAAAACACAACTATAAATACACAATATCAATTATTTTAAAGGGAAAACAAGATAAATAATCAAATAAAATAAACACATTTACGTGTACATCAAGTTACAAGAAATGTTGTTAGGAACAATCCCTCTTTTAGAGTGATTAGTGAGGAAGGTTGATCGGGAGTCGCTACACTCGATTACCAGCTATGTTTGAGGCCATAATGACGTAAATAATGAGACAGTTCTGCCTACTTTAGGGATGGTAGTAGAATGTAGTGCTCATATGCAAACACCTAGGATTTATTTTGCTAAGTTATGAAAAAATCGCTCTCTCTTGGTGGCAAATCATTTGTTGAAATGGATTTGGCTTTAGAAGCCCATACTAGTTGGATGCCTGTAGTCGCATCTTTTGAGATCTTGAAATTGATGATATGATGAAGAGGAAACTTGCTTTAAGGCATCTGTGTGGTCAAGCTATGGGTTGGTGGAATGTTGTCACCATCGAGGCTCTAAAAGACCAAATATCTTCAGAGCAGTTTAAAGTTAAGTTCGAGGAAAAGTTCATTTCTCCTATGAAAAAGTTCATTCTTTTTAAGAGATTTGCTGAGTCGAACAAGGGTGAGAAGTCGGTTGCTGAGTTTGTTGCAGAGTTTGAAGTTTCGTCTAAGTATGGCATATCATTCATTGATACTCCTCTTCGGAAGAATATGGAGTTTAACATGGTCTTGATAATTATCCTAGTGAGAAACTTGTTGGGAAGGATCTTATTCATGGGAGCATGTTTTTGAAAAAAGTCGATGTCGTAGTTTCTCTGGAGAAAGGAGAACCAAAGTCACAATAGGGTGGTGAAGGTAACAAGACTTGAAACGGAAAGAGCAAGCTACAATAACAAGGAAAGAACGTCCATTAAAAGAGTAAGAGTGAGGTTACTTGCTATAATTGTAAGGAGAAATGTCATTATTCCAGAGATTGTAAGGCTCCAGAGGATAAGAAAAAGTGTTTCAGTTATGATAAGATTGGGCACTTCAAGAATAATTGCGTAAAGTCACTAAAGGATAAGAAAACTTTGAAGTCTTATGCATTAAATGTTATGCCTACTGCTTCTAAACTTCCTAGAGCTGCCGAAAAGGGAAAAGAGCTGTGATGCAAGGTATGTTTTTCCATCAAAGATGTTTCTATTGGAGTTTCGCTTGATACAGGTGCATCATATTCTATTATCTGTAGTGATTTAGTGTGGATATTAGGTTTGGAACCGACATAATGGATAGACTATTATTGTGAGTAACCCTATATGAAAGTTTACTATTCTTTTTATGATATGTCGTTATATAGTTTTATTGAGCCATGGTTTCTCTTTTATATATGATTGTTTTGTTTTGAACTTCGGCTAGATATGAGATTATTTTGGGTATGGACTGGGTCAAGAGGTATGCTGCTATAGTGGATTGCGAGAATCTAGATGTGACAATTGGCAATATGGAAGGGTGAATAGTTGTGATACGCTATCCGTGAGGAATACATATTAAGGATCTTAAGGCTGGAGTAACAGTAAAGGAGGGAATAGTCTTTAATGAAATTATATGAGTCTTTTTGAAATTAAACACAAATAGATGCAATTCACAGACATAAAACAATCACATATTCATGTATAAATACAAATAGTAAATAAAAAAACAATAAAGTAAAGAACACAACTGGATTTTATACTAGTTTCGGGTTATCCTACATCTAGTCCTATACGATTTCTTTTCAAATATGATATCGTGATTATAACCCTCGATTTCACAATCCACGAGGTATCCCCCACGTATTTCCAAAGTACAATGGGACTCAATTGATTTACTGGGCTACAATCACACCCAATTGATTTTACCAGGATGCGGTCACTCCCAACTAATTTATCGACCACAGTCACATTTTAAGGTACTTCGATGGATAAAAAGATTTGATATGATCCAGTTGATTGCTAATGATCATATAACTCTAAATAGCACCGAGATATTTGAGGGAGAATGATAGAGCATCGAACTAGAAATAATAGAGTTTGATTTACTAAGGATTTTGGCAAAATTTTATTAAGAATATTTAGAAAATGAGAGTGGATAAGAAGGAGGAAGAAAAGATCAAAAACTAATTAAAAATTCCTTGAAAACATTTGGTATTATTAGATAATTAACAACCATGTCCATTCGTGAAGAGATACAATGAATAGACACTTCTTTTGAAATTTGATTTTGAAATTAAGTGTCGTCATGTCGACATGTGTGCATTGGAATAAATTAATCCACTTGGTGTAATTAGAAAATTTATTCCAATCCATATTTGTAAATTATATTCTGATGGTTTAAATAAATGTTGGAAATCTAAAAAATTGATGAGAAATCAATATTTTAGTGAAAATGTATTATCAATATGTAGTGTTGAGTTGTTTTAACAAAATAATTAATAATTGTGAATTTATGTTTGGAAAATGTAAATTATTGAAATTATGAAATATGTAAAAGAGTGTTTAAAACCATGTTTGTAAATGGTAAAATAAATTTATGAATTGTTGTTAACAATGAATTTTGACAGTAACAACAATATTTATAGAATTTTGTGTTGTGGGTACAATAAGAAATATAAAATGTTGATTGAAATCAATATTGCGTGTTACAATTATTTTTAATATGATTGTAAAAATATTTTGTACCAAAATAGTGAGGTTTGTAAAAAATTAGAATAAGAATGTGTGTTTTATTTATAAAACAGCAAAACGTATTATTTGGATTAAAATTGTGAATTTTGGAGTTACATGTTGTAATATGTATTAAATCTTATTAATTTTTTTTAATAAGTTGTGTAATTTCTAATAAGCTTAAACAATGTAGTTATATATACATGAAAGGACGAAAATGTGTTAAACTTATGTGAATTGTGTTGTAGCCCGGCTAAAACAATTTTGTAACACTATGAAATCAAGACGGATTTGTAACACTTGATCTTGGGTTAATGGGTGAAAGTCCAAACCCATAGAGGCATGTAGAGGGGAGAAAGCAGAATACGTCCATTTTCTCCTCTTTGCTCATTCTCTTCTATTAAAAAAGCTTTACAATGAAAATCCAGGGCCACCTCTTTTGTCCTTAATTCCTAAACTGAAAGCTCTCCTCAAATTAAAAGTAAAAAAAAGAGTTACACCCCTCTCTCTTCAACTAATCAAGACAAGGTTGTAGAATTAACATCAAATTATTTCAGAAATTAGGGAAATAGGTTACTGTAGGAAATTTAGCTGCTGCATGTTAGATTCTGTAACTTACCCGAATTTTTAACAAACAATGAATAATTAAAAAAATTAATTAAGGAATAATTTTGGAAAATAAATATTGGTCGAAAAAATATTGAGAATTGGACAACAGGGGTTCGCCATTGGTCTGTTACGAAATTCTAGTTAAGGTAGACATTTGGTTTGTTGAAATTGGAACTACGACGAGGAAGTTATAGATGTTTGAAGATTAAACTAAAATAAGAAAATTAAAAGAATTATATATATACACATATATACGTTGGAACTGGGATGACCCAGTCCCTACTGGGTCGACCCCTGTGTTGACCCAAATAGAGGGTGGGTCGACCTAGATTGTGGCCTAGCAATGTTGTTTACCACACATGATTTCGTCCGATCGGGGTATGTTTTGGGGTATTGCTTCCAGATCCTTCTTTTAATCTAATGGCCTAAAATCTAAACTTAAAATCCAACGAACGTAGACATCCTAACTCTATTATAAATAACCTCCAAAGCCTAACCAAATCCTCACTACTTCATTTCTCTGCCTCTCTCAAGTAACACTCTTCTCAAATAAAATTCTAATGGAGCATAAAGGCTTGGTTCTATACATATTTTTGGAGGATATTCACTGATAAACTATCAAGGATTATTGGATTTGCTCAAATTTTAGGTGAGTACTTCTATGATTACAAGATTTCTTCCAAGTTGAGGATAAAATTGTTATAATAGTTGTTACGATGGTTTCAGATCTAAATCTTTCTGTAGTTGTACACAGATCCATCTTATTTGTGGTTTATTAACAGATCCAACTAGCCCTAATTCATTTCCCTATAAAGAATTCTTTTAGATCTGATTTCTGTTCATGTTCGTCCTTTTTGCCTATTTAAGTAAATCCATTAATGTAGTTTATTCCAGTTATATGTAATTTTGTTCTTCGTATAAAACTTTATTGCAGTTATGTAATTAGCCCTAGTTTTATTTCAGATCTACTTTTGTCTATCTGAGCCTAGGCCATGCGAGAGCCTATGCCATTTCCTTTTACGGGCGTTGAGTTTAGGTCTTTTCAGTCTACACCTTCATTCTTTCTTATTTTGCACAAATTGGGTAAAACATGAAATGGGACAATAATAACGCAATTAATAGTAATAAGAAGGAATAATCGGGGCTTAGTAAATTTTTATATAATAATGAAAATAGGCATGAAAAGGGCATGTTGAAATCTGATTAAAAAGATGTAATAAACAAACTAACTGTAATATTGAGAAGATGATAAAGTTGGACAAATATGGCAATCTACAGATGAACTGTAACATGGAAGATAATGAAATTTAATAAAAAGGGGATAACTAGATATGCTAGAATAATTGAACATTATAATTAGTATCGGGCTGTGGATTGGGGATAAAACTTAATATGTAAATGGAAGGACATGCAAACATATAAACTGAAATAAGGTAACTTAGTTTGATGCTAAGTAACGTGAGTATGGGTTGTATAAAAGGATAACATTAATTAAGAATGTTTAATACAACCTAGGAATATAACATGAGATTATTTTGGGCTTATTAATAAACTTAAGTGTGTTAAGTTAAATTAAAGAAAAGATTAATAAGAAAAGGTAGTTGACTCCGTTTTGCCGATGTAGTTTATATTAAGGAAGAAAAGTGGCTCGTAGTTTAGGTCCGTTACGACAGCGTGGTGCTGAATGGGGAAGATAAGAGGCCTAATAAATAATGAAATCCTAGTTTTAGTCCGTTCCGTTAACATGGAGATGGTTGAGGAAGATAAGTGGCCTAACAAAATAATAAATTGGGGACCAAGTCTAGGGGTGACTTATGTTAATTGCATTTTTGTTTGGAAACCCGTATCAGTCATATCTCTTTGTTATCATGGAGTCTCACACTAGGTAAAGACTAGGGCACGCTTTATTGAACTAGATAGTAAGTGGTTCAAACAAGGTGGGTACGGGCGCGTTTTGGTGGAACGATGAGCGTGCATCGATCTAATTGTGGAAGATAAGCCACTATAACACCTGTAATTAACAGTTGTGTCCTTTTTAGCTGATGGGTTCGGGATTGATAACCCCGAATTCCATAGTTAGCACAGGTTATCAGATTATGGGTATAGGAGCTGATCGATGGGTGCTATAAGAAAATTCCTTCCTAATTATTTATTTTGGTTCGAAGTTATAGAAGTGGCAAATAGGTAATCAGTTTTAATATGATCGTGATTATCATCATTGTCTTTTGGATAAGAATAGTTATACATTTATGTCAATTCATATCAGAATCGCACACTTTTAGGTGTGCATTCACATTTACCATTTTATGACACTAGAACTATTGTTTGTCTATTTTCCTTAACTTAGCAGTTGTGCTAGCAATCATAACAACTCATCAGACTTTATGTCTGTAACACCCCGCATTTTATGACAATTTAATAATTAGATAAAGTATATATATGTGTGTGTGTGTGTGTGTGTGTGTGTGTATATATATATATGAAGAATAAAAAAAAGATAATATGTGATTTCATGTAATAAATACATGCACTGAAAAAGAAGAAAATATTAATGCAAATAAAAATGTTATGCGTGCATTAAAAAAAGAAAGGATTGGTTGCATGCAGTGTAAATATGTTGCATGCACTGATTTACAAATATTATGCATTAATAATAAAAGAGAAATTAAAGAAAAAGATTCATGCAATGGGTTAAATGAAATATTGTAACAAACACGAAAAAGAGAAGTAAGAAGAGAAAAATAAATACCATTGTTCAAAACTTTGTTAATAATAGCCTTAGTAGCCCAATTGGTTAGAGCATGTGGTTTGCATACAAGAGGTACAAAATTTGATTCCCATGGGTATCATATCTATTACTTTATAGTGGATAGCAGAAACCAAACGGTTTGTATGCTAACATCTGTCCTTTTCAAATGTCACACCTTAACTTTGTTTCTCCACCTATACGTCTTTTCCGAACTGCTAAACCAATCGCTTCCGCATTTCTCCCGGGGATTATTAAAGGGACTCCACTTTTGGTTAAGGGGAGGACAATTTTAAGGAGACTCCACTTTAAAAATAATTTGTTAAGGGAGAGTTTGGTTTTTTTTTTATTTTAGAAAAAACATGGACTAAAGTACCCCTTATCACAACATACAATTCACTATTGTTATTTTTATATTTCGCGCTGATTTGCATACGCACGAATACAATTTCTTATCATTTCCAAAGCGCAAAAACATCTGCATCTCATTTAATGTTCCAATTATACATACTCGATCATATTTGTTCATGAATATTTAAGTATTTTAAATTGAACCATCGAATTCTAAAATGATATTCATTAACTTACCTGATCTGATATTTTCTGATCTACACAACTTTCTTATGTCTTCATTATGTTAACTATATCATATTTTTTATTTCATTAAATTGTGCTCATTATTTAGGGTTTAGCTTTTAAAGTTTACATTAAATAAGATTATGAGGTTAATATTGGAATTTTTAATTAAATGTTTAAGGGAGGGCTAATTTTTTTGATCCTCCCCTTAACAATTGAACAATAATTTAAATTTTGTCCTTTCCTTAACCAAAAGTGGAGTCCATTTAACAATCTTCTTTCTTTCTCCCCCAGTAGGCAAATTCTATTTCAACCCACCATTTTAGTTAGTAGCCCACCAAATCATGAAATAATCGGTAAACACACAAATTTAGTTAGCAGCCCTCCGTTTTAAAAAAAAAACAAAAATACCCTTCCACGTAGGGGGACTACGTGGTTTTTCACTGTACCTCGTAGTTTCCCTACGTGGTTCATCAAAGTACCACGTAGATGATCTCCGTGGTTCATTCATGGACCACGTAGACATACTACGAAGTACAGTGAAAAACCACGTAGTGCAACTACGAGGTGTTCATAAAAATGGAAAACAAAAAATAACATAAAAAGAGCAGTTTGATCATTGTATTTTTTTGATAAAATGAGGGGCTACTAACTAATTTTATGGATAGAAAAATCTGTAGCCCTCCGCCTTTTTGCTCTGCCCTCTTCTCTGAATCATCTCCGTTAATGAAACCACCGTTTCTCTCTCAGATATTGCGTTGGTTCCTGTTGAAGCACCCTGTCAAAATGGCTACAGGGTACGAAACACAACAGAAAGTGGTTAGAAGCGGCATGCATTTTAACAATTTTAGTTTTGACGATATCTTCTATATCTGTACACTATTCCTATATATTCTGTTGTCCGAATACTATTTCTGCAAACCAAATCTCCTGTGCCCAAAACCCCGTGTCTTCTGTATCTAACCAATCAAAACCCTTGATTTTCACATTTTGCAATTAAATCCTTTTTTATCTCTGACTTGATTGCAAAAATGAAAAAATCGGACGATCTGATCTCCTATTTCTGATGGCTCTGCGGAGCATCCGATGTATTCGTCCAGATATAATCCAAACTATTTTTGACGGTTCTGCAATTTGCAACGACACGGGTGAAGGCTTTCTATGCAGAGAAAAATCATTTCAGTTGTACTTCGGGCTTTTAATTGGGATGAACACGACAACGTTCTTAATGGAGCTTACCATTAATAGTCCAGTCCCATCACATTTAAGTTTCTACACTGTCGGTTTAGGATAACTACAAGCTTTTTATTTGATTCATAGTTTCCCAATGTATTGCTTTGCTTTATTGTACGCTTACGCTCTTCGTTTAGTTTTCATTTTTTACTTTTTGATTGTACAGATGAAATACAAATTATGATTCGTGCCAAGATGTGTTAAAGACATGGAAGAGACCTACAATGTCATTGTTTAAAGAAAGGTACTTTATTTTTTGATTTAATGTCTTGCAACTGATGGAGTTAATGCTTTATGGCATGAATTTTGAAGTTCAAGCGGATTTTCAGTTTTTAAACAGATGTTCAAATTCATAGTTAATGCTAATTAAGAAGTATTTGTGCTGACATTAATACCATATTATAGAGATTAGAGACCTAACACTTTATTTTGAAGTTGTAACAACTGCCTCTTAAAACACCTAGTATTTTGTCCATTCAACTCATCGGAGTTCAGACTTTCTACTCATTTGCTGCCACTTTTTCTAACTATTAAAAGTTGCAAACATAAATACTTCTCAGTAGATTTTATTTCATTTCCATTTAATAAATACCTACAAAGAATATTTTAAATTATACTTCCATTCTATATGTACTACTTAAACTATTAGACAAGAATATTTTGTTTCAAGCTTAGAGCATACCCAGTAGCGTGGGTTTAGGCAAAAAAGGGGACGATTCACACTTTTTTTCCCTTCCTCGCGCTCCAGTACCGTGAATTAAAGCGTGCGGGAGGGAAAAGAGTGGGGATTGTCGACGCTTTTATTTTGGAGTGGCGATCGTTAAACGAGGTTCAGAAAACCATTTAATGTGTAAATGAGTTTCTGAATCCCGTTTAACTGAAAATATATATAAAAAATCACTAAACGGCTTTCTGTTTGCAGTTTAGTAAATTATTGATTTTTTTTTAAATAAGCGTTGTTTTCTCACTCACTGCTGGAACAGTGAGGAAAACTTACGCTCAAATATTGCCTATTACCGTTTTAAATCCACACGGTGCTGGGAATGCTCTTATGTTTTGTTTATTATAAAGAATATTCAAGTTGATTGTACAACCACAAACATAGATCGATATTATTTTTTCTTTTCTAAATTTGAAACTCAAAATTGAAATGAAGTAAAATTATCAGTTATGAGTGAATTGCAACTCAATAAGATGAATTATGCAAATGTTCTAAAAACATGCTCAAATTCGGCAAAATCTCCTTAATATACAGGTAAAATTAGCAGTTGTCGCATATACAAAGTTTATTTCACTTTATTAATCAAATTATTCCTAGAATATGGTATTTTGTTCCATTAGTGGTTTATATTGCATAACATACAAAGTTGTTTATATTTGAGTTTGCGTGCATTTTCACGTGATTGGTAAAACAAGTTAAATGAAAAGAAATTAGTTGAGAGGATAACGACATTTGGATCTACCTTTCACTTGGCATAACTAAACATATTCAAATTTCAGTCGATTAGTTCTATTGGACACATCATTTATTCAGCTTATCCAGGACGTATTATGAGATTATAAGATATTACTATAGAAACATGAGGTAGACTTCACACAAATTATTCGTTAACATAATTGTATAATGGGTTGAATTTATAGGTTTTGTATACATTCCTTCTTTATGTCATAACAAAAGATAAAATATAATGAATTATTATTTACTGGAGTAAACCTTGCAAATAAAGTTAACTTGTATCTACGTCTGTATTACGTCTGCGTTTTGTATGATTATTTTATAATTTGTTTGATTTCATTTATCTTTAATTATTTATAAAAAAATAATGAATAATTTTAAAGTTGCTTCACTTTGTTGGCGTAAACAAGCTTTCTGTAAAATTGTGTGGCATGATCCAAAGCGGGCCTTATATTTCTCACAAAGTCACGACAACATGAACCCGTAAGGGTTTTAATGTTAAACTATTATCACGTTTAAGTGATTTTTTCTATCCCCTACCCTACTTGGCATCAGCAAGCATTTAAATGCATATGATATGGTCACACCTGCAATCCATGTTTGAAAAGTAACACAATTACAAATGCATGATCAATTGAATGTAAATAGATGAATGTGTCATAAAAAATGCGAAGCAGTATCAAAAGTTTGCTTGTCATAGATAAAGTCTTTATTTTTTTCTTACCACTAACATTTACCCTTTTCTAAATTACCTGCATAGCTCTACCATAGAGGAAGCTACCAAGTCATATGCTACAACTTTGTGAACTAGTGAAATGGATTATTTTGATCAATCAAAAGTAGTTGTGGAGCCTATGAGTGATTATGGTTATGCTTCCCAACTATGTGAAGCTTACTATTTTCTATTGAAGAGGAAATTGGAAGTAGTCTTTTTGAAATAGTGAGTATTAATTGGTAGATCGAAATTTGTAAAACATAAGAACCAACCCTTTTCATCATAGTTTTCAGATTATTAACTAATTACCATACTACCTTTTCTTACTCTTTCATTTACTATGATCTCCATTGTGACATAATTCAGTCTGATCGTCATCACACAAGTCCAATTGTATGCTCATTGTCGCCTTGCAGTTTACATGCTCTGGCCTTAAAGTCAATTGTATATTATATCTTTTAATTTTTAGTAACAATGCTGTTTGCAGTTCTAATAATTACTTGGAATGCAAATGGATAACAATTGTGTTTGTTCATGATTTGGAATGCCAGTGATGCCAGTGTCAGTTTTCCGACATGCTGACACCGTATATGCATGGCCGGTAACACCAGTTCCAGAAACGATATGTCCATGCACCTCCAACGCTGAAGTAGGTTATGTTTTAGGGTATATCGGTTTTGCCTGAATTGCATCAGAAGCGTGACTCTGATGAATATTAGCTGAAGCATAGCATAATGGGGAAAACTTGCTGCACAATGCATGAGCATGTAAGGTACAAAGTTATAAATTTGGTCACAGCAAACCATAGGCGGTTAAGTAAGCTTCCTTTAGATTTTTTTTCTTTTTGTTTAAATAATTGGTCAATCTGGCAACCTGATGGTCAGGGTAGACCACAAACTCCTGGCATCTTATCATACAAAAGCACGTTTTTTCACTATGTCACATCTATGTTGGCATGTCTAGGAAATATGCTTGCAATAAAGTATCATGTACCAAATATTGATTACCGTAATAAACATGTTGGAAATATGTACAATGAGTATAATTTTGGTTCTTAATCCTACAGCTAGACCTTTTTAGCATGGAAATGAAATAATATGTACACTGTGGATCCTTTTATCTACATGCCAATAACAGACTTAATAAAGTTGTGTTTGAAAACGTTACAGTTCATTATATTCGATTATCGCCTGTGTGAATTTATCACAACTTGAATATGTAACTCTAATCTTTTATTTAAGAATGAATTCAGATACAACATAGGTTTAAAAAGTATAGGTTTGTAATGTATACTCTGTTTTCCTGTTTGGATATGCAACAAAACTTATCATCTAACTGATGGTTTAGTATTTGACAACACTGCTGTGATTAACCTGGTATGGTTTTTTAACCAATACGGTCAGAATTGGTTAAACATGCACTAAAACTATAAAAAAAATTCCCTTTACCACCTGTTGTTATGTAAACTCGGCTATATTAAACCATGACTAGAATTCAAAAGAAAATATAGAGTTAACTACCCATAACTGAAAACATTCAATCGTTGCTTTGTGCCATTACGGCTAGACGATAAAGATGTTGCTACAACAGTTAGTTACGGCTAGATGATAAAGATGTTGCTACAACACTTAAAAATGCACCTGGGTTTCTTAACAACGTACAATTGTTCGTATAACTATATGGATGTAGAACACATAATCCACATATTACTATTACTGCAAATTGGACTCTGTTAAACTGACTCCTCTTTGTTGCTAAAATTATTTTGATCTGCCACTATTTATTTTATATACACATTGTGCACAGAAATGTACAACTCTTGCACTTTTAAAATAACAGATTTCCCTAATGCATTGCAAATATCTAACGTATAACTACACGCACATTTTTTTAGTCTTCATTACATTTATTGCATGCAAATTAGAATCCGATTGAGATATGATGGCATTTTGAATTTTATGTTAAATCAAAAGGATGAAACATACAGAAATTAGTGTTTTTGTTATATCCATTTTTAAGAATTTCATCACATGAAATTCCATTAAATCATAATTTCTTATCAGTAACATATACAAATATTCCTAATACGATGACAATGCTAATAAGTAATAAGTGATACGAATTTTTTTGTTGGCAATGCTTATATTCACCACGAATAAATATGTTGATAACACTTAAAAGTATGAGTTCAACTGCCCCATTGCTCACAAGCTGTCGTTAACACTCAAGAACTATTACCGAAATTATTCGTAATACTTACGTGTTTCTCTGTAGTGTTATCTCTGAACAGTCCACATGAAGTAGTACAAAAAACTATAAATATAATTTTACATAATGCGAAAAACAAAAAATTAAAAAATATTTGCAACATTGCACAATAAACCCCTTTACCATTGACTCAGCAACTGACCGTATATGTAGAACAGATCACACACTACTTCAACTGAACGCATAACATTGCGACATGTGTCTTCAGTTGTTTTTTCAATTCGTATACTTCAATTGAACGCATGTTGTATACCGCTAACACTATAAGAAAACATCATATTGGCGACGACAAAAAGCCATCACTAACCGTCACCAATAGCTGTCGCTAGTATCCGGACGCTAAGCAAATAGCGACGGCGGTAGTGACGGCTGTGGTCTCCAAAATAGCGACGGCTGAAGATGGTAATTTGCCACATGGACAATTTGTTTGACTTTCAACACTCATGACAAGCCGTCACTAACGGTAAGCAAGTATACCATAACCAGCTGTCGCCAGCCGTCGCTAAACCATGCAAATAAATCGTCACTAGCCATCGTTAAACTGGGTAAATAAGCTGTAACAAACCGTCACTAGCCGTCGCTAAACTGGGTAAATAGGCCGTGACCAGTCGTTGCCAGCCTTCGCTAAACTGAGTGCATTTTTCTGTTTCCCAGCAGCCATAAGCCTTTCAAGCCACACCAACTCAAATTCAACCAATTCACAACTCATATTCTATCACTTTCAAAATCAATCACATCATATATACTCCAATTAACCACATAAAACAACGTATATGATATTAAACGTCGCATACACAACTAAATAGCTAGTAAACGATAAATAAAAACAAAACAACAGTCCAAATACCAATATCACGTCCACATATTATAAACAAACCATTATCGTCTCCAAAAAATAACATCACGTCCAAAAAACAACATCATTTCCAAAATACAACTAGTTATATATACAAAGCAAGTCCAAAATCAAAGTAGAGGACAAGTACCTACTCATCCTCGTTGTCGTCCTCCTCCTCCTCCACCTGGTCCTCCTCCTCCTTCCCGGTAGCAGGCTCACTCGGCGACTTATGCCATGCTCCTGGAGATATGCAGTAATCCTTTCATCGAGCATGGTCACAAGCCTATTCTTTTGGAAATCCTGTAAATCTTCCACCTGCTGTCGAAGCGTGGCAATCTCCTCCTCGTCCTGATGCCTCGTATAGGAGGCCTGAGTCCCCGCTATCTGTAATCATTATATTATAAGCATGACTTGATAAATGTATTATAAATTCGTTATGTTTAAATATGTCAACACTTTAAACTTTTAATAGCACTTGGATATGTTTAAATTCTTTAATAAAACGCTTTACCTGTATGTTTCCAAAACCGTAGCGTCTACCCCTGAGAGACAGTTCGATGATGGTGTTCCAAATATGATTGCACTCCTCCACGTATGGTTCTTGACTCAGCTGCGCCGCTCGAGCATTTAACTTCACATTGTATTTCTCCTGCGATAGCGAACAATTATGGAATACAATAAATATACAATTTCTAAATAACAATGTGAAATACAAATTATTACGAATGCTAACCATCACTCCATGGGACTTATTGTCCGCCCATGTATATGAGGTGTTACCCTCCTCGTCGGTCCGCTCGACAACATGAGTCTGTATAAACACCTCAGCAAGTGTAGGCTTCCGATGGAGAGACGACATCTGAAATGATACAATATATATTTTGAATTTATCAATACGATTAAAAAAATATTAGAATTATCTATAAATGTGATTTATCATTCGTACCAATTCGCGATGGTGCTGCGAGAAGGACCTAGACCCACCCCGATGCAAACAGGATTCTTGAGTCTGTTTGTCTGGTTTCGCTCTGAAAGCTCCTGTATATTTAATTATACGATTAATTGATTGATATACAAAATAAAAATAAAAAATAATCTTAATTAATTTACCTTCGCTCTTTCCGTAGCCCACAGTTGCTGGAAATCGCCGTAGACGATCAATATCGGAATTTCTACTTCAAGTTTACGGAGACGATCAATTTTTAGCATTGTCGAACAAAGCTGTTTATATAATAAGCTTAACTCTGTTAAAACACCACATGCTTTTACAGGCAATAATTAATTCTTTGAATACCACTGGTAATAAATATTCCATTATGATATGACAATCATGGCTTTTCATCCCACTCAATTTATTGTTTTTATAGTCAACAAATCTACGAAGATTAAAAGAAATCCCATCGGACATTTCAGTCCCTCAACCCATTTCAGTACAAGTTTTATTTGTTTGTTGTCTAGTTCATAGCACGCTTTGGGTTTTTTATTGCCATTGGGCTTCATATGAAGTTCTGAACGTTTACAATATTCTTCTATGTCACGTCTCGAATATATATATCGTCCTTTGTTTTTCCTTTGACATTCAAAACATTATTAAACACGTTATCAAATGCATTTTTTCCATTGTGCATAACGTCGATATTATGTCGAAGTTTGAGATCTTTCCAATAAGGTAGCTCTCAATATATGCTTTGTTTACACCAATTATGAATGTCAAATTAACCTGGAGTTTCTGTCTGTTCTCCAGTCTCATGGATCTTGGGATAATCCTTTACAATATCGTAATATTTCTTCACTTGTCCAAATTTTGGGTGCTTGCACAGTCATTCCGCTATTGGCTTTGAAGTTTTTTTTATCTCTTCTAAAAGTATGATTGGTATGCAGAAAACAACAGTGACAATCAAACCACAAATGCTTCCTTCCATACCGTAAGAAAAATGCTTATGTTTCTTCCATGCATAAAGGACAAGATAGACGAACGGTCGTACTCCGACCTAAAAGCATCCCATATGCAGGAAAATCACTAATCCTCCATAACAAAGAAGCAAACAGACGATTTTTTTTTTTTGAAATATCATATGTTTCAACTCTTTCATCCCATAGTTTTTTCAACTCTTCTATTAATGGATGTAGATAAACATCGATGCCTTGTTTTGGATCATTAGGACAAGGAACGACAACAGTGAGAAACATATATGGAGTTTTCATACACATCCACGGAGGTAAATTATAAGAAGTAACGATAATAGGCCAAGATGAATATTTACTACCAAACTGAGAAAATGGTGAAAACCCATCTGTACATAAACCAAGTCTGACGTTACGGCTCTCTGCAGCAAATGTATGATACGTCCTATCAAAATGTTTCCATGCTTCTCCATCCGATGGATGTGACAAAGTTCCATCTTCTTGTGTTCGCACACTATGCCATCGCATATAACATGTAGTGACTGAGGATGTATATAACCGTTGTACTCTAGGGATGATTGGTAAATAATGCATTCTCGTATACGAGACTTCCTTACCTTTCTTTTTTCTAGGTTAATACCTTTCCTCGCCACATTTTTTACAGTTTATAAGATTAATATCATCTTTTCAATACAACATGCAACCTTTAACACAAGTATCTATTTTTTGGTACGACAAACCGAAAGCCAACATTAGTTTTTTCACTTTATAATGACTATCGCACATAAGATTATCGGGTGGCATATGCCTTTTTGCAGCTTGTACAACCGCTGTAAATGCAGCTTCTGTAAGGTCAAATTTTGATTTCATGGTAATGTACTCAGCGGTTACCGATAATTCAGTTCCATTTCACAACCATTCCACAATGGCCTCTTGGTTGAAGCCTATAAATCATATATTTTTTTGCTTTTGTGTTCGGTTCTTCTTTAATATTGTCGTCGTTGTCGTCAACTTGACCGGTAGGGAACATTGACCGTGCTGCATCTTCCACCATATCTTCTATTGGATTCGTCATAACTAATTCGACCACCGACGTCGCTACAGGATTTACTGCAGGCGCAACAAGTTCTCCATGACGATCCAATAAATAATAATTTGGCACAAAACCTGATTTATACAAATGTACTTTAACGATGTCTGGTTTATGAAACCTCTTCAGTTTACACTTACTACACCGACAACGCAGCTCCTCGTAATTTCGATTATTAGATACGGCAAATTTAACAAATTCATTTACAACATTATAGAAATGTTCTTTCATTGAGCCTTTCATTCCAATTCTAACTTCATACATCCAACTACGGTCAATGTAATAATCAAACATTTTTCCTGATTCAAAAATATATGTCGGTGATTTCGATAACACATACATATATTATTATAAAGCCTTTTGGGACTAAAGCTTTTACGCACCACACTGTTATACCTCAACAGTATTTCATTTCAGATTTCTCAACTAAACGATAAACTTTAAAACTTATTTTTCTGAAAATTCCTATGCACCATTAACAAAAAAATTATCCAGTAACGTCTATGAATATTTTTAGTGGTTCATACTTACAATAAAAATGTTATTTTTATTGTTCAAAGAATTTATTCAATGCATGAATATTTTTAATGGTTCATACATAAAATAAAAATGATGTTTTTATTGTTCAAATAATTTATTCAACACGTGAATATTTTTAATGGTTCATATATACAATAAAAATGATGTTTTTATTGTTCAAATAGTTTATTAAATGTATGAATATTTTTAGTGGTTCATACATACAATAAAAATGATATATTTATTATTCAAAGAATTTATTCAACGCAACAACTATTTTATGTAGTTCATTTTAGAAAATTTCGGCATTACAACGACAAGGTGTAGTAGCATCGGCACTGTGTCTGAGCACTACTCCTCTTCTAACCTAGGCCTTGCAACCTTACAATAATTTCATTTCCATAATTTCCACAATACAATTTCATTTCCACAATACAATTCATTTTTACAAAAATGGAATTACCAAACCCATGTATAACAATTTCAGAACCATCGCTTTTAAATAACTATATCCAACAACATGTATATCAATCCCATATCCAACAATTACAAAACCCAGAAACAACAACGTGTATACCAATCAACTAAATTCACAAAATTTATTAATCCATTTCTAATCAATAATCACCTAAATAGCTTTTAAATTTTAAAATCTAATTGGCTATATTATAAATGCAATATCAATAATTGATTATTGTCTATAAAGTAACGGTTCATTAACACATACATACGCACAAAATCAACTAAATCCACATTTTAGGGTTTCCAATTATTACTAAATCAAAAATAATTCAACAATCATAATCTAATCACATAACATATACATTTAAATAACAATTAATTAATTAAATTAAGAAATTAGGGTATAATTTATACCTATAGAAGAGAGGAAAGCAATGGGAGACGACTGGAGAAGGGGGAGCTCGGTCGGCGACGGCAGGGCGGCGGCAGGAGGGAGGAGCAACGACAGCGTAGTTTTTTTTTTTAATTTTGCTGAAGGAAAAACTAAGCGAGAGAGTGAAATGTTATTTTCCCTATAGGCTTGCTGTAACACCCCGTAATTCTGTAACATTAAGTTTCGCAAAATTAATGTATAAATAAATTTTAAAATAAGAATCAAGGGAAACGGGTTGCGCCATTGCGTTCGTCTCGAAATTCTGCTTGGAAACGAGTCCGAGTTTTCGAGAAACGGAGTCCGTATGAGGGAGATATGACCCTCCGAAGTTTCAAGGATTTTCAGAACAGAAAAACAGCTCGAATTCGGATTCGAAATTCGAATTCAAACCCCAGTGCAGACTGGGCGGGAATTTTCCCACCCAGGACCAAGTTGACCTGGGGGTCGACACTATGGTCGACCTCCCAGGGACCAGGTCGACCCTACCTGGTGCTGAAACCCATTTTTGAGCATGGGTTCATTCTGATGTTTCTGGTCTCGTTTTCAGTCTTGATTCGTCTGCCTAATCCTATATAAACAACCCCTAGCCCCATTCTCTTTACACCATTTTATTCTCTCCTTATGTTGCCTCTGGAATAATTGAAATAAATAAATTAAAATAAAACACGAAGACTATTCTTGAAGACTACGGCTAGGAATTGCATATTGGAGATTCAAATAAAGTTAAAGCTTCAAGAAGGGAAGCAAAGGCTAATTCAACGGCTTCGAGCAACGTCGCGCGAATCATAGCAAATCACCTCAACGTTATTATCCTTTTCTAAAACCGATCAAGGTAAGTCAGTTACTTTTTAGATTTGAACGTCTAGATCTATTTGTGGCATGTAATTAAATGGATATAAGAATATGCCTGATCCTTTCATTTGAATTTGTGCTTGTATATGCCTTTGGATCTAATTAAGAACTATTGTGATTAATTACCGATGAGACTGTGCCTATGCCTATGACGTTGAAACTATTGTTAATGGCCTAAGACTATGACTGAGAACACAAGACTATGCCTATGCCTATGACTGTGAACATAAGACTATTGCCTATGACTATGACAAGGACCATTGTGGTTAATCGCCTATGATTCATAACTATGAGATTTCTACCTATGACCATGACTATGACTATTGTGGTTAATTGCCTAAAACTATTATGGTTAATTGTATATGCCTATAACACCATAGTTACAAACCATGTTGTACACCGAACTGACATTTTGTTGGATCTCATACCTAGGGTGTGACTTGCTTAGTCTATTCCTATTCGCTATTATGTACACCAAAACCGTTGGATCCATTATCCTTGTATTTGGCTCGCTTTTGCATGCCTATTCTTTTATGTCAATTCACATGTTTATCCTCTATTCCCTTTTTAGTTTCATTTCATGAGTATTTAGAAAACTTGTGAAATCATGGTATACGTACGTTATGAATGCGGGGTTATTTGGGTATAACATGAAATCTATATTATTTGGTATAATTTAGAGCATGTATTATAACATGACTATTAGATACAAATTGGGGTAATTTGATGTGAATTATAGAAGATGTAATTTGATATATTGAATCTAGTATTGGCAAGTGAACTAAGCTTTAGGCATAAATTGTAAACTAGAATATTAAATCTAATTTTGACATGAACTGATCTAATTTGGCATAAACTGCAAGTTGGGCTAATTGATAGGTAAATCAAGATTTGGGCCTAGAATATAGGTATGTTAGTGGGCATGACAAATAAATATGATATAGGCCAAATTTGTTTAAAAGAGTTGTTAGCAATTTACATATAGCCAAAAAGGATAAATATGTAAACCTAGGAAAGACGAATATGCCTAACCCGAGGTTAGATTGAGTTACGGTATAAGACTGCCCGGAACCGCCCGGCAAATCCAGCAACCGTAACAATACCTATCTAATGTGGGTGGTTAGAGCATTGAGCCCAAAAGGACCCGAGGTTAGATTGAGTTGCGGTGTAAATCTGCCCAGAACCGACCGGCACATCCAGTGACTGCAACAATATCTGTCTAATGTGAGTGGTTGGTGCTTTAAATGAGTAATTTAAAGCTAAGAAACAATTAAGCTAGAATGGGGGGGAGGGGTTAAATCCATAGGAACACTTAACCAACTTAACATGTTAACAAGACAAGACTTGTAGGGGTTAAATAACCGTTATAACATGTTGACTAGACAAGTGGGTAAGGTTAAGAAAAGGTTTAACCGTTATAACATGTTAACTAGACTAGAAGGTGGGGTTAAGTAAAATACACTTAGCCAATTTAACATGTTAACTAGACTAGAAGGTGGAGTTAAGTAAACTTAGAACACTTAGCCATCATAGTGTGACAAATGAACAAGGTTAAGTTAAAACATGAAGGGACAATACTTAACCATTAGAGCATGTGAATTAAACAGATGTTAGGGTTAAGTTAACTAAGGGAACACTTAACCAATACAAGATGAAGGGGGTGGGGTTAAGTAATAAGAAATACTTAACCAATATAACTTGATTTGTGGTAGGGTTAAGTCAACATGAACTACTGATAGCACTTAACCAGTTTAACATGACAAATGAATGGGTTAAGTTAACTTGAATTGACTAATGACACTTAACCAATCCAACTTGATGAGAAAGAAAACTAAGTAGTAAACCTTAGTTAAGAGGACTAAGTTGTAAACCTTAGTTAAGAAAACGACGGTTCAGGAAACTAAGTAGTAAACCTTAGTTAAGGGAACTAAGTAGTAAACCTTAGTAGAATACGAAAAGGAGCGAACGTTCATCTGATCTTAAAGAAGGCTCCAACGAACTGGGGTACGAAGCACGCGGCTTCGAGGGGACGTGAGGGTACTCTTGGTATCCCTCTGTGAGGCTGCAGATGATCCGCCTGGGCTCACAGAGGTTAAGGTCTGCGTTAGAAGAACCAAGGGTATGCCTTGGTTCCAATATAAGGCAACCTAAAGACTAGGATGGACCAGCGTGATTCGGTGAGACCAGTAGCCCTGTGATAGCAACTCGTCGTCTACCTACCATCTTGAGTCAATCGAGATACGTGAAGCGGAAAGGCGGAGAACTCCAAAAGACCATATACTTGCTATCTAGTTATGGTTGGGATGGCCATAGGATAGTGGGGCATAGGGGGGCATGCGTATAGTTCTCATTTTTCAAGGTGTGCCTTTCATTAGTTGAGGGAGGGGTCAGGTAGGACCATAGCCACTGGAAAAACAGACCTTAGCATATGCATCAGCAGATATCTGAAAGCTCCCGACCGAGTTTCGTGTTTCTTAATTTGCCCTGCCACGAGACTCGGGTCGCACATACGGAGGACATGTGCATCTAGACAACGATAACGATTCGCGACACATATGTGGGAAAAGTCTAGGAACATATACCACTCTAGATAGTGTGTCCTAGATTAGGGGGTATCGTTCGGTAGGTAGCATAATCCCTAGTTGGACCTAGGTCGCGTAAACCCTAAAATCCGAGAAACGTTCAATAGGTAGCATAAACCCCAGTAGCCCTGGGTAGCGAAAACCCTGGTTGGATCTAGAATGCGCTCGATAGAAAACCCAAGGTTAGACCTAGGTAATAAATAATAGATGTACACCTGAAACAAACACAATTGCAGGATTGGGATCACGTATCCGTTCTTATCAGTTTATACAGATTACTAGTTAGGTGGTGCAGGGATATAGAAATTAGAATAACAAGGTAGTGGCGAAGCAGAGAAAGTATAGAAGTGCATCCAGTTTATCTTACCTTATCATATCTTGTGCTAGCCTTATGATTCCCGTCATCCTGGTGTAGTCTTGTATTCAGTTAATTCATGCCATGCTGCTTTTTACCTGTTCACATGCTGAAAGTTACTGAACTTACCAGACTTTATGTCTGACTCTATTTTCTTTCGCTTTCTTGTCTTCCGTTCCTCCCCCAGGTTCGCAGGTGGGAATATTACTACTTAGCCCAGTTTTCTTTCTAAGCTGAAGATTAGTTGAAGTTTTGCTTGGATTCTCTTTTCCATTGCTATGGCTGGCTCACGCTACATCGGGGAATATAAATGTTATTTTATGCTTCTTTATTTTATAAGATAGATATTCTGGTATTGGAAAATAATTGTTGTACAAACTATTTGATCAATAAAGTAAAGTTCTATTTTCCGCTGTTTTAATTTTGTATGTCTTGTAATTTATCTGTATCTTTTACCTATAACTCTCCACCGAAGTTAAGGCATTCCCCTTGTGAGTGACCTTAACGGATGTGGGGTGTTACACTTGCAGGTTATATGATATTTGGCGACGGCTGGCGAGGGCCGCTTTTTTTTAGTCGTCGATAGTCGTCGCTATGGTCCGTAACAAATTGAACCGATTCTTGTAGTATAAAAGTAGTTTCTTCCCCTTTTTTCACTAACACCGTTAACCCTTTCTTTCCCAAATTGACATCATCTACCATGTAATTAGGATTTATATTTGTAACAAATAAATCAACTACCGCTTCTTCCATATTTACTGTCAAATCAACATCATGGACGAAGAAATCGAATAATAAGTTGGTATTGTATCTTTTATTTATTGTTATCATGGCTACGATTTTCTGCATCATTTGATGAAATGAATATTGCAAGTCTACAACACCGTTTAAATGCTAATGAATTTTCGGAAATGGGGTAGTCCTTTACTTCCTTCTATTGGTAACGATTTGTCTGATTTTTCACTCATATCTTTTTTTTCCCATGGATTTGTTAACCTCTTATTAGTGCGTATGATAAACTCCTTCCTCAAACGTGATCAAACTTCCCTACAAAATTCAGATTAACATCTGTTCTGGGACATATTTATTGTTTCTCTGTGTATACCTATGAACTACTGCAACATTTTGATCAATATTATTGTTCTACATGTAGCGATGAAATAATTCATTGTCTCGACTGCTGCTGTTTACCTGGTTTAATTTCAAGGTGAGTTTTTTTTAATGTTTGGACTATATTTGTATACAATCTCTGATGAATAATTTGTATTACTGCAACATCCATACTGATACCAAATTAATAATGGTCTACTTCTTCTTTGACTAATAAGAGTTTAAATGTGCTACTTAGTTTCCAATGTTATTCTGCTTACTAGCATTTCCTATAAAATTTTACTTTGTATTAGTAAGGGGATGATTCAATTTATGTAAAAACACCCCATCAAAGGAGCATACAAATGGTGTTTGTTGAAGGAAAACATATGAGATACACAAATATAGGACCATTCTATAAGAGTTGAATTGTCATTTTGTTTTTTCTTAGTCTCTGTGTATTACTAACATAACACTGCATTTATAGATATTCAGTATAGTTTGAAGATCCTATAATATTTTAAGTCTATAATATTTGAAGTTTAACTTTGTCTCTTCAGGAATTACCAGAAAATATATTGGAATTAAATGGTAAGCTATGATATTGTATAGATTTGTAGCTAACAGTGATATATTTTTAAACTTTGAAAGAAAATTTTCAAGCATATTGAATTTAATTAATGGACTACTAAAAAACGATAAAGATTCTAATGGAAATGATAGAGGATCACATGTCTTCTATGCTATTATGTCAATTTTTTATTTCTCTATTTCATAAGTTCACGAGTTGCTTAATTTTTGTAATTTCCATACCTTTTTTTATGAGAATTGTAGATGAAATATGAGTTTAATGGGAGTTGTGGGATCAGGTAAACGTATAATGTGTATCAAATAAAAATGTTGTCTTCATTTTATTATTTAAATACCAAGTTTTACCTCGATGATATATTAGTGCATTTTTAGAACAAGAATTTTAGTCCTCAAAGTTTTATTAATGATGTCCGAACTGGTTTTCCTTTTTTTTTTTTTTTTTAATATTTTGTATTCACTATGTCGACCATAAATACAAAATTAGCTATGGTCATAGCAGCACTATTAAAGTTAAGGCATGTGTTTCCATTTATGTATCTTACAAAGTTGATATCCATATGGAATATAACAATGACAACGCATCAAATTTTTACTTCATTACACGCATAATTGTGGATCTTCAACTTAATATCAACCTTGCAGAATGCAGACACTATTATTTCTCACCTTTATTTAGTTTGATCATTCTTCCTGGCTTCGTTGGCCTATTTAGGGATGCTCTATATTATGTAGTTCTACCAATGTTCATGGTAACTTTTTACCTATTCCCAAATAGTTAAATGAATTTCGTAAATGTTCATTCTCTTATTCATATTTTTTTGGGTGTCTTCGCTCTTTTTTCAGGCCTTACTAACCATTTCCAATTATCATTTATCATCATCAATAATTATGAGCTATTTATGCCTCATTTGCTAAACTTACATATTCCCCTTTTGGCATAATTTTTAGACAAGTAGACATATTAGTCTTATGTAGCAACTCCTTATCGCATAATGCTTTATATGTCCACTTAGTATCTATGCATATGTTCTGTTCAATTGGTGATGGATATTGAGATTGATAGATGCAAGGGTATGGTGTGCGCAGAAGAAATTCATCATATTATAATTATCAGAATGTCATAACTTTGTGATCAATATTATCATTTTAATGACTACCGTACTCTCTGACAGTAAGTCTACTTAAAAAAATTGATGTTATGTAGTTTAAAATGCATTTAACTGATTTATGAGAAAATATAATATTACAAAATCATTGTACCATTTTGTTAGTGTTAAACATATTGCCTTTTGGTCATAACCAGACTTTGTGATATTTATTATTACCATATAAATTGATTTGACAATTATTTGTTTTTTGTATATGTCCCGGTTTCATTTCCATTTGTTAGACAATTAATTTATACAACCGTATATAACAAAGAGATTGGGTACGTTATTTTTCTTTGGTGTATAGAATAGAGCAAATCATAATTTTAAATCCTTCAGGGGTTAATAATGGTGTAAACAAGTCTAATTCAATTAAACATATAAACATCTCTATTTACTGCAGTTTATATATAAGAATTCACCATATGCAAACGGAGGTCTTTGTAACAACCCGGAAAATCGGAACCAATTTAAAAATTTTATTTTGGCAATTTTAATGAATTTTGAATATTTAAAATGATTTATTTAAATAATAATGACTAGAAATTTATTTTGAATAGAATTAGAACGTACAAATTTATTTAAATCAAAGTTAGAATATAAATATTTATTTTAATTACAAAAGGAATTGGAAATGGCGCGGTAGTTTGATAATTCGAATTCAAATTTCAAATGAATGTACAAGATTCAAAATAAACTGGATTTTAGTAAACCCAAAAATATTTTAATCTGTCTGAAAATATCTTTCCAACGAATGCGAAAAATCCAGATTTCATAACGGGAATAAAAAGTTATGTCCAGTTGAAAATTCAGAATAGTCGCTATGGAATTTTATATAATATATAGCCCTTAAAAATAAATATTTTGCAAACGACCTCCATTTTTGATGAGACCACTTTTGTTGGATCCGGAATGTCAAATTATTGCTAGATTCCAATTTTCATAATTTTTGGAATTAATATGTGAGCGTGGTGAATTTAAACGCGTTTGGCAATTTCAATTTGAATTTAATCGACCGGAAAATGGTCGTTTTTCAAACGGTCTCCAAATTCGATGAAATTAGTTTTGTTAGGACTGTATCGTGAAAACATAGCTAGATTTATTTTTCTGGAATTTTTGGAGTCAGTATGTGGCCCCGGTAAATTAAAATGTACGTTTGAATTCAATTTATATTTTAATTTTAACGGAAACTAATCGTAACAGCCGAAGTGGTTACGAAACATATTCCATTGTGTTCAGAATGGGGGTATTTAGCTAAGGGCGATAGTCGTTGAGTTTGATTTGGAGTTCGTACCATTAAACAATCATAAATGAATTGACTATTATTGTAAAATATATATAAATACATGGTCAAGGGGCGGGTCAAACCCTAATTTTTATCCAACGCAGTCAAACATCTGGAGTCGCCTCCAGTATGAAACTGACGGTGAAAACCCTACGAACAATTCCTCCAATTTTCTCCACATCCATGAATCAATCCAAGAACCTCCTGCTTAAAGATTGCCAAGCTCGGCGAGAGCTATCCAACGAGCGGTGGTGATGGGCTATTGTCGGCCAGAGTGACCGGAATTCAACCACGAAGTCATGATGTTTGAACGCGGATATCGGGATAGTGGCGAGGTTGAGATGAACGGGGGTTGGCGCACAGGCAGGCGACGCTGAGGAGAAGGTGGGGCCGACCTCTGATCGGCGGCCGATGGTCGGCAAAGGGGGCGACGTCGGCAGTTGTAAATAATGAACGGTGGGTTCAATTTTCAGTTGAACCTAAACGAAGAAGATGATAAGGTTAAGGGTTAAATTAAATATTCAATTGTTTAAAAGTTTAAAAAAGTATAACTTCTTCAAATAGAAACGAAATCGAACGATTTCAGAAGCGTTGAGATCGTGGTGAAAAATGCTACATTATGGAACTGACTGGAACAAATTTGGAGCAAATAAGAAATTGAAGCGAATATAAATTCAAACAGCATAAAATCATTAGTTAAAGAATGGCGGAGGGGAAACGAATGTGAGAACTTCTCTCACTATAAATTTTGTACAGTTATTTATTTTTTGTTAGATCACCTCCTTGTCGTCCACAGACCATGGACGATTTATTTGATTGTGTTGTGATTGTGATGTACAAATATATATATATATATATATATATGCAATGTAAATATAATATATATATGAAATGTGAGGAAATATATATATATATGCGTTGGGAAAATTATATATATATATATATATATATGCATTGTGAAAATTATATATATGCGTTGAAAAAATTATATATATACGCGTTGTGAAAATAAAATATATATGAAATGTGAATAATATATATTTGAAATGAAAATTAAATATATATGAAATGTGAATAATATATATTTGAAATGAAAATTAAATATATATATATATATATGAAATGTGAATAATATATATTTGAAATGAAAATTAAATATATATGAAATGTGAATAAAATATACATTTGAAATGAAAATTAAATATATATTAAATTTGAAAAATATATATTAGAAATAAAAATTAAATATATATGAAATGAATAAAATATCGACATGAAGTATGAAAATTAAATATATATGAAATGTGAATAGTATATATATATGAAATGGAAATAATATACATATGAAATGGAAATAATATATATATGAAATGTGAAAAATATATATATGCGTAGTGAATTATATATATATATATATATATATATGAAATGTGAATAATATATATGTGAAGTGTGAATGAAATAAATATTGATTAGCTAAAAATATTATTTTTAACATATATATGAGATGTATAAAATTGTCATGTAATGGAATATTCAATTTTGATTTAAATTTGGAAATGAAATTGAAATCGTTTTAAAATGAATTTAAAACGAATTTATATAGGAATATTCAATTTTTATTTAAATTTAAAAATCAGATTGAAATCGTTTTAAAATGAATTTAAAACGAATTTATAATGGAATATTCAATTTTGATTTGAAATTGAAATGGAAGTTGAAATCGTTTTTGAAACGAATTTAAAACAATTTATAAAATACGTTTTAAATGGAAATCGACGGAATATATTTAATATATATATATTAAATATATTAAACGGCCTGAATAGAACGCGCCGCGCAACGGCCGTTCGCGAATTTCGACCATTGACTTTGAATTAACATTACGGGAGATCCGACCGTCAGATTCTCCTAAATCCAGAACCATCCGACCGTCGGATTATTCTAAATCCAGAACTGTTGGGTTCATATCGAAAAGATCTTTCCAACGAATATAAGAGATTTGAAATCTAACGGTTGGATTTGGAATTATGTCCAAATCAAATTTGGAAAAAGGTCGTTGTAAATCCAGTTCGATGACCGTTTATGGAAATCGACTGTACGGGCCTTAATAAAATTATTAAAAATATTAATAATTTGTGTAAAATCATAATAAATGATTTGAAAAGAATTTGGATGAAAAATTCCACATTTGTGAAGATAAAAATATATTTTTATCGAAATGAACTAGTTATTAACTAGAATTATAATCCAATTATTTTTAAATAAATAAATTAGATTGAAATGGTTTTAAAATAACCAGAATTTCCAATATATGAATTGGAATGGATTTTATTCAAAATTGTCTTCGGAATATTTCGATATTGGATTCCGAGATTATACGGATATTGTTGTAGGAATTTGGAAGATATTGATATCGTTATTCCAATACGATATTCGTTGGTTTTAGAATTTGATATTGAATATAAGCTAATATAATTTATATTCTAAACCTTATATTTAATATCGAATTGGATTTTGGGTTTTTCGTGAACTGTGTTTAAATGACATTGGTTCTTTAACCCAGTTAAAGCAGGAGTAATTTCCAGAAAGTTGAACAATCAATAAAAATTTTGGGATTAAAACCAATTGGAGTTTGAATAAATCTTTAATTAGATTGTGAATGAATAAATGGTAATTAAATTTACCAAAACACATGATGTGATTAAACCAAATTTACTTGGTTGTTGATATCCATGATTGTGATTGATTGATGGTTCGGATTGTGCTCGACCAGTTTATGAGCAAGATATGCTTTTACATTTAGCATTGGGTTGGGTAGAAATACTGGTATGCTAACATCTTGTGAAACACTTCATGATTTGACTATGAAATGTGTAGCGATGTTGTTGTGTTCATTTCAAATTTATTGAATGATTTTGAAATGATATTTTTCTTAAGTGAAAAGAAATGTATACCCGATTTTGGACAGGGAATATTTTATAAAAACGTTTTATAAAACAGAAAGGATTTCGAGGCCTAAGCCCGATGATTCTAAAATGATTTAGAAATGTATTATGTGTTACATGGTAGTTCTACACATAACCGATAAGTTGCTATTGATGATATATCTGTTTGGTGGCGGAGAATTTATTCTCTTGCTTAACACCCTTCTTTGAGACGTACGAGCTCAAAGGTTATGTTATTAATAGCGACTGATCATATGTGTGAATTGCTGATGTGAAGTACTATAGTTTGAATGTACTTGTGATTATTATGTTGTGAAATGATTTTCCTTACTTCGGGATATAAAATGGTTTAGTGTATGGCTAAAGATTCGGGTGACCCGAGACCGACTAAAAGTATGGGTTGGATCCAGTGCCTTAGGGTGAGTGGTCAGCAGTGTAGCCTGCTCCATGCGTGGGAGGTGCGCACACATACAAACATATATATATATATATATATCGATCTGGAGGGGCGCTTACTGCCTTGTCTGAGGGAAGATTCCCGATACTTGGTTGCATACTTGTTTGTATGCATTGTTATGTTTTAGAATTCATATTTCCAAACGATTTGGTTTGATCCTGAAGTGAAACCTACTTTGATATAAAAGTTAGATATGTATTTCAAATGATTTGAAATTGAAATCGGGAAATAAAGTCCAAAGGAATAATTTCTGTAAATTGAATTGGATTTGAAAAATCTACGTGTGGTGATTAATCTAAATGGGTAAATTGGGATATTGCATGTTGATTGATGCATAGTAGACCCATATCTTTATTACTGATTGTTGGGGGTAAACCCATTCCGCGTTATCGGCATGGTCCTGTGATTTGCCTTATCATTTATATAATTTAATTTTAACTGTAGAGTTTCTCACACCAGTCCCACGACTGACATGTAGTTTGCTTTAACTTTGCAAACCCGGGTGCCCCTATTTTCCACACGGACAGTCGAGTGGTTTGTTTTGCAGATATTTATTTATTGAGTAGGATTCTGGATTGAAGCTTAAAGCTGTGTCCAGAGCATTTATAGCCTTCTGTTGTGTTAGTTTATTTGTTTCCGCTGCATTGTATTACATTTATTGTAAATTAATCTTCTGGTGTATTATATTTCGATATACTCTGATATATTCTGTACTCTGATGTAACATTATTATGATGTTTATAAAAGTCTTCTGTTATTTGTTCTGATGTGTTGTATGCCCAAAGTTAGCGTATGCGAGATTTGAACGACCTTGGTCGGTTTAGCGATCGATTAGGTCGAGCGAAATCCGTATCGTTACAGTTGGTATCAGAGCTTTGGTTAATTCAAATCTTTGGGTGTGCAACTCGTTAGAACAGAATAAAAGACTCATCAGAGGTAGGATTAGTAATATCCTATAGAAGAATCCTCATTAGAGATAGAATCAGTAGCATTCTACAATGAGTGACTCATTAGAGATGAAGTTAGCAATGCCCTAGGATGAGTTGAGAGTGATAAGTTTATAATTAACGTATTTGTGATTATATATATTTGAAAGGTTAATCAACAAATTGATTGATGGTTGTGATGTGTGATTATTGGTTTGATTAGTAAAAACATTGAAATAATAAAACCAATATATGAACGAAAGGTAAATTTAGCCAAACTGAATCAAATATTGAACTGAATTGAAATCGGCTGAAATTGCATACATGTACATGTATATGTATTGAACAGGTCATAAAAGAGAAGCTAAGCAGAGGAATAAAATTGTATGCCCGATAAATAGGTACATGTTTATGTATTTATTGGGTTTGGAAGATTTTATGAGCCGATTGGCTAGCCGCTTGGCTTTTTCTTTTTCTTTTTGGATGATGAGGGCCCTGCGTGGCCAGTTGAGGTTTTAAATGTCTCCCCGTACAAAGGAGGTTATGGCGAAATTTTTCGAAAATTTAGGGTGTTAGCCAAATTTTTGAAAAATTAGGGAATTCTTAGAAACTGAAAAGTTGAAGAATGAAAGTTGAGTTGATTAATAAAACAACTTTCAGCTCCGTTCCTTTTAGAGGACGAAAAGATTTTAAGTGGGGGAGATTGTAACAACCCGAAAAATCGGAACCAATTTTAAAATTTTATTTTGGCAGTTTTAATGAATTTTGAATATTTAAAATGATTTATTTTAAATAATAACGACTAGAAATTTATTTTGAATAGAATTAGAACGTATAAATTTATTTAAATCGAATTTAGAATATAAATATTTATTTTAATTATAAAAGGAATTCGAAATGGCGCGGTAGTATGAAAATTCGAATTCAAATTTCAAATGAATGTACAGGATTTAAAATAGATCGGATTTTAGTAAAACCAGAAATATTTGAATCTGTTTGAAAATATCTTTCCAAAAAATGCGAAAAATCCAGATTTCATAATGGGAATAAAAAGTTATGTCCAGTTGAAAATTCGGAATAGTCGCTATGGAATTTTATATAATATATAGCCCTTAAAAATAAATATTTTGCAAACGACCTCCATTTTCGACGAGACCACTTTTTTTGGATCCGGAATGTCAAATTATTGCTAGATTCCAATTTTCATAATTTTAGAAATTAATATGTGAGCGTGGTGAATTTAAACACGTTTGACAAATTCAATTTGAATTTAATCGACTGGAAAATGACCGTTTTTCAAATGGTCTCCAAATTCGACGATATTAGTTTTGTTAGGACTATATCGTCAAAACATAGCTAGATTTATTTTTTTGGAATTTTTGGAGTCAGTATGTGGCCCCGGTAAATTAAAATGTACATTTGAATTCAATTTATATTGATTTATATTTTAGTTTTTACAGGAAACTAATCATAACAGCCGAATTAGGTTACGAAACATATACCATTATGTTCGGAATGGGGGTATTTAGCTAGGAGTGACAGTCGTTGACTTTGATTTGGAGTTCGTACCATTAAACAATAATAAATGAATTAACTATTATTATAATATATATATATATATATATACATGGTCAAGGGGCGGGTCAAACCCTAATTTTTATCCAATGCAGTTAAACATCTGGAGCCGCCTCCAGTATGAAACCGACGGTGAAAACCTTATGAACAATTCCTCCAATTTTCTCCACATCCATGAATCAATCCAAGAACTTCTCGCTTGAAGATTGCCAAGCTCGGTGAGAGCTATCCAATGAGCGGTGGTGATGGGCTATCGTCGGCCAGAGTGACCGGAATTCAACCGCAAAGTCATGATGTTTGAACGTGGATATTGGGACGGTGGCGAGGTCGAGATGAATGGGGGTTGGAGCGCAGGCATGCGGCACTGAGGAGAAGGTGGGGCCGGCCTCTAATCAGCGACCGATGGTCGGCAAAGAGGGCGGCGACGACAGTTGTAAAACGATGAACGGTGGGTTCAATTTTCAGCTGAACCTAAACGAAGAAGATGATAAGGTTAAGAATTAAATTAATTAATTATTCAATTGTTTAAAAATTTAGAATATCATAACTTCTTCAAACAGAAACGAAATCGAACTATTTCAGAAGCGTTGAGATCGTGCTGAAAAATGCTACATTATGGAACTGACTGGAACAAATTTGGAGCGAATCTTAATTTGAGGCGAATTAAATTCAAACAGCATAAAATCATCAGTTAAAGAATGGCGGAGGGGAAACGAATGTGAGAACTTCTCTCACTATAAATTTTGTACAGTTATTTATTTTCTGTTAGATCACCTCCCTGTCGTCCACAGACCACAGATGATTTATTTGATTGTGTTGTGATTGTGATGTGTGTGTATATATATATATATGCGAAGTAAATATAATATATAAATAAAATGTGAGGAAAAATATATATACATATGCGTTGTGAAAATTATATATATATGCGTTGTGAAAATTATATATATTCGCGTTGTGAAAATAAAATATATATGAAATGTGAATAATATATATTTGAAATGAAAATTAAATATATATGAAATGTTAATAATATATATTTGAAATGAAAATTAAATATATATATATATATATATGAAATGTGAATAAAATATATATTTGAAATGAAAATTAAATATATATGAAATGTGAATAATATATATTTGAAATGAAAATCAAATATATATGAAACGAATAAAATATATATATGAAGTATGAAAATTAAATATATATGAAATGTGTATTGTATATATATGAAATGCAAATAATATACATATGAAATGGATATAATATATATATTAAATGTGAAAAATATATATGCGTAGTGAATAATATATATATATATATATATGAAATGTGAATAACATATATATATATATATATATATATATATATATATGAAATGTGAATAATATATATATGAAGTGTGAATGAAATAAATATTGATTAGCTGAAAATATTATTTTTAACATATATATGAGATGTATAAAATTATCATGTAATGGAATATTCAGTTTTGATTTAAATTTGGAAATGAAATTGTTTTAAAATGAATTTAAAACGAATTCATATAGGAATATTCAATTTTGATTTAAATTTAAAATTCAAACTGAAATTGTTTTAAAATGAATTTAAAACAAATTTATAATGGAATATTCAATTTTGATTTGAAATTGAAATGGAAGTTGAAATCGTTTTTGAAACGAATTTAAAACGATTTATAAAATACGTTTTACGTGAAAATCAATGAAATATATATAATATATATTAAATGGCCTGAATAGAACGCGCCGCGCCGCTACCGTTCGCGAATTTCAACCATTGACTTCGAACTGACATTAAGGGAGATTCGACCGTCGGATTCTCCTAAAACCGGAACCGTTGGGTTCGTATCGAAAAGAACTTTCCAACAAATATAAGAGATTTAAAATCTAACGGTTGGATTTGGAGTTGTGTCCAAATCAAATTTGGAAAAGGTCGCTGTAAATGCAGTTCGATGACCATTTATGGAAATCGACTGTACGGGCTTTAATAAAATTATTAAAAATATTAATTTTTTTGTAAAATCATAATAAATGATTTGAAAAGAATTTGGATGACAAATTCCACATTTGTGAAGACAAAAATATATTTTTATCGAAGTGAACTAGCTATTAACTAGAATTATAATCCAATTATTTTTAAATAAATAAATTGGATTGAAATGGTATTAAAATAACCAGAATTTCCAATATATTAATTGGAATGAATTTGAATCAAAATTATCTTCGGAATATTTCGATATTGGATTCCGTGATTATACGGATATTGTTGTGGGAATTTGGAAGATATGGATATCGTTATTCCAATATGATACCCGTTGGTTTTAGAATTTGATATTGAATATAAGCCGATATAATTTCTATTTTGAGCCTTATATTTAATATTGAATTGGATTTTGGGTTTGTCGTGAACTGTGTTTAAATGACATTGGTTCTTTAACCCAGTTAAAGCCGGAGTAATTTCCAGAAAGTTGAACAATCAATAAGAAATGATTTTTGGGATTAAAACCAACTGGAATTGGAATAAATCTTTAATTAGATTGTGAATAAATGGTAATTAAATTTACCAAAACACGTGATGTGATTAAACCAAATTTACTTGGTTGTTGATATTCATTATTGTGTTTGATTGATTGTTTGGATTGTGCTCGACCAGTTTATGAGCAAGATATGCTTTTACATTTAGCATTGGGCTAGGTAGAAATACTGGTATGCTAACAACTTGTAAAACACTTCACAATTTGACTATGATATGTGTAGCAATGTTGTTGTGTTCATTTCAAATTTAATGAACGATTTTGAAATGATATTTTTCCTAAGTGAAAAGAAATGTATTCCCGATTTTGGACAAGGAATGTTTTATAAAACAGAAAGTAATGATTTAGAAATGTATTATGTGTTACATGGTAGTCCAACACATAACCGATTAGTTGCTATTGATGATATATCTGTTTGGTAGCGAAGAATTTATTCTCTTGCATAACACCCTTCTTTGAGACGTACGAGCTCAAAGGTTATGTGAATAATAGCGACTGATCATATTTGTGAATTACTGATGTGAAGTACAATTGTTTGAATGTACTTGTGATTATTATGTTGTGAAATGATTTTCCCTACTTTGGGATATAAAATGGTTTAGTGTGTGGCAAAAGATTCAGGTGACTGTGATGACCCCAAACTTCCACTAGGTGAAAGTAAGGAATAATCATATGGAATACAACATAAATATAACAATACATATCACTGATACAATATAGCAGAGGAAAACCATAGCATAATAACATCATAGCAGCAGAAATATAATGTCATAAACCACAGAATCCCAACAGTCACAGAATCCAGATTATTACATCAAGTTTGCAGAAATGAAAATAAGTTCCAACTCTCAAAATAAGCAATACGAAATGAAACAAGTCTAATGACTGAACTTAAAGATAGAAAAATGCAATGGAAGTAAATGATAGTTGTCCTCAAAGCTCCAAGTCATCACTTCTCCGCAAAAGCAAATCCAAGCAAAGATAATGAGCAACTCCAAGAAGACTCCAAGCAAAGAATGAACCTGTTTACTTGGCTGCCCGTGTAGAAAAGAGGGCACCCGAGTTTGCAAAAAGGTGAAACAAACTACGGGTCAGTCGCGGGACTGGTATGAGAATTCATAACTAGTTTAGTAATAATAATATGACAAATCCAAAGACCATGCCGCTAATGCGGAACGGGTTTACTCAATGGATTGTCGTGCATAATTTAAAGTGTCAGAACAAGCAGATAAATAGATCGTACAACATCGCAATGCTTTTTAGAAAAAAAATGTAATCACCATAAGACTCAAGTCCCATCACACAATGCAACGCACACCAGAGGATAGAGTTTTCCCTTATGGTGATTAAAACATGTTAAATACGGCAAATACGAGTTTAATATTATTATTAGTGTATAATAAAAACATTTCAAAATAAATGTACCAATCCTAAGAAACATAGTACCCCATCCTACTATATCTCCATACTAGAAATAGAATCAAAACCGTAGGGTCGTATTTGGAATTTGGATTTCCATCTGAGTCAAGGCTAGGGAGGAGATCCTTACCGATTCGAGACACTCTAGCAATGCCCCAGGATTGGTACTCTGTCCAACCCTTGGATAGCTGCAGGGCCGGTCCACACTTACTTTTGTGGATTAGTTATGCCTGAACACACGCTTCCCGGTCCTTTTGGACCTATAATACGGCCAGTGGCGACCGCATAAATCGAGGCCTCGAAAAATCCAACAACCACAATGAATAAATGCCAGCGCTGGTAGGTCCCTGGCACCACTCTAGCTAGAAAGAAACGTGTGCACTCCCTGCGTTCCCTTCTCCCATTTTAGACTCCGCCGGTGTGTGAGGCTCGTGAAGTCACATCATACACAAAGCTATGCCTAAACAGGCTATGCTTTGATCATCCCACAAGGCCTGCTTTTCAACAAAGCCTTGATCACATGCATCTTGGCATGCCACATCGTCAATCCATACCATATCATTGATTTCTGCCAACATATAACCTCTGAGCTCGTACATCTCAGAGAAGGGTGAAAAACACCAAACAGATATATGTTTAGCAGAGATCAATAGATACAGTGTAAAGGAATACCACGTCAGACATGCAATCCATTTACGCTTTTGCTCTGGGTCTGAGCGAAAGCCAAATCCGTTCAATCAACATGTTCGTTCGGATGACGATCATGACCTCGAATTGGGAGCAAATCAATTCAAAGCCTCAATCGCTGTCTTCCTGAGGGGAAGATTGACGGTCTTCATTAGTCGTCTTCTTCTTCAGTTCTCATCGTCATTTGATTATTTGGAATTAGATTAACTCGACCTTTCCAAATAATCTTCGTATATATATATATATATATATATATATATATATATATATATATATATATATATATATATATTGGAAACTCTTCCTTATCGTTATTTCTAATTTATAACGATTATTTCCTATTCTATTTAATTGAAAATAATTAAATCTTTAATCAGCGACGATTCAGGTCAATGGCGATTCTGGTGCTATTTTCAATCAATTTTGATTTTCACATATCTAAAAATCTAACCGTTGGATTTTGACGTATTATATATCGTTGGAAAGATTTTTCCAAGACGGTCCTAGCAGTTTCAGTCTCAAGAAAATCCGACGGTCGGATCTTCTTGTATTGTCATTTAAAGATATAATTTAAAACGCGAAATACCGCGCTTGATTCGTTTAATTATATATATATATATATATATATATATATATATAAACGTAACCCGTTTAACTCTTTATTATTAAGTATATTTTCCTTCTTTATCCTTTTATCCCTTCATTTACAGAGAAATGAAAATCTTACTTGAATGATGAATTCTTCCCTTTTTGATTCTTTTAATTTCTTTAATTTACGGTAAAATGTAAATTATATTTCATCGTCCAATTCCTTCTTACATGTAAAATGTAATTTATAATTCATCATTCTTAAGTACATATAAAAATATAAATTTTATTTACAATGTGAATCCTACTTCTTGTTTACATTATATAAATGTAATCTTTATTTACAAAGTAAATCCATACATTCATTTCATAGAATAAAATGAAATTCATTCATGTGGGTTAAATTCATTCATAATTTACATAATAATATGTAATTTATTTCATACGATGAAAATTCATTCATAAAATACATATAAAAGTGTATTTCATTTCATGCGGTCTAAATTCATTCATAAAATACATATAAAAATGTACTTTATTTCATGCGACTTTAATTCATTCATAAAATACATAAAAAAATGTAATTTATTTCATGCGACTTTAATTCATTCATAAAATACATAAAAAAATGTATTTTATTTCATGCGATGTTAACTCATCCATAAAATACCTATAAAAATGTAAGTTATTTTATGAGGTCTTAATTCATTCATAAAATACATATAAAAATGTATTTTATATTATGCGGGCTTCATTCATTCATAAATTACATAAATAAATGTAATTTATGTCGTGTGGTCTAATTTCATTTATAAATTACATAAATAAATGTAATTCATGTCATGCGGTCTAAATTTCTTTAAATTACATTATAAAATAACGTAACTTATCCTACGGTCAATTCTCTTTTTATTAACATTATAAATAATGTCAATTCATCCTACGGTAAATTTTCTTTTTATTAATATCATAAATAATGTCACTTATACTACGGTCAATTCTCTTTTTATTAACATTATAAATAATGTCAATTCATCCTACGATATCATTCTTTTATCTTAACATTATAACTAATGTTAATTTCCTACAGTGTAAATCCCCTTTTTATTTACATTATAAAATAATGCAAAATTATCCTACGTTGTGATTACTATATAATTTACATTAAAAATAATGTAAAATGGACATACGGTGAAACTCATGTATATTTACATTAAAGGAAATGTAAATTTTCATTCTCTAATTACAATGTGAAATCCGTTCTTTCTTTACAATGTAAAATTGACTTTCTAATTACAATGTAAAGTCCATTCTTTTTATTTCATAAAAAAAAAATGTAAATCTTCCTACAGTTAAATTCCTTTTTATTTACATTTATAAACATGTAAATTTTAACATACGATGGATTTCTATATATTTTACCTTATAAAATAAAATGTAAATTTTATTTCACCATGTACATTCTACTTCTTTATAATATAAGTAATCTTTAATCTACATGCAAACTCTACTCTATATTTACATGTAAAATAATGTCAAATTTTACATACGGGTGAGGTTTCTATTTCATTTACATTTAAAATAATGTAACTTTACATATAATGCAAACTCATATTTCATTTACATAGAAAAATGAAACTTTTTTTTTATGCAGTGAAATTCACATCTTTAATTACAAAGGAAAAATGTAATTCCAATCATGCGGTGAAATTCCCTTTTTAATTACAAAGAGAAATGTAATTTTTATCATGCGGTGAAATTCCTCTTTTTATGTACAGTAAAAATAATATACATTTATCCTACGGTGAAAATATTCATTTTAATATACATTAAAAGTATGTAACTATATCCTACGGTGTAAATCCTTTTTATAATTACATTATAAAATAATGTAAAATGTACATACAGTGCCATTCCCCTTATATTAACTTTAATAAAAATGTGAAATTTTCCTACGGTGGAATTATTCTGATATTAACCTTAAAATAATGTTAATTAACATACGATGAAATTTCTTTTAAATTAACACTAAAAATAATGTTAATTAACACACGGTGTATTTTCTTATTTTTAACATTAACGAAAATGTTAAATTTGTCATACGATGAAATTTCTTATTTTTAACATTAACAAAAATGTTAAATTCTCATATGATGTAAATTCTAATTTTTAACATTAACAAAAATGTTAAATTCTCATACGATGTAAATTCTCTTATTATTATCATTAACAAAAATGTTAAATTCCTTTTAAATATTAACAAAAAAATGTCAATGACAACCCATAGTGTTATATTAATGTTAAAAATGTTAGTAACATCCTACGGTTAAATTTACTATTTAATTTACGTTGGAAATAATGTAAATTTATGCATACGGTGAAAATACTTTATTTACATAATAACATGTAAAATTTCATGTCATCACAAATTCTAATTTTAACTTACATAATAAAATGTACATCTTCATGACATTGCAAAATTCTAATTTTAAATTTACAAAACAAAATGTAATTTTAATGTAATCGCAAAGTCTAACTTTAAATTTACAAATAAAACGTAAACTTTACGATATCGCCAAATTCTAACTTTAATTTACATGATAAAATGTAAATTTTATATCAACGCAAAATTCTAGCCTTAATTTACATAATAAAATGTAAATTTGTGTATCAACGCAAAATTCTAACTTAAATTTACATAAGAAAATGTAAATTTTACACCACGCAAAATTCTAGCTTTAATTTGCATAAGAAAAAAAAAATTTGTGTCAACGCAAAATTCTAACTATAATTTACAAATAAAAATGTAAATTCTATGTCAACGCACAATTCTAACTTTATTTACATAATAAAATGTAAAATTTGTGTCGTCACAAAGTTTTAATATTGAATTTACAAAATAAAATGTAAATTCATGTCATTGCCAAATTTTAATATTGAATTTACACAATAAAATGTAAATTCATGTCAACGCAAAATTCTAATATTAAATTTACAAAATAAACTGTCAATTCATGTCATCGCTAATTTTAACTTTTAATTTGCATACTAAAATGTATATCATCGCAATTTCTAAAATTTTGATTTACATACTAAATTGTAAATCATCGTAAATTCCAAAATTTTGGATTACATAATAAAAATGTAAATCATCGCAAATTCTATATTTTTACAACATAAGATGTAAATTTATATCATCCAATCAACAACCACATTCAAATATCCAAACAAGTATACATCTAACAATTCATATCAAGATAATATTCAAGGTGGTTTATATTTTGGCATAAGTCAAATCGGCGAAGTATGATTCAATATCATTAACAAATAATATATTAATTAGCCAATAGTTTCAGATCTAATATTTAGATTCGCGGATCTAACATCATACGGTCATAAACAACCTAGATCCGTATTTCAAATATCACTACATAGCATATCAATCAATCAATATTCTTTAATAATAAAGAATTAATAATTAAATAAATTAAATTTAATTAAAAATAAATTCTCACCGCTGTTGGTTCTGAGAAGATGCTTCAGGTTCGATTAGATTTGATGTTCGAATTCACTTGGTTTCGGATCTGGAACAATTCCAATGCAAATTCAAAGGAAAAATCAAAATCAGGCCTTTAACAACTACTGCAGCAACGCTTAAAAGCGTGGAAAAATCTGAAATAGAATTTACCTTAGAACGTTCAAAACTTCAAATTCGATTTTCTGGAGTTGTAGTTGACGAAACGACGAGTCGTTTGTTGGAGAAGGACCGGCTAGGAGAGATCTTTGATCGGCCTGAAGGTGGTGAGGTGCGGCGGCGGCGTGGGATCCAGGGGGGGCTGCGTTCGGCGGCACTTTAAGGGCTTGGTGGCGGCGCTACGATGCACGAGAGGTGCTGGGACTTGTCGGAGATCGAAGAGCTCAGGAAGAGCTTCGAAATGAGTACTCACACGCTAAATTTCGTTGAAAAATGAGAGAGAAATCGAAGTTTGAAAATTTGAAGACTCATGGGTTATGGTGCGGCTGAAAATGACGGGTTTGGGAGACGATGAACAGTGATTCAGGTTTAAATAATATTATATTAGGTTTTCCTAATCATTAGTTAATAATTTAATTAGCCCGTTAAAGCCCGTTTTGGTCCGAACTCCGATTTAGGCCTGCTTACTGTCATTCTTAAGGTTTTGAGGCCTTCTGAACGCAATGGAACATGTTACAGGACCCAATTCCGAAATTTATTATGAGTTTTGGAATAATTATATTATTTTATTAATATTTTAGTGTATACCGTACATGAAAATTCACCGAGGTCACAAATTAACTTCAAAAATTCTCAAAAATTATATTTAGCTATGTTTTGATGCTGTGGACCTATGAAAATTAATTTCGTTCAATTCTGAGCCCGTATGAATTTTTAATGAATTTTTAAAGTAAAAAATATGCCCGTTTACACTAAAAAATCAATTATAATTATATTTTAATTCTAAAAATTACCAAAAAATCATTTTTAGCTTTGTTTTAATGATACGAATCCAACAAAATTTATTTCGTTGAATTCTGAGACATTTTGAAAAATGGCTATTTTTCAGTTAATTAATTTTGACCGAAATTGACCAAACACAGTTTCTTTCGCCACGCTCACGTACTAACTTGGAAAATTCTAAAATTTGAAACCTAGCAATAATTTAATATTCCGAATTCAACAAAAGTGGTTTCGTCAGAAACGGACACTGTTTGAAAAATCACTATTTTCTATGGCTATATATTTTATATTAAAAATACATTTTTAAACAAATAATTTTCGAAACTCCAAATATATAAGTGTTTATACTTTCTAAATGCAGAAACGTCATTCCGGACTCAATGGAAGTGGTTTCGAGTCGAAATTCCTTTATATGCAAAAAGTAGCATTATTGACCTATGCAAATTACCTAGCGATCTTCTAAAAATTGAATTGGCCATAACTTTTGATTTCCGCTATGAAATTTCGATTTTTCGGATTCATTGGAAAGATCTTTTTAAATAGATTCTAATATTTTTGGTTTCACTAAAATCCGTTAAATTTTGCATCCTGTATGGTTAGTCAAAGTTCAAGTTTGACTTTTCAAATTACCGCGCTATTTCTAACTCTTTTTATAATTAAAATTAATTTATTCATTCTAACTTCGATTTGAACCAAATTTGTGATCATTATTATTTAAAATAGATTATTCTACATATCAAAACTCATTTAAAATCACTTAAAATAAATTTTATATTGGCCCCAAAATTCAGGGTTGTTATAGTGACCCAAGAGCAACTAAAAGTATGGGCTGGATCCAGTGCCTTAGGGTGAGTGGTCGGCAGTGTAGCCTGCTCCATGCGTGGGAGGTGCATATATATATATATATATATATATATATATATATCGAGTTGGAGGGGCGCTTATAGCCTTGTCTGAGGGGAGATTCCCGATATTTGGTTGCATACTTGTTTGTATGCATTGTTACGTTTTAGAATTCATATTTCCAAATGATTTGGTTTGAGATCCTGAAGTGAAATCTACTTTGATATAAAAGTTAGATATGTATTTCAAATGATTTGAAATAGAAATCGGGAAATAAAGTCCAAAGGAATAATTTCTGCAAATTGAATTGGATTTGGAAAATCTACGTGTGGTGATTAATCTAAATGGGTAGATTGGGATATTGCATGTTGATTGATGCATAGTAGATCCATATCTTTATTACTGATTGTTATTTATACACTGGCATTCATGGGGGTAAACCCGTTCCGCGTTAGCGGCGTGGTCCTGTGATTTGCCTTATCATTTATATAATTTAATTTTAACTGTAGAGTTTCTCACACCAGTCCCATGACTGACCTGTAGTTTTCTTTTCCTTTGCAAACTCGGGTGCCCATATTTTCCACACGGGCAGTTGAGTGGTTTGTCTTGCAGATATTTATTTATTGAGTAGGATTCTGGATTGATGCTTAAAGCCGTGTCCATAGCATTTATAGCCTTCCGCTGTGTTAGTTTATTTGTTTCCACTGCATTGTATTACATTTATTGTAAATTAATCTTCCGATGTATTATATTTGGATATACTCTGATATATTCTGTACTCTGATGTAAAATTATTAGGATGTTTATAAAAATCTTCTGTTATTTGTTCTGATGTGTTGTATGGCAGAGTTAGCGTATACGGGATTCGAACGGTCTTGGTTGGTTTAGCGATCGATTAGGTCCGAGCGAAATCTGTAACGTTACAATCTTTAAATATCGGGAGGAGATAGTTGTATCATTAGAAATCTTGAATAGACCTTTAGTTATCAAATTACTTTATTTCTACTCTGATGGTAAGGGCATTTATGCTAAGGGGCTAGCAAATTTCTGGAAAATAAAACCGCCACCGTTGACAGCGGACAACCATTGGCCAAACAGTATTCTGTCCGGCCGCCGCGATGCTCCTAGCAAAAAGCGCAGTTTGCTTACCACCACATTATAAGTAAAGCAGATAAATTGGAAGTATGCATGAGTGAACTTTATGTTGCATTGTATTTTGGGGAATAGATGTTGAACAATGGTCCTACAAACATATTTGTTTATTTCATAATACAAAACATGAGACACCCATTCGTCTTTTGGATCAAAACTGCCAAATCTTAAAGGTGAAACTTGGAAGAATGAGTCACATATTACCCAATAAATAAAACTATGCGTCTATTAGATATAACCGTAATAGGGTATCAAATTTTGGTTACATAGTCAGAGCAACTCCAATGGATTCAGGGCTGAATATTCAGGCCACTGAATATTCAGCCTTGAATTAGGGGTGCTGGGCCAGTGGTCTGGCGCCTATTTTATAGGCGCCAGACCCTGGCGCCTATTTTATAGGCGTCAGAATCCTGGCGCCTATAAAATAGGCACCAGGATTCTGGCCCTATAAATCCCCCTATCCGCCATTTTTGTTCATTTGTTTCCTCTTCAAGCTCTCATTTTATTTTGTTTTTAAAAGAAAATTGAGTTGAAATGCCGTCCGAACCACTAAACTTGCAAGGAGAGTTGCTCGGAAGCCGTTAAACGAGCAAGATGGTCCATTACACACACCTGCGGCTCCTAGAGTAACAACTGATGAGCTTCGTGTCCTTCATGATCTTTTGGAGGGCTACCAGCACAGAGCTGATACTGCATTGTCCACGATTCAGGTATAATTTAAATGTTAACGATTTCTAGTATTACACGGGTTATATCTTCGTACAAGCTAAATAGGTGTTATTGAATTGAAAAACATTGCTTATTTTATTATATATTGGACAAGTACATTCATTGCAGAGGTAGTTGACCGAAATGCATTACATTTTATGACGCACTTTCGTCTCCTATTAAGGATAGACTGCATGACAGTCCCTTTAGTCTGTTTTTATCTATTAGACCTATTCAGACATTCGACAGACCCCTGTTACAGGCATTATGTGAGCAGTGGTGGCCGACCACACATACTTTCCATTTTTCTTACTTTGAGCTTGGTGTCTCTCCTGTCGATTTCTATATGCTCACCAGTATAGAGATTGGTCGTCTGGATCGTAGACCAGTTCCTTTTGATGTTTTGTGCGAGTCACCCAACGTGTTTTCCGTGTTCTTACCCCTTTTTGATGATTCCAAAGTTATTAGTGGGGCGGTTCCGTTGACTTACCTACAGCAGTACATCACTTCTTTTTCGAGTCGACTGGATATTATAGATGGGGTGACTAGGCGTTTTTACTGTACTTGTTTGGTTCGACCTTTTTTCCAACCATAAAAGTACCATTTGCTTGGGTTATCTAGCTTTGATTACTATAATGGATCGGCTTCATACGATAGAATGGGGGCACAACTATACTAGGTACTCTGTACATCGCTTTAGATTCATATGTGCTGCGAGACGTCAGAGACATGTAGGCTTTTTGGTATATTATGCCAATTTGCCATTATGAGTTCATGGCTAACATGCATCCACGTATGGTAGAGATGGATGCTCAGGTATGTGAGCAGTTCTTTCCGCGGATGAGATGGTGGGAGAGTATTCATTACGTACCTCGTGCTCCATTCGGTATACGCCACGATTTGATGGAGTCTAGAGCATAGCTTGACATGCAGAGTCAGGGAAATCTCATACGCACTCCTTGGACAGCACATTTGGACCATCTGACAAAGGATGGCCTTATGGTTGACGACCACCCGACGGTGATTGCATATACACTCTCTACTCGTAGGGTGCCTTTACACTCCCCCGCTTATATCGCCATGTGGTATTTGGGCTAGAGGTGTGTGTATCATATCAACGCTGATTTACGTATACCGGGAGATTCGTTATCTTGCGAGGACATGTTTGATAGACGTAGGTGATTGGGGTGCGGTACATACAGGCCCTACGAGAGGCTGGTTGGGTTGAGATTAGCCCATTTTCATTGATGGACATTACGATTCTTATTGGCTAGAGTTGCTCCACATAGACTGATATGTCCTGATTATGCCCGGGTGGTTAACTCCAATCATTTAGGACCTCATATGGCAGCCAGTAGAGTTCAGGTACCTCACATTTCGTTTGACCCTATTCGATCCCGGTTTTCCCAGCCTCCTATGCAAATAGAGCCCGATTGCACTTTCAGAGCTTACCACATTACAGGTACCGTTATCGAGCAACCCGTAGTGTTTCCAAATCCACTCGACTTTCCAGGAGTACCCTCAACTGGCTTGTACCCTCCATACCAGGTATCTTTAATACATATGTCCATTTATGTACAATTTTTACTTAGGGTACTTTACGTAACGCTGATCACATGTCTTTGTAGTACGCACATTAGTTGGACCAGTCTAGAGCTACCCTTGGCGTTTATCGTGATATGACTCTTACACACACCCACACGATGCGTGATTTATACCTTAGTCATACATAGATGTTGGAGTCTCAGATCGATCATTTATCAGCCATACTTGCCGTGTATGAGCCTTTTGCACTTGCAGATGTTGCGCCCAGTGGGTCTACGACTAGAGATTTTGGTAAGGACATTGGTCTCGATGATCTGCCGAGCCATGACACCGATGAGTATGACGATGTCGCTGAGGACGACGATGTTGATAATGATGATGAGGAGGAGGAGGAGGACGACGACGTAGCTGACGACGTCGATGTTGATGATCATGACGGAGATGATGATGGGAGCGACGATGATGGAGGTTTTCCTATGTAGTGGTATTGATGTATTATTAGTGTACTGTTGTATTTTGTCTTTTGTGGACTTTGGTATTACTGTAGTTTCTGTGGACTTTGGTATTCCTTTTGTGGTTTATTTGTATTATTAGGAGGACCGTTGTATTTTGTCTTCATATTGTCATGTATTTTCTACTAGTACTTGTTCAGTGGACTGTAGAACTGCTTTGTAGTTGTTTTGATGTATTATTAGCGAACTGTTATAGTATTGCAAATTATCATAATGTTTTAGTACGACTCCTTACCACGTTAAATTGTGTTTATACCTAATTGTATTATTTTGGATAAATGTTGTTTAGTTAGAACGTGGACAACATACAACATACAACTACGATAAAGGACACATCATTATAACAAAATATTGAATACAACATCAGTATAATATACAACATAGATCGTACAACACAATTATAGCCAAATATAGGATACATGATACATTCCGCAGTCGACCCAACGTACAACATAAAGCTACGGTACAGTAAGGCAGTACTCTTAGTTTCGGGAAGAACTGCACCGCCCATACAACATTTCTGCTTTTGTTGCAATGTTCAATATTTCCAAGCGACCGACCTCTGCTTGCATCTCCAGTGCATACTGGACACCCCTCTCAGTCAAAGGTGGATCATACCACGAAAAAAATTTCAACGTTCCAACCCTTGTCGGTTATGTGCATCAATGTACGCCTTGCACCAATAAAATCAACGACTGACATTGGTTCGACTTTTAGAAACAATCACATTGCATTCCACTCCACAATAGCATAGAACATACCGACCCGTTATGTTAGAGCTTGACCTATCGGGGTTCTGGCGAGCAAATACTTCCATCAACCGAGCATGATGAGTTTTTTGAATTGGTCCAATTGTTGGGACAACATCGGTTGGTAGTGTGGCACTAAAAAGTTCAGACTCTGCTTCTCCAGCTTGGAATTGGACATCCGAGTGTGTTTAGGGCACAATCTCTACATCTTCGATTGGTTGCTTATTCCTTTCGTACTCATCGTAGAGTTGAACCATCATTTCGGCATCGTATTCCCAACTAGACATTATGCATAAAGCAAATGTGGATAGTAGAAAACTATTGGAGAGTTCGAAATAATGAAGACAGCAAGAAGATGCAACGTCCTCTTTAAAGCATTAAACATTTAGTGTGGTAGTTACAGGCATCATTAATTGGGGCGACTTGTTAAGTAATTTGTATTTTTCCGTGGCACGTTTTTTAAGAACGATGGACATGTAGCAAAGATTCCCTGTCTCGTTTGTACTAGTGATGTCAACTTTATTCTGAAGCTAGGCCTTAACAATGATTCCTTGTCTCATTTCTACCATGGCTGGCGACCAGACCATGTTACTTTGTATACAACAAAGATTCCTTGTTAAAGACTCCTTTAATCATTTATAATGTTGTTGGCAAGCATTAAAAAAAGATTCCTTGTTAAAGAAACACTTGAGAACATACAATACACATATATTATTTCGCATAACGATACAATTAACAATAAGCATAATGCCACAACAGATCATAAAGATACAACAAGTAATGATACAAGATGCCAACTAAAACAACGTCTCTTTACGTTGAAACTCTAGGGAGTCTCATTACGTTAAATCGCAACTGCTCAATTTCATTTTTCAAGATGTCAAATCTCTTGTTCTAGTTCATTTGCATAGGCTATTCCCCTTGGGCAAAGGGGCTCATCTATCCATTCCGTATAATCGCATCCATTAGGATACAATGGACATTTCTGCATGCGGCAGCCTATATTGTTTCCCTCTTCTCGAACAATGACTTCAACCGCATAACCGCAATAGCAACAAACTGGATACGAGTCAACTTCCTTTCCAGAAGGTGGTACTCGATACACCTCTACTTCTTGTTGTGGCTGAGGGACCGACTGTTTGTATGATGGTTGAACATGTGGCACTTGAGCTTCTGGTAGAAGTTGAACGTTCGTAGTTTCGTGCGGTGCTTGAGCCTGAGGTATTAGCTGGTTCAGAAACTGTAATTCGTCTTCCATCTCTTGAAGTCTCATCGCTTCGTATGCCTCTTCCTCAGAGTCTGTAGCTGAAGGCCACGAGGGCATTGATGTGGGAATGGGAAGAGGAGTAGGAAAACAATGTTTTTTGAGTGAGATAAGTTAGGAGTATTTAGGAGAGTTTTATAGCTGCTCGCCACAAAATAATGTAACCGGTCAATGCTCACTTGGACGAGTACGACCCCTATTTTTAAAGTCCTACGTGTATTGAATTGTTGAATGCACCTAAGGCCGACCCCTTGTTTTTTTTAAATTTCTACGTGTATTTATAATGCATATGAGGACGACACATATTTTTTAACTCCTACGTGTATTGACTTGTTTAATGCATAAGAGGACGACCCACATTTTTTAACTCCTACGTGTTTTTATTAACTCCTACATATATACAAACTTGATACGGTAACAATAAAACTCACCATAATGTTTCCAAAGCCTGCTACAGTAATTGAAATGACTTTACACAGAGACATATTTCGTAATCAATGTAGAAAGGAAGCAGAAGAGGTCACATGTAAAATAAAAGACTCAACCACAACTGAGACATACTACCAAACATTGACACGACTACACACTGAGACATTGACAATCCTACTACATTATTTGACAAGAATACACACTGATACATAGCACATGAACAATGTTGAAAGATAGTACGATACAGTTAATGTTGTAACACAGACTAACATGAATAGTAGCACAAACACCTCTACCAATCATAACCGACGCGCGTTAGCCAGTTGTAATGAAGTTCATATGCTTCATGCCCTATGAATTCCATTCCATGTTCGAAAAGATAACATGAATTGAAAGTGGCACGATTAGCTTTGAAAATATATTCCTCCTCAACCACCTTGATTATCTGGCGGTATCGGGCACAATCATCCCAAAAGGTCCTATGTTTGGTATGAATCTCTTCTCTAAACCTCCACGACAAACACTTGGGGTTGTCGTTGTACTTTTTTGAATCAATTGCCAATACATTTCATGGGTTACTCCGCCACCTCCTTGCAGCATTTTGTCATGCATTTCTTGAAAGTCAATATACAATTCCACATGTATAAGTATCTCAGACGGAGTCCAACTACCAGTGGCCATGAATAAAGGAGAGTTCCTGCGGAATGAGAAATGTTTACTATGTGAAATTAAGGACCCGAAGCACCCTTTATTTGTAGCCCATGATTTAGCAATAGTTCCGTGCTTTTTGTTACGAGTCACGTGTATTCAGAACGTACCATTTACATAGGTCTGTGACATGATTAGGTAGTTCACTAAATACAAAACAGTAAGGTTACTGTGCTTGAACTAACCCAACACTAAGGAGATCAATAGTAAGGATACCGTGCATGATTTGACATAAGCCAACCCAAAATTGAATATCCAAACAATTTACAGCTATTGAACATGGCCACAGTGTCATAACATTGCTAGAGTGCCCATTCCTAACATTGAGTACACAGTTTAATTTGACATAAGGAGACCCAACATTTAGTAACTAGACAATTTACAACAATCGAACATGGCTACAGTGCAATATTTAACATAACGATAATAAAGGCCTAACATTGATTATAGTGCCATAACTTTTCCAAACCATATAAGGACGTGAATATCATACTTAAGCTCCACACTTCAAAATTATACTACAACTTCTCAATAAAAATGTCTAGCCATCTGCTAAAAGCTATTATGTTATGCGATAGCGACTCTGAGGATGAATCCTACGCATTAGCACACCAACAAGAAGAAGAGTAACTTATTGAGATCAACCATGAAGCTTACGGTTCATCTAGTGGACAACACGGTGGTTCAACAATGGGTAAGATACTTTTACCGGGATCATGCATCATTTCATAAAACACTGATGAACGATTATTTCGTTTCTAATCCGAATTATGGTCCTATGATTTTTCGCAGACGCTTTAGATTGAGTCGACCATTATTCTTAATAATCCTTAATAGCATTCAGGCGACTAACAAGTACTTTGTTTATAAGCAGGATGCTGCCAAAAAACAAGGTCTGACTGGACATCAGAAGATGATCGCGGCTCTGAGAATGTTGGCATATGGCGCACCCGCAGACGCTCTTGATGACTCTTATCGTATTGTAGAGAGTACTGCTTTGGAAAGCCTAAATGAATTCTGCCAATCAGTGGTCGACAAATATGGGGATGAATATCTTCGTTCTCCTAACGAGGCTGACGTAGCTAGGTTGCGTGAAATGCACAAAAGTAGAGGGTGGCCTAGGATGTTAGGGAGTCTAGATTGCATGCACTGGGAGTGGAAGAAATGTCATAAAGCTTATCATGGAGCATACAACTGTAAAGAAAAAAGGCCAACCATCATCTTAGAAGCAGTTACATCTCATGATCTTTGGATATGGCATGCTTTTTTCGGTATGCCTGGTTCACTTAACGACTTAAATGTTCTTGAACGATCTCATTTGTCCAGTGATTTGGCACAGGGTAAATCCCCCATGTTTCATTTACGATTGGACAAAACACATACGTTCACGGATACTATCTGGGGGATGGAATTTATCCTAAATGGAGCACGATTGTAAAAACTTATGCAAATCCACTGACCCTAAAACAGAAATAATTTGCTTCTATGCAGGAGGGTTAGCGTAAAGATGTGGAAAGAACATTCAAAGTTCTTCAATCTAGATTCGCAATGGTTAGTAGTCCATGTAGGTTATGGAAACGGTCAAAAATGTGAAAAATTATGTTTTGCTGCATAATTCTGCATAACATGATAATCGAAGACGAACGCGACATCGTTCACCCAGACTACGAATACGAAGGATCCAGACAACCCCCACAAATTTACCAAGTTTCTGATGATGAAATTGAAGGACAATTCCATATGTTTCAAGTTGATCAACATGAAATATATCGTAATTCGGCTCTGCACAACCGCCTTCAAAAAGATCTAATGGATCACATTTGGAACTCTTACAACAACCAGCAGTTTATAATTCAAATGCAATGTTTTATTACGTTTGTTTCCATTTATATTTTTGAATGTTTGTTTTATTATGTATTCTTGCAATGAAGTGAGTTTGCTTTCTCGCACGTGCTACATTGGATTATTTTTATGTGGTAATCGTTATTTGATACATACAAACGGTCTAAAAGAAAATAAGATACCATTGTTTAATTCAAACTAAAAAACAATACTAGAGGAAACCAGTACAAGCACTAAAAACTACATACGCCTAGATCCAGCACGACTATCAACAATACACTGTTTATAATCCATCCAGTACTGCGTCGATAGTGGATCCATTCCGGTGACATCCTTTTCCATTACTAAAGTCTCTTGCTGTTGCCGCTCCAACTCAAACCTATCGCGTTCAATCTCGGTTAACTGTTTTAACACCTCTAGTTTTTCTGCATTATTTCTTGTCCGTTCTTCATTTTCTTTAGCATGCTTCTCGTGCATATGTGCCAACCGAGAATCAAGTTGGGTTTGAACAACATTTTTCTTCTTCGCAGCATGCTGGCCCATAGGCCTTGCATCCTCATCAAATTGAGTGGTTGCATCTTCATCCGCATTAGAGTCTCTCTGCGAAGATTCTCCTGAACTTGAAGTATAGGAATTTCAGCTTGCTTTTTTCTTTGATTTTGCCTTCGTTTGTACATCACTTAAGCTCTTCGCATTGCTAGAACTCCATTTCGGATGACTAGCGAGCAATTCATAGCAATTAGCAAACTGGTAGTAATGCGGTTTTTTCGCACCATTTTCTCTAGGAAATAATTTCAAGAATTGGTCGTTTGCCATCTGCTTCTAAAAACGGTAAAATAATGAATATTGGTATACTTTCATGGTAGGTAAATAAAATATCGACAAGCGAATTAGAGAGTTATAAATTATTACCAATTCGGCTTCGCCACCCATTCTGCTAGGATTTGCGGTTCTTATTTTGTGAACTTGAGACTCAAAAAATGGGTTTGTCAATTAATCTACCCAAATCGACCTGAAAGCACAGACGTTGATCTCGTCCTTTTACGTGCTTTTGGTTGTAAGCAGACATAACTTTTCCCCAGAATGCCTCCCCACTTTGATCATTTCCCTAGACCGAATCATTTGAAAAGTGGCAGTACATTAAACAGAGATCTTTATCTTCGTCCCCGGTCCACGGTGCAGAAGAATGAAACGAGAGTGGTGGAGCAGAATGAGGGGTAAGATCTTCGACTGGTTGAGAATCGTAATCTCAAATATTCGTATTCCTCGCTTCATTGTCGAACTGGAGTGGATATGACATTGTTTGTTGGTAGATAAAGAGTATGGTGGATTTGAAGAAGTTTGTGTGTTTTACAATGAACTACTCATACCGGTATATATAGAAAAAAAATATGACCGTTTATGGCCGCTGTAACTTCCGTATGACCGTTTATAGCCATTGGTAGTTCAAATATTTGACCGTTTATAGCCATTAGAAGGGGTAATAGGGTCTGAATAAGGGTTTAGCAGCAGGCACGTGTGGGGGAGGAGGGTGGGTTTCTGGCGCCTATTTTATAGGCGCCAGGAACTGATTCATGATCCTGAATAATAGCCTTAATTTTTAGGTGTAACTCCGCTACTGGAGTGTATTCCCTTAATTATGCACCCTTAATCCAAACGACTAGAGATGCTCTCATTGTGAATATTTCCGACCGAACATCATCACATCTTATCTACTTTTTTTTTTCATTTAAATGATGTTCAATAATCAGTTCTTGCGGATAAATACAGAGGAGCATACAGTAGCAGTTTACGGTCAGCAGTATGTCCGTGTACTGCGGCTTTGATGGGCATCAAGATGAGCTGGTGTGGGGTGCATCTTGGCTACACAAAGCAATGAGGGAGAGGAAATACAGAGAATACATAAAAGTAAATGAGGAGATACCCGGAGATGGAGATAACATTTATGAGTTCGGATGGGATAACAAACATGCATGGATTAATGTCCTCATCTCCAAGGAAGTGCTAATGGGAAAGTTTGACTACTTGCAATCTTTCAAAGCAATGGCAGATAATTTTATGTTTCCTGCTACTGGGAATATCTCGGCATCCGCAAATCCAATACTCACCAGTAGGACTTCTGTTTAAGGTAGGAGGAAGTAACATGCAGCCAAGGTTTTAAATCTCGGATATCGGTCGCGTTTCGTCTCGGGGATTTTGTAGACTCGATCTCGTATCGGGGGAGGCCTCGGACGACATGAGTCTAACTCGGGAGTTCGTCTCGGATTTTCATCTCGGGTCTGAAAGTTCATATCGGAACAATCTCGGGGTACATGATATGTTAAAAATGATATTTTAACAAAATGACTTTTATGAATGCTATCAAAAACATAGTAACTTAAACTTAAAATGCAAAATAACTTTGTTATTCTTTATTTTCCGAAAGATCATTCATACTCTAAATCGTAATATGCTTAAAACAGGAATATTATTAGACATGAAACATTAAAAGGATCCAAAACATTAAAAAATCCAGCATAAATAGACCATAAAATACATAATTTCATAAGTAACATGTATGTAAAAAGACGAATATGAAAATCATAAGCATTGTAAAATATATACGAACATACAATATAGTCATTTAACATGCAAAATGTAAAATAACAAAAGATTGATATAGCTAGATTTGAGTTTTTTAATTATAGTTCTAGTTCAAGCACAAATTTAAATTAACCAAAAAAACTCAGATTTCGGACGATATTCCAGTATTTCATCTCGGTCGATATATCGTTCGATATTGCAATATCTCGGGCAATATATTCGAAAGGAGATTTAGAGTGATATTTGCTGTTTCGTTTCGGAAGGATCCCAAAACGAGATGTTAGAGGAGATCTCGGGGGATATTTGCGAGATTTGAAACAGTGCATGCAGCACGTGACTTCACTCTCCTTTATGGTTCTTGCTTTCTCCAATTACCTCAGCCATGCAGATGCTCACGTGGCTTGTGGTGGGTCCACTGTCCTGCCAACTCAGCTTAAGCGTGTTGCCAAACGACAAGTTGACTACATTCTTGGGGAGAATCCACTTTGAATATCTTACATGATCGCGTATGGGCGATGGTATGCGCTCTGTGTCCATCATAGAGAAGCTCTTTACTGTCAGTTCATGTCCATCCATCTCATACCGTGTACAAAGCGGGCATGAAGTACTATTTTACATCTGATTCCAACTCGAATATATTGATTGGTGCAGTTGTGGGTGGGCCTTCCAACATATTGGATTTGTTTCTTGATGTCCGACCCATTTTCCAGTAGTCCGAGCCCACAACTTATATAAATGCTCCACTGCTTGGATTGCTTGCGTATTTCTCTGCCCATTCTGTTCTTATGTGACATCTGGAAAATCGAACTGTTGCATGTATATTTTTTTGTCCTTTGTCGATTGTGAAAAATAGTTGTATTGCTATTGGATAAGGGCAATGTATTGGTATTTTATTTAAAAGCAGCAAGAGAGTTTTAAAGTTAAAAAAAATCAGTTCTTGCAGAGAAATGAGATGAGGTCCATGAGGATGCTGACCAATACAGTGCGTGGTAACAGAGCTACTAAGATCACACTCCAACCAAAAGAGATCTTGGCGTGAAAAGGCAGATCAAATAAAAGAAGCTGTTTTTGTTCTTCCAATTTCTATCCTTAATGTTATCATAACATACTAAAGAAATTATATTCACATGATGTATTTATTTAGAATACATAAATCAGTTTTCATAGTTACTGTATAAGTATTTAGAAATCAATATTTTAAGTTCATGGGGAAGAGAAGTATGAGATTTTTTTTAATCTTCATTGAAGTAAACATCTTGGTGAATTTTTTTGCGTAATGCATGTGTGAAGTCTCTACTTTTTCCTTGATTAGATTCGATACTATTGGGTTTTGGGCTGGAAACTATCATTTGTAATAGGTTACTATGATAACTTTTTCTGTACAAATAAGCTTGAAGTAAATGATGACAAGAATCTTTTTAACATTGGTTTCTAATATTAATTTGATTTGGTTTAGAGAAGTATGTTTTGCTCAAAATATATTTTGTTTCCAAATTTTAATTGTTGAGCTTTAATTAGTTTTAAATGGAACTTATTTAAAAGAAATTATTTTGTCAGTTCATATTTGCGTTTAACAAAAAGAATGTCTGTACATTTATGCATATGATTGAAGGTACACGCATTGTTCAGCAAGTATAATATAAAAACATTTGTTACATGAACCAAGTTAACTTCATAAGTGTTAACACAAAGATCTGATGTGGTTATAAGTTCAATTTCTTATTATTTCTTACATGTTCTCACATGTCACGATGATCAATTATGGTGGTCCTATAAATTCATTTAATGTTATATATAATCGAGATCTATTGATAGGATGGATAAAGAATAACCGCCCAAAACATGAAAACCAGATAGTCTTGATTATGTATAATTAATATGAAAATATGAGTTACTGTGATCATTACTTAAATTAAATGCCATTTAATGTGAGATGCACTTCTTGCATATATTACTAACTTCTTTAATTCTTTATTTTGATTTTTTCACAAAACACAAATTCATTTCTAAGTCAACTCTGTAGATCGAATTAATTACTTTGTGCAATTTTATTTTGTTCATTTAAACGTACTATTATAGAATTTAATGTGTCAAACTCACATTTCTTTAGTTGTAATGACATTTCTAATAAAATAATAAAATAACTTTATACCTTTAACAGCGAACCTCTGTAATTTGAAAATATAGTGTTCAGGTCCGGTCATAGGGGTTTTGGCACCTAAAGCCAATTATAAATCAATGTCCATATACAACTACTTACAAGATGAAAAATAAATCATATTATTTTCTTATTTGCACTTTTAGCATTTTTAGATTCTTACTTGCACATTTCTACACTATTATAACATTAAAAAGTATAATCTATAAATAATAGGTAGAGAAAATTTTAGATGAAATTCATTTTTTCTAATCGTTGTTATAAAAAGGTTGTACTTTGACTTTTACAAACAATATTTGCATAACTATGCAAGTATTTGTTAAAATTTTAATGAATATATTTTCTAAAATCTTCGTAGAGCAAATGTACATGCAAAAGACATAGCAAAATGAATATTAAATGAAAACTATCTGTAACACCCCACGCCCGCTATGGTCACTCACTAAGGGAATGCCATAGCATCGGTGGAGTATTTTAGTGAATATAGAACAGAAAAATTACAACAAGACAGATATAAATAGTACTTGAAATTTTTTAAAACATCATCTCATAACAGCGGAAATAAACATGTCTGGTTACATCATAAAGCCACGATAAAAGTCAAGTACAATATCCATCAAAATAAAGAAGTACATAATCCCACTCTCTCATACAATAGCAAGAACAAAAGAAAAGATAACTGGATAACTGGAGCTTTACATCTACCCAAGCTCCTAAAGACTGGAACAACAATCCGATCAAGCTCTACTACCGCTAGGATCCACCGTAGGACCTGAGGGTTGGGAAAAAAGATAAAAACAACGGGGTCAGACATAAGTCTGAGTGAGCCCTATAACTTTAACAATACAATCATTAAAGTAACCAGAGAAGACATAAACTTGACCTACGGTAATATCTGGGGATGAATGGCTACACTAAGCAGCTTGGTAGACTTAGGATAAACTAAGATAACCGTAAGGACGCATCTACCCACCCAAGGATAATTACTAACTGCACCACACCAGTCATTCCTACTTAAAGGTTGATCCCTTCCAAGGACTTAGAAAATTTCCCCAGTAGTTTCATGTATTTCTATCCCACTACATAGGTGCCGTCTGCCCCTATCTCCACTAGGTGTACTCAGTAATTCTTACCCAGTAGTTTCGTGTACCCCTACATAGGTGCCGTCTGCCCCTATCTTTATTAGGTGTACCCACTACTCCCCATCGATCGGCTCCCTACCGTAGATACCCGTGCTGGTCCCACGATTGGGGTGTATCATTCCCCTAAAGTGGCTACCAGATAATATCAACAGTGCACGGCTTTATATCTACACGATGCAACAACGACTTACCAACCAGCCCGGGTCCACACACGCATATGAAACCCGTTGGTCCCGCGTTGCCACCGCTAACCCGGTTTGGCCTCTTACAGTCAAGCCCAATATGCGTGTCCCGTCACCCGACTAGAGTCGAGCCTACAAAGATACGTTTGGGATATTGGTTGAAACGGGCCCCCACAAGCTACTACTTAAGCTTGCTACTTTTATCTAGTGCATCCCACTTAACCCCTTATATAGTCATTCCCACTTACATGTTAAGATTTGGTTAAGTCATCCATCATATTTCAATTGCCACTTAGGGCACCCACTAGATTTCCACATGCCACCCAAAGCACTTACTTAACCCTTCACCCATGTTTTAATTACATGTCCACTTTGGTTAAGTATTCTAATCGTATTTTCACATGCCACCCATGGCACTTACTTAACCCTTTAATCATGTTTTATTTACATGTTTCACTTTGGTTAAGTATTCTAATCGTATTTTTCTATTGCCACCCAAGGCAACCCACTAGCCTCATCATGCCACCCCAAGGCACCCACTTAACCCCTCATGTCCCACTACATGCTAATATGGTTAAGTGCTTCTTAATTCATTAATTAAGATCATGACCTCATAAAGACCTCTCACATTAGACCGTCTTTTATGACTGCTGGATATGCCGGTTGGTTCCGGGCAGACTTCTGTCATCAAAAGGGTCTAACCTCGTGTCTTTACTTTAATCATGTATTTAATTTATGACTAAGACCTCTCACATTGGGCCAATCATTTGTAGCCGCTGGATGGCCGGTCGGTTCCGGGCAGACTTCCGCTACAAAAGGGTCCAACCTCGTGTCTTAGTTGATTAATTAAACCTAATTAATCACCCCCATATTAATTATCCCTAATTAATATCAAATTTTCCATAACATGGGTAGACCTAACTCAATAGGTAAATTCCCATGGGGTAGACCTAACTCAATAGGTAAATTCCCACTTATGGTAATTTATTTTTATGGTATGCTTAATCATACCCAATCATATTTTTATTAACATATTTACCAACCCCATCGTTCCCCACGTAAATCGTTCTCTTTTCATGACATAAATAAGGGGAAGATCATCGCAAATATCATGGGTTTAGCATACAACTTTGTCATGGGTTAAGAGGATGTCAACTTGCATATATGAGCATATATTAACCCAACTACATTTAACCCAAACTTGCATATTATCATACACATGATTTGCATAACATGTTGCATATGAGCTTGCATATTATCATACACATATCTTGCATAACATGTTGAACTTGCATATAGGCATTCTCATAACTTGCATAACATGTTAAACATGCATTTAAGCATACACATAACTTGCATAAGCATTCACATACTTGCATAAGCATCCACATACTTGCATAAGCATTCACATACTTGCATAAACATGCATAACTTGCATATCATGTCATTTAAGCATATACATATCTTGCATAAGCATTCATATTCTCGCATAAGCATGCATAACTTGCATATCACATAAATCTTGCATTTAAACATATACATGACTTGCATAAGCATCCATATACTTGCATATTAACTCTTAAACTTGCATAATGTGTCATCATGAACTTGCATACAAACATGTAACTTGCATAGCATATCTTGCATATCAACATACATGTAACTTTCATAGCATATCTTGCATATTAACATACATGTAACTTGCATAGCATATCTTGCATATTAACATACATGTAACTTGCATAGCATATCTTCATGAACTTGCATAACATGTATATGATCACATAGTCCACAACTTGCATATTTAGCATCATGTAAACATAACATATATCATACTAAACTTGCATAAACTTACATACTCAACATGCATAAACCCACTTGTTAAACATGCATAAACCAACTTATTAATCATGCATAAATCCACTTATCAAGTATGCATAAACCAACTTATTAAATATGCATAAACCAACTTATTAAATATGCATAAACCAACTTATTCAATATGCATAAACATAGAAAAACATAGAGTAACATATCATTACAAATGATTCAAACTCACTAATCCGCATTCAAGACCATAAGTCTCATTACACCTAATCTTCTTACTTTAACAATTGATGTTAAAGTGATAGAAACTCACCAAACTCAAGATTAGCAACCTTACGAAGTAGAATTAGTTGCTAACTATGAAGATAATGATGATTAGAGAATGATTTGAGAGGGATTAGCTTGAAACTTCCTTCTTAGATTAGTGGAGGCTTCTCTTAGGATTTAATTTGGCGGCATGAGGCCATCATTTCTATTTTTGGTAAGGATTAAGGGGGGTTTAGGGTGTATTTATAGATTAGGTGAGTGTTTTAGGCCCTTAGATTAACCCTAGATTAGATTAGGACCCTTAGATTTAGGAAATCTCTAGAACCAGCCCTCCTAGCCAGCCTAGAACCCAACCTGGTGCACCCAGGTTCACTGGACGGCTAGACCCTGTCGACAGGCCAGTCGACAGGCAAGTAGACACCCCTGTCGACAGGCCTGTCGACAGCCCTGTCGACATGAGTAGGCGGGAATTTCCCCGCCTGACCCCGCCTGTTTCATTTTAAAATCTGAATTTAAAATTTTTAAATCTGTTTTTAGTTTTGAATTTTCTGCAACCTTCATCGGGCCATAACTGGGCCATACAGACTCCGATTTTCGAAAACTCGGACTCTATTTCGCGTATTTTTCCGAGACGAACGCAATAACGCAGCCCGTTACCCCCAATTCCCACATCTGAGATTATTTATCCTGTAATTAGTGAATTTTAGTATTAACTAAAATTCGGGGTGTTACATTCTTCCCTCCTTAAAGGATTTCGTCCCCGAAATCTCTAAGCTAAGGAGAATGCATATCCTACCATCCAAACAACCATCTACTCAAATCATCAACCACGGGCATCCATTGTCCTTAAACAGTTTCTAATGATGTATGAGCATATGCAAACGGTGTGTGTATATGTTCCCTATCTAATGTATGAACATATGCAAACCATGATAGTGCCATGCATCCATTATGTATGCGAGAAAACCCTATCGACACATACAATATCTACATGAGTGCACAATCATTCACCAAAATGCATCATCCATGTGATAACACAACCATTATACATCCATAAATATATTTTCCTACACACAATTTTATGCAATATGCAATATGAAGTGACTGAGCCGATCTAGTGCCTAGAGTGTGTGTATATGCATCCACAAGCAGCCACTAGCAAACACTTGCATCCACTTGCATCCATCAACCATAACATGTCTCAAACACATGTTTCAACCATAGTTTTACCCTATCTAAAGGTCAAAGGTACTAACGAGAGGACATACTAAAGATAAGATAAGTACTAGGCAAGCGATAAAGGAGAAAGTAAGGACATACCCTCAAAAAGAAATGGGTACAATGAACGCATCTTCGCTTCCGTCTCCCAAGTCGCGTTGCTCTCATCTTCTCCCCATTGCACTTTGACTAGTTGAACCTCTCTGTTTCTCAACTCCCTAACCTCTGACCCAAGGATGCGGGTAGGAGCTCGTCGAATAATCACATCACGCTCTACCTTACTTCTTTAAGCAAGCTTGGCTCTATCGCCTCTACGATCTTATGTAGGCCCTTCCTCGCATGGAATACATCATGTATACCACTAAGTCTGTCGGGCAACCCTACCCATGGAAGATGCTCTTCCCATGTACCTCCTAAATCCAAGATACATAGTCTCAAAAGGCCTTCTAAAATACGATTCACCCTCTCGGTTTGGCCGTCTATCTGAGGATGATATGCGGTACTCAAATACAACTGAGTCCCTACCGCCTCTTGCAAACTTTTCCAAAATTCTCTAGTGAAGATAGGATCTCGATCGCTCACTATACTTGAAGGTACATCATGAAATCTAATAATCTCTCGAATGTAGACTTAAGCTAGACATGGAATAGTCCTCTTGCTCTTCACGGGTATGAAATGGGCATACTTAGTAAGTCTATCTACCACAACCCAAATTCCCGTATTACCCTTTCTTAATCTGGGTAACCCGTCAATAAAATCCATCGAGACGCTATCCCACTTCCATTGCGGAACTTCCAATGGGTGAAGCAACCCACCTGGTTTCTTTTGCTCCGCCTTCACTTGTTGGCACACCAAGCATCGAGCGACATACTCGGCCACATCTTTCTTCATACCGGCCCAGAAGAAAACCCTCTTCATGTCTTGGTACATCTTGTCCCCACTGGGATGAATGGTCATCCTAGAACGGTGTGCATCATCCAGAATAACCTTCCTCGAACCCTCGTCTTGCGGTACACAAAGTCTACCGTCTCTACGCAAGCACCCCCTATCGTCTAGGGTGTACCTACTCAAATGGCTGGACGACTTTCCCCCTTATGAGCTTCTCTACCAACTCAATCAACTGTGGGTCGTCCCTCTGTGCTTCTCCAATCCGCCCCAAAAGAGTAGGCCTAACCTCCAAGGAGGCTAGCAAACGGGTACGAAATCAACGGAAGGTCTAAAGTCAAACATAGAAATAAACTCTAAGCCTCGTCGTTCAACGAACCACAAACTCGAGGACAACCTTTTCTACTTAAGGCGTCCGCTACCATGTTATCCTTACCGTGGTTGTACGCTATCTCGAACTCATAGGATACTAAGAATCCCATCCACTTTTAAAAACTATGCGTCTGGAGAGTCCCCAATACTTCCCTAATATATAGGGCAGGTTCTTCTCCACTCCTAGAGAAAATCAGGATATTCTCCCATGCAAAATCGTCACAACTATCCATCTCTCACGCAGACCACCCTAGTCGAGCTCGATGTCCCCCAAACGCAAGCCCCAAAGGCCTAAACCAATATCAGACAAACACCCAAGGGATATCTCCTTCGAGTTCAGGCGACCTACGTGAGATGATACTAGTAAAAATGGCCAAACAATTAAGCCCTTGTCCAACTCTGGATGTCCTCGCCAGTCTCGCTCCAAAACCACCGTTTATCCCATAACTGGCTTGGCTCATCCTATTGAGCACACACGAAAACTTATTCCGCTCCTAGAAAAGACCAAGATGTCATTTACAAAGACCACCACGAACTTATTTAGGTACTCCCTGAACACCCTTCTCATCATATGCGGGGGCGTTCGTCAAACCAAATGGCATCTCCAGCCACTCATAAAAAAAAACATTCGGAGTCCTAGAGGCAGTCTTCTCTATACTATCCTCAGTCATTCCCAACTGACGAAACCTCGTGGTTAAGTCCAATTGCGAAAATACTGAGGTGCCCACTAACTGATCAAAGAGATCATCAATCCTCGACAAAGGGGTGTCTATTCTTCTTTGTGAGTTTATTTAGCTCTCTTTAGCCTACACAAAGTCTGAGGAACCCATCCGCCTTTGTGGCAAAAACTACCGGAGCACCCTACTCCGATATACTTCGTCTTCTAAACCCCTTCTCAAGCAAATTGCCTACTTGCTTATGGAGTTCCCTCCTCTCACGAGGAGCCACGCGGCACACTGGTTTGGCATTGTCTACCAGATATATTTGGAAGTCATCTCCCGCTCCGGAGGTAAGCCCTTCACCTCCTCCAAACACATCCGAGTATTCCCGGACCACTCTATAAATTGCAAACTCTCGACCGACGTGTCAAGCGATTCTAGATAACTTAGCATAACAGATTCTATGGGATTACAAGAGATCTCAAGAGGGTCACCCAAGCGGCCCATAAGCCTAACAACTCTCCCCTCAAAATCAAGAACGGCACCCCTACTGGATAACCAGTCCATGCCCACTAACCCATAGCCCGTGGAGCCCAACAAGCATCACATCTAAACCCAACGCTAAGTATAGAAACTTTCAAACCCAAACACATCATGGAGCCCAATTGGGTTTGAAACAACTAAGGGATCATCTACCAACTGGTGTCTCAGTGCAGTAACTCTACTATTAATGATGAGATAAACGAACTCAATGCGTCAAAATTAAATAAAGTACGGACAGGATGATCGATCAAAAAAACTAGACTTTCAATAGAAGTAGTTCTACCTCTTTCCCGAATCGCGAGAGCCTGTACTTGCCCCCTAGCCTGACCTGGTGCCACATGAGCTTGCACCTGTCCTCCTGAGGTAGTCCCCGTCCTTTGCCCTTTCTTAGGACAGTCTTTCACTAGATGCCCTGCTTCGTCGCAGTGGAAGCAGCTAGTCTTCTTCTTTTTGCGACAATCCTTGCTTAGGTGGCCTAGTGTTCCACAACTGAAGCACTTCTTCTTTCCCTTGCCACCGTTGCCTTTCCCACCCTTGTTTCGCTGTTGCTGTAGAGGTCTCTTCTGATCTCCTTCCTTCTCGGGTGCTTTACTAGCATTGGAACCTTTCTCTTCCTTATGCACATTTTCTTCTGCTTTTGAGAGAAACTTTGCCTCAAACCTTTGTCTGAAATCCACCCAAGAGTCAATAGGGCGTTCTCCATTAGTGACCTCCCACCAGAACGAGGCCTCTCCTTCCATTAACCAAGCGGCTAACCTGACTTTCTTTCCCTCTTCTACTTCCAAGATTTCCATCAATTCTTCCGTCTCATTAAGCCAATCCCTAGCTCCCACAAAAGGTTTTCCTCCCATAGCCTTAAACTTCCTACAAGTCATAGCAAAAGTATCCGCGCGAGGAGAAACGAGTGCAACGGGTGGAGGAGGAACATTTGCTGGACCTGCAGTGGCGGCCCTAGCCTCTAACAACCTCCTATACCATAATGGTACCGCTACACTATCCGGAAGATAAAGATCTTCAGTCATGCTGAGACGAAAAAGGGAAAGATTCAAAACGGAGAATTCGAGAGATAAAGATATGTCTATCGGGGATTATGCTTTTCTTTCAAAAACTTTTCTCTTAAAAGACATGTTTTTGAAAATATTTCTTCCAAAAATGTTTTTAGAAAAATAGTTTTCTAAAACTTTTATCTGTTCTGGTAACCTTTGCTCTGATACCACGTGTAACACCCCACGCCCGCTATGGTCACTCACTAAGGGAATGCCATAGCATCGGTGGAGTATTTTAGTGAATATAGAACAGAAAAATTACAACAAGACAGATATAAATAGTACTTGAAATTTTTTAAAACATCATCTCATAACAGTGGAAATAAACATGTCTGGTTACATCATAAAGCCACGACAAAAGTCAAGTACAATATCCATCAAAATAAAGAAGTACATAATCCCACTCTCTCATACAATAGCCAGAACAAAAGAAAAGATAACTGGATAACTGGAGCTTTACATCTACCCAAGCTCCTAAAGACTGGAACAGCAATCCGATCAAGCTCTACTACCGCTAGGATCCACCGTAGGACCTGAGGGTTGGGAAAAAAGATAAAAACAACGGGGTCAGACATAAGTCTGAGTGAGCCCTATAACTTTAACAATACAATCATTAAAGTAACCAGAGAAGACATAAACTTGACCTATAGTAATATCTGGGGATGAATGGCTACACTAAGCAGCTTGGTAGACTTAGGATAAACTAAGATAACCGTAAGGACGCATCTACCCACCCAAGGATAATTACTAACTGCACCACACCAGTCATTCCTACTTAAAGGTTGATCCCTTCCAAGGACTTAGAAAATTTCCCCAGTAGTTTCATGTATTCCTAGCCCACTACATAGGTGTCGTCTGCCCCTATCTCCACTAGGTGTACTCAGTAATTCTTACCCAGTAGTTTTGTGTACCCCTACATAGGTGCCGTCTGCCCCTATCTTTATTAGGTGTACCCACTACTCCCCATCGATCGGCTCCCTACCGTAGATACCCGTGCTGGTCCCACGATTGGGGTGTATCATTCCCCTAAAGTGGCTACCAGATAATATCAACAGTGCACGGCTTTATATCTACACGATGCAACAACGACTTACCAACCAGCCCGGGTCCACACACGCATATGAAACCCGTTGGTCCCGCGTTGCCACCGCTAACCCGGTTTGGCCTCTTACAGTCAAGCCCAATATGCGTGTCCCGTCACCCGACTAGAGTCGAGCCTACAAAGATACGTTTGGGATATTGGTTGAAACGGGCCCCCACAAGCTACTACTTAAGCTTGCTACTTTTATCTAGTGCATCCCACTTAACCCCTTATATAGTCATGCCCACTTACATGTTAAGATTTGGTTAAGTCATCCATCATATTTCAATTGCCACTTAGGGCACCCACTAGATTTCCACATGCCACCCAAAGCACTTACTTAACCCTTCACCCATGTTTTAATTACATGTCCACTTTGGTTAAGTATTCTAATCGTATTTTCACATGCCACCCATGGCACTTACTTAACCCTTTAATCATGTTTTATTTACATGTTTCACTTTGGTTAAGTATTCTAATCGTATTTTTCTATTGCCACCCAAGGCAACCCACTAGCCTCATCATGCCACCCCAAGGCACCCACTTAACCCCTCATGTCCCACTACATGCTAATATGGTTAAGTGCTTCTTAATTCATTAATTAAGATCATGACCTCATAAAGACCTCTCACATTAGACCGTCTTTTATGACTGCTGGATATGCCGGTTGGTTCCGGGCAGACTTCTGTCATCAAAAGGGTCTAACCTCGTGTCTTTACTTTAATCATGTATTTAATTTATGACTAAGACCTCTCACATTGGGCCAATCATTTGTAGCCGCTGGATGGCCGGTCGGTTCCGGGCAGACTTCCGCTACAAAAGGGTCCAACCTCGTGTCTTAGTTGATTAATTAAACCTAATTAATCACCCCCATATTAATTATCCCTAATTAATATCAAATTTTCCATAACATGGGTAGACCTAACTCAATAGGTAAATTCCCATGGGGTAGACCTAACTCAATAGGTAAATTCCCACTTATGGTAATTTATTTTTATGGTATGCTTAATCATACCCAATCATATTTTTATTAACATATTTACCAACCCCATCGTTCCCCACGTAAATCGTTCTCTTTTCATGACATAAATAAGGGGAAGATCATCGCAAATATCATGGGTTTAGCATACAACTTTGTCATGGGTTAAGAGGATGTCAACTTGCATATATGAGCATATATTAACCCAACTACATTTAACCCAAACTTGCATATTATCATACACATGATTTGCATAACATGTTGCATATGAGCTTGCATATTATCATACACATATCTTGCATAACATGTTGAACTTGCATATAGGCATTCTCATAACTTGCATAACATGTTAAACATGCATTTAAGCATACACATAACTTGCATAAGCATTCACATACTTGCATAAGCATCCACATACTTGCATAAGCATTCACATACTTGCATAAACATGCATAACTTGCATATCATGTCATTTAAGCATATACATATCTTGCATAAGCATTCATATTCTCGCATAAGCATGCATAACTTGCATATCACATAAATCTTGCATTTAAACATATACATGACTTGCATAAGCATCCATATACTTGCATATTAACTCTTAAACTTGCATAATGTGTCATCATGAACTTGCATACAAACATGTAACTTGCATAGCATATCTTGCATATCAACATACATGTAACTTTCATAGCATATCTTGCATATTAACATACATGTAACTTGCATAGCATATCTTGCATATTAACATACATGTAACTTGCATAGCATATCTTCATGAACTTGCATAACATGTATATGATCACATAGTCCATAACTTGCATATTTAGCATCATGTAAACATAACATATATCATACTAAACTTGCATAAACTTACATACTCAACATGCATAAACCCACTTGTTAAACATGCATAAACCAACTTATTAATCATGCATAAATCCACTTATCAAGTATGCATAAACCAACTTATTAAATATGCATAAACCAACTTATTAAATATGCATAAACCAACTTATTCAATATGCATAAACATAGAAAAACATAGAGTAACATATCATTACAAATGATTCAAACTCACTAATCCGCATTCAAGACCATAAGTCTCATTACACCTAATCTTCTTACTTTAACAATTGATGTTAAAGTGATAGAAACTCACCAAACTCAAGATTAGCAACCTTACGAAGTAGAATTAGTTGCTAACTATGAAGATAATGATGATTAGAGAATGATTTGAGAGGGATTAGCTTGAAACTTCCTTCTTAGATTAGTGGAGGCTCCTCTTAGGATTTAATTTGGCGGCATGAGGCCATCATTTCTATTTTTGGTAAGGATTAAGGGGGGTTTAGGGTGTATTTATAGATTAGGTGAGTGTTTTAGGCCCTTAGATTAACCCTAGATTAGATTAGGACCCTTAGATTTAGGAAATCTCTAGAACCAGCCCTCCTAGCCAGCCTAGAACCCAACCTGGTGCACCCAGGTTCACTGGACGGCTAGACCCTGTCGACAGGCCAGTCGACAGGCAAGTCGACACCCCTGTCGACAGGCCTGTCGATAGCCCTGTCGACATGAGTAGGCGGGAATTTCCCCGCTTGACCCCGCCTGTTTCATTTTAAAATCTGAATTTAAAATTTTTAAATCTGTTTTTAGTTTTGAATTTTCTGCAACCTTCATCGGGCCATAACTGGGCCATACGGACTCCGATTTTCGAAAACTCGGACTCTATTTCGCGTATTTTTCCGAGACGAACGCAATAACGCAGCCCGTTACCCCCAATTCCCACATCTGAGATTATTTATCCTGTAATTAGTGAATTTTAGTATTAACTAAAATTCGGGGTGTTACACTATCTATGTAGAACAACATGAATTCGACATATTCATTCATAAATCAAAATTTAATATTTTATAGGGATAAAATGAATTAATTATCCAAAAAATTATATCCATAATAATAATTTATTTATATATACACAATAAATTTAGTAATAGTTATTTTAATTGATCGATAACAAATAATTGAATCCATAAGGAAACAAATAGTATAGTAGCAGTCAAATTCGTACTATTTTTGTGAAATTTATGACATAAGTCAGTTATCAACCTAATTACGATTGATATAAAATTTCAAACTTTGATATAATCTTTTGAAAGTTGCGTAATCAAATTAGGAAACCTCCCAGCCTTAATGCTACCAGAGAACTGCGTCACTACCTTCTTTCTCCATCTTCTGCAATGAGCAGTCATTTTCCCTTCTTTTACATGACTGCGTGTTTTGTTCTATATGGCAGTGTTTTTATTAGTGATGTGTAAACATTAAAAAAATGATTAATTCTATTCAAACATCGAAAATCACTCAACATACATCGTTATATTTTTATATAAATCTGGTATTATTAAATTACCCTTTTCTCATGTTCACTTATTTTAAACTTTTTGATATAATCAATCAAATTAATTTTAGGTCTAATATAATCTGATGGAAATCAGATATGTTGATGAATTGTTTCATCCAAAAACTTGAAATTTCAATTAAGACAAGATTCAAAAATAATTGTTGTAACTTAGACATGTTGAATTTTTTTTTTAAATTTGAGCAATTTCGTTGAAACTGAGAAACTTTTTAAATTTTAAAATAGCTATTAAAGCAAAGACTAAAGTTCATTTTGTAAAATTTTACTCAATTTGGTGTAATGAATTTTTAAGTTTGGGCAAATGTATTTTAAATTTAAGAGAGGGAAATTAAAAATGATGAAGCAAGGGCAATTTAATAGAAGGCAGTGTGTATGTAAAGTAATACTTGATGCGTAGTAATTTATAATATTATTAGGTGTATGTTTATAATTTTTAGTGTACAAATAGATTTAGCTTTTAAAAATTTGTGCCCTAACAATTTTGAGGCCCAATGCACCCGTTTCAGCTGCTTTATGCAAAGGCATGCTCCGAAAGTGTCATATTTTCTCTAAATATGTTTTTAACCTTATTTGATAATGGTTCTAAGAGCATAGTAATTAACGCTTCTAACTAAAAATAATCATATATAGATCAATAGACCAATAAAAACCAGATAAACATGTAAATCTATAGAGTTTCTATTAGACTTTGGATAAATTTTGTGTGGTGCTAAGGGCACCCCAATATATTCTTCCTAATACCGCAATTAAAAAAATAAAACTCATTTAATTTTGTATGCTTTCCAATACCACATTATCTCTCCATTATAATGTCTCACTCAATCATTATTTACCAAACTAACCATATACAAAGCTAATCCAAAAACCCTAATCTCTCGTAATCATTTTCTTCTTCGCATCTCTCGCTGGAAAATTCAAATTTATACGACAGTCTCTTAATTGTTTGGTGATCTGAAAACCCTAATCTCTAGCTTCCGCTTCTAGTTTTCTTAATTCAAACCATAATCACGGCTATATATTACTAGGCATTGCGGTGTCGAATTCGTTGATTGGCTATAGATCTAGGATTTAACTCGTTCATCGGTTTTAGAAATGAGGACGAATGAATATCGAGCGAAATAGGGTAAAACAGTATGGTAGCCCCTATTTTTTAAGTGCGTGGTATTAAGAAGAGTGTAATATTAATTATTGTGGTACTATTTAGTCATGGTATTAAGAAGAACATATTGGGGTGTCATTAGCACCACACTAAATTTTAGGTAGTAGAGTTACACCCAATGATTTTCATTTATATTTTCTTTTGTATTGTTGATTAACAAACATTTATGTACTCAACTACAAATACTGTGTGCTTCCCTTTTTGACACATGAGTTGTCTTTTTCACTTTTCAATTAAGATGACTATTTTGATAGAAAATTAGACATAATTGATGATATGAGATTTGCATCATTTCATCCTTTTGTTCTTATATGGAAGATAGAAATTAGAGTGCAATCAAATATTAAAGACCCATTATGTCACCAACTTTTCTTATAACGTGTTCAAATACACTTTCGCTTTTTCATACCATGCATAACATATGCAAAAGTTATTTATTTACTCATCTTTTCGTTTTTTTGTGTAAGCAATAAATAAAATTATACTTCTATTTGCTGCTGATAATTCTATTTTTCACATTATTTTTTGTTTCAAAAATGATTAGCGGTTTACATTTTATAAAAAGCTCCAATTTTCGTTTTGTAATGCTTTTGTTGCAAAATGATGTATAGTAATTTTCTCACTCCATTTAATTCACCTTTTCATTTTTATGTTTTGTACACTGTTTCAAATGGTACATATGTTATGCTATTTTAAACATGCACTAATTTTGCATAATCTTTACAGTTTTTAGTATATTTTGCACATTTTTTGGTATAAATAAGGTAGCACTTATTTGTATTTTAAATTGTGCATTTTTTTATAAAACTATTCCATCTATTTAACGCAGCTTGCATTTTCCCAATAATGGAAGAGTATGCAAAATTTTTTTTTCCTAAAATGCATTAACACTAATGAAACATTTTAGATTTATGTATTACGAATATTCTACTCTTTGTATTTTATGTGTTCTAATTGTAGTTTTTGTACAGAAAATGTTATGTCAATTTTTACGATGGGGGTCTTTACTTAAATAATTTATTTGTTCATAATAATAAAATTTAAGGATGACACTTCTAAAAAATTAGTTTTAAAGACAATTTGCATGTATAGTTTTAAAAGATAAAATGAATTTATCTTTTTCATGTGAAAATATCCTTAAAACTTATTATTTAGAAGTGTTGTCCTTAAAACTAACCATACCTAAAAAAGTCATTCAATACAATATCCACTTTTGACGGTTTAGATTTTTCAAATCAAGTATATTCCATTAAATACAATTACCCCAATAATTCAGCATCATTTAAATAATGACTTTATCTTTAGAAGCCTATGTGTTATTTACTACTTTACATTTTACATGTCCGCTGTAGAGTGTGTTCAAATTGTATAAGAAATCTTTCAGGTATTTAAAGGGCAATACATTTACTAAAAATCTAAGGTTAGACAATGAAAAAATTGCTAAATCTTTAGCACTACGTAACCAACCTCTATATATGTTTGTACTTAAGTATGTGTGTAAATATATGTATATATATATATATATGTTTGTGCATTTTGTGTGTATATGTACGATGTTTGCACCTTCACGTCATAATAAACTAAAAACATATATTCCTTCATTGTACAAAAATTCCAACATTAAATTCTAAACAACTTTGAAAATTAATTTTGGTACCATTAATGCCCGTTGCGTAGCACGGGCCGCACACTAGTTTTTATTTTAAAGGAACAACTAAAATTAACACATGTTCTAAAGAGAAAATATGTATAAACGAACATATAATGAAAAATATACATATAAGAAAGTAAAGAAAATATATGTATATATATGAGTATATATTTGTGTAGAAATATATATAAACAAGAGATAGAGTTCAAGATAAGGTTGCAATCAAAGAAATATGGTAAGAATCAAATAACGGTGCAACATCGTTTGAATTTTGAAAACAAAACAGAAGTTATGCGCATATATATATATATATATATATATATATATATATATATATGCGTAAAATGATCACTAGAAGATTTGTATACGTACAAGAAGATTACATGTGAATATAAAAGTTAAATAAATTCCATAAATTCAAACATTCTAAAATCAAACTTCTACACCAAAACAACACGCAGGACCCATAGGAGGGTCGACACCCCCTAGATCCGGGAAGATTCATCAACGTATCTGGACTATTTTCTTAACTAGGTTCAATGCTAACTCAGCGCTGTGTGTACGATAAGATCCTGAGCACCTATAAATAGGCTAGCGGAGCCTAGCCAAAGTCTTATATTCTCTGAGACAACGTCTAAGCTCTGCCATTCTTCCTCCTCCTCAAATCTCTTTAGAAAAAGTAATAATAGAATAATTATTTTAGGAAAATTCTGAATCAAGATCTGGAGGAAAAGAATGAATATTAATTAGAAGGTGTTCAAAATCATATTCGAAGTGAGGTAATTTCTTAGATCTGGTCTATTTCAATTTTCTTCTCTTTCTTCTCTTTTTCTTTTAGTAAGAATTGTGGATCCATGGTTGCTAGATTCTAAATTCAGTTAGGAGGACCATGGAATACTAAGATCTGGACCAGATTCAGGATTTGGAAAGCAAATTTAGGTGAGTGAATTTAAGTTATATCATTTTTGATAATGATATATTATCATTTGACATTCCCTGTTAATCTGTAATGAAAATCTGCTAGAATGACTAAAAGTGTTGAAATGCTAATATGACATGTTGAGATATTAATATGTTAAAATATTAATATGTTGGAAATTCATATGTTGAAATGTTTAATGTGCTCAAATGTTCACATGCTGAAATGTAAACTTGTTAAAATATGTGTGGCGATTACTGTTGTATTAATTTCATGTTAACTTGTGACATTTATGTACTTGAACCCTTAATTGTAGAAATTGGAATAATTACATGTTAAATTAGAATAATTACATGATTTGACGATCACATGTTATTTCGAGATGAAATTAATTACATGTTTGGAAGAATATGCGACATAAAATGGGCTTAATATGATGACATGTAAAATATAGATTAATTTGAAAGAATGGACATGCCTAAATTATATAGAAAATTTACAGTAAATAGAAAACTATAACTGCACTTAGACACGAGGTTAAATTCAACTTGTGGTAGAAGTCTTCCTAGAACCGGCCAGCAAATTCAGCATCCACAAGTTGTTAATTTAATGTGAGGGGTCTAGTGCATGAATAAAACATGTAACGATGCTAAGACACGAGGTTAAGTCAACTTGTGGAAGAAGTCTGCCCGGAACCGCCCGACAAATCTAGTATTCACACATGGTAGGCTTAATGTGAGAGGTCTAGTACATGAGCATATGAATATAAAAGGATAGAGATAAATGGCACTAATTGTGATTGATGGAAATGAATAGAAATGAATAAGGAAATGAATGAAAGATAATTACAACAGTAAAAGAAATGGAATGAATGGGGAATGATAATAATCTATTAAAAATTACATTAATGAGAATGTTATATAATAGGTAGACTTGCCCTAGGTACAAGTGGAGATTATAACTTAGGTTATAATAAACTAGTAAGAAAATGAGATAACTTGTGTAATGAGATAAGTGTTACTTAATTGTAAATTAAGTAATCAGTAAATGGGGAAACCCGAAACCAGTTGTTTGTAATAAGTAGAGAAAAGGGGGAAATTTATGAAATGCAAGAAGTTGTACTTAAATATAAATTAAGTAACCTGTAAACTTGGTAAATTGAAATCTGCTGATAAGAATAACATGTTAAGGCTTATCCTAGGGACAAGTAGAAATTATAACATAGGTTATAATAAATGGAAAGGAGACTTATTAGTGAACCTTAGTTATGAGAACTAAGTTATATTTAATCATAAATAATGACTGACATGTTAAACAGAAAACATGTGAATTGAGATATACTTAATTACATATTAAGCAGAACATGTTATTGTAACTATGAAATCAAACAAGAATATAATGGGATTGTGAATTACAGACCTTAGATCACAATCTAGAGAATAACATGTTGTGGGCTTATTAATAGGCTTAATGGGTTAAGTTATACGATTGAAATTAATAAGAAAGATGAACTTGGTAACTTGAATAAGAAGTCAATGTGAATGAGAATAACCAAGTTAAATGGAAACCTGATGAGGTAAAGCAAGCGTATAAAAGAATGTTTAGATATAGGGTCTAATAACATATTAAAATAAGGCACTTCGACCAGTCCGCACGTTTGAGGGTGAATAACCCAACAGGGTAGATCATCGTGGTGTCATGAGGCAAAAGGGGAGCGTACGTTCATCTGATTATTTAGTCGGCTCCAAAGGACAGAAAGGGGAAGCACGCGGCTTCCCGAGACGTGGAAGGTGCACTTGGTAATTGTAACAACCCAGATTTTCAGAACCAATCTAAAATTTTTATTTTAGCTATTTTTATGGATTTTGGATATTTAAAATGAATTATTTTAAATAATAACAATGAAAAATTTATTTAAATCGAAGTTAGAACGTATAAATTTATTTTAATTATAAAACGAGCCTGAAATGGCACGGTAGTTTGAAAATTCGATTTTAAACTTTAAATGAATGTACATTATCCAAAATAAATCGAATTTCAGTAAAATAAGAAATATTCGAATTTGTTTAATTATATCTTTCTTACGAATGTGAAAAATTGAGATTTCATAATAGGAATTGATAGTTATGTCCAGTATAAAATTTAAAATAGTCGCTATGGAATTTATATATATTTTAATATAATATATAGCCCATAAAAATAGCCATTTTGCAAACGACCTCCATTTTCGATGAAACCACTTTTGTTGGATCCAGAATATCAAATTATTGCTAGATTTCAATTTTCATAATTTTTGGAATTAATATGTGAGCGTGGTGGATTTAAACGCATTTGGTAATTTCAGATTGAATTTAATCGACTGAAAAATGACCATTTTTCGAATGGCCTCCAAATTTTACGAAATTAGTTTTGTTAGGACAGTATCGTCAAAACATAACTAGATACAGTCAGTATGTGGCCCTGGTAAATTAAAATGTGCGTTTAAATTCAATATATATTGATTTATATTTTAATTTAAAGAAAAACTGATCGAAACAGTCGTATTAGCTTACAGGACATATCCCATTGTGTCCGGAATGAGGGTAATTAGTTAGGGACGACGGTCATTGGGTTCGATTTGGGGTTCAATTGAAAAAGTAACTTTTTGGGGAAATAATAATAATAATAAATTAATTTAATTATATATACACCCACCCTCCCGTATAACCCTAAACCCCCCTCCCCAAATCGATCCCGTCGCCCCCAAATTCTTCAGTCGCCCACCCCATCTCCGGCCGTGTTGCCGCTCTTGAAGGCCGTCGCCCACCTCCGCCGCGCCGCCACTCCACCCCGGCCACCATCCCCTTCCCCTCTTCTCTCTCCCCCTCTAATTCAAAAACCCCGCGCAAAAAATCGCTGCTCCACCGCCTATGGCCCACCGCCAGCCAATGCAGATATATTTTCAAGTTTGCAAATAACACCCTGACGCTCTTCAGCCCTCCACAGTACCAAAATCGAAGAGCACGATTTTCTCTTCGATTTGAGTATATGGAAGTCATATTTTGGATTGCGTAGCCGACCGGAAAACGCGTCCAAAGTCTGTTGTCCAAATACTGTCATTTCGTAAATTCTAGCGAATTGGAGCATTTTCGGAAGAAGGCCACTAGGCGAAAGTTGTCCGGAGTAGCGCGTTTAGGCTAGAAAAAAAGACGGCGTAAAGATTGGAGCTCGTTTGCAAATTCGGGATCCAGAACAGCGAATCAGAATGTTAGAAAAGCACGGTGGAGTGGATCCCAATGGGGGAATACCTTCTCACTCAAATTATTTTATAGTTAGAAATATACTATGATGTAGATGGGGTTTAGTAGCCCCTGACACTATTTATTTGTACAAACCATGGTTGTTTGTTTGGATTGAATTTTGGAAAAATTGACTGTATTGTGTTGAATGGATTGTATTGTGGTTTTGCTGTTCGGTTGATTATTGTGTGTGGCGCGAGCCAGTATCAGTAGAAGGATAATGCTAGACATTACTCCGGCTCTAATATCGCGCCGTTATAATACCAAAATTTTCTGAAATAAATATTTATTCGTTAAAAATATAATTTTTAATGTGTCTATGAACTGTATAAAATATTCGTGTGTTGAATAAAATGTTTGGACAATAAAAATACCATTTTTATTAAATGATATTTTATCGTTAAAAATATAAATTTTAACGTATATATGAACGGCATAAATTCTCCTAAAACGAAAATAAATATTCATTTACAAATCGGATGATTTGTTTATGTAAACCCATTTAACTAACATGGATTGGGACGATAAATTTTACACTTCGCCCAACTACATAAATAATATTCAGTATTTGTTGGTTGAAACCCCACAAGGGTATTGGGATGATATTTGACGTACACTAGTCTCAATAGTTTAGTTGTATGTCAATCGATAGACTGAAAGACTGTTGTAAGTGTTAATTATTTATATTTAACGCTTATGCAGTTGTGTGATGCACTCTGGATGATGGTTGATTGGTTTTGATTGGTGTTGTATACATGTGTGGTATGAACTGCATATAAATAAATTATATGGTAACTGATTGGGTCTGATTCCAATTCGGAAAAGTAACGAATATTTTAAAATAATATTCGGTAAAGGATTAAAATGTGAATTTGATGTCCGATTTTGGATGGACACGAACATATTGAAATATATGAAGCCGTGTTGTTTAGTTATGCGCCATTTTAACGCGAATGATATTTATATCGGTTTACTCATTTTTATAATGAATATCGAAAAGGAAATGATTTCAAAACCCGATATTTTGAAAATATTATCATTTTAATATTATAATGATATGGAATATTCAATTTTGATTTAAAATTGAAAATGAAGTTAGAATCGTTTTAAAACGAATTTATAAACGATTTATAAAATATGTTTTAAATGAAAATCGATGAAATATATATTATATTTAATGGCCTGAATAGAACGCGCCACGCCGCGACCGTTCACGAATTTCGACCATTGACTTCGAATTGACATTACGGGAGATCCGACCGTCGGATTCTCCTAAAACTGGAACTGTTGGGTTCATATCGAAAAGAGATTTCCAATGAATATAAGAGATTTGAAATCTAATGGTTGGATTTGGAATTATGTCCAAATCAAATTTGGAAAAGGTCGTTGTAAATGCAGTTCGGTGGCCGTTATTGGAAACCGACTGTACGGGCCTTGATAAAATTATTAAAAATATTAATAATTTGTGTAAAATCATAATAAATGATTTGGAAAGAACTAGGATGAAAAATTCCATGTTTGTAAAGATAAAAATATGTATATTTATCAAAATGAACTAGTTATTAACTAAAATAATAATCCAGTATTTTTAAAGAAATAAATTGGATTTGAAATGGTTTTAAAAATAACCAGAATTTTCCAATAAATAAATAATCTTCAGAATATTTCGATATTGGATTCCGTGGTTATACGAATATTGTTATGGGAATTTGGAAGATACAGATATTGTTATTTCCAATACCATATCCGTTAGTTTCATATTTTAAATTGAATATAAGCTGATATAATTTCTATTCAGAGCCTTGTATTTAATATTAAATTGGATTTTAGGTTTGTCATGAACGACATCTTAAATAACACTATTCTCAAATCCCGTGTGAAAAGAATAAATCTTTTAATTAAGATTATTAGAGTTTCCAATTATATTTAGTAATTGGAATAAAATGGAATGTGAATTGGGTTTATTGTGAAATGTGTTTCTTTAATGACATTCGTTCTTTAACCCGATTGACTGTGAAATGTGATTTGTAATTTATAAATCTTTTTATTAAGATTTAATGGAAATTTTCAAGTAAAGTTTTCCAATTTAATATATTAAATTGGAATTGAATGGAATTCGATTTAGTAATAATCGAAGTGAGCTTCTGTGGAGGAAGACTATTAATATATATATGCAATTTAAAAGGCTTTGTTGTTATTCCATATATATTATTAGTCAGATACAGAAATTGATATCTATTATATATTGATCTGTTTTCCGTGAAGATTCCATAATTAATGAAATGTGATTTTGGGTTTATCGTGAACTGTGTTTTAAATGACGTTGGTTCTTTAACCCAGTTAAAGACAGAATTACATGTCTAACATTGTATTTCGAACCGTATTGTTGATCTCTGCTAAATATATATCTGTTTGGTGGCGGAGAATTTATTCTCTTGCTTAACACCCTTCTCTGAGATAGATGTACGAGCTTAGAGGTTATATATCGGCGGAAATCAATGGTACGGTGTAGATTGTCGATGCGGCATGTTAGTGTTTCCAAAGTTAAATAATCATTAAATAATGATTGTTGGAAGATTAAAACTAAGTGAAGTTTTAATGAATCTTTAATTAGATTGAAATGTGAATATGATAATTGAAATTATCAAATTTGGGAACTGATCGAGAATGGAGTACCACCAGTTTTACTCCAGGCGATAGTTAAATCTTTAATTAGATTTGAACGTGAAATGGTAATTAATTTTTCCGAAAACACCGTGGTGTTAGACATGGAGTATTACCAGTTTTGCTCCAGGGGATGAATAGGTTGGGATTGTGAAATTAAACAAATGATTACTTCGGTAAGGTGCGCTAATCCTGACTAGTTTGGATAAACCTTAATTTGGTTTGAATCAATGTTCAAAGGAAGATTATAGAATAAATTTAAAGAATTTATCTTTGATAAAATTAATGGGAACATATCCCTTAGGATATGAAAATTTGAATAGAAGAATATTCAGAATTGGAATGAGGCGTATGTTGTCTTTTTATAGCACTTGATTATAGATACGTGAATTATTCAGAAAGGCCGGGTTTATACCCCTTCTGAATAATTGATTCATAGATAAGTCGATGATGAAGATAGTGGTTGAAGACTGGAGTTCTTTACATCATTTGGATGATTACTGATGTCTTGATTGGGTTGTACACCCAAGATAAGGTAATAAGTGGTGATCGTCCAGACGTACTTGGAGATCGACCGAATATGCGAGGACCTCTCTCCTGTATTGGACATATGGGACAAGGATTAAGGTGCCTCTGGTTTCGTTTAGACCCAGAACGAACTTGTAAATGGATGTGTATCTGACATTGGTTTTTATTCTGTGTTGATTGATTTCTATTAAATATATAGTATTTTGGTGACAAAGAATTTATTCTCTTGCTTAACACCCTTCTCTGACACGTACGAGCTTAGAGGTTATATATTTATAGACATTAGTCGCATGGTGTGAATTGCCTGTGTGGCATGCTGAGATGCAAATGATCAAGACTTTTGTTGAAAGGTAGAGTCTTATGGTTGATGATCAAAGCACGGCTTTAAATAGCATAGCTTTATGTATAGCATTAATTCGCGAGCCTCACACCTCGGTATGAGTCAAAAACGGGATCGTGACTGCAGGGAGTGCACGACGTTTCTTTCTAGCTATGGGTGGTGCCATGGTATGGAGCCCAGACATTTATATTTTTTACCTATGTGGATGATGGATTGCGAGGCACCTCAGATATATCGGTTAATACGGAGCCGATGGATAGATTCGATAGGACCGAAAAACGTGTGTTCAGGAATAACCAATCCACTAACGTAAGTGTGGATCGGCCCTGAAGATCCAAGGGTTCGATCTTGAGGCATTTGCTAGAGTGTCTCGAATCGGTGAGGAACCGTCCCTGGCCTCGACTCATATATGGAATCCAATTTCCAATATGTGACATTTCGGTTTTAATTGTAAAACCTAGTATGGCGACATAGTAGCATGGATATTAGGCCGTCTACGATTGATACATTTATATTTGAAGTGATTTTGACACTATGTACTTATAGTAATATCAAAATGATTTTTTTTAAACGTACCAAGCATGTTTGGCTATTATAAGGGAAAACTCTATCCTCTGGCTTGCGTTGCATTGTGTAATGGGACCTGAGTCTTATAATAGCTTCATTTTTCCAAAAAGCATTGCCTTGTTTGTTTCATGCACTGGTATCCTTGGGAGGAAACCCGTTCCGTGTTGTACGGCGTGGTCCTTTGAATTACTTTATTTCTAAAGTAAAGTTTTAAATAACTGTTTTAGTTCTCACACCAGTCACATGACTGACCTGGAGTTTATTATTTTAACCTAAACTCTGGGTGCTCCTATTTTCCACACAGGCAGCTAGTAGTTTTGGTTTTGCAGATTTCTCCTTCACAGGATCATGGATTTACAGCTGGAACTATATTCAGAAAACTTTGTATCTGTGTATTTCTTTCAGTTGTGTTATGTATTATTTTCCCGTTGCTATGTAATGTATTTTAATCTCTGATATCTGTCTAATGTATATTATTTATTCATACTCTGTTATATTCTTGCACTCTGATGTAAATTGTTGTATTAGCAATGAAATGTTCTATTGTTTGCGTTCTGATTTGTCATGTTCTCAACTCAATCGAGGCTTTCCCGTAAGGGCGAGTTTGGGTCGTTTCAATAGTCCTCTGTGGTGGTGCAGTGTTCGGGTTGTGTTCACAAAGGTTGGGTCTGCGCGTAACTTACCGGTGAGTAGCCTTGACTACAAAAGTAGCATTGCAGTCAGAAAGCTGTGACGAGGTTACACTAGGGTGATTCGGCGATCGCCTCAACAAGGAGGTAGGGGTCACGATCAACAAGGATAATAGATTGTCGGGTACCTGTCATCGGCAACCAGTGGGATGCGAAAAGACTAGAGCTAAACCCAAGACGCCATCCAACTTTCACTATCGAGGCACGGTGGTTGAGGGGAGACGCCAACTGGATGTTTAGATTGTTTGTTAGGGGAAAGTCGCTTAGCTCTTGTAGTCTTTACTAGTTGAGGGAAGGGCCGAGGTGGGGCCATAGCCACCATGAAAAACAGACTTGAAGGATATCTGTATTTTGAGGCTCTTAAAGGCGGGCCTGTACAGATATGGAAAAGCTCCCGACTGAGTTCCATGTTTATTATATAGCCCTGCCACGGAACTTAGTGCACATTAGAAGTTATGTGCAGTTGAGGCATCGAATACGATTGACGATACATACGTGGGAAAGTCTAGATACATGCAAGTCTGCTCTGGGTGGTGTATCGTAAACTTGAGGGCATTACTCTGTGATGGAGTCTGATTCGATCGAAGGTGGCAGTCCATACGCTTACGTAGCATAGTAATGACAGATACATGCAAAACGTAATATTGTTATACAGAGATCCGTACATCACTCCGGCGTGGGATGAGGGACTGCGTATATTTCGATGGTGTTACGGCGGAGACCATGCGAGCGGGGTACCATGGGGTGTACCTTGATATTGGGGTTAGCTACATATATACTGTATTAGGTTAATCCATTGGGAAGTAGATGAGTACGACGTGTGTGTAAGCCTTGAGTGTTGATAACCCAAGTAACCTTATAAACAAGAAAATGTAACTGAACGGTATATGTAGGATTATCCGAAGTGTACAGTTTAAATCAAGTCACCAGAACTTGTGTTTTGACCCCCTCCTCATAACATACTCGGAGGTTAGAATTTTAGCTGAGATATGATAGCTTTGGATACTGGTTAGGCAGTATTATTAATATGGTAAGGCTATATTTTGATTACATTATATTTTATCCATTTCGCTGTGAGATGTTTTTCTGAGCTCTGATATATTTTATATCTTTGTCCTTTCTGCAGGATACCAGAGCAAACCAACACAAGTTTCGATAGATTAGAATTTTGAAAAAAAATCGGTCTGTCGGAATTCGGGTTGTTACAATGTCTCACCCATTTCCTTGCTTCTTTCCTCTTTTCTTTCCCCCTCAAGCTTACTGGGAGGAAGTGTATAGTTCAGATTTCTTTGTTGATTCTATTGTGAAGGATGTCTACAAAAAGTTGGATTACTCCTGTTTTCTTTCCAAGGCTAAATTGTATCTTTTATATTTGACAATTTGGGGGATAATATTATTTTGTACACTGATGTTGTTTTCACTGATATTTTGAGACATGACATTTTGTAACTATTTGGTTAATTGAAATAAAAATGGTTTTGCATTTAAAAATGAATGTAAATTTATATGAAATCTTAGCCTCTGTGATGTTTATGTATTTATACCAACAATGCTCCATATTTCCTTAATGATATCCTCATATGGGTGACATAAAGGAATGTGAGGTCTTACATTTGGTATCTTGGCCTAAGGTTACAAGATCACTAAAGTTTTATTTTGAAAGAAGTATTTTCAAAAGAAAAAACATTTTACAAAAATCGAAAGTTACTTTTAAAAGTAAAATATCCCCTATAGTTAGTCACAACCTTCCTTTGACTCTTTTGGATGTTGAATCTTTATATTTCCTTCATTTAGTTGTAAGTCAACCTATCTAAGCTTTTCTTTATAGGTTGAAATTTTGATTAGCGGACAAACCCATTTAGCTCAGTAGTTGGGAAAGGACGATGTTAGAAAGGAACTTGCTACTTGACAAATATTAAGATGGGATAATCATGAATGGAACAACCTTATTAGTTTAATGATAAAAAGATAATTAGGGAGTTAAGAATAACCATGATTGTTTGGTTAAGAAAAAGGGATGTATTTCCATAGTTTGGTTTGATATTAATACAGAAAACGTCATTGGATGAATGAATTGGTCCGGAATAGGGGTTTAACTGTATTGCACACTATTCATCAACTCAATGGTAATCAAAAAGAAATATCTTGAATTACTTATTCCTATAGATTAGATTATTTTATACTATAAAAACAAATTTTTGTAAATTCTGTTAACCAATCGATTAGGAATGAGCAGAACTTCTAAAAGGGTATATCTAAGTATGGCAAGTGAAAGATCAACATGAGTATATTAATGTCAAAAGGGTTGGTGAAAGAAAGAATGTTATGCATCTTTAGTTCTGTCTAGTTTTCCAATTTGGTTTAGGAATATTTTGTCCCTTTTCCTTTGACATATTAGGTGGGGTAGTTGCATAGGGCCACAATCACATTGAGATGAGTTGAGTCATGTGGGGGCATCTGTATTGTAAGCCTAACAAAGATTTCCTTTACAAATATAGTAAATTCCCGAGGGTGTGATGATAGCACTAGTTGACTGTTTTGAACTTTGGCCCAGTAGTAGTATCTGAACCCCGTAGGGAGATCGAATTAATTATCTATAGTGAGTCGGGGTTGAAACTAGAAATCTTGATTAAAGAGATGTTTATGGTTTGGTTTTGGGTCTAGATAGATCGACCATATAATTAGGTATCCCGGTTTTTGGACTAGTAGTAGAGTTCTATTGAGGTGCTTATATTCTAAGGTTTTAAGATAGGAGAATTTGGTGGATGGATTAGTTAGCTAGTTGGGGGCTATTTTGACTGCAAGAAGAAAATGATCGGGCTAAGTTATGCGATGGACTAATTTTTGAGACTTCTTGCGACCCGAAGGGTCAGTCATGTTGATATTCCTATTTTCCTTACTGCATCTCTAGGCAGTATCGATTTAGTTATCTTTGTGATATATATTCCAAATATGATAAGCGTTGGAAGATTATCTCTAGGAGAGAGATTTATTTTCAAATCTATGTTTGTGACGATGTTAAACTTGTAGCATTTCACATAAAGTACATGGTTTTGAGGGTGTAAGTGAGGATTGAGTTTTATGCATTTGATTGGAATCTTCCCTAGTTACGTAATTATACTATCGATGGACAGGTTTGGAGTTTAGACAAGTTATCCGTATAATGAGCCATCTCAAATATTGAAAGGGAAGTGGTTTTTCTTACGGTTACGTATTGCGAACCTGAGTGTTGAGCTGTAGTTGGATTGGAATATTTTACACCCTAAACCCTATCGTTTGAAAAACTAGTATGGCATTTATGTTGGAGCTTTCCACATGTATTTGGAGGAAGTCGTTAGGCTTCAGTTATAGTGAAAAGGTTTTAGGGGAAAAGCCAAATAAAGATGTTTTTGAAAATGATTAATGAGTGTAAGCATTTTTTGGTTAGAAGTGTCACTCATCTTAATTTCAAAAATGGATAGATCCCTTGGTTTAACAGTAGTCAAAACTGAATTGTGTGGAAAGGTACATTTCTCTTAACTTGTGTGGATGGTCTTCTTGGAACGATTGAGAGCCAGATTTTCCCTATGGTTAGATTTCTTTGCATGGGATTTCCAACAAAGTTCTGAGTAGTGGTAAAAGAAATATAGGAATGAAGGGTGTTCGCAGAATGTATAAAGAATTTTTGAAATAGTTGCAATACCTTTTTGGCTAGCTGGTACCTAAGCCTAGCTATTGACTTGTGTAGTAGGGAAATTGGTAAAGTCTGAATTGGTGACAAGTTGGACTAAGACAGAATAGGAAAACCTTTTTCAAATTAATGCTTTAGTACCAATTCTATTAAGAGGCACACTGGTAAGAAAACCTATAAGAGTAGTTATCTCGGATTAACTACCAATAGTTTGTTATGAGCGAGGGAGCATTACCTACTATGAGAGAAGTCTGAATTTTCAGTAACCATAGATAGTTAATTAGTTGTTTCCATAATAAGAATTAGGGCTTTATGACACTAAAAGTATATTGAATTTGAATGTCTAATGATTTTTTAGATTTCCTTGAAAAAATAGGGATGTAGTTAACAATTTTTGGCTTTTTGGAAATATAGGGTTCACGTAATATCGATGGGAATATTTTGTAGGCCTAAAAGATTTAACCCGAGATTGTGTCTTAAGATTGGAAAGGAATTCTCCATTTGCTAAGATATATTATTAAGATTTGATGCTTATCAGGATTTTTTTCATGTAGACAAAGAGGTGGATTTTAGGATTACTAACAAAATCTTTATATGACCACAGAATTGAGGAAAGTACCAAGTTTGGTTGATGGATAAGTGAATAAAGAGAATACCGAGATTTCAAATAGATAATTGTGTCAAGGCAAGAGTGTAACAAGGAGATGTTTTATGGAAATATGTGGGACCACTTTGAGTCGAAACCCCATATGTATAAAATTATAGAAATGTGAATTTTTAAGGATTAATGTATTTTGGATATGAAATTTGTATTTTTGGAACTTCATAAAAGCAACTATATGTATGTATTTCAAAAAGAAATTTTTGTAGCCGAAAATTTAACCTTGTTAAGGTTTTGGAAAATTATATATATAGAAAGTGGGTGGTAGGTAACCTCTTAGGTGGTTGAAATATATAAGTGGAACGAACTAAGGAACACAAGATGGGTAAAGTAAAGTCTAGAAATTGGAAGGTGGGAAAAGAGAAAAAGTGTGACTTTACTTGTAAGGTTAAGGTAAGCTTTTGGATTAGTTCACTTGAGATATTCCTTCCTAAAGTAACTAGGATGGATAAAATGGAAGAATTATACCGAGGAATTTGTTAAAGCAACTCGACATTTTTAAGAGGAACTATTCGGTTTAAAAGATTTCGAAACAGTACGAGTTAATAGTAAAGCATAATGCGGTAGGATACTATCAAATTCAGCTATAAAATCTTTTATCTCATAAGTGAGAATCCAAGTTTCTTACCCGTTTTATTTTGACAAGTATTTCCTTTTTTGATATTCTACTGGTAGCTTCTTCCTTTGATTAACGACTTTCTTCTAAGATATCCTTGGAAAGGGTAAATCTTAGGATTTTTTCTTATATATCGTAGGATATGGTTGAAACATGTATTAGATACATGTTATGTTTGATATTTGTAAGTGGATGCAAGTGGATGTAGTGGTTGCATACACATACACTAGGCACCAAGATCGGCTGAATAGGACACTGACATATGCATATGGATGTGGTTGCATTTTATTTTATTTTTATGGATGAAACATATGGGTGCTATCATATGGCTGTCGCATATTGATGGTGTTTGATGCACATGTATAAGATTATCGATATCCTCAGGATTGTTGCATACATTTGGATGATTGGCACAAACATAATTGCATAAAAAGGAGGTCGACTGAATCAGTAGACCACCTAATCTTTTCCATTAGTCAGGGTCATACACACTATATTATTGCATAAGTATATAAATTTCATTAGAAATTATTTAAGGACCATGGTTGCCAGTGGATGATGAATGAGTAGATGGATGTAGAAAACACTTGTACCATTCTTCCACCTTGGAGATTTAGGGGCTGAAATCCTTTAAGAAGGGGGAGAATGTAACAACCCAAATTTTTAACTAACAATAATTAATCAACAAGTTAATTAATTAAGGAATAGGTTGAGAAAATAAATATTAATCCTAAGATATTGAGAATGGACAACGGGGGTTGCTGCATTGGGTCCGTTACGAAATTCTGGTTAAGATAGAAATTTGGTTTGCTGAAATCGAACTTAAAACGAAGAAGTTATAAATCAGACTTAAAACGAAGAAGTTATAGTTGTTTGAAGATTAAACTAAAATAAGTGAATTAAAAGAATTATATATATATGTATACACATTTGAACTGGGACAATCTTGTACTTACTGGGTAGACCCAGGACCCAAATGGGTCGACCCCTATGTCGACCCACATAAGGGGTGGGTCGACCTAGGTCATGACCTGGCAACGTTGTTTGCCAGACACGATTTCGTCCGATTGGGCTATGTTTTGGGGTTCTGCTTTCAGATCCTTCTTTTAATCTAATAGCCTAAAATCTAAACCTAAAATCCAACGAACCTGGACATCCTAACTCTATTATAAATAACCTCCAAAGCCTAACCTTATCCTCACTACTCCATTTCTCTATCTCTCTCAAATAACCCTCTTCACAAATAAAATCCTAGTGGAGTATCGAGGCTTGATTCTATACATATTTTTGGAGGATATTCATAGATAAAGAGGATCTACTAAGGCTTATTGGATTTGCTCAAATTTTAGGTGAGTATTTTCTATGATTACGAGATGTCTTCTAAGTTGAGGTTAAAATTGATACAATAGTTTTTACGTTGATTTCAAATCTGAATCTTTTTGTAGTTCATTACACCAGAAATGGCCTTTCATAGCATTGAAAAAACGCTGTTAATTCTTATAGTTGTGTTTCGGTAAATGCTGCGACACGACTTGCAACAAAAAGTATGATAGTTTTAGTTACATTATAGAAAATGCTACAAAAAATAAACATATTGTAACGTTTCTGAAACCCTACAAAAGGATTTTTAGTAGCGGTTTGAAAATGCAACCAAAGTGGCACTTGCATCCTTTTTTAAATTTTTTGTAGCACCTTTAAAACGCTACTAAAATTTATTGATTGATGCACAACATATTTTTATTGTAGCTATTTACTGTTAATGACTTGTATCAACAATCACTTATCTATAATAATCATATTAAACAAATAATCAATCACATAATTATTATTCTCAAACCAACTTGGATGTTCACCATATTCAAATAAATAAAAAACACATTTATTACATAATCAAGTATAATATCCATAATCATTTAAATAATTGTATTTCTACAAAACAAACGTATCCGTGTAACACAACTAGTTACAAGCAAGTCTACACAACTAGTACGAACAAAATATTATAATACATAGTAGTTAAAGTTTTATTCATGACTTAATTATGGACCTTTCTTTGATGTAATTGTTCTTCACTTCAGAAATGTCAATTACCTGTACACAAACGGTTAATAGTTAGAATTACACCATCCTTATTTAGTCTTTCATTTACATTGACTCAATCGCCTTAGTTGTTTAACATCATTTTAGCCTTAAATTTGAGAGGTACATCATCCCTCTAAATCTTCTGTTACCTCTCAATCTTGTTATGATATATCTTGTGAAGTTTATTTAACATTCACATCTTCTTCTGCAATCAGATGGGCTGCATTCATGTCTCTTTGACTTGCCTGAAATCAGCAACCAATTTAAACAATAGTTATAAAGGTAATATATAGTTTACCATTGTGATATCTTTTGCATTTACACATTTCAGAATGTATCAGAGTTTGTTCAGCTATAGATATTTGTATTTTGCAAAAAAAAAACTGAGAATATTTTTAATTCTCACCGTGTTATCCTTCAATTAAACAAAAGTAATTTTTGTTTAGAAATCACTTGTTATCGAAATTAGTTATAGTGCATAATTGTAAACCTGTTTATTGAGAAGGGTTTTTTGTGTTTTATGTTTGCAAATAAAGGATGGATCTAGATTATCATTTTTTTCTTTCTTGTGTGACTCTTTGATTGGGAGGAAAGAAAAACACTATTTAAATTAATGGTTACAAAGGTAATATACAACCTACCGTTATGATATTTGTTTTATTAGCACTTTTCAGAGTCGTTTAACACAAATATAATTTGATGTCATTCAAACGTATTAGATGTTTATTGGCCATTTTGTTTAACTTTCGGACTAGTTAGTAATTTTAATGTAAATATAACTTAGATTACATTGGCTTAGAATGAAACTAGTCGCTTCAAGCTTAATTCCGAAATATGAATTTCTTAAGTCAATATTAGAAAGAATTTCCCGGAGTGACAAATAAAACATAATTAACACATACAAAAATTATTTGGCAAAACAATTACTTAGCGAATAAAATATTTCCTCGGATAATGATAAGACAACTTCTTATGTAAAAACATAAACTAAATAAATATTTATGTTGTTGTGCAAAGTAAACTGAAACATATTAAATTGATAAACCGTATAAGAAATAAATTAATTAATAGCAGAAGAGTTGGCTTGATAAACATTCTTTTAATTGGCATATACCAAACTTAAAAGCATCCCTTCATGCAGATTGCATTAATAACATAGGCCTGACATTAAATTTCTGCAGCTATCTGACATCATGTATTGAAACTTCCATTGCTAGTTTTATGCAGCATTGTGAATACATACAAAGGTAAACAAAATCAATTAAGAAAGGAAGTTAATTAAAACCATTCATGAAAGTAACCTAGTATCAAAGAGTAATTCATTAAAACACCAAAAAGCAATTCTATTACACTTGAATTAAAATATTTAAAAGGATAAATATTCTAATGGGTATAATAACATATTTGGCTATAAAGGAGAACTGAATTATTTACATACTTATGTGCATAAACAAATTATGTAGAGTCCTCTTCTAATATCCTAACAAAGTAAAAGATATAATTTTCTTCTAACTGGGGTTTACACATGTATATTTTTTATGACCAAGACATGCTGAAATCCATGCACATAAAGACATAACAGCCTCAAAATATGTGGATAAACATGTACTTGTGCAGCGGATAGACTCCTATGTTTAGGGAAAAGTGCATCAAGAACACAGGAAAATGGGCCTTGAGAACACATTGCAGCCTCAAAATATGTGGATCGAATTGCCTCTCTTTGTTCTTGCAAAGCAACAAATGCAGGAACTATCTCTCCATTAATTAGTTCCACAAGTTGAAGTGTTAATTCAACATGTTGGCTAAATGATTGAGGGTCATTCAAAATAGAATTTTATTTAGGCTAGTTTTATGACTAGTACCCATGCACATATAAGTTCACATCTACGACCCACTATATGAGAATAATATAGTATGTTTCATCAAATTAATATAGAGTCACACAAGCGGAGTAGTGAAATATTTGATTATACATATTATGATAAAGATATAAACTTTAGAGTTAGGTTCATCCACTTCTATTTAGCATATTCATCGTGTTTGTAAGAGCAAAAAGCTTCAACATTAACATATAATGGAGAAGGAACATAAAGCGATATTGTATGTTGTGGAACATAAAGCGATATTTAGTATATGTTGCTTCATTTATGTCTATTTGTGCATTTGTTTGTGTTTGTTTGTCCACCTATTTATTTTCATTTTGTGTTTTGTTATAGTTCAGTATTCCTAATTAATGATGTGACTACATGAACACAATTTCAACATTTTAATTAGATGGCTCCGTGAACAAAATGGCATTTTGATGTGAGCCCACCCATAGATCAATATTCATTTAATTTAGTGGATACATCAAAAGAGATGAAAAAATATTATGGTTCCCGAATAATAAATGTTCTGCCTTTCCCATATGTTTTAATGAATCGAAAATTCCAAGCAAAAGAAGTTGAAACTATCACTACAAGAAAATTGATTTTTTTCGTTGCAAAAATCAGTGGCGTTTATCCGCATATGCAAGAAAATGTGCTTTCACCCACAATATAGAAGCAACAAAAAATATTTCGTTTCCCCGCCTAACAAAAAATAGTCCGCGCGTTCGAAAATAAACGTAACCATCTATTTTCTAAATTTCTCCCTCATACTTACAATTTTTTAACCCTGTTGCCTTTCCCCCAAATCAGAAAAAAAAATCAACGCACCAAATAATTTTCCTCCCATCATCATCAACTCCGTCCTACTCCACTCAACAACTCAAATACGTTCATCGTGCTGTGTTCTTCGTTGTTCTCTGGTATTTTAATCGATTAACATATGTTGCTCGAGATTTCTACGTAAACCTTAAATAGGTATGACTTTCATATTTTAGATCTAATTCAATTTTATCTTGTCGTTCTCATATATTTTAATGGGTTTGGAGAGGTGGCTAACAGAGAAAAGGGTAGAGATTCAAACTAGATCGAGGTAGTTTGGGGATGGTTAGCAGCATATTTCGATCGAATTCGAGGTAGTTCGGGATTTTATTTCAAATATGCTTTTGGGGATGTTTAGCAATTTGTTCACAAGAAATTTTTGATTTTTTTTCTTTTGTTTTATCATCTCAGGAATTTGCGCAGAGGTCATTTGTTAGGAAAATACAGTATAACACTGAGCTAGAGAGAATTATTCAAGCTTGGTAGATAGGTGACAAGTATGTAATCATCTTCATGATAAGAATTCTATCTTGAAATTATGTGAGAATTATTTCTATTTTTAAACACCATATATTTTTAAAATGATCGTAGTTGAAAAATAGGTTGATAAAATGTTAATGCAGCCCTATAATCCTTCCTTTCAGTACTATTTTCGGCTAAGTGAGATTATGTGCTTTTTCAAAAGTGATTATCAAATAAAAATCAAACTGATGATTTAATATTAGATCCAGTTGGTACATTTTGAAGTGCACCTACACTTCATTACAGTGATTTAAGATTAATACAGTTTATGGGAGCTTACATATTAGTTTGAGACAAAAGTACAACTGAACAATAGAACAGCATGTGATAATATGTATTATATTACATAATATGGCAGATTTGTTTGCACTTGGCTTGTTGCTTTACGACCATTTCTGAATATATACTTTGTAACATCCGCAAATTCTGAACCAATTTACAAATTTTATTTTAGAAATTTTAATAGTTAAAATAATTTATTTTAAATAATAACAATGAAAAATTTATTTAGATCGAAGTTAGAACGAATAATTTTATTTTAATTATAAAAGGAGTTAGAAATAGCGCGGTAGTTTGAAAATTTGAATTTGAACTTTGAGGGACTGTATAGGATGCAAAATAAATCGGATTTTGATGAAACCAAAAATATTTAAATCTATTTAAAATATCTTTTCAACGAATCCGAAAAATCAAAATTTCATAGTGGGAATCAAAAGTTATGCCCAGTTTAAATTTCAGAATACTCGCTGTAGAATATATATATATATATATATATATTAAAAATAGCCATTTTTAAAACGACCTCCGTTTTCGACGAAATCAATTTTTTGGAACCGGAATGTCAAATTATTGCTAGGTTTCAGTTTTTATAATTTTTAGAATTAATATGTCAGTGTGGCAAGAGAAAATGTGTTTTGTCAGTTTCAGTCAATCGGATCGACCAGAAAATGGCCATTTTTCAAACGGTCTCCAAATTCGATGAAATTAGTTTTTTTAGGACCGTATCGTCAAAACATAGCCAAATATATTTTTTCTGGAATTTTTAGAGTCCATATATGGCCCCGGTAAATTAGAACATACGATCAAATTAAATAAATAAATGATTTGTATATTAAATTAAAGAAAACAAGCTGAAGATGATCAAACGGGCTGATGTGACCTAGCCCATTGCGTCCGGAACGCGGGTATTTTCCTAGGGACAATTTTCGTTGGGCTGAAATTGGATCTGAAAAGAATTAATGGGCTTTAACTTTGAATTAAATTAATATTTTATTATAAAAACCCCACTTAACAAAACCCTAACCCTAAGAATACCCTAGCCGCCATATTAGAAACGAACGCATCGAATACTCCCAATTTGATTTGCTAAAATCGTTCAATCCATGAAGAATTATTACATGCTTCTGAAGCAAAAACAAAAGTACTAAGAGGGATCTATGAGTTCATACGGTTATGATGGGATTATACAGCATGGATTTCAAGATCTCGAGCCACAAAGGGGCCAAGCTCGCACGCTGATCGAGACTAGGGGATGCGAGCTGCTCGCAGGTGGAGGTGGTGCCGGCTCACTCGAAGGGCTTCGACGTCGTGATATTGGATCGGCTTCTAGTGGCCTTCTGGTGCTCGCGCAGGTGACTAGGAGTCATGATGTTGGGTTCGTAAGGTTCCAATATTGCAAACGAAGGGAGATGATTAAGCACAGGATTAAGTAAATGTTAGTTATCTCATTATGTTAATTATATATTTAATTGTTTAAAAAGTTTAAAATAGCATAACTCCTTCATTTTAAATTAGAATCGCGTGAAACGAAATGCGTTGGAATAGAAAAATCGAGATCTAGACAATGGAGCAGACCGAATCTGAAACGAAACACTTTGGAAATTCAGGAAATTTCAGATCTGAATTAAAAGCTCGGTGAGATTTCTATTTTAAAATTAATTAATTATTTCGTTGTGAAATTTATGTTCATCCTATATAAAATTCATGCTGATGTTGTATATATTTCAATGTTGATTGTGTTAGGATGTGATGAACCACTGAATTGAATTATGTATTCATGTTTGTCAGAATTTTGTGTATACAATAAAAATTATATGTTTATTGTATATATAAATATATAATATTCATGTTTGTTATAAAATGGATGTAAACATATAAAATATTCTTTTATATGTTATTAGAGTACATAGAGAAATATAAACGTATAAAATATTCTTCTAATTGACATTAGAATACATAGAAAATGTACGAAAATTAAATTTGTCATCTAGTTATGAATTGTTATGTCAAAATTTAAAATAACAATAAAATATTCATTTTATTATTTAAATTAAAACGTGGTTTTGTTTAAAATTAGAACAACAATAAAATATTCAATTTTATTGTTTGCATTAAACATGGTTGTGTCAAAATATAGTTATTGAAATAAAAAGAAACATTTCTATCAAAAAATGATTATTGTAATAAAAATAACATTTTGTCTAAAAATAGTTATTGAAATAAAAATAACATTTGTGTTAAAACATGTTTGTTGAAATAAAATTAACACTTGTGTTAAATTTTGTTAGTTGAAATAAAATTAACATTTGTGTTAAAACATTTTAGTAGGAATAAAAGATTTATTTTTATTGTCATAAAAGAGTAGATTTAAAAGATTACATTTTTATGTAATATTGTTTCCATTAGAAAGAATAGAATTAAAAGACTTCATTTTTGTGTAACATTGTTTACAATAAAAAGAATTGAAATAGAAGATCTGATTTTTATTGTCGATTTGTTACAATAAAAAAATATAGTTATTAAAGTTTATATTTTTAAATGTCATTTTGTTATAAAAAAGGTTATAACTTTATTGTTACTTAGTTTTCAAATAAAAAATTAAAATAAAAAGATTATGATAAAAAGAATTCATCTTTGTTGTAACTTTGTTAAATTAAATAAAATGTTTTTATTGTCATTATAGATTATAATAAAAAAGATTACAATTAAAAGATATATTTTTAGGGTCATCTTAGTTTCAATAAAAAGAGTAAAGAGAAAGATAAGTTTTGTTTGTCATTTTGTTGCGATAGAAAAAAAAGATGCATTTTTGTCCATTAGGAAGAATGAGGAATTTTTAGTTCACTAAAATTGATTAAACAAAAGATACATTTTTTATCACTTAAATAGAATGAGACAAAATTATTCAATTTTGTCATTTTAAAAGATTAAGACAAATATATTCATTTTTTTCATTTAAAAAGGAATGAGACAAAATATTCCTTTTTGTCACTTAAAAAGGATGAAACAAAAACATTCACTTTTATCAAATTAAAATAGTTAAACCTAATTTGTGACTTTTATCAATTTATAATAGTTTAAATCATTCTGTCGCTTTTGTCAAATTACCAAAGTCGAAACCATTTTACCGCTTTTAGTCAAATTATCATAGTTAAAACAAACTGGTCACATGTGTCAAATTATAATAGTTAAAACAAACACGATCATTTTTGTCACATTAGAGTTGTTAAAACAAACCTTATCATTTTTGCCGCATTAGAGTTGTCAAAATAAGCATTATCGTTTTGTCGCATTAGATTTGACAAACAAGTATATCACTTTTATTTGTTTTGATAAATTAGAATTGTCGATACAACAAACACATCACTTTTATCGTTTTGTTGAAACAGATTTTTCTACAAAAACAAAGTCATTATCTTTATTGTTTTGTCGTAATAGGTTAGTTAAATCAAAATATACATTTTGTCAAAATATTCATTTTTATCAAAATCGATTTGTTGAAGCAAACCCTATATTTTTGTCAAAATATACACTTCTGTCAAAAAAGATGAGTTGAATCAAAATACACATTTTTGGTCAAAATGAACATTTTTGGTCAAAATGAACATTTTTGGCCAAATAGATTAGTTGAACCAAAATAGTTATTTTTGTCAAAATATAATAGTTTAAACGAAAATTTACATTTTGTAAAATATGATTATTGAAAACAAAAATACATTTTTGTTAATTAGATTTGGAATAAAACAAAAATCACATATTTTTTGTTAAATAAAAGAGTTAAACACAAATAGCATTTTTGTGTAATAGGTTTGTGTTACAACAGAAATATTCATTTTGATAAAATAGAATTCTCAACAAAATGGATGTATCACCTTTTTGTACATTTTGTTGAAATTGAATTTGTTGTATATAACAGTGTTGTATACACAATTATATGATTTTTGTTTGATGATAACAACCAAATAAATATTATTTTAAATGTGTTTGTTACTGTACTATTCTATTTATACATCACAGACAGGAGTATAATATTTATATTTAAATAGATTACGATTGTACAGACATTCATATATTTATACAGTATTTTATTTAAATTAAATATTATACTTCAAACTATCAAACAGTACAACTAGTTTTCACTCCACTATTTACAATTGAAATATTTTAGAATATTTTTGACATGACACATTTGACACATCACAAAAATTGTACTATTAAAATATTCAAACAAAATAAACAGATTGAATTGAACAACCAAATATATTTTATTTCAATCACATCTGTTTATTACAAATGACATTACAATTTTTAATCACGTCTATAATCGCTCTCATAAACACAGATTTCTTGTTACATGCATATTGACTCATATTTACTGACTCATATACACTCTGCATTCTCTATCTTCTGTCAGTCCAGTCTTCACAGCTTCCAACTATCAGTCCATTCATCTTTATACCTGTCACAAATAGAAAAACACACACAGTAGACTGCAACAAAAATAAAGTTCAATACAAACAAATAAAATTTATTTTTAGAATTTTATTTGCCTCAGAATTACAATGTGTTTCTCAACATTTTTCTAGACGTGGTCTGATATGCAGGGACAGAAAAACTCATCTGGATGGCTGCATATACACACGTGTATATACACGTGTGCACTGCCACGCCAATCACTATGCATCTGAGGAGTAGCCACAAGGACCTTCTCAACTCAGTGCAACTCAGTGTACAAATGGTCAAGCCAAAAGAGCAAATAAAAATAAAAAGCCAAAAATGGTCGAAATAGTTCACATGATTTAAAGCAGCAAGTGTAGTCATGAATAAATATAACCAACAAGTTTCAGATCAAAGCTCAGGTTTCAGTTACAGGAGAAAGCATGGTGTACAAGTGCTGTCAGCATATACATGGATAGAAAAACATGAAGTTTATAAATGGTAGAACGAAATCATGGCAGATCACACTTAAACCAGCACAAGCATAAAGAAAACAGTGACACAAGTTCAAGTGACAACATACAACAGCGAGGACATAATAGTGCACAGGCACAAGGCAAATTGCACAAGATCAAAGAGTACACTATTCAGGTTTAAATATACAAGCCGAGATGACATAGTAAGGAAATAAATCAGTGCAGTTTTTAACAAGAAAAAGCAATACTCATCAATACTACTCGAGCAACAACAAACCAACAAGAATGCAAATAATAATCTCAAGGATACAAGAACATAAACATGTATGGTAAAAGGAAGATTTGCAAGACTAGTCATCGTGCAGCAATTTTTTTTAAAAGGGAGTTTTAGCACAAAATGTTACATTGGTCAAGGCTAAAATCTGCTCGGGTACAGCTGCACTGCAGCATTAACAAAATAGAAAAGCACTTCACAGCATATACAAGAGCTAATGGTCATGTCAACATATAGAAACATAAAGACAAGGCAGCCCAAAGTCAGTGGAAACACAGTGGACCATTCAGACTCGACCAAGTAAAGCAACATACATGAATGAAGCAGCAAGAAACCAGTGGAGCATGAGCACATTAATGTACATGCAGGGACAATAGTTCTTAAGTCAGATTTATATAGTTAAGCATGCACACAGGTCCGTAATTATGCAAGTAAGAACAACACAATTCAAGTTGACATGTACAAGTGAAGATTGAATATACAAACAACACAAAAATGATATTTCAAGTGCACCAAGGGGTCAAGCAAGAAGCAAGAGAGACACAAATAAACAAAGCACAACATATATATATCAAGTGCAATATCAGCTCAGCATCAGTTCTTATTTTTGGGGCAAGACAAAATCAGTATGTTTAAAAAAATCCAGAATGATCAACAAGCATCACAGTGGCAAGCTAAAGGTCGAGGCAAATCAAAGTATAGCATCTGTTTAATCTATTCAAAGGGAAATAACAATTGTTCTTATCTTATTATTTCAAGGCAAAGTATTTAGAAAAGGTCAGATTGAAATTTTCAAAGAAAAAGCAAAATCAAAGTTCTAGAAAAAGAGTTCAAGTCTGATTACATAAAAATATATATACGGCAATTATTGTTTAAAGGACCAATTCAAAGTCGACAAATTCAAGTTTTTCTTCTGGGAAGTTTAAATTTAAAATAGCCAATCAGGAAATGAAAACTTAGCTTCAGAAAAGCAGTATAACGAAGACGAATTCGAAGTCCAGATTTTAAACCATGCAAAGGCTCCAGAAAGTTTGAACTTTTCAATCTAAATCAAATTCCAAAATTAATCGAAGAAATCTCCAAAGTAGTTGAAGATTTCAAAGCCCAAAATATACGCAATATCAGACCAGTTCTCACACGAAATCAGAGAATCAATCATTCCAGAGTTTTCCAATTAACCCTATAAATAACCACCGATTCATCATAGGCTAAGTGCATCCAAGTTCAAGCACTATCAAAGAAGAAATTCAAATTTTAAATCATACCAGAAAAAGGAGAGTACTTGGATCCTTCAACTCAATCGAAAGAGATCGCGACTACGAATTGAAGAACATCAGAGACGATAGAGCATCAAGGGTCTCGTGATTCAGAGATTAAAAGTTAATCAAGTATCTAATCAATTCGGGAGATTTGAGTAAACCCTAGAAAAGCCGCCGCCATTTTTTACTTTAGAGAAAAAGAGATCAGGCTAAAGAGAAGTGGTGAAGCAATCAGGAAAGGGCCGGTCTAGTTTTCATATAAAGGGGGATAACCCTATTTCAAACTCCTAAGGATTTCTAACTTTGTTTTATAAGGGTTTTTTATTTTCTTATTCGTTTTTCAATTTGTAATCAAATCTGTAGTTTTCTAGTTTGTCTTTGAAAACTAGGGAGACGAATTACAGGATTTGTAATTCGGGGAAATCTGGTTTCGGGGATAGAAACCAGTGAAGGGTTTTGAGTGTAGGGTTAAGAACAGTTGGGAGCGAGTGTCGCGAGTTTACAGGGGATTGTAAGCGTTGAGATTGTTTTAACTCCTAGTAGAAACCTTGGGGAATGCAGCAGTAGGCAGGGTTTTGCCGAAGCTGGGTATATCTGTGTGTTATTTATCTTCCGCATGTATTCTGATTATTATTTGTGTTGTTTTTATTTAATTACTCTGTGAAAATCTGCGATAAACCCTATTCACCCCACCTCTAGGGTTAATTTAGATCCTACAAGTGGTATCAGAGCAGGTATTTTTAATTTATTTTAACTCTGGAGTCATGAATCTGTCTAATAACGCTTTTTCTGATGGTCATTCCATAGCTAGGCCACCAATGTTTAATGGAACTGATTATGCATATTGGAAAGCTAGGATGAAAATTTATTTGAGTTCAGTCGATTATCATGTGTGGGGTATTATTGAAACGGGTTACAGATCTCCCATTGTTATTGTTAGCGGTGTTGAAATTCCTAAATCAAAAGACAAGTGGGATGTTAATGATAAAAAATTATTTTCAATTAATGCCAAAGCGATGAATGCTTTAATCTATGCTCTTGATTAAACTGGATTTAATCGAATTTCTCATTGTGGGACTGCGCAGTAAATATGGCATACGTCGGAGGTCACACATGAAGGTACATCTCAAGTGAAGGAATCTCGTCTCGCTCTTCTCAGCAACGAATATGAAAACTTCTCTATGCAAAAAGATGAAGATATAAAAGAGATGTATGGACCCTTCTCATAACTAGTCTACAATGAAAAAGATCTTGGAAAAACCTATACAGAAGTGGAATTGATCAGAAAATATTAAGAGTGCTATCGATGAATTTTGAAGCAAAAGTTACGGCGATTCAAGAATCAAAAGATCTGAATAAAATAAGCATGGAGGAGTTGATTGGAAATCTCATCACTTACGAGATGGAGTTAAAAGCAAGAGAAGAACGAATGAATTCTGAATCAAAGAAAAAGACGATCGCTCTAAATAATACTGTTGAAAGTGATGATGAAGATTCCGCTAAAGAGCTAGCCATGGTTTTGAGAAAGTGGGCTAAAGGAAATTACAAGCCACGAAAGAAGAATTCAAAAACCGACAAGTCCGAAAGTTCAGATTGTTCAGTCGATGAAGTGTTTTGCTACAATTGCAAGAAACCCGGACATATCAAACCGAATTGCCCACAGCTCAAAAAAGAAATGAAGAAGAAGTTCAGAAGAAAGAAGAAGGCTTTTGCTGCTACATGGAATGAAGAGGAAAGAGAAGAAGTTTCTGAAAGTGATGAAGAGGAAGCTAATTTGTGTCTTATGGCTCAACCTGATTCGGAAGGAAGTGAAGAGGATTCTAGTGAGGTATCGAATTTTACCTATAAAGAATTAATTTTAATGTGTCACGACCTCACAAAAACCTTTGATTCTCTTGAACTAAAAGTTAAGAAATTGAAATCTGATAGGTCAAAACTAGTACAAGAAAATAACAGTTTAGAAAGAAAACTTGAAAAAGTTAAGAATTCACTATTTTCAGAATGAGAAAAATGTCAATTTTTGAGTAATGATCTTTTAAAATTCAAAACTGATTTTGAATTACTCAAAAGTGAAAACGTGAATTTGAAAAATGAAAATCATGATTTTGAGATGGAAATTGAAAAGCATAGAGAAACTGATAAACTTGTTTTTGAAAAGCAAAAACAATTTGAAATTGAAATTTCTAAGTCCAATGCTAAAATCAAAGCACTCGAAAACCAAAATTTGGTTTTAAAACAAACTGATGCTGAAAAGAGAAAAATTGCTGTTAATTGTTGTTCAAATTTAATGACAGAAAATAGCGATCTTAAATTAAAAATTCAATGACTTGATTCAGCTTTGACTAAATTTTCTAAAGGAGAGAAATCATTGAATATGTTGTTAAAAAATCAATTTTTTGTTCAAAACAAAAAGGAACTTGGTTTTGAATCTGATCAAGTTGAAAAACAAAATTTTAATGATTTTAAAAATCCTTTAATTGGCTTTGAAAACAATCAAATTGAATTTTTGAAATTTAAAAATTTCAAAGGGTTTTTAAATCATACACAAATTGATAACCCGTTTAAAAACAATTCATTTAATTCTGTTTGGATTCCAAAAAAAAAAAAAACAAAATAAATTTGAATAAATCTAAACGAATTTGGGTTCCAAAGGGTACTGTAGTGGACAGTAATGGATTGTTATATAAACGGGTTTGGGTACCAAAACGTGTAAACGAAGATAAGAGTGGTAAAACAACTTTTGTTAGACCGCCGATTATATAAACATTTATGTACCGTGGGAGGCTAAGGAACAACTGTGCTTAAGTGAGATAAAATTCAAATTGATTCATATATCAAATTATTTGTAGTTCCTTAGCCATAGATTCAGAGTTCGAGATTCATTGAATCACATTGATTATGGTAAGTCATGTATGATCTCTAAACTCGTACTTTTATTTTAATTCCTTTTAGTTTATTTTCCTTTTTAGTTTTTATTTCTTTTATTTTCTTTATTTTTTACTTGGCTGATTTTGAAATCATTCATTATAGATTGTTGAATTTCCTAGATTATGAAAATTTTGATTTTTTTGTGATCCCAAATAGTTATCTTAGATTTGATCGCTGAATGTTTCTTGTGTTTGTCTAAAAATTATCTGAAAAATTTCACTCATGATTCTTTCTTTGAAAATGATCTTGTGCTGCTTTGATAAGGAAATTGATTTAATTCGTTTGAATATCTTGATGACTAGACGATGAGTTGAAAAATCAGTATTTAAATATCTTCAATTCCATAGACAATTTGAATATAAGTTGTTTTAAAATTGTCTAGGAACCATCAACATTAGAAATATTGGATAATTTCACATTCTACTGATTGATTTTTGAAAATGATTTTCAACCTGCATTGATATTTTCAAAACTCCTCTTGAAATTGATATTTTCAATTTTAAAATTATTTTTGATTATTTATTCAAAAATTGAAATCATTGATTGATTTGAACCATTTTGTGACCCATCAAAATTATTAATAGATTTATGAATTTGTGATGTGTAACACCCCGTATGTTGAATAACTTGTTATAATATAAATCAGGGTATAATTAAAATTTAAAATCTAAATCAGGGGAAAGGGACTATGCCATTGCGTTCGTCTCGGAAAAATACGCGGAATAGAGTCCGAGTTTTCGAAAATCGGAGTCCGTATGACCCAGTTAAGGCCCGAAGAAGTTTTCAGAAAATTCAAATTTCGAAAAACAGATTTCAAATGCAGAAATGGAGCTAGGCGGGAAAATTCCCGCCAGGCCAAGTCGACATGGGTGTCGACTGCCCAGTCGACACCATGCGACCCATGTCGACTGCCCAGTCGACACGGGTGTCGACTTGCCTGGTTAGGGCAGACGTCCTGGGTGCTCTGGGTTGGGTCTCTGGGCTGGATTTGATGGTTGCTCCGAAATCTGATGGCTCTAAATCATCCTAGGGTTAATCCTATGGCCTAAAACACTTAACTAATCTATAAATACATCCTAAGACTACCCTAATCCATACTAAAAATAGATACAATGCCATCATGCCGTCAAAATGCAACTTGAAGGAGCCTCCATCAAATTAAAGAGGAAGATAGCTTCTCAAATCAACTTCTAATCAACTCTAGAAACTTAATCTTCTTCATAGGAGTGCTAATCAACAAGTTGTGAATTTCTATGCCTTTAGCAAGCAATTGCTAAACTAATTATGATAGGATATATTGAGGTTATGGTTATGTATGTGGATCAATGCAAGTTATGTTATCATATGCTATGTGTTCATGATGCTAGTTATGCAAGTTTTATGCTATATGTTCATGATGCCAGTTATGCAAGTTGTATGCTATATGTTCATGATGCTAGTTATGCAAATCACTATGATAAACATTGATCCATTATGACACCATGTTATGCAAGTTTGGTGTCTGATTATATGCAAGTTCATATATGACATGTTATGCAAGTTTGGTGTTTGATTATATGCAAGTTCATATACGACATGTTATGCAAGCTTGGTGTTTGATTATATGCAAGTTCATATATGACATGTTATGCAAGTTTGGTGTTTGATTATATGCAAGTTCATATATGACATGTTATGCAAGTTTGGTGTTTGATTACACTACACCAAAAATGCCAATTTGGCAATGTTAATGGCCGTATTAAAAGCGATTTGATACGGTTTTAAGCCGTATCAAAAAATGGCGTCTCTGTTCAATTGATACGGTTCAAAACCGTATCAATTGAGATATTTGATACGGTTTTAAACCGTATCAAAATCCATAATTGATACGGTTTAGAACCTTATCAAATTTGTCAATTGGTACGGCTTAAAACCGTATTAAATTACTAAATTGGTACGGTTTAAAGCCGTAGTAATTGTTCAGTTTGATACGGTTTAAAACCGTATCAAATTAGCATGCGGGCACTCTCCAACTTCTAATTTGATACGGTTTTAAGCCGTATCAAACTGAACAATTGCTACGGCTTTAACCCGCCTCAAATTGTTATGCTTGCACTGCTAATTTCATAGATTGATACGGTTTTTAGCCGTACCAGTATACCAGTTTGATACGGCTTAAAACCGTATTAAACTGGTATACTGATACGGCTAAAAATCGTGTTTAATGCCTCACTCCTACAATGATAACAATGAATTAGATACGGCTTTTAACCGTATCAAAATCGGTATATCATATATGCAATATACAAAATCACTGCACCCATTGATATATATATACATATATATATATATATGCACAATAAAGAAGATACGCTACACTCATATAGCCGTATATAAAGAAGACACGCTAAGAATAATTCGATTAATACATAAATCATAACTTCAGTTAATACATAATGTTCACAGTTCTTTCTCTAAAAAAAAATAATCAACAAAACTGCAGTTGTCGAGCCCATACAACTCATGCTTGTTCCAACGCCTGAAAAGAAAATAAAATAACAAACATCAGTTTAGTTTCGCCTCCACAACAACAAGACCTGGTTCAAATAGTAACTAAAAAAAATCAATGCAGCGAAACTGAGCCGTAAGGCTCAGTTTCAGCTGAGCATTACAGCTCAGTTTCGCTGAGCCGAATGCTCAGTTTCAGCTGCGCCGAAGGCTCAGCGAAACTGAGCCGTAAGGCTCAGCTGCAGTTGCGCCTTCGGCTCAGCGAAACTGAGCCGTAAGGCTCAGCTGCAGCTGAGCCGTAAGGCTGAGTTTCAGCTGAGCATTACGGCTCAGTTTCGCTGAGCCTTACGCTCAGTTTCAGCTGAGCCGAAGGCTCAGCGAAACTAAGCCGTAATGCTCAGCTAAGCATGAATTTAAAGATTTCTTTAGCTTCAAATACATGCTTAATTCGTCTGTCCAATTATTGTTTGTACTTCAATCCCTGCCGTATAAATCTTTTGTATATGTAAGTGAAATAGCTGGGGCTTGCACTCTAAATGTTTGTTACTGAAAAGTGCAATGTTGATACTGGTTCGAAAACGCTTGCTTGTCGGGGATTTCACCTCAAACCTAAAACTACTGTAGCATTACCCATCTACAAACATTTGTCATCTTCTTTACGTTGATAACAAATTACAAAATTTGAAATGAATTGATTCATGGTATTAGTCTTTGTAACTTTTGTCTATTTTCTTGGTTCTTCATGTGTAAATATGTATGTCTTTATTGTGCTGTTGCTTTCTGCACATGCAAAGAAATCACAAAAATAAAATGAAATAGAACACTTACACGAGAGTTCTTTTTCTCTTGGAGGAGCTCAGAAAGTGCGGAATCAGCTTGCTGTCATATTTCATTACTGGAGTCGCTGAACATGTTAAATAAATGTATAAATCATAAGGTACAGTAAATTAAAATGAAACAAGCCCGCACTTTAAAAGGTTGACATGAAACATATTTTCAAATTTAGTACTCTAGAAAAATCACCGTCAAGAAAACCAGGAAGGAAACCAAGCATATCGATATCAGGAACACTATCCAATACAGTTATCCACCCCACCAAAAATTGTCGTACATAAGGATTGAGTACGTTCATTCGCTCCCTTAAAAGTGGTATGAACTCTTCTATGCTTTAACAATGCATGGAAGTATTATATGGTTAAGTTTGATTTTCAGACAATGGTGATATATGCAATTAAATAACATCAAATGAACCACAAACTGTGCACCTGAACTGGTCACTTTCGGTCACAATATCCTGGTTAATAAAAAATTAATACATGTTACAACTTGAACAAGCTATTTCAATAATGGAAGAGAAAAATGGATTTCTGACCTTCACAAGTCGGTCAAGCAAATGATCAGCACTTTGCACACTAGGATCTGAATCTGTAGAGAGACTGCAAAGTGCATCAAATATCTTGTTGAAATACACAATGAAATCTCCTCTTACAACCTGCAATTAGGAAAGTAATCTTAGAAACATTATACATCAGTATCATATTGACTGGTGTGAGGTATGTTACATGTCTAAGTTAGTTCGTTTCTTTTACTAAGAATCTTTAATTAGTTCGTAAATAAAACTATTGACAATCAACTTCTTTCATCGTTTGCATGGCAATACCATTTGATATAACTCTATTTAACTACGTTACTGAATTAGAGCATTAAAAATAATATTTGGCTGAATTTTATTTATTTGATTTTGAATCATGTTTAAAATAGGGAATATATCTTATCATAATTTAAAATACAACGAAATTCTGTTCATATTGTTGATATTTATTTGTTTAAAACATGAACTTCTTGTTTATGCATTAGAAATAAAAATATATACAAATAAGTTCACTGTTTACCCAATAACAAGTGGATAATCTAAATTATTTCAAATAAATTAGCTCACTTTAAAACTATATTGCTATTCCAAAAAATTTGTGGACACAACTTGCACCTAGTCAATTCATTTGATATTAACACAAAATGATGGTTTGGCTGATAACCTATGGTCTGAGCTGGCTAAAATGAGAAAATTTACTTCTTTAACAATTCACTTAAATTCATTATTTACTATTCACTTCCATAAGATATATAAGTTGCAGTACAAAATTTATTGCAATGATGATTTGTTCGAAAATAATATACCGACCACGTTATCTTTTGCACAGTGGAAAGAGAACCAATGCATATAACATGCACAACACCAATTTCAAATCTAATTACAATTATATGTTTAAACGATAATATTCAATTCCTCAAATGAACATGCATTTTTGTCAATAGGCAAACCAATCTTTTACATTCAGTTTAGTTAGATTCCCCTCTATTCTTTTTTGGATATCCTGACACTACTCATGATGGTTTCAGCCGCAACAAAGTGCTCCCTGGTGATCTAAATAAATGAGCCTTCTTACCCACCATTAGTGTGCAAAATTCCAATTTCCATAATGGAGATTGAACTACTACTAATTGTAGCTGGTCCGCGTGAGGTTAAATCTGTGCAAATATTGTATTTTTGCTTTGTTAATCGAAGACTGTCAGTAGAACGGAAGAGAGTTAAGGCAAGCTTACGTTTAAATGACTTTTATCTTCATTGTTGGTGCATCCATCTACCTTCACCAACTCCTTGATATATTTTATGAGGTAGCAACCACATAAATAAAGTATGTGATATAGTACCGATTACTCAATCGTAAAATAGCTTGTTTACGGCGAATAGGACTCCATGTTAGATGGTCAAGTTTTTAAATTGTAAACTATTTCTTTTGTAAATTGCTTTAGGAAAATGAGATAACGTGACTTTTGTGCATCTGTATTACATTGACAAAAAAGATAGCTTATAGTTCATCAAAGTAGGTCGCTTGACATCAATTAAAGTATACATATCCATGCTAAAAGTAACACACACTCGACATTGGAAATATCAAATCTGAAACAAATAGACAACTCAAAATAATGATATTTCAGAAAATTTGGAGTTATCAGGGCTGCCAGTACATCAGCTAAGCATAAACTATTGGGTAAATATTGAAAGATCAAATTAAAAAGGGTCGAAACCAAAGAATTTACTTTGATAAATTCAAATGGGATGAAAATTAATAGAAGAGAGAAAGGGAAATGAACATGAGTATGAAATTTTATATGTTGTAATTTGGATTCTGCTGTAAAGACATAGACAGGCTTGAAGCAGGTCATTAAGAAAACTAAAATTCTGACAGATACTTAATTTCCAGACAGAAATAAATAGTGTATTGCTTCAATGGTGTATATTTTGTAAACTTAAATAAACAACCGATAATAAAAAAAATAGAAATCTGAACACTAATTAATTTGATAGATAAAGGTGCTCTAAAATCATAGTTGAAAAGGTAAAAATAAGTTAGATATAAATTGATTGGAACTTATTTTCAGATGAACAAAATATAGAATACTCAAGTTTGACTGAAACTTATTCTAGATCGTTTCCATGACCTTTATACATGTTTAATTGTCAATTAACATATTATTTATATCCACTAATATACATTCGACGGACTTAAACACACAAATGTCCCTCTGCTTTTGTCCTTGCAGTGGCGTCAATGGTAATTCCCACCATCTCCGTAGGATAATATGAAATTAAAGGTGCTTAACTGATCTCTATAGATTGCATATTTATATGATAAATTATTCTAGCTATCAACCAAAAACTAATTTCAGTTAGCCAAGAAAATGCATATACTTAACATGTGCAATGTCATTGAACTAAAAAATTTGAATAAAGAATATGAACTTAACAGAATAAATGTTATGCTTGCATGAACCATTAACATAACGAAGAAACTACTCATAGAAGACATGTCATTATATGAAATAAATAGTATATATGTATTTAATCTGAAATGGAACACATCATTAATGTATAGCTATATTACCAACATGCAAGATTTAAAATAACATTCGGTATTTCTATAGTGGTTGTTGGATTTTATCAAACTTGGCTTCTTTGGCGGTTGATGGATTTAAAAATCATTCATTTAACTGAAAGTTCAAAACATACAAAATAAGGGATTTAACTTCATTTTTTCAATGTTAGTTGTCAACCCGTTCATTTTAGGTTTTGTAAATGTATCAAATTCTATAGCCGTTGTTTAATAATTGCTATTTATCAGATCATAAAAAGTCATATTTCAGCCCTAGCACACAATATGTAGTCTAATTTCATAACAATATGCCATCAGTCTATTTTATGCGAATATTATACAAAAACATGATATTGAAAGTAAACTTCAAAGTGTCCTATACTAATTAGTGATGAAAAACTCCTTCGATTAACTATAATATCAAGTTGTTTTTTTCACTTTACTGACAACCAGTGACACCATTATATCATAGAGTCAGGGTATATTTGGTGATGAGACACTCCTACCTCGTGTAACATGTTAAGGTACGATTGAATTTAGAAAGAGAGAACTGTTACATGCATACATTTGTCTCCAGCCTGCAAGTTTTGAATTTATGTGTTTATCGATTAAGCATATTGAGTACTATTGACAATAAATAACCTCAATGTATTACTGATTTACATTAAAAACTGATATATCAGGCTGTCATTTAATCAGTTCACCTACAGGAAACTTGAAACTTAATTACTTCCTCAAAACATAAGTACACTTACCTAAACATGTTATTCTTGAACATGAAAAATCAACCTATTTCGTAGTATCCAAAGATGCTAAACAAACCTCAAGATGTTGTGCTGCATCATTTGTTAAACCAACTGTAGCAGCAGCAAGCCCAATCAATCCACCCTACATACAAAATTCAACATTTAAGATTAAAAAAAATTATGCCCAACACAATAAACATATCACTTCCTCATCCCTCCAAATGAATTAAACACCTTTCTATGATTAGAATGTGGTGATTTTGTAAAGTCTTCTATAAGCAAAGTAATGACAGAAGATATCTTTTCATGCTCCCTAACTTGTTCAAGCTGCTTCACTAACCCTTCAATCTAAATTGCAATCAAGGAACAAATCGAAATCACAAAAACTAGTAATAAGCAAACATGATTAACAAATCGATTTGTTACCTCTAATGCTGCATTTTTTCGCTTCTCGTAAAGCTTGTCCGTCTAATTCCGCAGAACGCCGCCAAATCCATCGCTTGAGATAGATGAGATGATGGAAGCCTGCAGGTGGTTGAGAGAGATAATCTGAGTGCTGCCTTTGTAAATTTAGGGATTTTTTTTTCATTTCGCAATTCTTTTTGGTTCGGCCGAAATAGAAAAGAGGAGTGGAGGAAACCAAAAAAGAACGACACGGAAAGGGGAAATTCCAATTCGAATTTGATACGGGTTGAAGCACAATAAAAAAGAACTGATCTGAACCCTTCAAGATCTAGGGTGAGATTTCAAACAGTGGAGATGATGCGGATTGCAATAGAAAGTTTGATACAGCTTATCAGATTTGATACAGCTATAAACCCTATCAAATTTGATACGGCTTAAAACCGTATTAAATATCCGCATCCTGGTGCGCCAAATTAGCTGTTTTGGTGTAGTGTTATATGCAAGTTCATATATGACATGTTATGCAAGTTTGGTGTTTGATTATATGCAAATAACATGTGCAAGTTTACACCTTTGTATGATATGCATACATATGCAAGTTAACCCCTTTGTATGTCATACATACATATGCAAGTTTACCCCTTTGTATGGCATAAGTAACTTATGCAAGTTACCCTCTTTATGACATATGTGATTCATGCAAGTTTGGGTTGATTATTTATGCTAGTTGGGTTTGATGCCATGGTCATATATACATGTTGACACCTTTAAAACCCATGTTAATGCTAATGTTATGCAAGTTGAACCCATTGTGTTTGTGATGAATCTTCCCTTTTAAGTATGTCATGTCAACGTATTACGTGGGGAACGATGGGGTTAATATTCATGTTAATGAAATGGTGTGAAGTTGGTATGATTATGCATACCATAAAGTGGATGGACATAATTGAGTCAATTATGTACATCGTTAAATTTGTAATTAATTAGGGATAATTAATACAAATTATGGGGGTGATTAATTAGGTGTAATTAATCGACTAAGACACGAGGTTGGACCCTTTTGTAGCATAAGACTGCTCGGAACCGACCGGCAAATCCAGCGGCTACAAATGATTGGCCCTATGTGAGAGGTCTTAGGCATAAACTAAATACGTGACAAGTGTAAAGACACGAGGTTAGACTTTGTTATGGCGTAAGGCTGCCCGGAACCGACCGGCAAATTCAGCTGCCATAAAAGATAGTCTAATGTGAGAGGTCTTTACAAAGGTTACGTTCTTAATCAATTAAGAAACACTTAACCAGATAAGCATGTAGTGGGGCATGAGGGGTTAAGTGGGTGCCTTGGGTGGCATGTGGAGATTAAGTAAGTGCCTTGGGTGGCATGAGGAAATCTAGTGGGTTGCCTTGGGTGGCAATAGAAAATACGATTAGAATACTTAACCAAGTGAAAACATATAATTAAACATGATTAAAGGGTTAAGTGGGACGCACTAGAAAAAGGGACAAGCTTAGGTGGGTAGCTTGTGGGGGCCCATTTCAACCAGTAATCCATATGTATCTAATTGGGCTCGACCCATGTCGAGGACGGGACACGCGTACTGGGCTTGACTATAAGAGGCCAAAACGGGTTAGCGGTAGCAACACAAGTCCAACGGGTTTCATATGCGTGTGTGGACCCGGGCTGGTAGGTAAGACGTTGTTGCATCGTGTAGGTATAAGCCGTGCACTGTTGATTGTATCGGGTTGCCACTTTGGGGAGTGATACACCCCACTGTGGGGCCAGCATGGGTATCTACGGTAGGGAGCCGATCGCTTGGGGAGTAGTGTGTACACCTAGTGGAGATAGGGGCAGACGGCACCTATGTAGTCAGCTAGGGTTGCACGAAACTACTAGTTAAATTTTCTAAGTCCTTGGGTGGGATCAACCTTTAAGTTAGGAATGACTGGTGTGGTGCAGTGTAGTAATTACCCTTGGGTGGGTAGATGCGTCTTTATCCGATATCTTAGTTCATCCTATGTCTAGTTGGCTGCTTAGTGTAGTCATTTATCCCCAGTCATTACCGTACCAAGTTTATATCATACCCTAATTACTTTAATGATTGTACTGTTAGAGTTATAGGACTCACTCAGACTTATGTCTGACCCCGTTGTTTTTATCTTTTTCCCAACCCTCAGGTTCTCAGAGTGGGCCTAACACTAGTGGGCTTTGATCAGATTTCTTTATCTATCTTTTGGAGCTTGGACCATTGATGTAAAGCCCAGCTTATCTTTTCTATTATGGCTATTAGTTATGTAGTGGGATTATGTACTTATGTTTTTATCAGGATCGATATTTAGTACTTGACTCTTGTCTTATGGTTTTCTAACCAAACATGTTTACCTTATGCTGCAATGAAATGATGTTTTAGTTAACAAGTATTATTTATATCTGTCTTGTTGTAAATTTTCTGTTCTATATTCACTTAAAATACTCCACCGAAGTTAAGGCATTCCCATAGTGAGTGACCTTAGCGGGTGTGGGGTGTTACACGTGGTATTAGAGCTGAAGGTTACCAGAATAGATAATTTTTTTAGAAAAACTATTTTTCTAAAAACATTTTTGGAAGAAGTATTTTCAAAAACATGTCTTTTGAGAGAAAAGTTTTTGAAAGAAAAGCATAATCCCCAATAGCCATATCTTTATCTTTCGAATTCTCCGTTTTGAATCTTTCCTTTTTCGTTTCAGCATGGCTGAAGATCTTAACTTTCCGGAGGGCGTAGCGATACCAGTATGGTATAGGAGGTTGATGGAGGCTACGGCCGCCACTGCGGGTCCAGCAAATGTTCCTCCACCAACAGTAGCACACGATCTTCCTCCCCCTCCTCCTCCTTGAGCGGATACTTTTGCTAAGACTTGCAAGGAATTTAAGGCTATGGGAGGGAAACCTTTTCAAGGATCATAAACTTTTGTGGAAGCTAGGGATTGGCTTAAGGAGGTGGAAGAGTTTATAGATATCTTTGAGATGGAAGAAGGAAAGAAGGTCAAGTTAGCTGCTTGGTTAATGAAGGGAGAGGCCTCATTCTGGTGGGAGGTCACTAATGGAGAGCGCCTTGTTGACTCTTGGGCGGATTTCAGACAAAGGTTTGTGGCAAAGTTTCTCTCAAGGGCGGAAGAAAACTTGTATATGGAAAGGTTCTTGACTCTAAAGCAAGGAAACCTATCAGTGAAGGAATATGTCAACAAGTTTAATCAATTGGCAAGGTTTGGCATAGACACGGTGAATACACCAGAGAAGAAGGCTTTGAGGTTCGTTAAAGGGTTGAATGAACCGATGCATGGATTGGCTATGACTCACATCCCTATGGGGGCCACCTTTGAGAAGCTAGTAGACATGGCACTCATGCATGAGGAAGAGAAGGGTCCCAATGCTAATAGGGCACCCGAGAAGAAAGGAGATCAGAAGAGACCTCAATAGCAACAACAAAACAAGGGTGGGAAAGGCAACGGTGGCAAGGAAAAGAAGAAGTGCTTCAATTGCGGGACACCAGGCCACCTAAGCAAAGATTGTCGGAAGAAGAAGAAGACTGGCTGCTTCCACTGTGGCGAAGCAGGGCATCTAGTGAAGGACTACCCTAAGAAGGGGCAGAGGACGGGATCTACCTCAGGAGGACAGGTGCAAGCTCTTATGGCACCAGGTCAGGCAAGGGGGCAAGTTCAGGCTCTCGCGGTTCCACCGATTCAGGAAAGAGGTAGAACTATTTCCGTTGAAAGTCTGGTTTGTCTGTTTGATCATCCTGTCCGTACTTTATTCGACTCTGGCGCATCGCATTCGTTTATCTCATCATCATTAGTTGAGTCACTGCACTTAGACACCAGTCTAGTAGATGATCCCTTGGTTGTTTCAAACCCAATTGGGGGCTCCACTTATTTGTCCATGATATGTTTGGATTTGAAGATTTCTATACTTAGCGTTGAGTTCAGATGTGATGCTTTTGTTTTGGGCTTCACGGGCTATGGGTTGATTTTGGGCATGGACTGGTTATCCAGTAATGGTGCCGTTCTTGATTGCGAAAGGAGAGTTGTTAGGCTCATGACCCGCTTGGGGAACACTCTTGAGATCTCTTGTAATCCCATGGATTCTGTTATGCTAAGTTATCTTGAATCGCTTGACGCTTTGGTCGAGAGTTTACGATCTGTTAGAGTGGTCCGGGAGTACTCGGATGTGTTTGAGGAGGTGAAGGGCTTACCTCCGAAGCGGGAGATAGACTTCCGAATATATCTGGTGGACAATGCTAAGTCAGTATCTTTGCCAGTGCGCCACATGGCTCCTCGTGAGAGGAGGGAACTCCATAAGCAAGTAGGGGAGTTGCTTGAGAAGGGGTTCATAAGACGAAGTATATCGGAGTGGGGTGCTCCAGTGGTTTTTGCCACGAAGGCGGATGGGTTCCTCAGACTTTGTGTAGACTATAGATAACTCAACAAGCTCACAAAGAAGAATAGACACCCATTGCCGAGGATTGATGATCTCTTTGATCAGTTGGTTGGCGCCTCAGTGTTCTCGCAGTTGGACTTAGCCACGGGGTTTCATCAGTTGAGAGTGGCTGAGGATAGTGTAGAGAAGACTGCCTTTAGGACTCCGGATGGTTTCTATGAGTGGCTTGTGATGCCATTTGGTTTGACGAACGCCCCAGCAAACTTTGTTGATTTGACGAGTAGGGTGTTCAGGGAGTACCTTAATAAGTTCGTGGTGGTCTTTGTGGATGACATCTTAGTCTTTTCTAAGAGTGAAGAAGAGCATGCCCTACATCTTAGGGAACTGTTGGAGACTCTTCGAGCGCATAGCCTTAAGGCTAAATTCTCTAAATGTCACTTTTGGAGGAAGGAAGTGCGGTTCTTGGGGCACGTGGTCTCCAAGGAAGGGATAGCTGTGGATCCCGCGAAGGTAGTGTCCATCCAAGATTGGAAGGTTCCGAAGAATGCTACCGAGATGAGGAGTTTCTTGGGGTTGGCTGGCTACTATAGGAATTTATCAAGGACTTCGCGAAGATATCAGCCCCGTTAACTCTCTTGACGAAGAAGAATCTAGTCTTCACATGGGACGTAGATTGTGATGACGTGTTCCAACGGTTAAAGAGAGCTTTAACCACAGCTCCAGTCTTAGTGTTGCCAGATGGGAGCAAGCCATTTGTTGTCTATACTGATGCTTGTAGGACAGGACTAGGCGCAGTCTTAATGCAAGAGGGAAGGGTAATAGCCTATGGGGGAAGGCAGTTGAGAGCGCATGAGAAAAATTACCCTACACATGATCTAGATTTGGCCGCTATTGTTTTTGCACTTAAGACTTGGCGCCATTATCTTCTTGGCGAGAGATTCGAATTGTTCACTGACCACAAATCATTGAAGTACTTGTTTTCTTAGAAGGGTTTGAACTTAAGACAGCAAAGGTGGATGGAGTTCTTAGCATCCTATGATTTCGAGATAGCTTATACCCCTGGCAAGGGTAACGTGGTGGCAGACGCCTTGAGCAGAAAAAGGTTGTCCTTGAGTCCATTGTTCGTGGAACGACGAAGCTTGTAATTTATCTCAATGTTTGATTTCAGACCTTCCGTTGACTTTATACCCGGTTTGTTAGCATCCTTAGAGGTCAGACCTACTCTTTTGGGACGGATTGGCGAGGCACAGCGGGACGACCCACAGTTGGTTGAGTTAGTAGAGAAGCTCATAAGGGGGGAGTCGTCCAGCCATTTGAGTAGGTACACCCTAGATGATAAGGGGTGGTTGCGTAGAGACGGTAGACTTTGTGTACCGCAAGATGAGGGTTTGAGGAAGGCTATTCTTGATGATGCACATCGTTCAAAGATGACCATTCATCCTGGTGGGGACAAGATGTACCGAGACATGAAGCGAGTTTTCTTTTGGGCCGGTATGAAGAAAGATGTGGCCGAGTATGTCGCTAGATGCTTGGTGTGCCAACAAGTGAAAGCGGAGCAAAGGAAACCCGGTGGGTTGCTTCACCCATTGGAAGTTCCGCAATGGAAGTGGGATAGCGTCTCGATGGATTTTATTAATGGGTTACCGAGATCGAGGAAGGGTAATAAGGGAATTTGGGTTGTGGTAGACAGACTTACTAAGAGCGCCCATTTCATACCCGTGAAGAGTAAGAGGACTGCTCCATGGCTAGCTTCAGTTTACCTTCGAGAGATAGTTCGGTTGCATGGGATACCTTCTAGCATAGTGAGCGATCGAGATCCTATCTTCACTAGCGAGTTTTGGAAGAGTTTGCAAGAGGCAGTAGGGAGTCAGTTGTGTTTGAGCACCGCATATCATCCTCAGACGGACGGCCAGACCGAGAGGGTAAATCGTGTTCTGGAAGACCTTTTGAGGCTTTGTATCTTAGATTTTGGAGGTACATGGGAAGAGCATCTTCCATTAGTGGAGTTCGCATATAATAACAGCTTTCAATCTAGTATTGGCATGGCTCCTTTTGAAGCTCTTTATGGAAGGCCTTGTCGATCACCTACATGTTGGTGGGAGTCTATGGATAAGATCTTGCTTGGGCCTAATATGGTTAGAGAGACTTCGGAAAAGATTGATTTGATTCGAAGAAGGATGAAAGCGGCGCAAGACAGACAGAAATCTTACTCGGATAAGAGGAGGACAGATCTTGAGTTTAATGTTGGGGACATGGTCTTTGTCAAAGTATCTCCATTACAGAATGTTGTTCGCTTTGGGTCCGTTGGGAAGTTAGCACCAAGATTTGTAGGACCGTTTCCTATTAAGGAAAGGATTGGACGGATGGCATATAGAGTGGATTTACCCGAGAGACTTAGTGGGGGTACATGACGTATTCCATGTGTCACATTTGAGGAAGTGCCTACATGAGACCGCAGAGGTGGTAGAGCCGAGCTTGCTTAGAGAAGTGGAGGTAGAGCGTGATGCGACGATTCGACGAGCTCCTACTCGCATCCTTGGGTCAGAGGTTAGGAAGTTGAGAAACAGAGAGGTTCGACTAGTCAAAGTGCAATGGGAAGAGGATGAGAGCAATGCTACTTGGGAGACAGAAGCGAAGATGCGTTCACTGTACCCATTCCTTTTTGAGGTTATGTCTTTTAACTTCTCCTTTATCGTTTGTCTAGTACTTATCTTATCTTTAGTATGTCCTCTCATTAGTATCTTTGACCTTTAGATAGGGTAAACCTATGGTTGAAACATGTGTTTGAGACATGTTATGATTGATGGATGCGTGTGGATGCAAGTGTTTGCTAGTGGTTGCTCGTGGATGCATATACACACACTTTAGACACTAGATCGGCTCAGTCACTTCATATTGCATATTGCATATAATTGTGTGTAGGTAGCTATATTAATGGATGTATAATGGTTGTGTTATCATATGGATGATGCATTTTGGTGTATGGATGTGCACACATGTAGAAATAGTATGTGTCGATAGGGTTCTTTCGCATACATATTGGATGCATGGCATTATCATGGTTTGCATTAAGGAGGTCAACTGAATCAGTAGACCACCTGATTTTGCATTAGACCGGGAACATATACACACACTCTTTGCAATGTTCATACAGCATTAGAAACTTTAAGGACAATGGATGCCAGTGTTTGATGGTTTAGTAGATGGTTGTTTGGTTGGTAGGATACGTTCTTCTTGACTTAGAGATTTCAAGGACGAAATCCTTTAAGTAGGGGAGAATGTAACACCCCGTATGTTGAATAATTTGCTATAATATAAAACAGGGCAGAATTAAATTTTAAAATCTGAATCAGGGGAAATGGGCTATGCCATTGCGTTCGTCTCGAAAAAATACGCGAAATAGAGTCCGAGTTTTCGAAAATCGGAGTCCGTATGACCCAGTTAAGGCCCGAAGAAGTTTTCAGAAATTCAAAACAGATTTAAAATATTCAAATTTCACAGTTCAGAAGAGGTGGGAAAATTCCCGCCAGACAGAGGGTGTCGACCCAGGGGTCGACATGGGTGTCGCCCCCCCTAGGGTTCGACCCATGGGTCGACCCAGGGGTCGACCCCCCTGTCGGTCTGTGTGACCTGGGTGCACTGATTTGGGATTTGGGCTAGGTTTTGGGGCTTGTGACGAGATCTGACGGCTCTAATCGGATTTAGGGTTAATCTAATGGCCTAAAACACTTAACTAATCTATAAATACACCCTAAGACTACCCTAATTCATACTAAAATTGGATACAACGTTGTTATGCCGTCAAAATGCAACTAGGAGGAGCCACCAACAAATTAAAGAGGAAGATAGCTTCTCAAATCAACTTCTAATCAACTCTAGCAACTTAATCTTCTTCATTAAAGTGCTAATCAACAAGTTGTGAGTTTCTATGCCTTTAGCAAGCAATTGCTAAACTAATTATGATAGGATATAATGAGGTTATGGTTGTGTATGTGGATCAGTGCAAGTTATGTTATCATATGCTATGTGTTCATGATGTTATGCAAGTTATGCAAGTTATATGCTATGTGTTCATGATGTTATGCAAGTTATGCAAGTCATATGCTATGTGCTATGTGTTATGCAAGTTATGCAAGTCATATGCTATGTGTTCATGATGTTATGCAAGTTATGCAAGTCATATGCTATGAGTTCATGATGCTAGTTGTGCAAGTTTTATGCTATATATTCATGATGCTAGTTATGCAAGTCACTATGATAAACATTGATCCATTATGACACCATGTTATGCAAGTTTGGTGTTTGATTATATGCAAGTTCATATATGACATGTTATGCAAGTTTGGTGTTTGATTATATGCAAGTTCATATATGACATGATATGCAAGTTTGGTGTTTGATTATATGCAAGTAACATGTGCAAGTTTACACCTTTGTATGATATGCATACATATGCAAGTTAACCCCTTAGTATGTCATACATACATATGCAAGTTTACCCCTTTGTATGACATAAATAACTTATGCAAGTTACCCTCTTTATGACATATGTGACTCATGCAAGTTTGGGTTGATTATTTATGCTAGTTGGGTTTGATGCTATATGCATGTTGACACTTTTAAAACCCATGTTGATGCTAATGTTATGCAAGTTGAACCCATTGTATGTGTGATGAATCTTCCCTTTTAAGTATGTCATGGTAGCGAATTACGTGGGGAACGATGGGGTTAATATTCATGTTAATGAAATGGTGTGAAGTTGGTATGATTATGCATACCATAAAGTGGATGGACATAATTGAGTCAATTATGTACATCGTTAAATTTGTAATTAATTAGGGATAATTAATACAAATTATGGGGGTGATTAATTAGGTGTAATTAATCGACTAAGACACGAGGTTGGACCCTTTTGTAGCATAAGACTGCCCGGAACCGACCGGCAAATCCAGCGGCTACAAATGGTTGGCCCAATGTGAGAGGTCTTAGGCATAAACTAAATACATGACAAGTGTAAAGACACGAGGTTAGACTCGGTTATGGCGTAAGGCTGCCCGGACCCGACCGGCAAATCCAGCTGCCATAAAAGATAGTCTAATGTGAGAGGTCTTTACAACGGTTACGTTCTTAATCAATTAAGAAACACTTAACTAGATAAGCATGCAGTGGGGCATGAGGGGTTAAGTGGGTGCCTTGGGTGGCATGTGGAAATCAAGTAAGTTCCTTGGGTGGCATGTGGAAATCTAGTGGGTTGCCTTGGGTGGCAATAGAAAATACGATTAAAATACTTAACCAAGTGGAAACATGTAATTAAACATGATTAAAGGGTTAAGTGGGATGCACTAGAAAAAGGGACAAGCTTAGGTGGGTAGCTTGTGGGGGCCCATTTCAACCAGTAACCCATATGTATCTTATTGGGTTCGACCCATGTCGAGGACGGGACACGCGTACTGGGCTTAACTATAAGAGGCCAAAACGGGTTAGCAGCGGCAACGCAAGTCCAACGGGTTTCATATGCGTGTGTGGACCCGGGCTGGTAGGTAAGACGTTGTTGCATCGTGTAGGTATAAGCCGTGCACCATTGGTTGTATCGGGTTGCCACTTTGGGGAGTGATACACCCCACCGTGGGGCCAGCACGAGTATCTACGGTAGGGAGCCGATCGCTTGGGGAGTAGTGGGTACACCTAGTGGAGATAGGGGCAGACGGCACCTATGTAGTCAGCTAGGGGTACACGAAACTACTAGTTAAATTTTCTAAGTCCTTGGGTGGGATCAACCTTTAAGTAGGAATGACTGGTGTGGTGCAGTTAGTAACTACCCTTGGGTGGGTAGATGCGTCTTTACCGTTATCTTAGTTCATCCTATGTCTAGTTGGCTGCTTAGTGTAGTCATTTATCCCCAGTCATCACCGTACCAAGTTTATATCATACCCTAATTACTTTAATGATTGTATTGTTAAAGTTATAGGGCTCACTCAGACTTATGTCTGACCCCGTTGTTTTTATCTTTTTCCCAACCCTCAGGTTCTCAGAGTGGGCCTAGCACTAGTGGGCTTTGATCAGATTGCTTAATCTATCTTTTGGAGCTTGGACTGTAATGTAAAGCCCAGCTTATCTTTTCTATTATGGCCCAGCTTATCTTTTCTATTATGGCTATTAGTTATGTAGTGGGATTATGTACTTATGTTTTTATCAGGATGGATATTTAGTACTTGACTCTTTTATGGTGTTGTAACTAAACATGTTTACCTTCTGCTGCAATGAAATGATGTTTTAGTTTTTCAAGTATTATTTATATCTGTCTTGTTGTAATTTTTCTGTTTTATATTCACTTAAAATACTCCACCGAAGTTAAGGCATTCCCTTAGTGAGTGACCTTAGCGGGTGTGGGGGTGTTACACGTGGTATCAGAGTTGAAGGTTACCGGAACAGATAAAATTTTTAGAAAACTATTTTTCTAGAAACATTTTTGGAAGAAGTATTTTCAAAAACATGTCTTTTAAGAGAAAAGTTTTTGAAAGAAAAGCATAATCCCCAATAGCCATATCTTTATCTTTCGAATTCTCCGTTATGAATCTTTCCTTTTTCGTTTCAGCATGGCAGAAGATCTAAACTTTCCAGAGGGTGTGACGATACCAGTATGGTATAGGAGATTGATGGAGGCTAGGGCCGCCACTGCGGGTCCAGCGAATGTTCCTCCACCAACAGTTGCACCCAATCTTCCTCCTCCTCCTCCTCGCATGGATACTTATTCTAAGACTTGCAAGGAATTTAAGGCTATGGGAGGGAAACCTTTTCAAGGATCAGAAACTTTTGTGGAAGCTAGGGATTGGCTTAAGGAGGTGGAAGAGTTGATAGATATCTTTGAGATGGAAGAAGGAAAGAAGGTCAAGTTAGCTGCTTGGTTAATGAAGGGAGAGGCCTCATTCTGGTGGGAGGTCACTAATGGAGAGCGCCTTGTTGACTCTTGGGCGGATTTCAGACAAAGGTTTGTGGCAAAGTTTCTCTCAAGGGCGGAAGAAAACTTGTATATGGAAAGGTTCTTGACTCTAAAGCAAGGAAACCTATCAGTGAAGGAATATGTCAACAAGTTTAATCAATTGGCAAGGTTTGGCATAGACACGGTGAATACACCAGAGAAGAAGGCTTTGAGGTTCATTAAAGGGTTGAATGAACCGATGCATGGATTGGCTATGACTCACATCCCTATGGGGGCCACCTTTGAGAAGCTAGTAGACATGGCACTCATGCATGAGGAAGAGAAGGGTCCCAATGCTAATAGGGCACCCGAGAAGAAAGGAGATCAGAAGAGACCTCAACAGCAACAACAAAACAAGGGTGGGAAAGGCAACGGTGGAAAGGGAAAGAAGAAGTGCTTCAATTGCAGGACACCAGGCCACCTAAGCAAAGATTGTCGGAAGAAGAAGAAGATAGGCTGCTTCCACTGTGGCGAAGCAGGGCATCTAGTGAAGGACTGCCCTAAGAAGGGGAAAAGGACGGGATCTACCTCAGGAGGACAGGTGCAAGCTCTTATGGCACCAGGTCAGGCAAGGGGGCAAGTTCAGGCTCTCGCGGTTCCACCGATTCAGGAAAGAGGTAGAACTATTTCCGTTGAAAGTCTGGTTTTTCTGTTTGATCATCCTGTCCGTACTTTATTCGACTCTGGCGCCTCGCATTCGTTTATCTCATCATCATTAGTTGAGTCACTGCACTTAGACACCAGTCTAGTAGATGATCCTTTGGTTGTTTCAAACCCAATTGGGGGCTCCACTTCTTTGTCTATGATATGTTTGGGTTTGAAGATTTCCATACTTAGCGTTGAGTTTAGATGTGATGCTTTTGTTTTGGGCTTCACGGGCTATGGGTTGATTTTGGGCATGGACTGGTTATCCAGTAATGGTGCCGTTCTTGATTGCGAAAGGAGAGTTGTTAGGCTCATGACCCGCTTGGGGAACACTCTCGAGATCTCTTGTAATCCCATGGATTCTGTTATGCTAAGTTATCTTGAATCGCTTGACGCTTCGGTCGAGAGTTTGCGATCTGTTAGAGTGGTCCGGGAATACTCGGATGTGTGTGAGGAGGTGAAGGGCTTACCTCTGAGGCGGGAGATAGACTTCCGAATATATCTGGTGGACAATGCTAAACCAGTATCTTTGCCAGTGCGCCACATGGCTCCTCGTGAGAGGAGGGAACTCCATAAGAAAGTAGGGGAGTTGCTTGAGAAGGGGTTCATAAGACGAAGTATATCGGAGTGGGGTGCTCCAGTAGTTTTTGCCACGAAGGCCGATGGGTCCCTCAGACTTTGTGTAGACTATAGAGAACTCAACAAGCTCACAAAGAAGAATGGACACCCATTGCCGAGGATTGATGATCTCTTTGATCAGTTGGTTGGCGCCTCAGTGTTTTCGCAGTTGGACTTGGCCACGGGGTTTCATCAGTTGAGACTGGCTGAGGATAGCATAGACAAGACTGCCTTTAGGACTCCGGATGGTTTCTATGAGTGGCTTGTGATGCCATTTGGTTTGACGAACGCCCCTGCATACTTTGTTGATTTGATGAGTAGGGTGTTCAGGGAGTACCTTAATAAGTTCGTGGTGGTCTTTGTGGATGACATCTTAGTCTTTTCTATGAGTGAAGAAGAGCATGCCCTACATCTTAGGGAAGTGTTAGAGTCTCTTCGAGCGCATAGCCTTAAGGATAAATTCTCTAAATGTCACTTTTGGAGGAAGGAAGTGCGGTTTTTGGGGCACGTGGTCTCCAAAGAAGGGATAGCTGTGGATCCCGCGAAGGTAGTATCCATCCAAGATTGTAAGGTTCCGGAGAATGCTACCGAGGTGAGGAGTTTCTTGGGGTTGGCTGGGTACTATAGAAAGTTTATCAAGGACTTCACGAAGATATCAGCCCCATTAACTCGCTTGACAAAGAAGATTCTAGTCTTCGCATGGGACGTAGATTGTGATGATGCGTTCTAACGGTTAAAGAGAGCTTTAACCACAGCTCCAGTCTTAGTGTTGCCAGATGGGAGTAAGCCATTTGTTGTTTATACCGATGCTTGTGGGACGGGACTCGGCGCAGTCTTAATGCAAGAGGGAAGGGTAATAGCCTATGGGGGAAGGCAGTTGAGAAAGCATGAGAAAAATTACCCTACCCATGATTTAGAGTTGGCCGCTATTGTTTTTGCGCTTAAGACTTGGCGCCATTATCTTCTTGGCGAGAGATTCGATTTGTTCACTGACCACAAATCATTGAAGTACTTGTTTTCTCAGAAGGATTTGAACTTGAGACAACAAAGGTGGATGGAGTTCTTAGCATCCTATGATTTCGAGATAGCATATACCCCTGGCAAGGGTAACGTAGTGGCGGACGCCTTGAGCAGAAAAAGGTTGTCCTTGAGTCCATTGTTCGTGGAACGACGAAGCTTAGAATTTATCTCGATGTTTGATTTCAGACCTTCCGTTGACTTTGTACCTGGTTTGCTAGCATCCTTAGAGGTCAAACCTACTCTTTTGGGGCGGATTGGCGAGGCACAGCGGGACGACCCACAGTTGGTTGAGTTGGTTGAGAGGCTCATAAGGGGGGAGTCGTCCAGCCATTTGAGTAGGTACACCCTTGACGATAGGGGGCGCTTGCGTAGAGACGGTAGACTTTGTGTACCGCAAGACGAGGGTTTGAGGAAGGCTATTCTTGATGATGCGCATCGTTCAAAGATGACCATTCATCCCGGTGGGGTCAAGATGTACCAAGACATGAAGCGAGTTTTCTTTTGGGCCGGTATGAAGAAAGATGTGGCCGAGTATGTCGCTAGATGCTTGGTGTGCCAACAAGTGAAAGCGGAGCAAAAGAAACCTAGTGGGTTGCTTCACCCATTGGAAGTTCCGCAATGGAAGTGGGATAGCGTCTCGATGGATTTTATTGATGGGTTACCGAGATCGAGGAAGGGTAATACGGGAATTTGGGTTGTGGTAGACAGACTTACTAAGAGCTCCCATTTCATACCCGTGAAGAGTAAGAGGACTGCTGCATGGCTAGCTTCAATTTACCTTCGAGAAATAGTTCGGTTGCATGGTGTACCTTCTAGCATAGTGAGCGATCGAGATCCTATCTTCACTAGCGAGTTTTGGAAGAGTTTGCTAGAGGCGGTAGGGACTCAGTTGTGTTTGAGCACCGCATATCATCCTCAGACGGACGGCCAGACCGAGAGGGTGAATCGTGTTCTGGAAGACCTTTTGAGGCTATGTATCTTAGATTTTGGAGGTACATGGTAAGAGCATCTTCCATTGCTGGAGTTCGCGTATAATAACAGCTTTCAGTCTAGTATTGGTATGGCTCCTTTCGAAGCTCTTTATGGAAGGCCTTGTCGATCACCTACATGTTGGTGGGAATCTACGGATAAATCTTGCTTGGGCCTGATATGGTTAGAGAGACCTCGGAAAAGATTGATTTGATTTGGAGAAGGATGAAAGCAGCGCAAGATAGGCAGAAATCTTACGCGGATAAGAGGAGGACGGATCTTGAGTTTGATGTTGGGGACATGGTCTTTGTCAAAGTATCTCCATTACGGAATGTTGTTCGCTTTGGGTCCGTTGGGAAGTTAGCACCAAGGTTTGTAGGACCGTTTCCAATTAAGGAAAGGATTGGACGGATGGCATATAGAGTGGATTTACCCGAGAGACTTAGTGGGGTACATGACGTATTCCATGTGTCACATTTGAGGAAGTGCCTACATGAGACCGCATAGGTGGTAGAGCCGAGCTTGCTTAGAGAAGTGGAAGTAGAGCGTGATGCGACTATTCGACGAGCTCCTACCCGCATCCTTGGGTCAGAGATTAGGAAGTTGAGAAACAGAGAGGTTCGACCAGTCAAAGTGCAATGGGGAGAAGATGAGAGCAATGCTACTTGGGAGACAAAAGCGTAGATGCGTTCACTGTACCCATTCCTTTTTGAGGGTATGTCTTTTAACTTCTCCTTTATCGTCTGTCTAGTACTTATCTTATCTTTAGTATGTCCTCTCATTAGTACCTTTGACCTTTAGATAGGATAAACCTATGGTTGAAACATGTGTTTGAGACATGTTATGATTGATGGATGCGTGTGGATGCAAGTGTTTGCTAGTGGTTGCTCGTGGATGCATATACACACACTTTAGACACTAGATCGGCTCAGTCACTTCATATTGTATATTGCATATACTTGTGTGTAGGTAGCTATATTAATGGATGTATAATGGTTGTGTTATCATATGGATGATGCATTTTGGTGTATGGTTGTGCACACATGTAGAAATAGTATGTGTAGATAGGGTTCTTTCGCATACATATTGGATGCATGGCACTATCATGGTTTGCAGTAAGGAGGTCAACTGAATCAGTAGACCGCCTGATTTTGCATTAGACAGGGAACATATACACACACTCTTTGCATATGTTCATACAGCATTAGAAACTTTAAGGACAATGGATGCCAGTGTTTGATGGTTTGAGTAGATGGTTGTTTGGTTGGTAGGATACGTTCTTCTTGATTAGAGATTTCGGGGACGAAATCCTTTAAGTAGGGGAGAATGTAACACCCCGTATGTTGAATAATTTGCTATAATATAAAACAGGGCAGAATTAAATTTTAAAATCTGAATCAGGGTAAACGGGCTATGCCATTGCGTTCGTCTCGGAAAAATACGCGAAATAGAGTCCGAGTTTTCGAAAATCGGAGTTCGTATGACCCAGTTAAGGCCCGAAGAAGTTTTCAGAAATTCAAAACAGATTTAAAATATTCAAATTTCACAGTTCAGAAGAGGCGGGAAAATTTCCGCCAGACAGAGGGTGTCGACCCAGAGGTCGACATGGGTGTCGACCCCCCCCCCCCCCAAGGGTCGACCCCCCCCGTCGGTCTGTGTGACCTGGGTGCACTGATTTGGGATTTGGGCTTGGTTTTGGGGCTTGTGACGAGATCTGACGGCTCTAATCGGATTTAGGGTTAATCTAATGGCCTAAAACACTTAACTGATCTATAAATACACCCTAAGACTACCCTAATTCATACTAAAATTGGAGACAACGTCGTTATGCCGTCAAAATGCAACTAGGAGAAGCCACCAACAAATTAAAGAGGAAGATAGCTTCTCAAATCAACTTCTAATCAACTCTAGCAACTTAATCTTCTTCATTGAAGTGCTAATCAACAAGTTGTGAGTTTCTATGCCTTTAGCAAGCAATTGTTAAACTAATTATGATAGGATATAATGAGGTTATGGTTGTGTATGTGGATCAATGCAAGTTATGTTATCATATGTTATGTGTTCATGATGTTATGCAAGTTATGCAAGTTATATGCTATGTGTTCATGATGTTATGCAAGTTATGCAAGTCATATGCTATGTGCTATGTGTTATGCAAGTTATGCAAGTCATATGCTATGTGTTCATGATGTTATGCAAGTTATGCAAGTCATATGCTATGAGTTCATGATGCTAGTTGTGCAAGTTTTATGCTATATGTTCATGATGCTAGTTATGCAAGTCACTATGATAAACATTGATCCATTATGACACCATGTTATGCAAGTTTGGTGTTTGATTATATGCAAGTTCATATATGACATGTTATGCAAGTTTGGTGTTTGATTATATGCAAGTTCATATATGACATGATATGCAAGTTTGGTGTTTGATTATATGCAAGTAACATGTGCAAGTTTACACCTTTGTATGATATGCATACATATGCAAGTTAACCCCTTAGTATGTCATACATATATATGCAAGTTTACCCCTTTGTATGACATAAATAACTTATGCAAGTTACCCTCTTTATGACATATGTGATTCATGCAAGTTTGGGTTGATTATTTATGCTAGTTGGATTTGATGCTATATGCATGTTGATACATTTAAAACCCGTGTTGATGCTAATGTTATGCAAGTTGAACCCATTGTATGTGTGATGAATCTTCCCTTTTAAGTATGTCATGGTAGCGAATTACGTGGGGAACGATGGGGTTAATATTCATGTTAATGAAATGGTGTGAAGTTGGTATGATTATGCATACCATAAAGTGGATGGACATAATTGAGTCAATTATGTACATCGTTAAATTTGTAATTAATTAGGGATAATTAATACAAATTATGGGGGTGATTAATTAGGTGTAATTAATCGACTAAGACACGAGGTTGGACCCTTTTGTAGCATAAGACTGCCTGGAACCGACCGGCAAATCCAGCGGCTACAAATGGTTGGCCCAATGTGAGAGGTCTTAGGCATAAACTAAATACGTTACAAGTGTAAAGACATGAGGTTAGACTCGGTTATGGCGTAAGGCTGCCTGGACCCGACCAGCAAATCCAGCTGCCATAAAAGATAGTCTAATGTGAGAGGTCTTTACAACGGTTACGTTCTTAATCAATTAAGAAACACTTAACCAGATAAGCATGTAGTGGGGCATGAGGGGTTAAGTGGGTGCCTTGGGTGGCATGTGGAAATCAAGTAAGTGCCTTGGGTGGCATGTGGAAATCTAGTGGGTTGCCTTGGGTGGCAATAGAAAATACGATTAGAATACTTAACCAAGTGGAAACATGTAATTAAACATGATTAAAGGGTTAAGTGGGATGCACTAGAAAAAGGGACAAGCTTAGGTGGGTAGCTTGTGGGGGCCCATTTCAACCAGTAACCCATATGTATCTTATTGGGCTTGACCCATGTCGAGGACGGGACACGCGTACTGGGCTTGACTATAAGAGGCCAAAACGGGTTAGCGGTGGCAACGCAAGTCCAACGGGTTTCATATGCGTGTGTGGACCCGGGCTGGTAGGTAAGACGTTGTTGCATCGTGTAGGTATAAGTCGTGCACCATTGGTTGTATCGGGTTGCCACTTTGGGGAGTGATACACCCCACCGCGGGGCCAGCACGGGTATCTATGGTAGGGAGCCGATCGCTTGGGGAGTAGTGGGTACACCTAGTGGAGATAGGGGCAGACGGCACATATGTAGTCAGCTAGGGGTACACGAAACTACTAGTTAAATTTTCTAAGTCCTTGGGTGGGATCAACCTTTAAGTAGGAATGACTGGTGTGGTGCAGTTAGTAATTACCCTTGGGTGGGTAGATGCGTCTTTACTGTTATCTCAGTTCATCCTATGTCTAGTTGGCTGCTTAGTGTAGTCATTTATCCCCAGTCATCACCGTACCAAGTTTATATCATACCCTAATTACTTTAATGATTGTATTGTTAAAGTTATAGGGCTCACTCAGACTTATGTCTGACCCCGTTGTTTTTATCTTTTTCCCAACCCTCAGGTTCTCAGAGTGGGCCTAGCACTAGTGGGCTTTGATCAGATTGCTTTATCTATCTTTTGGAGCTTGGACTGTGATGTAAAGCCCAGCTTATCTTTTCTATTATGGCTATTAGTTATGTAGTGGGATTATGTACTTATGTTTTTATCAAGATGGATATTTAGTACTTGACTCTTTTATGTTGTTGTAACTAAACATGTTTACCTTCTACTGCAATGAAATGATGTTTTAGATTTTCAAGTATTATTTATATCTGTCTTGTTGTAATTTTTCTATTCTATATTCACTTAAAATACTCCACCGAAGTTAAGGCATTCCCTTAGTGAGTGACCTTAGCGGGTGTGGGGTGTTACATATATTGAATAACTTGTTATAATATAAATCAGGGTAGAATTAAATTTTAAAATCTGAATCAGGGGAAACGGGCGATGCCATTGCTTTCGTCTCGGAAAAATACGCGGAATAGAGTCCGAGTTTTCGAAAATCGGAGTCCGTATGACCCAGTTAAGGCCCGAAGAAGTTTTCAGAAAATTCAAATTTCGAAAAACAGATTTCAAATGCAGAAATGGAGCTAGGCGGGAAAATTCCCGCTAGGCCAAGTCGACATGGGTGTCGACTGCCCAGTCGACACCATGCGACCCGTGTCGACTGCCCAGTCGACATGGGTGTCGACTTGCCTGGTTAGGGCAGACGGCCTGGGTGCTCTGGGCTGGATTTGATAGTTGCTCCGAAATCTGATGGCTCTAAATCATCCTAGGGTTAATCCTATGGCCTAAAACACTTAACTAATCTATAAATACACCCTAAGGCTACCCTAATCCATACTAAAAATAGATACAATGCCATCATGCCGTCAAAATGCAACTTGAAGGAGCCTCCATCAAATTAAAGAGGAAGATAGCTTCTCAAATCTACTCTAGCAACTTAATCTTCTTCATAGGAGTGCTAATCAACAAGTTGTGAGTTTCTATGCCTTTAGCAAGTAATTGCTAAACTAATTATGATAGGATATAATGAGGTTATGGTTATGTATGTGGATCAATGCAAGTTATGTTATCATATGCTATGTGTTCATGATGCTAGTTATGCAAGTTTTATGCTATATGTTCATGATGCCAGTTATGCAAGTTGTATGCTATTTGTTCATGATGCTAGTTATGCAAATCACTATGATAAACATTGATCCATTATGACACCATGTTATGCAAGTTTGGTGTTTGATTATATGCAAGTTCATATATGACATGTTATGCAAGTTTGGTGTTTGATTATATGCAAGTTCATATATGACATGTTATGCAAGCTTGGTGTTTGATTATATGCAAGTTCATATATGACATGTTATGCAAGTTTGGTGTTTGATTATATGCAAGTTCATATATGACATGATATGCAAGTTTGGTGTTTGATTATATGCAAGTTCATATATGACATGTTATGCAAGTTTGGTGTTTGATTATATGCAAGTAACATGTGCAAGTTTACACCTTTGTATGATATGCATACATATGCAAGTTAACCCCTTTGTATGTCATACATACATATGCAAGTTTACCCCTTTGTATGACATAAGTAACTTATGCAAGTTACCCTCTTTATGACATATCTGATTCATGCAAGTTTGGGTTGATTATTTATGCTAGTTGAGTTTGATGCCATGGTCATATATACATGTTGACACCTTTAAAACCCATGTTGATGCTAATGTTATGCAAGTTGAACCCATTGTGTTTGTGATGAATCTTACCTTTTAAGTATGTCATGTCAACGTATTACGTGGGGAACGATGGGGTTAATATTCATGTTAATGAAATGGTGTGAAGTTGGTATGATTATGCATACCATAAAGTGGATGGACATAATTGAGTCAATTATGTACATCGTTAAATTTGTAATTAATTAGGGATAATTAATACAAATTATGGGGGTGATTAATTTGGTGTAATTAATCGACTAAGACACGAGGTTGGACCCTTTTGTAGCATAAGACTTCCCGGAACCGACCGGCAAATCCAGCGGCTACAAATGATTGGCCCAATGTGAGAGGTCTTAGGCATAAACTAAATATGTGACAAGTGTAAAGACACGAGGTTAGACTCTGTTATGGCGTAAGGCTGCCCGGAACCGACCGACAAATCCAGCTGCCATAAAAGACAGTCTAATGTGAGAGGTCTTTACAAAGGTTACGTTCTAAATCAATTAAGAAACACTTAACCAGATAAGAATGTAGTGGGGCATGAGGGGTTAAGTGGGTGCCTTGGGTGGCATGTGGATATTAAGTAAGTGCCTTGGGTGGCATGAGGAAATCTAGTGGATTGCCTTGGGTGGCAATAGAAAATATGATTAGAATACTTAACCAAATGGAAACATGTAATTAAACATGATTAAAGGGTTAAGTGGGATGCACTAGAAAAAGGGACAAGCTAAGGTGGGTAGCTTGTTGTAACACCCCGCCTCCGCTAGGGTCACTCGCAAAGGAATGCACTAGCTTTAGAGGGGCATTATTGGTAAACATGCACAGAAATATCACAAGATAGAACATATAAAATAGCGGAAGTAAAATCAAACTTCCATAACATGAATAAATAAGGTCTAAAGCCTTTTACATCAGAGTACATCAAAACCTGTCTTGCAATAATAAAGAAGCATAAAGACTTTTCCATAAATTATTCCCCAAGTAAAAACAGTAAAGTAGCCATAGCCAAGAAAAGTCCAAGCCATCCATGATGACCTTCAAGCAGAAGAAGTCCGAACTAAACAACAGTATTTCCTCCCTGTAACCTGGGGGGGAAACGGAAGAAAAGAGGTGAAACAAAACGGGTCAATCAAAAAGACTGAGTAAGCCCTATCTACTATCAACATAAAAACTAGTAAAGTTAACTGACATGAGAAACTGAGATGAACATAAGCATGATGACAAGATAGATAAGCTAAATCAAAATAACAGGATGAACTACTGAACTCAGATAAACTAAGGTGTCATGATAAATTACGATGTCAAGATAAAACAAGGTATCCCATCGTCAGGTTCCTATCAAGTATAATATCCCCAAGATATCTATCACGTATAACATCCCATGGTATCTATCCTGTATTTTAGCTCTGCACCTACCGTACTAGTATCCCCACCGTATCATGTGTTAAACATGAATGACCCTTACTCAAAAGTCGTGTAATGGTCCATGTCAACCTAATATATCGCATATATAGGTTACTCAACTCGTATGTTTTATTCCATGTAAATGTTCAGTCCCTTGCCGTAGACCATACGGGCTTTCCCATGAGATTTTATACTACTTTAACATAGTTCCATGATCCTTAAGATCGTTTTGGATTGTCACCCTATATCTAACTAGGGTCTTTCAACATGAATCATCGTTTGTACAACTAGGAATTATGCTACCTAGGACTACTAGGGATTATGCTTACCTATTACATGTTTCTGTATCTCGGTTTTGGTTCAACCACCCAGGGCCACTAGGATTTTCGCTAACCGTCAACCGCGCACTTTTTCCCACGCATTCATCGTGAATCGTTTTTCCATGACTGTATGCACATGTATCACATCGTGCCATCCGAGTCCTGTCACAGGGCAGGTCAGGAAATACAGGACTCAGTCGGGAGCTTTCGATTTATCCGCCGATGCAGATGCTAAGGTCTGTTTTTCTATACGTGGCTATGGTCCCACGAGACCACTCCCTCAACTAGCGAGAGACAAGACAGGATAAATCCTGTATGAGAACACACTACTGGCCAACCCACAATCTAGCCTTACCGCAACCATAATTAGATAGCAATTATGGTCTTTTGGGTGTTCTCTGCCTTTCCGTACGTACACGCTTGACCAAATATGGTAGGTAGCCTGACGAAATGCTATCTAGGGTACGACCGTGTATCGTCGACTATCCCCTATCCATCCCCGTCTTTAGGTCGCTCGCATAGCAACCAAGGCATACTCTTGGCTCTTCTAACGCATACCTTAACCTCTCATGAGCCTAGTATAATCACCTGGAAGCTCACAGAGGGATACCAAGAATATCCTCACGTTCCCCGAAGCCGCTGCTTCGTCACCCAGTTCGCTGGAGCCTTTATCTAAATCAGATACTTGCTCCTACTCGTATACTTAAATGATGACCTACCGTATCAGGTTACTCATCTGTCTGTGAACTGGTCTAAATTTCCTTGACTAAGAATCATTACTTAGTTATACCTCAACTAAGGTTTACCACTTAGCCTTATTCCCGTTATCCTTGTTAACTACGGTTATCCACCTAATCCTCAGAACTAGGGTTTACATAATGGATTAAGTGTCACTTAAGTTCATGACTTAACCCGTCTACAAATCATGTCAAAATTGGCTAAGTATCCAAGTCCAAGACTTAACCCTACAAACCATGTTCACGTTGGTTGAGTATATTAAGCAATTCACGACTTAACCTCGTCCAATTATCATTCCAGATTGGTTAAGTATATATTAACTTGACCCTATCAATTTTCTTAGTCAAATCGGTCAAGTTTATTCAAGCGATTCGTGACTTAGCCTTATCATGTTTTCACGTTAGATCGGTTAAGTATAGGTTAACTTAACCTCAATAAATTCACGAGTTAGATTGGTTAAGTATAGGTCACTTAACCACCTCAAATCATCATGTTAGATTAGTTAAGTGTTTAACTTAACTCCATTAAACTACCACGTGGGATTAATTAAGTCTAGGCTAACTTAACCCCATCCGATTTCCATGCTTAGACTAGTTGAGTCTAATCTTAACCTCATCCATTAACTGTATTTTTCGGTTAAGTGTCATTAAGAAAACTTACTTAACCTTCCCCAAATTATCGTGTTGGATTGGTTAAGTGTTGGTTAACTTAACCCCGTCCACTAATCGTATAAAATTGGTTAAGTGTCATTAGGCAAATCAAATTACTTAACCTACCCAACCTTGTCATGTTTTGTTAAGTATCATTAGCCTAACCCATTTACTTAACCCATTTGTCCATGTCATATTTGGTTAAGCGTCATTAATCAAATTATCTTAACCCTATCATGTGGCATTAATTACTCAATGCACCTCAACCTCTCACATTAGACTTTGTTGTGGTCACTAGTTAAGCCGGTCGGTTCCGGGTAGCTTTACACCACAACTTGGTCTAACCTCGGGTTCAAGCACAACATGACCAACTTCTCACATTGGGTCCTATTGTTTGCAACTACTAGTTAGGCCGGTCGGTTCCGGGTAGTTTTACGTTGCAAACTCAACCCAACCTCGAGTTGGCCACACTTATATTATCTAAGTGTCATGTCCATTATGTTTTCCAACACGTATTACAAGTTTTCAAGCAATTGGGTAGACCTAACTTAATAGGTAAATTCCCAATGGGTAGACCTAACTTAATAGGTAAATTCCCAAGCTTATGTTTTCAAGCATACTTACATGTCAACTTCCATGTTATATTTCAAGTCATGTTTTCAAGATAAACACATGTCATATTTAACGTTACATGTTGTCTTGTTTATACCCATTTACCCAAATCATGTTCATGTCATTATGTTTTCCCATAATGTGACCCCAACGCTTTTACTCGCATAATGGATTCAAAGAAGGAACTTGTCAAAGGCATGACAAAAGGGGGGTGTAAAGCCACTAGTTGAACATGGTGGCAAATGAGACATAATGTGTTCATTAACTTGCATGTTACCTTCTTAAGCCTCAAAAACATGCATAAACCCAAACTTGGTACATAAGCGAATCATGGTGACAAAAGACATGGAATGATGACTAGTAACTCGCATATATCATCATATAAGGGTTATGACTTCATATGCAAGTTGACATAAAGGTTATGAAGGTTCTCATGTTGCATAATGCAACATTTCAACATAAAGGTTGTAGCTTTTAGCTCACAAAATCAAGATAATGATTTCATAAACTTGCATGACATGATAACATGTATCATTATCAATGATCAAACCCAAACTTGCAACATGAACATTTAACTTCATAGTTAATATCTAAGAGTAGGGAAAGGGCTTACATTGCTATGAAGGCACAAATCGATTAGATGAAAGATTGAGACAAAGCCTATGCATGTCATCATCCAAAAACCCAAAGATGAAAGCTCCAAGTCAATCAAAAACCCATCTTTATGAACAAAGATCAAAGCTTTAGCCTTGAAATCAACTTGAGAGGCTCTCATACTAACATAGAAACTCTCTAACACTCTCATGATCATGAAACCTCTCATAGGAATTTACTTAGGAATTTTAGAATGAGGGTGGAGGCCATGAGAGTGAAAATTTTGCCATAGTTTAGTTGCAAGAATGAATAATGAGGGTTTAGGGTAGGCTTAGGGGTGTTTTTATAGAGATTAGGGTAGTTTTAGGCCCTTAGATTAACCCTAGGATGGATCTGAGCCATCAAACCACGTTGGAAGCTTCCAGAACAAGACCAGAGACAAGTGCAGGTGCACCAAGCCAAGATGGCTCGGCCACCATAAGTCGACCCCCAAGTCGATAGGGCTGTCGACTTGGGTGAGGCCATGTCGACCCCCAAGTCGACAGGGCTGTCGACTTGGGGTGCCTGGCGGGAATTTTTCCCGCCTAGCCTTTCAGCCCTAAATTTTGAAATTAGAACTCGTTTTTGAACTTGAATTTTCTGAAAACTTCGTTTGGCCTTAATCGGGACATACGGGCTCCGATTTTCGAAAACTCGGACTCTATTTCACGTATTTTTCCGAGACGAACGCAATGGCATAGCTCGTTTCACTTAATTCAGAATTTAAAATTAAATTCCTCCTTGATTATCGTCTTAACATGTTATCGAAATACGGGTTGTTACATTCTCCCCACCTTTTAGGATTTCGTCCCCGAAATCTCCAAGTTAGGAAGAACATATCCTACCATCCATCATCCATCTACTCAAAACATCATCCACAATCAACCATTGTCCTTAGATGATTTCTAATGCTGTATGAATATATGCAAAACGTGTGTGTACATGTTCCTTAGCTAATGCTAATGACCAGGCCTGAATAATCTTTCTAATGCAAAATATGTATAGTGCCATGAATCCAACATGTATGCAAATAATCCTAGTCATATAGATACTATATGCGTGCACAATCATTCATTCATATGCAACAACCGCATGATAATACATTCGATTTCATCCATAAACAAGTATAAATACTTGTGCATATGCAATATGAAATGCGACCGGGTCGAGCTATTATCTAATGTGTATTCGCGCATCCACGAGCAACCACTTGCAACCATATCAATCATAACATGTTTCTAATACATGTTTACATCCATAGGGTTCTACTTAGGATTCCCTGAAACAGGGTCGAGAAGATAAACAAGACAAACTCCTTACGGGGTTTGTAGCAGAAAATAGGACCGAGAGGATGTCCACAAAAGATAGCCTACAAGTAAGCTCTACCGAAAACAGGGATCAAGGATATACTCCCAAAAAGAGATATCATGCGCGTTTCCAGTCTTTGACCATCAAAGTCGTATTTCCTCGTGCTTAATTCCATTGTGCCTTGACCGTCCTTTAACTTTGCGATTTCGTAGCTTCTTATCTCCTGTTTCCATAACATGAGCTGGAACTCATTTCTTCGTCGCCTCTCGTTCCACTTGCACTTATCCTTTTTCTAGAATACTTGGCGCCAACATGACTGCGTACTCATGATCTCATGCAAGCTTTCCAAAATTCACTAGTGAATCTTTGGATCTCGTTTATATACTATAAGGTATTCCATGTAGAAGAACTTTCTCTTGAAAGTAAACAGATGTCAACCAGGTTATCAAGCACACTTACTAGGGTGATCTCTATAACCCATGCATAAATGAAGTAAACCATCCGTCGTATCGGCGAACACCACTCGATCGGACTTCAAATTTCCAATAAAGGCATCAAGGGATTCTAAGTAACTAGTCATGACAGAACCTCAAAAAGGTTACACGATACTTCGAGGGTATTACCAAGGCTAGTCAAAAGGTCTAACTACCCTCCTATCAAAATCGAGTGTGGCATCCCCTACTGGACAACCACTTCATTCCTAGAATCCATCCATAGCTTATAAACATAAGCATTATTTCCAAACTCAACACTCGGCATAGACATTCTCAAATCCAAACAAGTCATGTATAAATGGACTGATTCTCCAATAGGACTTTGAGACAAAAATGGGATTCTCTATTACGCTAGTACTTAAGGTGCAGAGACTCAACTACCGAAGCGTACTTAAATGATACGAAAAACGAAGTCCTAACGGGATGATAGAGAAGAAAAGCTAAACCTTTAACAAGATCGTTACCCTCCTTCCGAGGTACCCTAGGAATGAGAGCATGCTACTGCCCTCCCGATGATCTTGTCCTTGTCCCATAATACTTAACTATCCGCCCCGTTTTACCATGCCAAAGGTACTCTCTCGTCATGGGTTTCATTGTTCATCTTTCTCCCTCCTTTGAGGACTAAGCCATACCAATAAGTTGCTCATCCTTAAGCTCGTATCCTTTATCCTCTTTCTTATAACGCGGCCACTGGTCTCTCGAGAACCACTTCCATCGCATGGAAAGCACTTTCGTAGATAGAAAAGACTAGTCGCAGTTAAAACCACTGTGACTATAGATGGAGGAAGGAAAGGAAAAGGGATTCAATTAAGGAAACAAGGATAGTGCTAATGTCCTTGGGGGAATAGCCTTTTTCTTTTAAAAGAAAATTTTCTTGAAAAATGCTTCTTTGTAAACGATTTTCAAATAGTTTTCAGAAGGTCTTTAAAAACTTTTGCCCAGTCTGGTAACCTTCGGCTCTGATACCAAATGTAACACCCCGCCTCCGCTAGGGTCACTCGCAAAGGAATGCACTAGCTTTAGAGGGGCATTATTGGTAAACATGCACAGAAATATCACAAGACAGAACATATAAAATAGCGGAAGTAAAATCAAACTTCCATAACATGAATAAATAAGGTCTAAAGCCTTTTACATCAGAGTACATCAAAACCCGTCTTGCAATAATAAAGAAGCATAAAGACTTTTCCATAAATTATTCCCCAAGTAAAAACAGTAAAGTAGCCATAGCCAAGAAAAGTCCAAGCCATCCATGATGACCTTCAAGCAGAAGAAGTCCGAACTAAACAACAGTATTTCCTCCCTGTAACCTGGGGGGGAAACAGAAGAAAAGAGGCGAAACGAAACGGGTCAGTCAAAAAGACTGAGTAAGCCCTATCTACTATCAGCATAAAAACTAGTAAAGTTAACTGACATGAGAAACTGAGATGAACATAAGCATGATGACAAGATAGATAAGCTAAATCAAAATAACAGGATGAACTACTGAACTCAGATAAACTAAGGTGTCATGATAAATTACAATGTCAAGATAAAACAAGGTATCCCATCGTCAGGTTCCTATCAAGTATAATATCCCCAAGATATCTATCACGTATAACATCCCATGGTATCTATCCTGTCTTTTAGCTCTGCACCTACCGTACTAGTATCCCCACCGTATCATGTGTTAAACATGAATGACCCTTACTCAAAAGTCGTGTAATGGTCCATGTAAACCTAATATATCGCAAATATAGGTTACTCAACTCGTATGTTTTATTCCATGTAAATGTTCAGTCCCTTGCCGTAGACCATACGGGCTTTCCCATGAGATTCTATACTACTTTAACATAGTTCCATGATCCTTAAGATCGTTTTGGATTGTCACCCTATATCTAACTAGGGTCTTTCAACATGAATCATCGTTTGTACAACTAGGACTTATGCTACCTAGGACTACTAGGGATTATGCTTACCTATTGCACGTTTCCGTATCTCGGTTTTGGTTCAACCACCCAGGGCCACTAGGATTTACGCTAACCGTCAACCGTGCCCTTTTTCCCACGCATTCATCGTGAATCGTTTTTCCATGACTGTATGCACATGTATCACATCGTGCCATCCGAGTCCTGTCACAGGGCAGGTCAGGAAATACAGGACTCGGTCGGGAGCTTTCGATTTATCCGCCGATGCAGATGCTAAGGTCTGTTTTTCTATACGTGGCTATGGTCCCACGAGACCACTCCCTCAACTAGCGAAAGACAAGACAGGATAAATCCTGTATGAGAACACACTACTGGCCAACCCACAATCTAGCCTTATCGCAACCATAATTAGATAGCAATTATGGTCTTTTGGGTGTTCTCTGCCTTTCCGTACGTACACGCTTGACCAAAGATGGTAGGTAGCCTGACGAAATGCTATCTAGGGTACGACCGTGTATCGTCGACTATCCACTATCCATCCCCGTCTTTAGGTCGCTCGCATAGCAACCAAGGCATACTCTTGGCTCTTCTAACGCATACCTTAACCTCTCATGAGCCTAGTATAATCACCTGGCAGCTCACAGAGGGATACCAAGAATATCCTCACGTTCCCCGAAGCCGCTGCTTCGTCACCCAGTTCGTTGGAGCCTTTATCTAAATCAGATACTTGCTCCTACTCGTATACTTAAATGATGACCTACCGTATCAGGTTACTCATCTGTCTATGAACTGGTCTAAATTTCCTTGACTAAGAATCATTACATAGTTATTCCTCAACTAAGGTTTACCACTTAGCCTTATTCCCGTTATCCTTGTTAACTACGGTTATCCACCTAATCCTCAAAACTAGGGTTTACATAATGGATTAAGTGTCACTTAAGTTCATGACTTAACCCGTCTACAAATCATGTCAAAATTGGCTAAGTATCCAAGTCCAAGACTTAAACCTACAAACCATGTTCACGTTGGTTGAGTATATTAAGCAATTCACGACTTAACCTCGTCCAATTATCATTCCAGATTGGTTAAGTATATATTAACTTGACCCTATCAATTTTCTTAGTCAAATCGGTCAAGTGTATTCAAGCGATTCGTGACTTAGCCTTATCATGTTTTCACGTTAGATCGGTTAAGTATAGGTTAACTTAACCTCAATAACTTCACGAGTTAGATTGGTTAAGTATAGGTCACTTAACCACCTCAAATCATCATGTTAGATTAGTTAAGTGTTTAACTTAACTCCATTAAACTACCACGTGGGATTAATTAAGTCTAGGCTAACTTAACCCCATCCGATTTCCATGCTTAGACTAGTTGAGTCTAATCTTAACCTCATCCATTAACTGTATTTTTCGGTTAAGTGTCATTAAGAAAACTTACTTAACCTTCCCCAAATTATCGTGTTGGATTGGTTAAGTGTTGGTTAACTTAACTCCGTCCACTAATTTTATAAAAATGGTTAAGTGTCATTAGGCAAATCAAATTACTTAACCTACCCAACCTTGTCATGTTTTGTTAAGTATCATTAGCCTAACCCATTTACTTAACCCATTTGTCCATGTCATATTTGGTTAAGCGTTATTAATCAAATTATCTTAACCCTATCATGTGGCATTAATTACTCAATGCACCTCAACCTCTCACATTAGACTTTGTTGTGGTCACTAGTTAAGCCGGTCGGTTCCGGGTAGCTTTACACCACAACTTGGTCTAACCTCGGGTTCAAGCACAACATGACCAACTTCTCACATTGGGTCCTATTGTTTGCAACTACTAGTTAGGCCGGTCGGTTCCGGGTAGTTTTACGTTGCAAACTCAACCCAACCTCGAGTTGGCCACACTTATATTATCTAAGTGTCATGTCCATTATGTTTTCCAACACGTATTACAAGTTTTCAAGCAATTGGGTAGACCTAACTTAATAGGTAAATTCCCAATGGGTAGACCTAACTTAATAGGTAAATTCCCAAACTTATGTTTTCAAGCATACTTACATGTCAACTTCCATGTTATATTTCAAGTCATGTTTTCAAGATAAACACATGTCATATTTAACGTTACATGTTGTCTTGTTTATACCCATTTACCCAAATCATGTTCATGTCATTATGTTTTCCCATAATGTGACCCCAACGCTTTTAAACTCGCATAATGGATTCAAAGAAGGAACTTGTCAAAGGCATGACAAAAGGGGGTGTAAAGCCACTAGTTGAACATGGTGGCAAATGAGACATAATGTGTTCATTAACTTGCATGTTACCTTCTTAAGCCTCAAAAACATGCATAAACCCAAACTTGGTACATAAGCGAATCATGGTGACAAAAGACATGGAATGATGACTAGTAACTCGCATATATCATCATATAAGGGTTATGACTTCATATGCAAGTTGACATAAAGGTTATGAAGGTTCTCATGTTGCATAATGCAACATTTCAACATAAAGGTTGTAGCTTTTAGCTCACAAAATCAAGATAATGATTTCATAAACTTGCATGACATGATAGCATGTATCATTCTCAATGATCAAACCCAAACTTGCAACATGAACATTTAACTTCATAGTTAATATCTAAGAGTAGGGAAAGGGCTTACATTGCTATGAAGGCACAAATCGATTAGATGAAAGATTGAGACAAAGCCTATGCATGTCATCATCCAAAAACCCAAAGATGAAAGCTCCAAGTCAATCAAAAACCCATCTTTATGAACAAAGATCAAAGCTTTAGCCTTGAAATCAACTTGAGAGGCTCTCATACTAACATAGAAACTCTCTAACACTCTCATGATCATGAAACCTCTCATAGGAATTTACTTAGGAATTTTAGAATAAGGGTGGAGGCCATGAGAGTGAAAATTTTGCCATAGTTTAGTTGCAAGAATGAATAATGAGGGTTTAGGGTAGGCTTAGGGGTGTTTTTATAGAGATTAGGGTAGTTTTAGGCCCTTAGATTAACCCTAGGATGGATCTGAGCCATCAAACCACGTTGGAAGCTTCCAGAACAAGACCAGAGACAAGTGCAGGTGCACCAAACCAAGATGGCTCGGCCACCATAAGTCGACCCCCAAGTCGACAGGGCTGTCGACTTGGGTGAGGCCATGTCGACCCCCAAGTCGACAGGGCTGTCGACTTGGGGTGCCTGGCGGGAATTTTTCCCGCCTAGCCTTCCAGCCCTAAATTTTGAAATTAGAACTCGTTTTTGAACTTGAATTTTCTGAAAACTTCGTTGGGCCTTAATCGGGTCATACGGACTCCGATTTTCGAAAACTTGAACTCTATTTCACGTATTTTTCCGAGACGAACGCAATGGCATAGCCCGTTTCACTTAATTCAGAATTTAAAATTAAATTCTTCCTTGATTCTCGTCTTAACATGTTATCGAAATACGGGTTGTTACACTTGTGGGGGCCCATTTCAACTAGTAACCCATATGTATCTAATTGGGCTCGACCCATGTCGAGGATGGGACACGCGTACTGGGCTTGACTATAAGAGGCCAAAACGGGTTAGCGGTGGCAACACCAGTCCAACGGGTTTCATATGCGTGTGTGGACCCGGGCTGGTAGGTAAGACGTTATTGCATCGTGTAGGTATAAGCCGTGCACCATTGATTGTATCGGGTTGCCACTTTGGGGAGTGATACACCCCACTATGGGGCCAGCACAGGATCTACGGTAGGGAGCCGATCGCTTGGGGAGTAGTGGGTACACCTAGTGGAGATAGGGGCAGACGGCACCTATGTAGTCAGCTAGGGTTGCACGAAACTACTAGTTAAATTTTCTAAGTCCTTGGGTGGGATCAACCTTTAAGTTAGGAATGACTGGTGTGGTGCAGTGTAGTAATTACCCTTGGGTGGGTAGATGCGTCTTTATCCGATATCTTAGTTCATCCTATGTCTAGTTGGCTGCTTAGTGTAGTCATATATCCCCAGTCATTACCGTACCAAGTTTATATCATACCCTAATTACTTTAATGATTGTACTGTTAAAGTTATAGGACTCACTCAGACTTATGTCTGACCCCGTTGTTTTTATCTTTTTCCCAACCCTCAGGTTCTCAGAGTGGGCCTAGCACTAGTGGGCTTTGATCATATTTCTTTATCTATTTTTGGAGCTTGGACCGTTGATGTAAAGCCCAGCTTATCTTTTCTATTATGGCTATTAGTTATGTAGCGGGATTATGTACTTATGTTTTTATCAGGATGGATATTTAGTACTTGACTCTTGTCTTATGGTTTTGTAACCAAACATGTTTACCTTCTGCTGCAATGAAATGATGTTTTAGTTAACAAGTATTATTTATATCTGTCTTGTTGTAATTTTTCTGTTCTATATTCACTTAAAATACTCCACCGAAGTTAAGGCATTCCCATAGTGAGTGACCTTAGCTGGTGTGGGGTGTTACATGATGGGTTGTGACTATGGTATAATTCATAACTAGAGGAGATGTTATTTTAAATCTCATAATGATTGGACAGATTTTATAATATCTTTGAATTAGAGCTTATTCCACGACCGTCCTCTATATCTACCATATTTTTGCCGTCCATCATGGTTTTATTTAATTTGGAAAGTTCAAATTATTTTAAAGAAAAATATCTTAGAAATAAAAATAAAGAAAAATAAAATTAAATAAATAAATAAATTATCCTTGGTATTCACTCCCATTTAAAAGTCCTCGCGGTTATGCGTGGGTGAATTACTTTAATCTCTATGTGCTTCCATTCTCACTGAAAAGACCTTTGGGTTATGCATGGATGGAACTCATTAGAGGGGATAAAGTTAAGTTACTACTAGCCCCATTTAAAATACCTTTGGGCTATTCGTGGTTAGAAAGTTCTTAAAACTATTTGAGCATTTTTTAAAATCTTCAAAATTCATATATTCAATTTTTTATCGAACTCTCTTTATTCAATAAAATCCATCGTAAATCCATTCATTCTGAAAGTGAAATTTTGCTTCTGATTCAAAGATTATTATGATTTTTGTTTGATTAAATGGGTTTTACGATATATTCTCTCTCTTGATTTGAATTTATATTTTTAGTCTATATTCATCACTATTTCGATTTCTATTATCCTTTTGATGATAACAAAAGGGGGAGAATGGTCAAGATTTTGATTGATGAGTATTTAATTCAAAAATATTTTAAGATTGGAAATTAAATATCTAGAGGGAGAATGGTCAATTGGATTTCATCATTAATATTTTCCACATATATAGGGGGAGTTCAATTGTAGGGGGAGCATACAAATAGAGGGAGTAATATATTTCATGTTCAAACACATTCAAAATCTTTTATTTGTTTGTCGTCATCAAAAGGGGGAGCTTGTTGTATATAAGTGTTGTATACACAATTATATGATTTTTGTTTGGTGATAACAACCAAATAAATATTATTTTAAATGTGTTTGTTACTGTACTGTTCTATTTATACATCACAAACAGGAGTATAATATTTATATTTAAATAGAATGCGACTGTACAGACATTCATATATTTATATAGTATTTTATTTAAATTAAATATTATACTTCAAACTTTCAAACAGTACAACTATTTTTAACTCCACTATTTACAATTCAAATATTTTTGAATATTTTTGACATGACACATTTGGCACGTCACAGAAATTGTACTATTAAAATATTCAAACAAAATAAACATATTGAATTGAACAACAAAATATATTTTATTTCAATCACATCTGTTTATTACAAATGACATTACAATTTTTAATCACGTCTATAATCGCTCTCATAAACACAGATTTCTTGTTACATACATATTGACTCATATTTACTGACTCATATACACTCTGCATTCTCTATCTTCTGTCAGTCCCGTCTTCACAGCTTCCAACTATCAGGCCAGTCATCTTCATACCTGTCACAAATAGAAAAACACACACAGTAGACTGCAACAAAAATAAAGTTCAATACAAACAAATAAAATTTATTTTTAAAATTTTATTTGCCTCAGAATTACGGTGTGTTTCTCATCATTTTTCTAGACGTGGTCTGATATGCAGGGACAGAAAAATTCGTCTGGATGGCTACATATACACACATGTATATACACGTGTGCACTGTCACGCCAATCACTATGCATCTGAGGAGTAGCCACAAGGACCTTCTCGACTCAGTGCAAATCAGTGTACAAATGATCAAGCCAAAAGAGCAAATAAAAATAAAAAGCCAAAAATGGTCGAAACAGTTCACATGATTTAAAGCAGCAAGTGAACTCATGAATAAATATAACCAACAAGTTTCAGATCAAAGCTCAGGTTTCAGTTACAGGGGAAAGCATGGTGTACAAGTGCTGTCAGCATATACATGGATAGAAAAACATGCAGTTTATAAATGGTAGAACAAAATCATGGCAGATCACACTCAAACCAGCACAAGCATAAAGAAAACAGTGACACAAGTTCAAGTGACAACATACAATAGCGAGGACATAATAGTGCACAGGCACAAGGCAAATTGCACAAGATCAAAGAGTACACTATTCAGGTTTAAATATACAAGCCGAGATGACATGGTAAGGAAATAAATCAGTGCAGTTTTTAACAAGAAAAAGCAATACTCATCAATACTACTCGAGCAACAATAAACCAACTAGAATGCAAATAATAATCTCAAGGATACAAGAACATAAATATGCATGGTAAAAGGAAGTTTTGCAAGTACTGGTCATCGTGCAACATTTTTTTTAAAAGGGAATTTTAGCAAAAAATGTTACATTGGTCAAGGCTAAAATCTGCTCGGGTACATCTGCACTTCAGCATTAACAAAATAGAAAAGCACTTCATAGCATATACAAGAGCTAATGGTCATGTCAACATATAGAAACATAAAGACAAGGCAACCCAAAGTCAATGGAAACACAATGTACCATTCAGACTCGACCAAGTAAAGCAACATACATGAATGAAGAAGCAAGAAACCGGTGGAGCATGAGCACATTAATGTACATGCAGGGGCAATAGTTCTTAAGTCAGATTTATATAGTTAAGCATGCACTCAGGTCCGTAATTACGCAAGTAAGAACAACACAATTCAAGTTGACATGTACAAGTGAAGATTGAATATACAAACAACACAAAAATGATATTTTAAGTGCACCAAGGGGTCAAGCAAGAAGCAAGGGAGACACAAATAAACAAAGCACAACATATATATATCAAGTGCAATATCAGCTCAGCATCAGTTCTTATTTTTGGGCCAAGACAAAATCAGTATGTTTAAAAAAATCCAGAATGATCAACAAGCATCACAGTGGCAAGCTAAAGGTCGAGGCAAATCAAAGTATAGCATCTGTTTAATCTATTCAAAGGGAAATAGCAATTGTTCTTATCTTATTATTTCAAGGCAAAGGATTTAGAAAAGGTCAGATTGAAATTTTCAAAGAAAAAGCAAAATTAAAGTTCCAGAAAAAGAGTTCAAGTCTGATTACAGAAAAATATATATACGGCAATTATTGCTCAAAGGACCAATTCAAAGTCAACAAATTCAAGTTTTTCTTCTGGGAAGTTTAAATTTAAAATAGCCAATCAGGAAATGAAAACTTAGTTTCAGAAAAGCAGTATAACGAAGACAAATTCGAAGTCCAGATTTTAAGCCATGCAAAGGCTCCAGAAAGTTTGAACTTTTCAATCTAAATCAAATTCCAAAATTAATCGAAGAAATCTCCAAAGTAGTCGAAGGTTTCAAAGCCCAAAATATACGCAATATCAGACCAGTTCTAACACGAAATCAGAGAACTAATAATTCCAGAGTTTTCCAATTAACCCTATAAATAACCACCGATTCATCATAGGCTAAGTGCATCCAAGTTCAAGCACTATCAAAGAAGAAATTCAAAATTAAAATCATACCAGAAAAAGGAGAGTACTTGGATCCTTCAACTCAATCAAAAGAGATCGCGACTACGAATTGAAGAACATCAGAGACGATAGAGCATCAAGGGTCTCGTGCTTCAGAGATTAAAAGTTAATCAAGTATCGATTCAATTCGGGAGATTTGAGTAAACCCTAGAAAAGCCGCCGCCATTTTTTACTTCAGAGAAAAAGAGATCAGGCTAAAGAGAAGTGGTGAAGCAATTAGGAAAGGGCCGGTATAGTTTTCATATAAAGGGGGATAAACCTATTTTAAACTCCTAAGGATTTCTAACTTTGTTTTATAAGGTTTTTTTTATTTTCTTATTCGTTTTTCAATTTGTAATCAAATCTGCAGTTTTCTAGTTTGTCTCTAAAAACTAGGGAGACGAATTACGGGATTTGTAATTCGGGGAAATCTGGTTTCGGGGATAGAAACCAGTGCAGGGTTTTGAGAGTAGGGTTAAGAACAGTTGGGAGCGAGTGTCGCAAGTTTACAGGGGATTGTAAGTGTAGAGATTGTTTTAACTCCTAGTAGAAACCTTGGGAAATGCAGCAGTAGGCAGGGTTTTTCCGAAGCTAGGTATATCTGTGTGTTATTTATCTTCCGCATGTATTCTGGTTATTATTTGTGTTGTTTTTATTTAATTACTCTGTGAAAATCTGCGATAAACCCTATTCACCCCCTTCTAGGGTTAATTTAGATCCTATAGAATTTATATTGCAAATATAAGAATCATCTTTATTTGCAAAACATACATTAGAAATTGTAAGTGAAATAAAGAATCATTTGCATTGTCATAACACATCTTAGGATTTGTATGTAAGTAAAGGTGACATTTTAATGTGTTAATGTATACATTAAAGTTTTGTATGCAATTTAAAATAAAACATTTTTATGTTTAGGTTACACATTGGAAATATAAACCAATAAGATTACCTTTTTATTTGTTAAAATTAAAAATAGAAATTTGCATACAAATAATGAAAAATGAAAAATTATCTTTTCATTTGTCATCAGCAATAATGTCGTATAAATAAATTACATTTTATTAGACATTAGAAATTTATAGAAAATTATAAGAGTCAAATACAATTTTGTTCGACATTAGGAATAAAATTACATGTTTTGCTCCTTATGATCAATATGTTAGTAGTATTAAAATTTGTTAAATTCATTAACCAATTAGTTATTTATATGAACTGTTGTTAGCTAAAAACCTCACATGGGTATTGGGATGATAATTGATATACACTAGTCCCAATATTTATTTGTATGTCAATCGATAGATTGATAGGCTACGAGGAGCGTTATTATTTCATTTTAACGCTCACACAGTTGTGAACTTCACTCGGGATGTTGAATGGATGGTTTGATGATTATTTATCATTTGTTGCCATTTACATACGATGTATGAAATCCATATAACCGAAGTTATATGGTAAATGATTGAGTCGTTTTTCGATTCAGAATATCTCTTATATAAAGAATATTTAAAAAAATCTTTTAAATAAAGAATATTTTTAAAAGATATTGTAATATAAAGAATATTTTACATAAGGAACTGTAAGAACCCGTAACTTCCCCGTGAAGGAAAGAGCGGATACTTTGATGACAACACACAAATGAACGCAGACGGATGAACATTTCATTGTTATTACAACAATTCCATCAGAATACAAGAATATACAGAATATAATGAATAAATTACATTCGACAAATATCAGAGATTTCAATAAATTACATAGCAGCGGAAAATAATACAAAGCACAACTGAAGGTGATATACGGATAAAGAGCTTTCCGGATATCATTCCAATTTAGAAGATAAAGAATATTATAAAGTAAAGGTTCATGTGTTGACTGTACTCATTCGTGAGATTAGTCATGTGTTGAACGTAATATTTTAACAATAAATTTTATATCTTTATCACTATAAAATAAAGGTTCATGTGTTGACTGTACTCATCCGTTGAGATTAGTCATGTGTTGAACGAAATAATTTAACAAAAATAGTCACACGTGGACAGTACTCATTCGTTGAGATTAGTCGTGTGTTGACAAAAATAAATATTCATTTGTTGAATAGAATGAAGGAATATATGAAGCCGTGTTGATTAGATTAACGCCATTTTGACGTGAACGATATTTATATCGATTTTATTCATTTTGAAATGAATATTGAAAAACGATTTCGAAATGAATTGAATATAAAACGATTTCGAAATGAATGAATATTGAAAAACGATTTCGAAATGAATTGAATATAAAACGATTTCGAAATGAATTGAATATAAAACGATTTCGAAATGAATTTAATATAAAACGATTTCGAAATGAATTGAATATAAAACGATTTCGAAATGAATTGAATATAAAACGATTTCGAAATGAATCGAATATAAAACGATTTCGAAATGAATCGAATATAAAACGATTTCGAAATGAATTGAATATAAAACGATTTCGAAATGAAATGAATATTGAAAAACGATTTCGAAATGAATCGAATATAAAACGATTTCGAAATGAATTGAATATAAAATGATTTCGAAATGAATTGAATATAAAACGATTTCGAAATGAAATGAATATTGAAAAACGATTCCGAAATGAATCGAATATAAAACGATTTTGAAATGAATCGAATATAAAACGATTTCGAAATGAATCGAATATAAAACGATTTCAAAATGAATTGAATATAAAACGATTTCGAAATGAAATGAATATTGAAAAACGATTTCGAGGTGAATCGAATATAAAACGATTTCGAAATGAATTGAATATAAAACGATTTCGAAATGAATTGAATATAAAACGATTTCGAAATGAATTAAATATAAAACGATTTCGAAATGAATTGAATATAAAACGATTTCGAAATGAATTGAATAGAAAACAAATTTGATTTCAATTGAATATATGATGGAATTTGAATTGAATCGATTAGAAAACCAATTTGAATTGAATCGAATAGAAAACCAATTTGAATTGAATCGAATAGAAAACCAATTTGAATTGAATCGAATAGAAAACCAATTTGAATTGAATCGAATAGAAAACGAATTCGAATTGAATTGAAAACGAATTGAATTGAATTCAAATTGAATTGAAATTTGAATTGAATAGAAATGAATTTTAAAACGAATTTATAAGGAAAAATTCAATTTTGATTTGAATTTGAAATAAAGGTTGAAGTTGTTTTTGAAATGAATTCAAAACTATTTATAAAATTCGTTTTAAATAGTAATCGATGAAATATATATAATATATATATAATATATATAATATAATGGCCTGAATAGAACGCGCCGCGCCGCGGCAGTTCGTGAATTCGACCATTTATTTCAAACGGACATTTCGGGAGATCCGACCGTCGGATTCTCCTAAAACCGGAACCATTGGGTTCGTATCAAAAAGAGCTTTCTAATGAATATTTGAAATTTGAAATCTAACGGTTGGATTTGGAGATACGTCCAAATCAAATTTGAAAAAGGTCGCTGTAAGTGCAGTTCAATGGCCATTGTTGGAAATCGATTGTACGGGCCTTAATAAAATTATTAAAAATAGTAATAATTTGTGTAAAATCATAAGAAATGATTTGAGAAAAATTGGGGTGAAAAACTCCATATTTGAAAAGATAAAAATGGATTTTTATCGAAATGAACTAGATTGAACTAAATTTAAAACCCGATTTTTTTTTAAATAAATAAATTAGATTTAAAAAGGGGTTTTAAATAATCGGAATTTCTAATATATTTGATTGGATTTGAAATGGGTTTATCGTGAACGGTGTTTTAAATAACACTAGTTCTTTAACTCGATAACAAATAGAATGTGATTTGGGTTTGTCGTGAACTGTGTTTTAAATAACACCTAGTTCTTTAACCCAGTAAAAGGAGTTTTAAATGAATCTGCAATTAGATTGAAATGAGAATTGATAATTTAAATTATCAAATTTGGCAACTAAGCGAGAATGGAGTATCACCAGTTTTGCTCCAAAACGATAGTTAAATCTTTAATTAGATTTGAACGTGAAATGATAATTAATCTTACCGATAACACCATAGTATTAGATATGGAGTATTACCAGTTTTGCTTCATGGGATGAATAGGTTGGGATTGGGAAATGAAATAAATAACTACTTTGTTGTGGTTCGCTAATCTCGACTAATTTAGGAAACCATAATCTGGTTTGAAATGACATCCAAAGGAAGATTAAATGATAAATTTGAAAGAATTTATCTTGGATAAAATTAATGGGAACCTTTCCCTAAAAATGTGATTTTGTGAATAAAAGAATATTCTGAATTGGAATGAGGCGTATGTTGTGTTTGTGTAACATTTGTTTTCAATATACGCGGGTTGTTCGGAAAGGCCGGGTTTATACCCATTCTGAATAACTGATTCGACGATATGTCGAAGATGAAGACGGTGGTTGAAGACCGGAAGTCTTCACATCGTTTGGATAATTACTGACGATCCTGATTGGGCTGTACACCCAAGAGGATGGAAACAATTGGTGGTCGTCCAGACGTACTTGGAGATGGATGGATATGCGAGGAAAGTGCCTCCGGTTTCGTTCAGACCCAGAATGAACTTGTAAATGGATTGTGTGTCTGACATTGGATTTTATTCTGTGTTGATTGATTTCTGTTAAATATATATCTGTTTGGCGGCGGAGAATTTATTCTCTTGCTTAACGCCCTTCTCTGAGACGTACGAGCTTAGAGGTTATATATCGATAGATATCAATCGCATAGCATGAATTGCCTGTGTGGCACGCTAAGTTGCATGGATCAAGGCTTCTGTTGAAAAGCGAAGTCTTGTGGTTGATGATCAAAGCACGCCTACGTGGCAGCTTTGTGTATAACGTGAATTCGCGAGCCTCACACCTCGGTATGAGTTAAAAACGGGATACGGACCGCTGGGAGAGCACGACGTTTCTTTCTAGATATGGTGGTGTCAGTGACTTACCAGCCCTGACATTTATATACTTTTCACCTTTGTGGTTGTTGGAATGAGTCGCCTCGATTATAGGTCTGTAAGGACCGAGAAACGTGTGTTCAGGAATTGCCAATCCTCTAACGTAAGTGAGGACCGGCCCAGCCGATTCAAGGGTTGCCCAGAGTGCGTAACCCTGAGACATTTGCTAGAGTGTCTCGAACGCGGGGAGGAGCTTGCCCCTTGCCTTGACTCATGACGGAATCCAATTTCCAATACGTGTATTTCGGCTTTATTTGTAGAGCCTAGTATGGCGACATAGTAGCATGGGATGCTATGCCGTCTATGATTTATATTTATGATTGAAGTTGTTTTGACACTATACACTTATTATAGTATCAAATGATTTGTTTTAAACGTACCAAGCATGTTTGGCTATTATAAGAGAAAACCCTATCCCCCGGCTTGCGTTGCATTGTGTGATGGGACATGGGTCTTATAATAGCTTCATTTTTCGAAAAAGCATTGCGTTGTTTATCTATATGCACTGGTATTCTTGGGAGGAAACCCGTTCCGTGTTATACGGCATGGTCCCTGGAATTACTCTCTTTTAAAGTAAAGTTTAATAACTATTTTAGTTCTCACACCAGTCACATGACTGACCTGGAGTTTATTGTTTTAACCTAAACTATGGGTGCCCCTATTTTCCGCATGGGCAGCTAGTAGTTTTGGTTTTGCAGATTTATATTCACAGGATCCTGGTTTACAGCTGGAATGATATTCGGAAAGCTCTGTATCCGTATATCACCTTCAGTTGTGTTTTGTATTATTTTCCGCTGCTATGTAATTTATTGTAATCTCTGATATTTGTCGGATGTAATTTATTCATTTATACTTTGTATATTCTTATATCTGATGGAATTGTTGTAATAGCAATGAAATGTTCTTTCGTCTGCGTTCATTTGTGTGTTGTTCTCAAAGTATCCGCTCTTTCCTTCACGGGGAAGTTACGGGTTCTTACAGGAACCTTTTGATGTAAAGAATATTTTTAAATGACAAATATTGTAAAATATTATTCAACGAAGAATAAAACGATGATTTCTTTGTCCGTTTTGGATGGACAAAGATAAAAATATATTTTTATCAAAATGAACTAGTTATTTACTAGAATAAATCTTTTATATTAAAATTTAATGATATCTTCTAATTAATTAATATTTAATTGGAATTAAATAAAAGAATTTGATTTTGGGTTGTCGTGGATGGTGTCTTAAATAACACTGTTCTTAAAGAATAAATCTTTTAATTAAGATTATTAGGGTTTCAAATTGTATTTAATTGGAATAAAATGATATGTGAATTGGGTTTACCGTGAACTGTGTTTTAAACGACATTTGTTCTTTAACCCAGTTAACAGTGAAAATATAATTTGGAATTTATAAATCCTTTTATTAAGATTTAAAAAGAAATTCTCCAAAGTTAAATTTTCCAATTTAATATATTAGATTGGAATTAAGTGGAATTCGATTGATAATAATCGAGATAGGCTTCTATAAAAGAAGACTGTTACTATATATGGAATTTAAAAGGCTTTGCCGTTATTCCATTTATATTATTAGTCCGATACAGAAATTTATATCGATTACATATTGATTTGATTTTTGTGAGAATTTCATATATAATGGAAGATGATTTTGGGTTTATCGTAAACAATGTTTTTAAATGACATTGATTCTTTAACCCAGTTAAAGACAAGATTAATTTCTTAAAACTGAATAATCATAAAGTAATGGTTTTGATATTAAAAATCAAATTGTAGTTTTAATGAGTCTCTAAAAAGAAGGTTTAAGAATAAATTTAAAAGAATTTATAAATTGAGGGTATCATTTCCCGAATGATATGAATATTTATTTAAATATTCTGAATTGGAATGAGGCGTATGATGTGTCTTTATAACACCTGATTTTTTATTATAAAATACGAGAGTTATTCGAATTGGGTTTAACCCATTCCGAATAATTACTACGACGATGAAGAGTCGAAGATGAAGGCGGTGGTTGAAGATCGGCGATCTTCACATCGAATGGACGACTACTAATGTCCGACATTGGGTAGCTCCTAGTAAAGGGTTAAAAATGGTAGTTTGTCCGGACGTACTTGTTGATTGTCCGGATATGCGAGCACCTCACTTCCATATTGGACATACCGGACAAGGAATAAGGTGTCTCCGGTTTCGTTCAGACCCAGAACGGACTTGTAAATGGATATGTGTCTGACATTGAATTTCATTCCATGTAAATTAAATTAATTTCTATTTAATATATATTTGTGGTGGCGGAGAATTTATTCTCTTTCTTAACACCCTTCTCTGAGACGTACGAGCTCAGAGGTTATATATTGGTAGTTATCGATCGCATGGCGTGGATTGTCAATGTGGCACGCCAAGATGCAAATGATCAAGGCTTTTGTTGAAAAGTAGAGCCTTGTGGTTGATGATCAAAGCATAGCCTATTTCGGCATAGCTTTGTGTATAGCGTGACCTCGCGAGCCTCACACCCTAGTATGAGTAAAAAACGGAGCAAGGGAATGCAGGGAGTGCACACGTTTCTTTCTAGCTAGAAGTGGTATCAGGGTTTTACACGCCCTGACATTTACTTATGTGGATGATGGATTTCGAGGCCTCGGATTTATTATTGGTCGCTAATGGCCATTTTATAGGTTCAATAGGACCGGGAAGCGTGTGTTCGGGAATTGCCAATCCACTAACGTTATTTGTGGACCGACCCTGCAGGATCCAAGGGTTCACTGCGGGGGACCCTGAGACATTGCTAGTGTCTCGAATCGGTAAGGAGATCATTCCTAGCCTTGATTCTTGATGGAAACCCAATTTCCAATACGACATTGCGGTTTTGATTGTAGAACTAGTATGGCGACATAGTAGGATGGGGTACTATGCCGTCTATGATTGATACATTATGATTGAATTGTTTTTGAAACATATATACACTAATAATAATATCAAACCTGTTTTTATCGTATCAAGCATTTTTTACCATTATAAGGTAAAACTCTATACTCCGGTTTGCATTGCACTGTGTGATGGGACTTGAGTCTTATAATTGTTTCATTTTTCTAAAAAGCATTGCGTTGTTTAACGATTTACTTTATTTCATGCACTGGAAATCCAATGGAGTAACCCGTTCCGCGTTAGCGGTGTGGTCCTGTGATTTGCCTTATTTTTAGATAAGTTAGAAAAGATTTCTCATACCAGTCCTATGACTGACCCATAGTTTGTTTCACTTTATAAATTTGGGTGCCCTCTTTTCCATACAGGCAGTCGAGTTGCTTATTTTGCAGATATATTGAGTAGGATTCTGGATCGAAGCTTAGAGCTATGTCCAGAGCATTGGTAGTCTTCCGCTGTGTTAATTAAATTGTTCCGCTGCAGTGTATTACATTTATTGTAATTTAATCTTCCGCTATATTATTATTTAATGTACTCTGATATTCTGTACTCTGGTGTAAAATTATTATGATGTTTATAAAAGTCTGCTGTTATTTGTTCCGATGTGTTGTATTCCCAGAGTTAACGTATACGGGTTTTGAACGGTCCTGGTCGATTTAGCGATCGATTAGGTCCAGGTGAAATCCGTATCGTTACATACTTCCACTTCAATCATTACTACAAATTATAATTTGGAGTGTGTGTTTGATTGTTGTTTTCTCTCTGAATGCATGAGATGTTGTAAAATTATGAATTTTATTTGTATGTCACATATTTTTGTCAATGTTATTCTCTTTTCAAGTATATAGTAAATGCTGCTGAACATGACATTCTATCCATCTCAAGTAGCGAACTTCATGATTTAATAATTAAGCCAATCCCTTTATGGGATCCTACCGCTCATCCTTGGAAACAAAACTGACAAACCTTATGTATTATCTAAGGATGCTTTAGTGGAAGCAATGTAAGTATTAGCTTCCATCATTTTGTTGCTTAAATTTTTGTTAGGCTTATAGTGTGGAAGTTTTATTGTTAAACATTAAAAGCTCCAGATGCAATTATTTTTATTTTCTACATTGTTTCATGTGACGGCACTCCCCGCACCAGCCGACATTTCCAATGAAAGTGCGATGTGCCAATGCCCAACTAGTACGGGACAGTTGCAAAAGAAAGGAAAAGAAAAGAATTTGAACTAACAAGGAACCTGTAGAATGTCTCACAACGCATGGGATAAAATATAATAATTACATAACTTTGACATAAAACATGCGAGACAGTGCATAAGCTAAAAACTAAACCATCATAGCAGCGGAAATCAAAAATACAGCTTATCATCCAAACCAACATTATTACAACTTTGAAATACTGTCTCTAAAGCAAAATAAAGAGGTACACTACTAATGCCCAAAGTAGTGACCAGCAACAACACAGGGAGATTATATATATATATCATACGTGGAAGCCTCCTACTCGTCTCCGGTACAACTACTCGTGCATAATCACCTAACTAGTCTCTAGTCTGCCCATTTAAGTGTACCCAGAATAATAAGAAGAGACATAAAACTCTGGGTCAGAAAAAAATATCTGGTATGAGCGATAAGCAGCAAAACAGAACAATAAAAGGTATACATAACCATACCTGAACCTGGACCTGCAACCAAAGAGTTAGCACAACAAGATATACAATACTCTAAGGTGACACTAACATACGGTGTAAAGATACGGAGGAGGGGTATGCATGCCATTGTGATGTAAAACAATCAAGCATAGCAACCATCCTCACATCTCTCACTCAGTGCGTAAAGCATACGATATCTACCACTTTGATTACCCAATTCTTTGTTACGACCACTCTACCCCATCGAGTTGCGACGGCTCCACTTCACTAATCCTTAACCACTAATACTTTGCTATGTCCATTCTGCCCCATGGAGTCATAACAACTCCACAGCACTGGCTCATAGCCCTGCTACGATCACTTTGCCCCATGAAGTCATGACAACTTCACTGCACTGATCCATAGCCACTAATCTATCTCAGTGGTGAGTCAAAGCTATAGACATCGATAACCCCTTTGCACATGTCCCGCAGCAAAGCCCAACTCATGAGGTTAATCTGTTGATCCCATTTGGATCCTGAGTAATAACCTCCCACCTGGACTTCCTTTGCATCTCGGGTTTTGGTCGAATTGGAGTTGGTCTTCAGAAGAGTCGTCGTGTAGAAGTAGTTTAAGTCTGGTTCGGTTCGGCTATACTGTGCTCAAGCTCCCTATTCGGTTCAGTTTGAATACACCGTCTCTAGGTTTCTCGTTCGGTTTGGGTCCTCTGGTTCGGCTCGTGTTTCCCCATCCGGTTCGGTTCGGATTCCTCATCGTGGTTTATCTCGACTCCTTCATTTCCAGCTCCTTTCACGTTGATCTGATCCCGCTCCCTAGCTCCAGTCCGATCCGATCTCCACGCCCTTGCTTCCGATACGAAACCAACTCCAACTCTTATGCAAATGGCCTTCCTTCTTGCCAAGCCTCTTGTGCCAAGTTCCGATCCGAATCAAATCCCCTTGCCCAGTTCTCTTATCCGATCCGATCCGAAACCCTGCATATTCTCTGCAACTTTTCCAGCGACTGTTTTACGCCACAAGACGGCATTTTCGACCATTCTAACTTTTCTAATCAATCACAAAGAATTCCATACAGTCATAGCAACATTGACAATCAACAATAAACATCAAAACAAAAATTTAATATGTCAATATGGATCAAATATACCCAAAAACCTATGTTTTCCCTTTAATCCCCCTTAATCATGTTTAAGCATACAATTAGCGAAACGTATCCAAATTAGCCCAAATTTTTATCAGAGCCCTAAAATAATATTTAAGAATTTTATAGATTTTTTTAGATTTTTCTGAGCCATAATTTCGTTAATTATCACTAATCACCCTAATTAGCCGTAATTAGTGAAAAACAATGCAAATCACTCACCTTAACCAAAATATAAACTCAGATCTGAAATGATTCTTTAAATGGCACGAATTTCAATGCACACAACAGCCTTTGCCTCTAATTTGATGTTGATTAGACTTGGTTTGATGTAGATTAGGCTAAAACTTCATTAAACGGTAATTAGAAGGTGATTTGGGTGTTGGAGGCCATTGTTAGGGTTGAAGAGAGGTAAGTGGCGGCTGGAAAATGACAAAGAAAAGGTTTCTCTAACCCTAATCGGCCTTTATATGGCCCTAATCCCGAAATCCCCAATGGGACTAGCTGTTAATTATCATATTAATCCCATTTAAGCTATTTTTCACCTTCCAAACCTTAATTCAGCCATATCTCTCAAACGGTGAGTCCGTTTGATCAATGTGACCACTCTATGGAAAGATAAATCATCATCCAAATCTAATGGAAGTGGGTTCAGGTCAAAATTACTTACCAATCAAAAGTTATAGGCGAAACAAGATTCACTAGGGGCAAAACAGTCATTTAAAAATCGGCAAAAATCGTGAACATGGGAATTGACCCCAATAGTCGTTCCCCAAGGTTACACGGCCATACGACCTCATACTAAAAAGAAATAAACATTCTACGATCCTCGATACGTAGAATGCGGGTCGTTACACTCTCCCCCCCTCCCTTAAGAAATTTCGCCCCCGAAATTCCTTAACCAAAAACATACAAAGGTGTTCCGCATGCCTATCAGTCATCAACAAGCACAACAAGCCTACCCTAGCATGCGGTTTACTAACAAGGGAAGAATATATCACTATTAAAATCTTACCAGACAAAGAGTTCTGGATGCAATTTCCTTATGCTCTCCTCTGTTTCACAAGTACAGTCATTCTCATTCTCGTCCCACTGAACCTTAACTAGTTTCACCGCCTTCCTTCGAAGTTGCTTCATAACGCTCTCGACAAAACGGATCGGCTTGCGATTCCCAACCGCCTCGGGTTCTACTTCAATGTCATCCAACTGATCAGGTGAAATAGTCATATCAGGGTCGTGCACGAACTTCCTTAACTGGGAAACATGAAGTACGTTATGAACTTCTGCCATCTTGTCTGGCAACTCAACTTTATATGCTAAATTCCCAACTTGCTCGAGAACTGGGAATGGACCAACAAATCTTGGTGTTAACTTGCCTCTCCTGCCACATCGAATCACACTCTTTTACAGAGAAATCTTGACAAGGACCAAGTCGCCAACGGAGAATTTTAAATCTCTTTGCCTCTTATCAGCATAACTCTTCTGCCTATCTTGGGCAGCCTTCATTCACTGTTGGATAACCTTGATCTTGTCTGAAGTTTCTCTTATTACATCTGGCCCGAGCATAAATTTCTCACCGGTTTCTAACCAACATGATGGTGAGTTGCACGGTCTTCCGTACAAAGCTTCAAATGGAGCTATACCAATATTGGACTGATAACTATTATTATATGCGAATTCCACTAGATGCAAATGGTCATCCCATGATCCTCCAAAATCCAATATACAAGCTCTCAAGAGATCCTCTAATGTACGATTCACCCTCTCTGTCTGACCGTCGGTTTGAGGATGATACGCGGTACTGAGATGTAATTCTGATCCTAAAGCCTCTTGTAAACTCTTCCAAAATCCATTAGTGAACAACGGATCTCGGTCACTTACAATGCCTTTGGGTACTCCGTGAAATCTCACTATCCACTTCATATACAATTCTGCTATCTTAGCCGCTGTTCTATTCGAGTTGACCGGTATAAACCTTGCACTCTTAGTCAATCAATCCACAATCACCCAAATGCTATCATGTCCCGATCTAGTCCTTGGTAACCCATCAATGAAATCCATTGAGACTTGTTCCCATTTCCATTTTGGAATTTCTAATGGTTGCAACAAACCACTAGGCTTCTTTTGCTCGGCTTTAACTAGCTGGCAATTCATGCATTTGGATATAAACTTTCCAACGTCTCTTTTCATCCCTTTCCAGTAGTAGGTCTGCTTCATGTTTCGATACATTTTATTACCACCGGGATGTATAGTCAGTTTTGAGTGATGACATTCTCTAAGCACTTCATCTCTCAATCCATTGACATTGGGTACAACTAGTCTCCCATTCTATCTAAGCCATCCATCTCGATCAAGCCCAAACTTGTTCATCTCCTCGTCGATACCCATCTCTAACTTGGAGATGATTTCCAATAGGTTAGGATCGTTCCTCTGACTGGAACCAATCCACTCAATCAAAGTGGGTTTGATCGTCAAAATTGCTAACATTTCTGGATCCAATTCGCAATTTGGTCTGAAATCGTACCCTGCGATATACTCTAGTTGCTTCCATTCAAGAAACATAGCCCCTAAACTGACATGTCTTCTACTCAATGCGTCAGCTACTGCATTGCCCTTTCCAGGTGTATATGCGATGTCGAAATCATAGGAAGCCAAGAATTCTAACCATCTTTGCTGTCAGAGATTTAGATCCTTCTAAGAGAAGAGATACTTCAATGATTTATGATCGGTAAAAAACTCGAATCTTTCTCCCAAGACATAATGTCTCCACATCTTCAACGCGAACACGATCGCTACCAATTCCAAATCATGGGTAGGGTATCTTTTCTCATGCGGTTTCAGTTGCCGACTAGCATAGGCTGTAACCCTACCTCCTTGCATCAGTACAACACCTAGTTTGGTACTACAGGCATTCGTGTATACTATCATCTCTTCATTCCCTTTAGGAATGACTAACACTGGCACACGCGTCAACTTTTCCTTTAGACTCTTGAATGCATTTTCACACCTTTCGTCCCAAACGAAAGCTTGATTCTTCTTGGTCAACTGCGTTAATGGTGCCGCTATCTTAGAGAAGTCTTGGATAAACTTACGATAATATCTAGCTAACCCCAAGAAACTTCTTACGTCTGTTGCATTCTTGGGCGTAGACCAATCTTGTACCATAGCCACCTTCGCAAGATCCACGATAATACCATTCTCTAAAACAACATGGCCCAAGAATCTCACTTCCCACCTCCAGAAGTGACACTTAGAAAACTTTGCTTTCAATTGGTGTTTCCCCAACATCTCCATCACTATCCTCAAATGTTCCTTATGTTCTTCCTCTGTCCTCGAGTAAACTAAGATATCGTCTACGAACAAATAACAAACTTATTCAATTGATCCCTGAATACCCTATTCATAAGATCCACAAAATATGTTGTTGCATTGGTCAACCCGAATGGCATGACCAACTACTCATAGAATCCAGACGGCGTCCGAAATGCCGTTTTAGGAATACTCTCAGCTGCTACTCGGAGCTGATGAAATCCTGTCGCGAGGTCCAATTGGGAGAACACTCTTGCTCCCTCTAGTTGATCAAACAAATCATCTATCCGTGGAAGAGGATACTTATTCTTTCTAGTCACCTTATTCAACTCACGATAGTCCACACACAAACGAAGGGAACCATCTGCCTTGGTAGCAAACACAACTGGTGCTCCCCACTCAGAGACACTTCTTCTAATAAATCCCTTCTTCAAAAGATCGCTTACTTGCACCCCGAGCACTCTCTGCTCCCTTGTTGCCATACGACGAATTGACATCACTATAGGTCTGGCATCTTTCACTAAATCGATACGGAACTCAATCTCTCGGTGTGGTGGAAGTCCAGTCACTTCCTTGAAGATATCCGGATACTGACCAGCAATGGGAATCCCTGATAACTCGTCTTGCGGGATGTCGAGGGAATTTAGAAAACTGGCCATCACCTCATCACTAGGTAGGCCACCAAACATTACCCTCCGCCGTAATAGTCACCGAAAATCCCTCACAGTCTACCACCACCCCATATCTTTGGAGCCAATCGACTCCCAAAATAATGCCAAACCTAGTAAAGCCCAAAACAAAGCAATCACAAGCAAACTACATCCATGACTCGATAAGACCACATTACGATAGATCATACTAAGGCTAGTCGAACCACCAATCGGGTTCCAATCCTAACCTATCTACCAGGTCACTAGATATGAAGGAACGGGAAGCCCCAGTATCAAACAATACTCGAACAAAACATCATAAACAGAAAGCATACCTTGAATGATGACATTCTTATCTTTCTCCGCCGCAGTCGGGGCATTCGACGAAGAAGGAACAGCATTAATAGCATATGCTTTCACAATCTGCTTCTCTTTAGGGGGCTGCAGACATTTATCCTTGTGATGTCCCACTTGGCCACTGTTGAAGCACTTCCTGTCCGCTGGCTTTGCTCGACATTCTTTAGCATAATGGCCCTTTTTGCCATAGCTAAAGCACTCTACATCTTTCTTATTCTTCTTCTGACCATCCTTAGCTTGGTTCTGACTCTGCTTCCTCTTATTCTGGGAATTATTCTTGCCTCCACCACTTGCTTGCAGCTTTGACTCCCCTGTAGATACAACAACCACCTTAGTCTTGGTCTTAGGATAAAGGCTCTCTGACCTCAATGCTATTCCAACAATTGATTCAAAAGTCTCATCAATATGGTTTATAAGCCTTTCCCCCATGTACCGATCTAAGCCTGTTATGAACTTCTCATTCATCTTCTCGGGAGTGTCAATAAGGGATAATCCATACTTCGATAAAGTATCGAACTCAGCAATATATTCTGAGACTGCCCTACCATTCTGGGAAAAACTTATCACTGAATCAGGCTTTAAATTGATTCCATGTAACCTGATCCTCGAAGGCAGCTGCCTTAATAGCATTCCACCAATTCATTGCCCATCCTTGCAGCTGACGGGATGCTAGCTTCCTCTTCATCACATCATCGATCCCTAAGTCCTCGAAGATGCACTCACAACTATCGAGCTAATCCTGAACTTCTGTAGCTGATTCTGTTCCGTGGAACGGCTTCCCACCAAGACTAGTGTAGTCCTTACAGAGCTTGGCGAAATCGGCCCTAGGTGCCTGCACCACTGCACCACCACCATTTGCAGCATTAGGAGATGCCCTCTGAACATCCTTAAGCATCTCTTTTATGAAGTCGGTGAAAATCGTCCTCATGTCAGGAGCATTCCTATTATTGGCTCCTGAACCGGTATTCCTCGTATATCGGCTCATAGTTCAATCTGTAAGGAGAAAACGATTAACCATCTCTTCAGTGGTGCCATTGCAGTGCGACTCCATCCTTAGATATACTAATAGTATATATATAGCTTTTGAAAACCAAAGTATCACAAATACGCGCTCTCATATATGTACTATCTCTCAATGGTGTCTTTCCCTAGGTTAACTATGCAACCTAGAGCTCTGATACCAAGTGTGACGGCCCGCCCCGCACCAGCCGACATTTCCAATGAAAGTGCGCTATGCCAATGCCCAACTAATATGGGACGGTCGCCAAAGAAAGGAAAAGAAAAGAATTTGAACTAACAAGGAACCTATATAATGTCTCACAGCGCATGGGATAAAATATAATAATAACATAACTTTGACATAAAACAGGCGAGACAGTGCATAAGCTGAAAACTAAACCATCATAGCAGCGGAAATCCAAAATACAGCTTATCATCCAAACCAACATTATTACAACTTTGAAATTCCGTCTCTAAAGCAAAAGAAAGAGGTACACTACTAATGCCCAAAGTAGTGACCAGCAACAACACAGGGAGATTATATATATATATCATACGTGGAAGCCTCCTGCTCATCTCCGGTACAACTACTCATGCATATTCACCTGACCTGTCTCTAGTCTGCCTATTTAAGGGCACCCAGAGTAATAAGAAGAGACGTAAAACTCTAGGTCAGACAAAAGTCTGGTATGAGCGATAAGTAGCAAAACAGAACAATAACAAGTATACATAACCATACCTGAACCTGGACCTGCAACCAATGAGTTAGCACAACAAGATGTACAATACTCTAAGGTGACACTAACATATGGTGTAAAGATACGGGGGAGGGGTATGCATGTCATAGTGATGTCAAACAATCAAGCATAGCAACCATCCTCACATCTCTCACTCAGTGCGTAAAGCATATGATATATACCACTTTGATCACCCAATTCTTGGTTACGATCACTCTGCCCCATGGAGTCGTGACGGCTCCACTGCACTGATCCGTAACCACTAATACTTTGCTATGTCCACTCTGCTCCATGGAGTCATAACAACTCCACTACACTGGCTTATAGCCCTACTACGATCACTTTGCCCCATGAAGTAATGACAACTTCACTGCACTGATCCATAGCCACTAATCCGTCTCAGTGGTGAGTCAAGGCTATAGACATCGATAACCCCTTTGCACATGTCCCGCAGCAAAGCCTAACTCATGAGGTTAATCTGTTGATCCCATTTGGATCTTGAGCAATAACCTCCCATCTGGACTTCCTTTGCATCTCGGGTTTTAGTCGAATTGGAGTTGGTCTTCAGAAGAGTCGTCGTGTAGAAGTAGTTTAAGTCTGGTTCGGTTCGGCTATACTGTGCTCAAGCTTCCTGTTCGATTCGGTTTGAATACACGATCTCCGGGTTTCTCGTTTGGTTCGGGTCCTCTGGTTCGACTCGGGTTCACCCATCCGGTTCGGTTCGGATTCTTCATCGTGGTTTGGCTCGGCTCCTTCATTTCCAGCTCCTCTCACGTTGATCCGATCCCGCTCCCTAGCTCCAGTCTGATCCGATCTCCACGCCCTTGCTTCCGTTCTGAACTCAACTCCAACTCTTATGCAAATGGCCTTCCTTCTTGCCAAGCCTCTTGTCCCAAGTTCCGATCCGAATCGAATCCCCCTGCCCAGTTCTCTTATCCGATCTGAGCCCTATATCCGATCCGATCCGAAACCCTGCATATTCCATACAACTTTTTCAGCGACTATTTTACATCATATGACGGCGTTTTCGACTATTCTAACTTTTCTACTCAATCATAAAGCATTCCATGCAGTCATAACAACATACAGAATCAACAAGAAACACCAAAACAAAAATTTAATATGTCAATATGGATCAAACATACCCAAAAACCTATGTTTTTCCCTTAACCCCCCTTAATCATGTTTAAGCATACAAGTAGCAAAACCTATCCAAATTAGCCCAAATTTTTATCAGAGCCCTAAAATAATATTTAAGAATTTAACAGATTTTTCCTAATTTTTCTGTGCCATAATTTCGTAAATTATCACTAATCTCCCCAAATTAGCCGTAATTAGTGCAAAACAATGCAAATCACTCACCTTAGCCAAAATATAATCTCAAATCTGAAATGATTCTTTGAATGGCACGAATTCCAATGCACACAACAACCTTTGCCTCTAATTTGATGTTGATTAGACTTGGTTTGATGTAGATTAGGCTAAAACTTCATTAAACAGTGATTAGAAGGTGATTTGGGTGTTAGAGGCCATTGTTAAGGTTGAAGAGAGGTAAGTGGCGACTGGAAAATGACAAAGAAAAGGTTTCTCTAACCCTAATTAGCCCTTATATGGCTCTAATCCCGAAATCCCCAATGGGCCTAGCTGCTAATTATCCTATTAAGCCCATTTAAACTGTTTTTCACCTTCCAAACCTTAATTCATCCATATCTTCCGAACAGTGAGTCCATTTGATCAACGTGACCACTCTATGGAAAGGTTAACCATCATCCGAATCTAATGGAAACGGTTTCAAGTCAAAACTCCTTACCAATCAAAAGTTATAGGCGAAACAAGATTCGCCAGGGGCAAAATGGTCATTTAAAAATCGGCAAAAATCGTGAACATGGGAAATGACCCCAATAGTCGTTCCCCAAGGTTACACGACTATACGACCACATATGAAAAAGTATTAAACATTATACGATCCTTCAATACGTAGAATGCTGTTCGTTGCATTTCCACTTTCAAGGCTTTGTTTGAGTTGAGAATAACACAAACTAGTGAACCACTTTGACTTGCCTAATCATTTTTGAACTTTAAAGTACCTTGTGGTGAATTAACTAACAAACTACAGGGTGTTTCTTAAGGTACAGTAGTATAACACAAGAGTAACAGCACTTTATAAGTTTGACTACCTTGGTACTCTGTTTTCCCATTATTTTAGTGAAGTAAAGTAGCTTTTTCTTCACTATTTTCGGTAATTGTTCATGTTAATACAAATATACCCAAAGTTATGGTTTAACCATTATGAAATCCAAATTTAGATAATCATCGAGATAAATTTTCCCTTGTCTTTGATAATAAATTATTGTTGTCATATTCAAAGACAAACAGGATAGTAAAGCTAATATTGCATTTTATAGGGGGTTAAAGCACATAAGCAGCCGAGAAGTATGTTGCTTCATGATATCGTGCAAGAACTCAACAAATATCGATGTTGTCATAGATTGGCTAGTGAAGTACTCCAAGTCTAAAAATCTAGAACTCAGTTTGCAGGATATCTATTTGTTCACATACACGGACAAATGCATGTTTTTACACGGTTAATAAATTACAAATGTAAATATATGCTAGACTAATTTAATATGAAATAACTAGATGTTTTAATGTAGAACGGACAATGGAAATAAAAATGAGAAGCTCAGTTTCACTACAGAAGAACACATTTGATGGGAATAGAGCAAAAATAAACAGAGCTATTAATATAATATAAAAATTTATAGGTTAGACCTTCCAATTCGTTAGAACAACTAGCATATCTGATTTTCTTTGTACAACTTAAATGTTTAGCTTTCATTTTTTTTTGTTTCTGCAGGGATAAAATAATATTTTAGCATTTGAGAGAACCATTTATAGACAGGAATATCAAAATACTTTAGGCGATGAAGGAAATTTGATCAAGTTGGCAGAAATCATGAGCGAGTTCCCTTTGGATCCACAAATGGCGAAAATGCTTGCAATTAGCCCAAATTTCAATTTTTCCAATGAAATTCTTTCAATATCTGCAATGCTCTCAAGTAATCTTATACATTTTAATGTTTTGTATGTTAGTTATAGGCGCAGTAGAATTTTTTATTTTATTTTTGTCCCAATAACATAGGTGTTGTTTCCTTGTTTCCTTTATTTAGTTGGAAATGGTATACAGGTTAGCGCAAATCCTTTGGAAAAAGTTGTAGGATATTTAGCATCATGAATAAACATCTCTTTTTCAGCACATGCGAAACTGAGAGGAATTATTTAAGTGGAATCAATTTGCAAGTCCGTACAAAGAAATCATTAGAAGTCTACTAAGGTGCAAGTTTGTGTTAATAAAAAGACAGAAGCTATCATCTGTGCTCGCCGTTTGTATTTTTGAATCGCTCTAATCAAGAAGACCAATATAATTCACGTTAGATGTTTTGCATGACATTGTCGCTATAGTTGTTGTTGAAGTTGATCAAAGCTTTTCCAAGTAGCTATTGAAAGCTATTCACCTAGGGAATGAAGTATCTTTTATGAAGGGTTGCATTGACTTCAAAGTTTTTCTTGGGAATATAAAAAATGGAAGGTCGTGTTAAAACTTTAATAAACTAAAAGGATGTATTGCATTAATTACTAAATTTGACTGCCATGTTGTAAGCCTATATATATGGCTCTCTTTTGTAATGAAAGAATGCAATTCAAGCTCTAAATTTATTGGCTTTCTCTTGTTAAAATCATCATTTGGTATCAGAGCCAGAGGGTATTTTAGGAGCTTGATTGAGTGTTTTGTGTGAAGATTAAAACACAGTGTGAGACAATGCAAAACAACAACAATAGTGCTGGTGGCAATGGGAATCAAGTTACCCAGTTGCCTATGTTTAAGGGAGTGAATTATCACTTTTGGAGTCTAAAGATGAAAACATTCTTTAGATCACAAGAGTTGTGGAGCATTGTAGAAGATGGGTTCACGGATGATGCACCGGCTGAACCAAGTCAAGATTTGAGAGACAAGAGAAAGAAGGATGCAAGGGCCCTTTATACTATCCAACAATCTTTGGATGATGAGATCTTTCCAAGAATTGCAGCGGCTTCTACTGCAAAAGAAGCTTGGAGTATTCTTAAGCAAGAATACTTGGGAGACAAAAAGGTGATTGCAGTGAGATTGCAATCTCTTAAAAGGGAGTTTGAGACGTCCCAGATGAAAGAAACGGAGACAGTTCAAGAGTACCTGTCAAGAATTTCAAGTAATGTACAACAGATGAGGTCTTATGGTGAAGAGATCAAATCTCAACAGGTTGTGAGCAAAGTGCTAAGAAGTCTCACAAACAAATTTGATCATGTTGTCACTGCAATTGAAGAGTCCAAAGACATGGAATCATACACGTTTGATGAACTCATGGGCTCACTTCAAGCTCATGAAGAAAGGCATTCCAAAAGTGATGAAAAGAAAGAGGAGAAAGCTTTTCATGTCAAAGGAGAGTCTTCAAATAAGGAGAAATCAAACCAAAACTCAGCAAGAGGCAGAGGAAGAGGCGGCCATAGAGGCAGGGGCCGTGGAAGAGGCCAATCTGGTGAAGGAAGAGAAGAACCTTCTAAAAGCAAGGGGCCAATCAGATGTTATTATTGTAACAAACCTGGCCACAAGGAAGCTTTTTGCTGGAAAAAGAATGAAGACAAGGAGAAAGGGAAACAGGAGCAAAAGTCAAATTATGTTGAGCAAGAGAATCTGTTTTTAGCTCAACATAGTTGTGACAATGAAAGCAATTCAGTCTGGTATGTGGACAGTGGATGTTCTAACCACATGACCAATTCAAGAAACTTGTTTCAGAATCTTGATGATAGCAAGAAAAGTATTGTAAGGCTTGGAGATGGAAAGCAATTGACAGTGGAAGGTCTTGGTACAGTTGCTTTTCAAACTGAGCAAGGCAAATCAAAGCTTCTGCACAATGTTCAGTATGTACCAAAACTGGCACACAATCTTTTGAGCGTTGGTCAACTGGTATGTGGCGGCTACAGAGTTGTGTTTGAAGATGGCGTCTGTGTGATCAAGGAGAAGCAAAGCAATAAGGCACTAATGAAGATTGCAATGGGAAAGAACAAAGTCTTTCCTTTAAATCTGTCAAACAATTCAGGACGTGCACTCGTGGTGAAAGGAGATGACAGTGCCAAGCTGTGGCATCTCAGGTATGGACATTTAAATGTTCATAGTTTAAAGCATTTGACTACTAAAGAATTGGTGCTTGGATTGCCCAAAATTGGGAATCTAGAATTTTGCGAAGGATGTGTGTATGGCAAACAAGCTCGTGGATCCTTTCCAAGTGGAAATTCTTGGAGAGCTAGTGAATGTTTGGAACTGTTACATGCCGATTTGTGTGGGCCTATGCAAACTGAATCTTTAGGAGGAAGCAGATACTTTCTATTGATTACAGACGATCACAGCAGGATGTCTTGGGTCTATTTTCAGAAGACCAAGTCAGAATCATTTGAGAACTTCAAGAAATTTAAAGCTCTAGTGGAGAAGCAAAGTGGAAAGCAAGTCAAGGCATTGAGAACAGACAGGGGAGGAGAGTTTGTCTCCAACGAATTTGCGCAGTTCTGTGATGATCATGGCATTAGGAGAGAGCTCACTGCACCTTACACACCAGAGCAGAATGGGGTGGCAGAGAGAAAGAACAGGACTGTGGTAGAGATGGCTAGGAGCATGCTAAAGGCTAAGGGGATGCCTAACACATTCTGGAGTGAAGCTGTTGCAACTGCAGTGTATTTGCTCAACATCTCACCTACTAAAGCTGTCAAGAACTCTACACCTTTTGAGGTATGGAGAAATAAAAAGCCTTCTATAAGTCATCTTAGAATTTTTGGATGTATTGCCTATACATTGATTAATTTGAGAACTAAGCTGGATGATAAGGCAGAGAAGTGCATCTTTGTGGGCTACTCAACGCAATCGAAAGCCTACAGGTTGTATAATCCAGTCAGTGGCAAGATCATCATTGGAAGAAATGTTATCTTTGATGAGGAAGCATGTTGGGAGTGGAATGAACCAAGCAAGAGGAGTGTAGCCTTACATAAGTCAATCACACTTGGAGAATTTGATGAACCAGTTGATGTGCCAACACAGCAATCTCCTCCAACAACACCTCATGGTTCATCAACATCTTCAAGTAGCCAGAGTTCTTCATCAACTCAGTCCTCATCATCAAGTGAATCTCCTCCACGCCGCGTAAGATCACTTGTTGATATCTATGAAAACTGTGATTTTGCACTTGTAGCTACAGAACCTGCAGGGTTTGATGAAGCAGTATGTCAGAATGAGTGGAAAGATGCAATGACAGAGGAGATTAAGTCAATTCAGAAAAATGAAACATGGGAGTTAGTGATCTTGCCTCAAAACAAGAAGGCAATTGGTCTAAAATGGGTGTACAAGACTAAATATAATGCAGATGGAAGCATCTCAAAGCACAAAGCACGGCTTGTGGCAAAAGGCTATGCACAACAGGAGGGTATAGACTATGAGGAAACATTCTCACCCGTTGCACGCTTTGAAACAGTGAGAATTGTTTTAGCATTGGCTGCACAATGGAAATTGCAGGTTTTTCAGCTTGATGTGAAGTCAGCATTCCTCAATGGAGAATTGCAGGAAGAAGTCTTTGTGGAACAACCACAGGGATTTGTGAAGAAGGGAGAAGAAGAGAAGGTGTTCAAGCTGAAGAAAGCTCTTTATGGCCTAAAACAGGCACCAAGAGCCTGGTATAGCAGGATTGACTCATTTTTCATTTCAACGGGCTTCAAAAGAAGTGAAAATGAGCCAACAATCTATGTGAAAAGGCAAGGTATGGATGAGTTTATCATAGTTTGTCTCTATGTTGATGACATAATCTATTTCAGTTCTTCAGAAAGCATGCTAAGTAAGTTCAAAGCCTCAATGTTGTCTGAATTTGAGATGACTGATCTTGGAACATTGAAATACTTCCTTGGTTTGGAAGTAAGACAAACAAAAGATGGTATTTTTCTATGTCAAAGAAAGTATGCAGCAGATTTGCTTAAAAGATTTCACATGGAGAAATCTGAAGTCGCAAAGACTCCTATGAATGCTAATGAGAAGTTGCAGAAAGTAGATGGCAGTGAGAATGCAGATGAAAGGATTTTTAGAAGTATTGTGGGAGGTTTGAACTATCTCACACACACTAGACCTGATATTGCCTATTCAGTTAGTGTTGTGTCGAGATATATGCACAATCCAACCAAGCAACACCTGGGAGGTGCAAAAAGAATTCTGAAGTACGTTGCAGGCTCTTTGGATTATGGCATTTGGTATGAAAGTGTGAAGGAGTTCAAGTTGAAAGGATATACAGATAGTGATTGGGCTGGCTGCATTGATGATAGAAAGAGCATGTCAGGATCTGTATTTGATCTTGGTTCTGGAGCTGTGACATGGAGTGCAAAGAAGCAAGATACTGTGGCTCTGTCTTCATCAGAAGCTGAATATATTGCTGTGGGAGCTGCAGCAAAGCAAGCTTTGTGGCTAAAGAAGCTGTTGAAAGACTTGTGCTGTGAGCAACAAGAGGCATTGGAAATTTGGTGTGACAACAAGTCCACTATAGCTATGACAAAGAATCCTGCATTTCATGCAAGGACTAAGCACATTGATGTGCAATACCACTTCATCAGGAATTTGGTAGCTGAAAAGAAGGTTGTCCTGCATTTCTGTGGAACAAATTGTCAAAATGCAGATTTATTCACTAAGGCTCTGAATCAAGTCAAGCATGAACACTTTATGAAGGAAATTGGCATGTGCAAGCTTGGATCAAGGGGAGGTGTTGAAGTTGATCAAAGCTTTTCCAAGTAGCTATTGAAAGCTATTCACCTAGGGAATGAAGTATCTTTTATGAAGGGTTGCATTGACTTCAAAGTTTTTCTTGGGAATATAAAAAATGGAAAGTCGTGTTAAAACTTTAATAAACTAAAAGGATGTATTGCATTAATTACTAAATTTGACTGCCATGTTGTAAGCCTATATATATGGCTCTCTTTTGTAATGAAAGAATGCAATTCAAGCTCTAAATTTATTGGCTTTCTCTTGTTAAAATCATCAGTTGTTTCATAATTTTTAACTAAAAATTAAATGATCTTAGAAAATGTTGAACATAAATATTGATAAACTAAAAAGAAAGCGATGGAAGGGAAGTCCTAGGCTTTGCAATAAGCAATTGTGATCTTAAGAGACTTCATGTGGAAATTCCAAGTTTATTGCTAATGCAGATAGTAGCTATTTTCTCAGCAATTTTACTTTTTAAGAAGTTTCTTCATCTTGGCCAATATACATCTTTTGACCATGTGGGATCTCTCTTTGGTAACGAATTATTTTTACTAGTACCCAATTGCTTTCTACGACCAAAGGATGCTCAAAAAGCCGCTGATGAGGCTAAAGCTCGATTTGGACACATAGATAGCGACCACCTTACTTTCCTCAACGCCTACAATGCTTATAAGCAAAACAGTAAGTAAAAGTCATTCTTTTTTTTAGTTAGGCCCTATTTGATGATGAATATAAGTAAAATGTACTATGTGTCATTCATCTCGAGAATTTTTTTATTAGTGGTTCGAAATGTTTAAAGTGGAACTCATAAAATCATCTTATACCAAACTCCTTCAACTTCAAATTTCCATCTTAGTCGTTCTTCGATATTTAGATACAAATTATCAACGATATTAGGCTTTTTGGTATAACAGACGAAGACTCTCAATGGTGCTATGAGAATTTCATCAACCATAGAGCTATGAAACAAGCTGATAATGTTAGGCAACAACATGTACGTATCATGTCAAGATACAACCTCAAGTTGTACAGCACAGATTTCAACAATCGTGATTATTATGCTAATATCAGAAAGGCCATGCTCTCTGAATATTTCATGCAAGTTGCTCATTTTGAAAGAACTGGACATTATTTACCAGTTAAAGGTAACCAGGTAAGTATTTTGATATTCCTTTGTTCTTTATCCTATGTCTTCTGGTAAACTGAAAAGCTGATAGTGATAGTAACTACTTGTGCATGTAAAAGCCAAGTAAACAGGAATTTTGAGCATTTTTTCTGCAGTTTCCTGCACATATGAGCATCTCCAATTGGACAAAAAATGGAGAAAATGGGATACCAGTATATAAGTATATGTTATATCACTAACGATTTCTCAAAACAGATTCGTATACCTCTGTTTTGTAACCTTACCATTTCTTGTAAATTTGATATCAGTGTAAGCTATATGATCATGTTATCTCCCTTCAGAAGCAACAAAATCCTAGTATAAAAAGGAAAAATATAAGAGACGAAAGTTCTGAGCACCTCCACAGGGAAAGGCTTGACAAGATCAATTTGATTCTGGTGAGTCAATAATGTCAGTATTCTTTTACATATTACTTGCTGAAAATCATAGGCAATATTATCACCATTGAAAATATCACAGTAAAATGAAACTGCTTGTAACAACCAGAATTTTTATAACATGTTAAAATCATAAATCAAGGCAGAATTAAATTTTAAAACAAGAATCAAGGGAAACGGGTTGCTCCGTTGCGTTCATCTCGGAATTCTCCATGAAATAGAGTCCGAGTTTTCGAAAATCGGAGTCCGGATGAAGAAGTTATGGCCTGTAGAAGATTCAACAAATTTCAGGCAGCACAGGACCAGGCAGGTCGACCTGGGGGTCATGTCGACCATGTGGTCGACCTACCCCCCAGGTCGACCATGTGGTCGACCTCCCCCCTTACAGGTCGACCTGGTCTGCCTGTTTTGACCAAGAACCCATTTTTGAAGCCTGAGACGTGTTTTGATGGTCCAGATTGGTTCTAGGTTTAATCTAAGGGCCTAAACTAGTTACTACCCCTATAAATACATCCTAAGACCTAGCCTAATTCATACAAATCATTCTTACACTACTATGCTGCTAATTTACCTCTTGAACCATGGCCGCCGCCTCCAAATTAAAGCTTAAGCATTCAAACTCAATTCAAATCAATGATCAACGCTTCTACAACAATTCAAGAGAATAGATCAACGACACCGCAACGTTCTACGATAAATTTCTAGACTTGACTTCTGCATCTAAATTTCTTAGACCACGATCTGTAAGTTCCAGTTACTTTTAGATAAAAACTATAAAATTAATATGGGCATGTTATAAATTGGAATAATCTATGTATGATTCATATCTATTCTTGTTCATCTTGGATCTTGACTTTTGGGAATATTGCCTATGACATTGAAACTATTATTAATGGCATAAGACTATGCCTATGCCTATGACTGTGAACATAAGACTATGCCTATGCCTAAGACTATGAACATAAGACGCTTATGACTTTGAACATAAGACTATTGCCTATGACTATGACAAGGACAATTATGACTAATCACCTATGATTCATGACCATGAGGTTATTGCCTAGAATTATGACTATGAAATTGGATCTAAGCTTGATTTTCTATTCAGACCTATTTTCTTTATTTTCTTTATTTTGGGGATTTTTCTATTTAAGTTAGATCTATCCGTGTTCTTGAAACTAGATTATTATTTAAACCTTTTTCATGTTCATAATGTTATGCCTGCGATGTTTTAATCAATTTATTCAGTTATGTCATGCCTTAGAACAATGTTTATCAAGTTATATGCAGAATTGAATGATATTGATCTATGCCTGTGGTTCTATTTTATTATCATGTTGAGTTGAGAATTAATGAATAAGTCTATTCATATGTATATGAACTTGGAGTATAACCCATTATAACAAGTTGTGTAGTTTATCATGTTATGCAAGTTTTAGGTTGTGAAATCATATCACATATGTGACCAAATGTTAGATCTACATGTTTATGTGTATATGTTAAACCTATGTCATATTTCAAGTTCACACTTATTCATATGTTCGTGATTGATTTGCAAGTTCACATATATGTAAGTTGATTTAGTCTATGTTGCAAATTCACATATATGTATGTTGATTTAGTCTATGTTGCAAGTTCACACCTATGATATTCATGTTGATTATTTTGCAAGTACACACCTATGGTGTTTATATTGACTATGCCAAGAATGCCAAGTTTACACCTATGACATGTTTATGCTAATGAATCGCTTTATGCAAATTTTGTGTACGTTAAATTAGGCTAAGTTTTAAGCCTAATATTATATGTCAAAAATCATGCGGACGAAGATTAGGCTAAGATTGTTAGCCTAATATTTAGACGGGGCAACGTTGGGAAAAATTGGTAATTATAGGAAACTTGGCATGAAACTTATCCTTGAAACTTGACACGAACTTGACATGAATTTTGAACATGGACATGACACTAGAATGAACATGAAAATGGCCAACTCGAGGTTGGGTTGAGTTTGCAGTGTAATTCTGCCCGGAACCGCCCGGCAAATCCAGTTACTGCAAACAATAGGATCCAATGTGGGTAGTTGGTCATATCGCGCTTGAAACCCGAGGTCAAACCGAGTTGTAGTGTAAATCTGCCCGTAACCGCCCGGCATATCCAGTGACCACAACAACAGGTCTGATGTGAGAGGTTGGGGTGCATTAATGAATTAATGCCACATGATAGGGTTAAGTCATGAACATGAAAGACAACACTTAACCAACTTGACACATGATTCATAGGGTTAAGTCATGAACTTGAAGGACAACACTTAACCAACTTGACATGCTAGACTGATAGGGGTTAAGTCACGAATTTAAATTACAACACTTAACCTATTGGACGGAAACCCTAGTTATGCGGTCCATTTCAGCAGTAACCCACTAGATGTATCATGGTACCCTAGAACTAGGCAGGGTGGGGCATGATTACTGGGCTGATTGTAAGCAACCAGAACGACGACTGTGTTGGTGCGCCAGTGTAGGTTCAGGCAGGCTATGGTCGTGCACGTGGTCCGGAGTTGAAAAAGAAGGCATTGGGCATCAGTAGGTTTATCTGTGCATAATTGATTCGTGTCGGTGGTTGGCACCCTAGGGCTTGATACACCCTATGGTGGACCTAGCACAGGTGACTACATTCGTGATAGGGTCGTATGACATAGACACATAACGAGATAGAACTTGTAGGGAGCCGATCGACTAGTGGATCGTTTCGTTGGACCTAGAAATGGGTCATTTCATGATATTGGGCCAAGGGATCATTTCATGATTAATATAAGACATGGATTCTAGTGCAGTTGATGCAGCGAACCTTGAATATGTGATGCTATACTTGATTTATACTTGATTTATCATGTTGTCTTAGTCTATCTTGTCAATCTTGACAACATCCTTATGTTTACTTTCAATTTATACATGTCATGTTACCTTTACCTGTTTTTATGCTGAAAGTCACTTGGACTTACCAGTCTTTATGACTGTCCTATTTTCTTTCGCCTCTTTTTCTTTCGTCCCCCCCACCAAGGTTCTCAGGGAGGAAACTCTAGCACTTAGCTTGGATTTCGATTGCTTTCGGTTCAGCTCATGTACGGTTTGATCTTGAGCTATGCTATGGCTGCATTTCTGCTACGATTGGGGAATTAAGCTACTTTTGATGTTTTAAGTTTATGCTTCTTTATTTATGCAAGACATAATTTACTATAATGGAAAATAATGACCTTGGCTATTTGATGTAAAAGGTTTTGACTCTTTTTGAAAGTAATAAAATTTATCTTTTGATTCTTCCGCTGTTTTATCTATGTTCTGTCTTGTAATATTTCTGTGTTTGTTTACCTCGATAACGCTCCTCCAAAACTAGTGCATTCCCTTTGTGAGTGACCCTAGCGGAGGTGGGGTGTTACACTGCTTGAAGAGAAATTTGATTTATTATCGACACCATATTTTCATAATCATCCAAGAAAGCATCAATTATGTTGTCTACTTTTTATATTAGAGTGAAAGAAGCGCGAGCAATTGTCTCCATCGGTAAGCTACTTGATGACTTGAACTAATTAATCTGCAAATTATGTATTACTTGTTGTTTAGCCATATCAGATAGTTTATTAATGTTTTCTCTATTTTTTGAGATTAAGCTAGTATCACTAGAATGCAGGACCATCTAAACATACATTTCCTTGTTGTGATCTTTCAATTTAGCATAAACATCTGAGAATCAGGGACTAGAATTTCATCAAATCTTGATAGCCCTTTTAGTAACTTTGATTTTCTGTGAAATATTAGAAAAGGGTTTTCCATGGAACTTTGTGCACCAAGAATGCCCCCCAATTTGATTATAACCATGAGTAGATAGCCAGGCATTATTGAGTTGAATGGAGAATTTTTTGTTGACCACATTAGAAATGAGTCTGAGAAGAATGGGGGAGTGGTCCCTTAGAACATGATTTCCAGAAGGCAAATTTTATTTTTATCCACAAGTTCATTTAGCTAATCCACTCAAATTTAGAAGGTTGTTTGATTTTTTTAAATTAATTAGTTTATTCACCATTCATATTATTTTACTAGAAATTGATTGGTGAAGGAAGTTTTGGTTTAGTGTTTTTGGTGAGATCAAGGAGGAGTACAGAAACAATTCGTGAGCTTATATTTATGTCTGCAGATTTGGACTATGTGCATATTTGTGTATCTTATTGTAAGATCAGGGAGGAGCTGTGTGACCATATATTTTGCTTTCACTCGTGCAAGCATTGGATGTTCAAAGAGCAAAGTTGAACTTTTATGGTGCTAGGTTTCACTTGTGCATACAACAAAGAATCATGGGTAATCAGGTGTTTTGTAAGTACTAGTTAGGTATGACATTTTTTTGTACTAGATGTGTAAATTTGTATACCAATGATTATTGTATGTAAGTTTGGTCATTTATTCAGAAAATTATTGCATTGAAATGGTTATGCATATTCTATTTGATTATATGGTTAATTGTTTCTTTAATTGTCTGAACATGGAGATTATGTGAATGATTATTGATTGATATTGTAGAAACAAAATAAACTATTAACAAGAAATATTTGCATGAAAAATATAGCAAATTAATCAATAATTTTTAGTTACGTTTCAAAAACGCTACTAAAATACATGTAGTGGCATTGAGTAAACGCGACCGTAAATCAGGGGTAAAATTGGAAATTTTATTAGTAGCATCAAAAAGCTATTTTATGGCGTTTTTAAAGCGCTACAGAAATATTTATGGTGGCGTTTTGAAAACGTTACAATAAAAATATTTACAGTGGCATTTGTTAAAAGTGCAATAAGTATTTTTTATTTTTAGTGGCATGTTTTCTCGTAACAATTATCGAAACGCCACCAAAAATGATTGGTAGCATTTTTTAAACGCTACAAAATCATTTTCTTGTAGTGTGTCTGCGTCAGCTATAATAAATGCATTAGATCGCATTATCTAAGATTGGTCCACTCCTTATATACAATGAAAGCTCTATTTTTGAAGTTTAGGTTGTTTTTCCTTTTTTGAAAAATAATAATAATTTGCAACTGGAACAAAGCAAGACAATAAATTTTGGGCGAAAATCATGTTAGCCTATAGCCGCTTGTTTGACAGCAAATACTGGTACAAAACAAACAGACATTAAGAATTTAGCCCATCTAGCCCAACTGGTGTCTGGTATAAATAATCTTTTAATTCTAAGTTTAATCTATAAACTCTAAATCATTATATTCATCAATCTACCCACGTTCAGACCCTAAAAAAAATTAAAAAAGCTAAAAGCAGAATAAAATTGCCAAGCACCTCCTCCACCATTATTAGCTTGATAACATTGTTTATTTTATTTTATTAAAATAGAAAATAAAAACTATGGCGATATAGAAAACAAGCACAATTAATTACAAATAAGAATACTACCCATTCCGCTTCTCGGCATCTTTGACCCGGTAGCAAGTTTCCAGACCTACACCCATTAATCTCTAAAAATATGCATTTATTCATTTTCGTCTCATAATAAATATCCTCTCTTTCCTCCCCTGGATTCTTCTCCTATTCAAATTCCTGATTATTCCATTGTAATGCATAATACTAGATCATCGCCCCCATTTATATATAAACAATAACTTGAATTATAGATATTTCCAAATCAACATCAAGTCCACTACTATGCACAATATTAAACCCTCCTCCTCAAACTGGTCGTAATGATTTGCCTTCTTAGAAACTTTTATGTAACAGTGACAGATTTACTAACATAATTAATGTTACCAATAGATTATGTTTGTGTAGTATTCTTATTTATGCATGTTTCTAGCAATGTGATAAACTGCGCACACACAAGTTATCTCCACTTGATCACTAACTTGAACTAGCAATAATACCTCAAACAATCTCCTCCTCCATTAAGAAACTCACCAAACCTCTGCCTACTTCAAACTCGACTACATCAACTCAATACTTCTTCTATAAGGCCTACCTTCCTCCACCTGAACACTTTAGCCTACATCTTCATTAATCACCAAAATCTTAAACCACATCCTCACCTACATCAACATTCACCCAAAACATGGTCTCTCCACTTCTTCAAATTGAACAACCTACTGCCTGTCAATACACTCAGGCCAATACATTAAATCAATCACCAACCTCCTTAAACATACATTACAAATGCCTTCTCCCTCCACCATCAGTCAATCACTATAAAGAAACCACCTAAAATTCACCTCTAAATAGTCTGACTATGTAATAGTAACCCAAAATCAAACTGTCTAACTACGCTGAATATGAGTTGATTAATTATATGTATTTTTAGTTTTATCTATTTTACTTAGTTTTTATTTACTATACAATTTGAATTCGATAATCAACTATTATAATACACATGTTTATAAAGTGATATGTATGATATGAATTGAACTTATGAACTAATGTGCTAAGTTAATTTGGTTCATACGTGATATATGATGTAATAGTCGTGAATATTGAACTAAAATTATGTGTGTTAAAATGAAATTATGAAATAATATAATAACTTTGTGATTTATATAAATTTCATTATTATCATTATTAACTTGATGGTTTACATGATTACTTACCAAAAGTTCTTCCTTCAATGTCAGCGCTCTTTCCATCTTCACTTCATCATCACTAGAAACCTGATAGTTTGCCATAAAAAGAACACTAACTATGATTTATATAGTCGTATATAAGCAAGCAAAATGATACCGGCTATGGTTTAAATTATTAGACTGATATCGTCTAACTCTAGTAGAGAATCAAAGTTAAGATACCCTTAAAGAGCATGACATAGAAACTTACCTGATTTATGACACATAAAGCACCATATACAGCATACCAAAGTGGAATTTTAAAGAAGTAATAATAACTCAAGCACTTTTCCTTGAGATGAAAAAGAAACTTGCATTTAAACAAAAAGGTAAAGTTGCATACTTGGATTTCTCCTTGAGATGACTATTGTAAGTAATAAGATGTGGACATTAATCAAGCAAATTAACCATGGCACTTGTAACCAATTACACCTAATAATGTACTATATGACTATTGGCACAAAGGAAAACTGGATCTAAGGAAGGTGATTCTTTAGCAACATTTTAGTATTGCATTAGGATCAGAATCACCCCAAGGAACTAAAACTTAAACTTATTTTCTATCAACTTGAGTAATTTTGCTAATTGTGGTTGCCTTTTGTTAAAGTGAGGATTTATGTTTCATCTCCCTATTACTTATCATATATGTAAACTACTTAATTGTCCATTTTATTACATCCTAGTTCTTCAAAATACTATTTTTTCTCTTCTCAAAACCATAAATCTTGTTTCATACGCCACATCATCGATCGTGCTCAAGCCTTCAATTTTCATGAATGCTTCAGAAATTTTATCAATTTTCTTCATTTTAGCCATTGTCGGTTTTTAAATTTGTATCTTGTTTAAAACATAAGAATGTTGATTACTAACTATGCTTATATAACATAAATAAAATAACACATGAACAAAAATGACATTAAATTGTTGTATTTTTACTATAGACAATATTGCATTCTAATTGTAAATTGGAATTTCAATTTAAGCATGATTCGCAAAAATTAGGTAACCGTAAGCAAATTGATTATGTGAATGTCAACATCACAAAATTAATTTTTATGTATTCCATAAGAATAAAAATTTAATTACCTTAACATATATTTAATATTATTAAAGGACATATATTAACATATTCCTTGTGAAGAATATGAAAAGTAGGAAGTTTTCAAAATTATGAATGATATCTTAAAACTAAGTTGTAAATAATCCAATATACCATGGAATGGGTGCATACCCTTTTAGGACAACATCAAGCAAAAAAAGGTAAACCAATAATTCTATATAGAGTTGAGCGTTTGGTTGGTTAGGTTTATCCGATGATGAAAATTGTCAAACCAAACTAAAACCGATAAAAATGAAAACCAAACCTGCCAAATTTAGTTCGGTTGATCTGGTTGGTTATCCGATTTAACCGAACTAAAAATATTTTAGACCTTATGTTTGTAATATTAACTATAATGTGAAATAAATCATAAATATATGATTAGAGTATTACTATTTATGCTTCTTATGCTTTCTAAAAGTAATCTTGACACATACATGATGATTAAAATTTACTTGGATAACTAATCTAACCTAAAATATTTATTGCAATATCGGTAATTTTGAAAATATAATTAAAGTACGATTAATTTGGTTAAACCGATAACCAAGCTAAATATTTTTCCAAACCAATTAAAATCGATCTAATTTCAAAACCAAACCAAACCGACCAAAATAAATTGGTTTAGTCGGTTTATTTGGTTTAACCAAATAATGCTCGCCCCTAATTCTATATAGAAAATATTTTGCATCACATATGCTTGCCACGAGAATAAAAAATTTATGGCTAAGTGCAGTAAAGGGATCACTTCCAAAGTTGTATTTAGGTTCAAAAAAATAAGCAGGAACTTGAAAAGTGGTAGAAGACTAGGATGCTAATGGATCTGTCTGTGTGGCAGTATCATACCACTATATAATGTAACAAATTAGTATGTTTCACCTAATTGCATACATATTTATAATACATAAGAATTCTAACAAATATTTGATACTTTTCAGGGATATGGTTTAACTGATTTTCTCCTGGGGTGAGGAGGAAGTACATATACACCTGTTCCCTATTTTTGGATCATTAAAATGTACTTTTGTCCATGGCTCCTTATCTGCAATAAAAGTAAGTCCATCGACTTGTTTACAAATATGTACCCTATATATTGTAAAAGAACTATATCATATAGGAATATAAAGAAGAATAAACAATACAATTATGGCATGTCATCTAACAAAACATATTGTCTTAACGTGTATAAGACATGGTTGTATGTGTTCCCTGTCTATCTAACCAAACATATTGTCTTAACTTGTGCATGGTTAAAGGTCTTTTAAAGTGTTCTGTAAAAGAAAAAGGATGAAAACATAAGCTTCTGTGTGTTCTAAAAGTTAATTCTTTTGGAACTAGATATGATAGCTAAGCATAATTACTAAAGCCGTTTGTTTAAAAACTGCTAATCGCCTTCTTACCACTAGCAGACTTTTTTCTGAATTAGATACATACACACATTACAACTTGTAACAAGGAACTGCAACATAAAATATAATATGAAGTGGGCAAGAGAAGATTGTGGAAACTTCTACTCCTATGCAACAACTCTTACCAATATGCCAAAAAGATTAGTCTAATGCAAAATACTCTACATCTTGGAGAAAAATTTAGAGAAATAAATAGCCATAAGTTTCGGTCGGCTGCTAGGTCTTCGCGTCGTAGTCCGCAAGCGGCTCCTCGCACTCTCATACCATTGGCACACGCTCAATAGCGGCATTTGAGTAGATCATAAGATCAACTATACACATGATCTATCTTATCCGAGGTGTGTGGTCATCTGTTCTTATAGTTGGTGAGTGATCATTTTTCTCTATGTGCCTATCAGTTTTCTCTTCTTTTCTTAGTTTGATGGCGAATTTCCTGTTTTGGAATGTTTGTGCATTTGTAATGATGCATCAATTGCTAGACTCAAGCACATTATCAGGAAGCACTCTACCTGTTTGGTAGCCCTTTTGAAACCGTTTGTGAGACCGGAGGAGATCATCAAGTCGGTTTTGTCTATGGGATTTGGTGGTGCCTTAGCCAACATGTCGAACAAGATTTGGATCATATGGTCCAAAGATGATGTCACCCATCCCCTTTTCGATTCCAAGCAGCTACTTTCGGTTTCGTTTCTCCTTGTATTTTTCTTCTTCTTTTTTGTTCTCGGCGTTCTACGCGAAGTGCGATGGGATTGAGCGATTCACCCTTTGGTCCGACATCCTCGCTCTGTCAACTTCGGTATTTCGATTTAGGTTTTGGGAGGAAACTTCAACGTTGTCGCCTGTCAAGCTGATAAACAGGGAGGCAATGCCGTTAACCATTTAGCGGTAGCTAATTTCAATGCCTTCATCGTCAGTTTGGGTCTGTCAAAAGCTGTGTTTGTTGGTTTACATTTTACTTGGAGTAACAACCAAGATGGGCCAAACTGGATTCTTTCTAGACTTGGCAGAGTCTTCGGAACGGAAGGTTGGTTCAACCTTCCATTCACTTTTTCCGTTTCCCATTTACGTCGCACCTTTTCAGATCATTCTCCTATGATCCTTCGTTGTTCTTCCCTTTCCCTCTCTGGTCCCACTTCCTTTAGGTTTCAGAGTATGTGGAGACCTCACCACACCTTCCATAGTGTTGTGGAAGAATCCTGAAGTTCCCCTATTATCGGTTCCCCGCATTTTGTATTTTCTCGTAAGTTAAAGCGTCTTAAGGCCTTCCTTAAGACATGGAACGTTCTTCATTACAAGAATATCTTCGACTGCATTCGTGCGGCTGAAGAAACTCTTGTATTAGCTGAATCATCCTTTGATTACCATCCCTTGGCGACTAACAAGAAGGCCTGGGTGATTTCTAAACTAGCCTTCTCGTCGGAGCTTCATATTGAGCATGACTATCTTCGCTAGAAGGCAAGGATCAAGTGGATTGTTGATGGTGATAAGAACTCCAAGTTTTTCCATTCTTCTATCCGTAAGAAGAATTTTCTTCTTACAATTCATCAAATTCAATGTCCTGATCAATCTATGGCTTCCACTCCATGTGAAGTCAAAGACATTATCCTTTCCCATTTCCGTCCTTTTCTAGGTTCTCCCTCCATGAATATTCATGACCCAACTCTGCTTTCTTTCGTACCTGGATTGCTTCTTCCCTCGGATAGCTCAGACCTTGCCGCACCTCCGACCTCGGAGGAAATACAATCTTTTGTATTTGCTCTGAGTAAGGATAGTGCAAGTAGGCCTGATGGCTTCAATGGAGTGTTTTTTCATAGTGTTTGGCCTATTATTCAGGCCGACTTATGTCTGGCTATTCAGTTCTTCTTCTCTGGTGGAGATCTCCATTTGGGTTGGACTTCCACCAGCCTAATTCTTATTCCCAAGTGCAAAAATCCTCGTACTTGCATGGATTTCATCCGATCATCTTATACAATTTTTCTAACAAGGTTATTTTAAAGGTACTAGCCTCTCGACTAGCACCGTTTCTCGAGCGTATTATTGGTTCGTCTCAGGCTGGGTTTGTTAAAGGATATTTGATCATTGATAACGTCCTTTTAGCCAAGGAGATTGTCTCTTAGATAGAAAAGAAGGCCAGAGGTTCTAATGTGGCTGTCAAGCTGGATATGGCTAAGGCCTACGATCGCATGTCTTGGTTCTTTGTTATTAAGGTTCTAAGGGATTTCGGATTTCCGGGACCCCTTATTAATCTAATCTGAAGGTTGATCTCCAACAGTGGGTTTTCTGTTCTTATCAACGGATCAGCTAATGGTTTTTTCAAGGCTGGTAATGGTCTCCATTAGAAAGACCCCCTATCCCCTTCCCTGTTCGTCATCACTGCTTAGGCTTTCGTTCGAGGACTGCATTCTCTCGCGATAGCTGGGCAGATTCATAGGTTTGGCATCCCTAGTGGTTGCCCCCTAATTTATTCCTTATCCTTCACTGAGGACATCATCATCTTCACTAATGGTGTTCGTAGTTCTATCCTTAACCTTATTAAACTTATTCAACAGTAAGAAAAGGCTCAGGTGAACTTGTCAATACTGTTAAAAGCTGCTTCGTCCCTGCAAAAGACCTGTCTTCGACCAGGTCTTCTTGAATTGAGACCTTCACTGGCTTTAATGCAGCATCTCTCCCCTTATCTTATCTCAGTATTGTTTTATATCGAGGCAGGAAGCTTAATTCCATCATTAATCCCCTGACTGACAAAGCTAGGGGTAAGGCCATTCATTGGAATGCAATTCTTGTTAAGGATGCAGAATGCAGATTTTAAGGTAACACTAGAGGGAGTGTGAATAGTATTTATGAGAAATTTATAGAATCCTTAAACTAACTTGAAATACTATATGAATCACACAATGATTGTCACACCAGAAATGATCACAAACACATATGCAAATATAAACAGAAATAAAATGCAGAAAAGGAAAGAACACGCTGGATTTTATACTGGTTCGGATTACTCCTACATCGAGTCTCATGCAACGTTGGATTGAGCAAAGTTTTATCACTATCAATATTCAAGTAAAACACCCTTGATTTTACGGCTACAAGGTTAAAACCAATTCCACCACCCTTGATTCCACGGCTACAAGGTTAACACCGCTCCCTTTCCTTGATTTCAGGGCTAAAAGGAACACATCCTTTCCTAAACAATTCTCAAATGATTACAACAGCCCTAGAACTCTTCAATAGAACTTTAAATAGAGAGTAGTTGATAGATAATGAGAAGAGAAGAAGAATGATATAAATTTTGTTGAAATCGGTAGAGTATAAGTGTAGAAATCAAGAAATTTTAAGTATTTTAATGGTGGTAGTAAAGGGGTGAAGAAGGAGAAGAAAGAATGATTAAAAATTCGAAATCAGCCCCTTTTTATAGTGTCTCAAATGTTGCAATGTTTCTAAAACCTTACAAATAGTGAAAAGACACTTCCTTTGAAAATTACATTTATGACAGTTATATGTCGATCTGTCAATATGGATATGTCAATATATGCTTTGTATATTTATTTTTAAAATAAAAATTCAAGTGTTAAAACCAATATATTTTTTCTAAAAATTCTTGAGTCAAAACTAATGTTTCAAATGAAGTTTCTAAAGTATAAAAACATAAAAAAAACATAGTGGTATATAATATAAACATATTTATAAAGTTATATCATTTAAAACTATATATATGTATATATTATAAACATATTATTATAAAACTTTGCAAATTATAAATATATATTTGAAATTATAACAATTTTGTAACGACCCGGATTTTGAGCGACTTTGGTTATCGACGTAAGCTCGACGTCGATAACCAAAACATCGAAAAATCCCGGTAATTAATGAAAGAAATTAGAAGGTGAGAATAGATAAGATAGAAACTTAGAATAGAAGAAGAAGAAGAACACAACATCAGAGTAACACGAACCTCACAGCGGAACGAATAACATATAATAGATAACATAACTTGGAAATATAACAGTTATGTATACACACTACAACAAAAACACCATATTACAACTTTAATTTTACAACGGTGGTAAAAGCACCGTTGTAATAAATGGTTTTTTACAACGGTGGTAAACGCACCGTTGTAATAAATGGTTTTTTACAACGGTGGTAAAGACACCGTTGTAATAAATGGTTTTTTACAACGGTGGTAAAATCACCGTTGTAATAAATGGTTTTTTTACAACGGTGGTATTCCCTAAAGTTGTAATAAACATATTTTTAACAACTTTTTGTTTTGTTAGTTGTAATAGATGCCCATTACAAACTTCATGTTTATAATATCTATATTTAATAACTAATTATATTAATATTTAATAATAATTAATAATTAATAATAAACTTAGGAATCGATAATATTTATTAAATAATTAATAGTTAATAAGTGGTAATTTAATGTTTAATAGTTAATGTTAACTGCTTATTAATTAATATTTAGGTGACATATACATTTAATAGTTAATAATAAAATTACTATTAAATATTTAATAGTATATAATCAATAAAATTTACATAATAATTAACTTTTAATAGTTGGAATTCAATTATAACTTTGAAGAAATAGGTAATAAATAATAATAACTATTAATAAATAATAATGACTATATAATAAATAATTTTAATTATACAATAGTGAATGAATAAGTAATAATGACTAAATAATAAACAATTTTAATTATTTAGTAATAATCATGATTAATATTAAATAATTAATAATTGGTAAATAATGACTAACAATTTTAAACCATTTATACGTAATTAATAATTAGAATTAGTATTTAATAATTATCAACCACTATTTAATAATGACTAACAAGAATTTTTAACAACTATTTAATTTTTTCTATTGCAAACATTTATTAACTGCTATTATGTTATAACAATTTTCAAGTAAATGTTGTTAACTACAAGGAGTAATCATCAATATAACGTAACACGTTAGAGCTTTAAATAAGGCCAAAAGGTGGACTTCACCTTTACTGCTTAATTTTCGTTTTGGCTCCAGATCTAAAATTTTCGTTTTGGCTCCATCGCGAATATTTGGCTCCAAAGTAAATTTTTTGGCTCGTATTTCCTTAATTTTTCCATCAGACCTTCTCCGTTTTCACGGTAACACAATTTCAGAAATCATTTTATCTTCTTAAACCCACGCCGCCTATTATTCTATCTCGCCGTCATCTCGTTCTTTCTTTTCTTCACAAAGTAAATCAGCGATCTGGTACTACAATCGAAGGCAAGTTTAGAGATTTCAGGCTTCGGTTGGGATATTATTGGTCATGGGTTGCGCAGAAGATCTGTGCGTGGATCCATAGGAGGAGAGAAAGCGATTTCGATCTGTAGGGGGAGAGAAAGCAGATCTGTGCATGGATCTGTAAGTACTCAGAGAGGATGCGTGGATCTGTGCGTGGATCTGCAAGCGACAGCGAAAGGAAGAAGGATCTGTGCGTGGATCTGTGCGTGAAATATCAGAATTATGCCCCAGCAAACTTTGATCTATAGTTTCGTAGCTCGAGGTATGATTATACTTGCGGAGTACACTGAATTCACTGGAAATTTCACCAGCATCGCCTTCCAATGTTTGCAGAAACTTCCGGCAATGAACACCAAGTTTACCTACAACTGCGATGGCCATACTTTCAATTACCTTGTCGAGGGCGGATTCAGTGAGTATATTCTCTGTTTTTCTTTTCTCTCTTCTTTTTTGAGGCAAATTCGTAGGTCACAGAATTTAAATTGGTTTAATCTGGTGTTGGTTATTCGATATGGCAGCTTTGTAAACCTGGTGTTATGAGATTTTGTTTTGTTAGTTGATGTGATCATATAGAGTTGAATACTATGTCATGGTAAGAATCAATGACTCAAATCTTGGTTTTCATTGTTTAAATGTTTGGAAAGTAAGGCGACAGCAAAGGAAACAATGTATCAGTAAGGATGTAATTATACTTTTAACTTGCTGAGTTTTTAATCCGGAGCATCATAGTGGCATTTTTAACATTTTTTGAATGCCAATGACACTTATCCCTTTTTTCCTGTGAATCTTTTTATTCTTTCAGGATTCGCTTTAATTCCATGATTCACAATCTTTACGTGACTGGTATACAAGTGACTGAACTGGATGCTGGAGCATATAAAGATTCGGTGTGTGTTAGTGTGTATATTTACATGAAAGTGTGTATGTAACTGAGTGTACTGAATGAGCAGTCTATAATGAGGAATGTATGTATGTAATTGACTGTATTATATAACAGATGGTTGTACAATAGTGGGATCATAAAGTTGTACTATTTCAAATAATGAAATAAAATATTTAATTGAATAAAATAATTGTTTGAATATCAAATTCTGTGCAATATAGTTTTATGTAATATAAATATTTATTTCTATACGAGATGTAATGTATCATTAAATAAAAATCATATTGTTATACTCAACAGTTACAACGGTGCAAAACAGTTGTAATAAATCATTCTACAACGGTGAGTAAAAGTTGTTAAATACCCTATTTCACAACGGTGTTGCAACGGTGCAGAAACGTTGTAAAAGATATAAGTATATTACAACTTCTTAATACATGACGGTGGCTCCACCATTGTAAAAACTTTTTACAACGTTTTTGCACCGTTGTAATATGGTATATTTGTTGTAGTGTACAATAGCACTTATCAGAGTACAACACTTACAACACAGCGGAAATAAACTATAGCTATATGATCCAGAAGCCTCCTGCTCCAGCTCTTCAAGTATATCTGTAAAATCCTGACTACTTGACTGCCCGTACAAAATTAGGCACCCAAGAGTTTAGGGAAAACAACAAAGTAAACTTCGGGTCAGTCATGGGACTGGTATGAGTAAAACAGTTTAAACAGGTATATGAACAAGTAAACGATATCTCATAAGACCACGCCGCAGAACGGAACGGGTTTTTCCCTTATGAGAATCCAAAATATCTTTATATCAAAAACCTTTTGATATTATAATAATGTCTATGTACAAATAGATATCAACTAGCAGAAACGCTTTCATCTCACGTTCTACATATATAGTATACAATCAAAATCGCAAGCACGTATTGGATAATGGATTTCCAACTATGACAAGGTATGGAACCACCTTCCGATCAGTGTACTCTAGGAACGATACACTGGAGTTCAACAAGAACATCTTGCAACTCAGCCACACATGACCGACAACTCATTTCGCTTGAGTGTATCGAATGCACATCACCAACGGTTGGGATCAGCAACCGTTCCCGTATATATATGGGATAGCACTGATAGATTTAAGAAACAAATGAATATTCTCTAGATACGTGATTATACACCCTACTTCGGTGCGACCGACTTAGCCATGCTGCCTGCCCGATTTCTGTCATTTACCGGTTGATGAGGCTAGAAGCTACGCTTTATCATTACATCAGATTCACTTCGAATGCTACATTGTCAAATCCATCGCAAATCACTAATTGATGTCTACAACCATACATTACGTGTCAGCTAAAAGAAGTTTCCTTCTCTGCTTCCACTCTTGGTATAGTTGAAGAAATCAATGTACGTGATCGTCTGGAAATACTATCTCAGACATCCATCTTCATTCACTTAGAAATGTCACATCGTCATACCCGCCAAATCACAAATTGACTTATCCAAAAATAACACGGGTATACAGCTAAGAGAAACGAATTCCTCCACCACCAAACGTGAATACGTTTAAATGGATCAACTTACGCGATTCATTGGATATACTCTGTCAGACCTTCGTCCATACAAGTTGTCCTGGGACTGGACAAACCGAAGGCACTATTCTGTAAACAGGATAGCCCTTGCATTTTACTCCGTCTTCAATTACCTTTGGCATATATGATTTGCGACGCTTATGCCAATACAGAGTGGTTCTATGGATAATAATCCAACCGGTCTCTCCATATTAACAACGTTAAAATGGTCAAAACTTCGATAGTCTGTGATTTAACCATCAAAGAAAAACAAGTGTGCAAACAACGATATTATTCCCAGATGGAAATTATATCGAACAAACATCATTTAACATAAATCTCTTTAGTTCATTTATTTACTTATCTCCTGTTTCCCTATATTCTAAATTCTTATTTTCTTTTATTAGAAAACATTTCTGATTCTCGTTTGGAAAACATTTCCAAAACTCCTTTACGATCAAACCTTACCATTTCTTAGTTAAGAAAGAAGTCACTCAAGTTGGGGTATAATTACCTCTCAGACCTTAACTGAACAACGTTATAACTTCGAAATGGTCAAAGTTTATCTTTTAATCTTTAACACTTCTTTACGCCTTTCTCGGATCCAATTTAACTAATCCACTTCTATATTTAAAACATTGGTTATAACGTTATAATCCTTACTTTCGAATTATCTAACTTTAATTATAACTTCTATTCTTATTAGTGAATAATTAACCTAACACTTATTTATTTATAAATAAATAAATCTCTATTTAGTCACTGGAAAGTATAAGTACTTTCCCGAATTCGATATAATCGAATTTGCCGATTAACTCTCTTCGAGAAATCTCTATTTGATTAACTCTTCTTCGAATAACCTATATTCGATTAACTCCTCGAATAAACGATATCCGATAAATCTCTCTTCGAATAACTAATATTCGATAACTCTTTCTTTTCAAATATCTCATATTTGAAAATCTCACTTCGATTAAACTATAATCGATAACTCCCTTCGATGAAACTAACATCGATAACTCCTTTCGATGAAACTAACATCGATAACTCCTTTCGATGAAACTAACATCGATAACTCCTTTCGATGAAACTAACATCGATTAACTCCTTTTGATGAAACTAACATCGATTAACTCCTTTCGATGAAACTAACATCGATTAATTTAACTCGACGAACTTAACGAGACTAACTTAACTTGACTCGACTAACTCGACTTACTTGGTTCGACCAATTCGATTCGATTAACTAGGCTCGACTAACTTGACTAACTTAACTCGACTTACTTGGTTCGACCGATTCAATTCGATTAACTAGGCTCGACTAACTCTATTGGTTTAACTCAAATCGATTAGTTCTATGGTTTAACCCTAATCGATTAATTCTATTTGACTAACCCTATTCGGCTAACTCGACTAACTTGGCTCGACCGACCAGGTTTGACTAACCTGACCCATTTGGTTTGACTGACCAGGTTTGGCTAACCTGACCCATTTGGTTTGACTGACCAGGTTTGGCTAACCTGACCCATTTGGTTTGACCACTGGGCTTGACTACTTGGTTTAACCATTTGGTTTGACCATTTGGTTCGAATACCATATTCGACTAACTCCTCTCGATTCATTAAAACCGATTAACTCATCTCGATCGACTAAATCAATTAACTCCTATCGATTAACTAAATCGATAAACTCCTTTCGATTAACTAAGTTTGATTTACTCGACTCGACTGACCAGGTTCGACTAACTTGACCAGCTTGACTCGATTGGTTCGACTCGACCAGCTCGACTCGGTTGGTTTGACTCGACCATCTTGACTCGATTGGTTCAACTCGACCATTTGGCTCGATTTGGTTCGACTCGACCATTTGGCTCGATTTGGCTCTATTTGGTTCGACTCGACCATTTCGACTCGGTTGGGTTCGACTAGCTTGACTAGTTTGGTTCGACTAGCTTGGTTTGACCACTTAACTAGCTTGATTCGAATATTTATATCCGACTAACTAACTTTTCTTTTATTTCTATTTATTTTAACTTCTATTTATTTCCTAAATAGATTTCCTTTTGTATAATCTATTTATTTTCCTAAATAGATTTTCCTTTATAACTCTAATTATTTAATCCCTAATTAAATATCCTTTATTCTATTTATTTAATCTAAATAAATATTCCTTTATTTTATTTATTCATTTCTAAATAAATATCCTTTTATAAAATCCTTCGATTTTATAAATAGATTCATTTTCAATATAAATATTGAAAATCCCCTTTTCTACATTTTCAGTGTTTTCTATTGTTTTTAAACAACTGACTGTCAATGATCAATATCATCCAAACATATGAAATCAACAACAGATTATATATCGCAGTATATATCCCAATATACAAATAACAGTAAAATAAATGTTGAGGAATCCAGTCGGATTCCTCCAACCTGTTTCCCTGCATCCACCGATGTTAAACAACGTATATAACATCACTTGCATTTCTAATGAAATACACTGATAACAAAATCACCGTTTAATAACAATATATATACATATATATATATATATATCCATACTGTTTTCAATCAATTATTTAACAGTCCAATCTACAGTCCAATTTAACAATACAACTTAACAGTCCAAATTTACAGTACATAACTAGCAGTCAAATACAGAAATAAAATACAATTTATATTAAAATATAAATTGAGGAGAGTTAGTGAGTTTTTACTCACAGTTGCGCGTTAGCCATTGAAAAACGGTTTGCGTTATTTGACTCAGTCGGACAATTTATTTCGCCATAAATTGTAACGAGCTCGGATTCACTCCTGGTCAGTCTCATTGTGTTGCTCCCGTCCATACGATCCTTTCGGATCTTGTTTCGCTGAATTCCGTCTACGTATGACCAAGTTATAGCATTACGAAAATTGAACACTTTTAAATAAATAATTAACTTGGATTTTAAATCTTCTAATGGGCCTCACCCATTTATATTGGGCCCAACGCTTCCACTTATGAAGAAAATAAAACCCGACCCTACTGCCTTCTTCCCCAAATCGGATTTTACCCCATCGCTCCAGTTTTATCCCTCTTCACCATTTCCACGACTTTGACCCGCCGAAACTCCATTATCTCCCCACGGATTCAAAGACCGAACACACCATAATTCACCTCGTCATCCACTCTTCATCTCCAGCCCATTCATCTCGAACTCGAACTCCATCCCTTCGTCGCGCTCAACCAACTCCAAGAGCTGCTATAGAAATCGCATGTCCTAAAGTACTACCGTACTTCACCAAAACTGGTCCGCGCGTGCGCCTCGCATCCTGAAACTCAACCATCACCTTCCCATCGTCCATCAACCACCACAGAAGCCATTACATCGAACCCTAGCCCTCGCTGTCAACTTCTGCTGGCTACAGGAAAGCCATCGCACGGGATAAAACTCCCATAGAAATGAAGAGCATGTTGATACGAACTCAAATACATATATTTAAGATTTTTCTGCATATGATTTGGATTTTTATTTGTATTTTGAAAGTCGACAAAATTGTTTCCAGGATGAAAACAACGCGGCGGAAGTGTTATTGACTTCTGAACAAATTTTCTAGGGTTTAGTTTTAAGTTAGGGTATTTATAGAGAGAAATAAATATTTTTTTTATATTTATTATTATATTCGTTTTTAATCAAACGCTATCCGCAATCGTCCTCTAAAATTCCTATGACCACATACGATACCCAAAAATCACGAAAACGGACATGCAGCTACAGCTCGACATTACGGTCCCAACGAAACTGGTTTCGTCAAATTCCGACTTCGTATGCTCACACATCGTATTTTTAAAGGTCAATTTATCGACTGTTTTTCACTCTAAAAATCGGTACGACCACATACTGACTCTAAAAATCACGAAACTGGAAATCTAACAACTATTTGACATTGCGGATCCAACAAAATTAGTTTCGTCGAAAACGGAGGTCGTATGAAAAATGTCTATTTTTAAGGGCTCTAAATAGACCATTTAAATATATAAATATATTTAAATAAATTAAATTAAATATAAATAAATTTATATCATCGTATATTTTCACATATGATACCGTACAGCTCCAGAATATCATATCAGAATTTACGGCTTGATATTTCAGATTCCAGATTATTTCGATATTCAGTTTATACTGAAAATCCATTTATAACGTATATAAAGCGTCGCAAATTATAAAGGAAATCCATAGCGACTATTTTAAAATTTGATTTGGACATAACTCTCAATCTACACGACGAAATCCCGATTTTTCTCTTCCACTAGAAAAATATACTCCACCAGCTCCACACGTTTCTTGTTTCACAGAAATCCGGCTTAAAATGAACCCTGTACATTTAGTTGAAGTTCGAATCGCCAATTTACGAACTGCAGCGCCATTTCGAGCTTGATTTTAATTATATTATAATTATACGTTCAAACTGTCATCGATTGAATATATTCGTTAATATTATTCAACTCCAAACTGAATTATATACTTTTAAATTGTTCAGTTCACACTATATTGCAATTTCAGCTAATTCTGATTATTTCAGAATTATTTATATTATTATATTAATTAAATATTCAATATTATTTAATTAAACGATCATTAACTTCTCTAAGTCACCAGTTATATAATTAAATTAATTAATTATATATCTCAGAAAATGCGGGTCATTACATTCTTCCCCACTTAAAATAATTTCGTCCTCGAAATTGCTAAGTTAGAGGACGACCCTGTCTATTGGAATTCCTAAGATTTGTTTACCCCTTATTTCTGATTTCAACTGAACCAATTAATATCGACTAAAATATTAATTCCTTCCGACTAACTAAAATTTTCAAAAATTCTGAAAATTTTCTAACGCCTTAAATTTTCGGAAAATTTTGCCATAACCTCCTTTGTTCCGGCAAATACGTCAAATCACAATTCGCCTCTCTAGGCCTTCTCCAACCCAAAAGAAAATCAAACAGCCAAGCGGCTTGCCAATTCGGCTCATAAAATCCAAACTCATACATAAAATAAACTTGTACCTTTTTGTCGGGCATATCATTATATCCCTTTTCATCTGTTACTCAACTCAACATATATAAATGTCATTCCAATCAAACTCCTGTCAGTTGGTTCTCAACCAAATCATTCGCTTATACTTAAGTCGAATTCCATTCAAACTCTAATATCACTTTTCAACTCTTAAGTTATCGACTTAATTCCATTTCAGATTATTCTATAATCCAATCCAATTTCATTTGACTTAGTTCAAGTTAAATTCAAATTTATTTATTCACTTTTTCCATTTTAATCCATTTAACTTCATTAGTTAAATTTTAATTCCAGAACTTAAATTCCTGAGTTTATTTCAAATCAATTTGAAATCATAACACTAATTCAAAACATTTGAATTTCTAAACACTTGTTTTCTCAAAACAATTCAAAAACAAAACCTTTGGTAGTAATCCGTCACTTTGGAACTCGAAATTGAACACTGATGATGTGGCCACACTCATCAGAATCTATTTTCCAGTAATCGAAGTGAGTTCAATACTATTTCACTTTCAAAGATCATTTCTAAACACTTCCATTTTGAAAACAGTTCAAAATCTCCCAGGAACTTAAAATTTCTTTATTTTAATTCCAAATCTGATTTAAATTCATATTCAATTCATCTTATTTCATATACTTTACTTATATGAATTCTGATTGGTTATATATAACCATTTCACATTTTATAATCTTACTCGATTATAATTACAACCAAATACATTATAATATTTCCAGTATATATACTTCGGGTAAAATTATTTCATTTACCCTCAAAACATACCATGTCGGTTCATCGTATTCAAGTGTTTATTTACTCCTACCGATACAGTTGATCAAACTGATCGACCAGAACTCATAAACAACTCAGCCAATGAATCCCCACAATATAAAACCATTTTTTTATATCAAATACAAATACGCACTCGTATATATACACTCAAACTCAATCTAGGGTATTACTAACCCTATCTCTACCGAATCACGCCACAGAGCCAAGGTAATAACTAAACTTAAGCTCTGATACCAACTGTAACGACCCGGATTTTGAGCGACTTTGGTTATCGACGTAAGCTCGACGTCGATAACCAAAACATCGAAAAATCCCGGTAATTAATGAAAGAAATTAGAAGGTGAGAATAGATAAGATAGAAACTTAGAATAGAAGAAGAAGAAGAACACAACATCAGAGTAACACGAACCTCACAGCGGAACGAATAACATATAATAGATAACATAACTTGGAAATATAACAGTTATGTATACAATAGCACGTATCAGAGTACAGCACTTACAACACAGCGGAAATAAACTATAGCTATATGATCCAGAAGCCTCCTGCTCCAGCTCTGCAAGTATATCTGTAAAATCCTGACTACTTGACTGCCCGTACAAAATTAGGCACCCAAGAGTTTAGGGAAAACAACAAAGTAAACTCCGGGTCAGTCATGGGACTGGTATGAGTAAAACAGTTTAAACAGGTATATGAACAAGTAAACGATATCTCATAAGACCACGCCGCAGAACGGAACGGGTTTTTCCCTTATGAGAATCCAAAATATCTTTATATCAAAAACCTTTTGATATTATAATAATGTCTATGTACAAATAGATATCAACTAGCAGAAACGCTTTCATCTCACGTTCTACATATATAGTATACAATCAAAATCGCAAGCACGTATTGGATAATGGATTTCCAACTATGACAAGGTATGGAACCACCTTCCGATCAGTGTACTCTAGGAACGATACACTGGAGTTCAACAAGAACATCTTGCAACTCAGCCACACATGATCGACCACTCATTTCACTTGAGTGTATCGAATGTACATCACCAACGGTTGGGATCAGCAACCGTTCCCGTATATATATGGGATAGCACTGATAGATTTAAGAAACAAATGAATATTCTCTAGATAGGTGATTATACACCCTACTTCGGTGCGACCGACTTAGCCATGCTGCCTGCACGATTTCTGTCATTTACCGGTTGATGAGGCTAGAAGCTACGCTTTATCATTACATCAGATTCACTTCGAATGCTACATTGTCAAATCCATCGCAAATCACTAATTGATGTCTACAACCATACATTACGTGTCAGCTAAAAGAAGTTTGCTTCTCCGCTTCCACTCTTGGTATAGTTGAAGAAATCAATGTACGTGATCGTCTGGAAATACTATGTCAGACATCCATCTTCATTCACTTAGAAATGTCACATCGTCATACCCGCCAAATCACAAATTGACTTTTCCAAAAATAACACGGGTATACAGCTAAGAGAAACGAATTCCTCCGCCACCAAACGTGAATACGTTTGAACGGATCAACTTATGTGATTCATTGGATATACTCTATCAGACCTTCGTCCATACAAGTTGTCCTGGGACTGGACAAAACGAAGGCACTATTCTGTAAACAGGATAGCCCTTGCATTTTACTCCGTCTTCAATTACCTTTGGCTTATATGATTCGCGACGCTTATGCCAATACAGAGTGGTTCTATGGATAATAATCCAACCGGTCTCTCCATATTAACAACGTTAAAATGGTCAAAACTTCGATAGTCTGTGATTTAACCATCAAAGAAAAACAAGTGTGCAAACAATGGTATTATTCCCAGATGGAAATTATATCGAACAAACATCATTTAACATAAATCTCTTTAGTTCATTTATTTACTTATCTCCTGTTTCCCTATATTCTAAATTCTTATTTTCTTTTATTAGAAAACATTTCTGATTCTCGTTTGGAAAACATTTCCAAAACTCCTTTACGATCAAACCTTACCATTTCTTAATTAAGAAGGAAGTCACTCATGTTGGGGTATAATTACCTCTCAGACCTTAACTGAACAACGTTATAACTTCGAAATGGTCAAAGTTTATCTTTTAATCTTTAACACTTCTTTACGCCTTTCTCGGATCCAATTTAACTAATCCACTTCTATATTTAAAACATTGGTTATAACGATAACGTTATAATCCTTACTTTCGAATTATCTAACTTTAATTATAACTTCTATTCTTATTAGTGAATAATTAACCTAACACTTATTTATTTATAAATAAATATATCTCTATTTAGTCACTGGAAAGTATAAGTACTTTCCCGAATTCGATATAATCGAATTTGCCGATTAACTCTCTTCGAGAAATCTCTATTTGATTAACTCTTCTTCGAATAACCTATATTCGATTAACTCCTCGAATAAACGATATCCGATAAATCTCTCTTCGAATAACTAATATTCGATAACTCTTTCTTTTCAAATATCTCATATTTGAAAATCTCACTTCGATTAAACTATAATCGATAACTCCCTTCGATGAAACTAACATCGATAACTCCTTTCGATGAAACTAACATCGATAACTCCTTTCGATGAAACTAACATCGATAACTCCTTTCGATGAAACTAACATCGATTAACTCCTTTTGATGAAACTAACATCGATTAACTCCTTTCGATGAAACTAACATCGATTAATTTAACTCGACGAACTTAACGAGACTAACTTAACTTGACTCGACTAACTCGACTTACTTGGTTCGACCAATTCGATTCGATTAACTAGGCTCGACTAACTTAACTCGACTTACTTGGTTCGACCGATTCAATTCGATTAACTAGGCTCGACTAACTCTATTGGTTTAACTCAAATCGATTAGTTCTATGGTTTAACCCTAATCGATTAATTCTATTTGACTAACCCTATTCGGCTAACTCGACTAACTTGGCTCGACCGACCAGGTTTGACTAACCTGACCCATTTGGTTTGACTGACCAGGTTTGGCTAACCTGACCCATTTGGTTTGACTGACCAGGTTTGGCTAACCTGACCCATTTGGTTTGACCACTGGGCTTGACTACTTGGTTTAACCATTTGGTTTGACCATTTGGTTCGAATACCATATTCGACTAACTCCTCTCGATTCATTAAAACCGATTAACTCATCTCGATCGACTAAATCAATTAACTCCTATCGATTAACTAAATCGATAAACTCCTTTCGATTAACTAAGTTTGATTTACTCGACTCGACTGACCAGGTTCGACTAACTTGACCAGCTTGACTCGATTGGTTCGACTCGACCAGCTCGACTTGGTTGGTTTGACTCGACCATCTTGACTCGATTGGTTCAACTCGACCATTTGGCTCGATTTGGTTCGACTCGACCATTTGGCTCGATTTGGCTCGATTTGGTTCGACTCGACCATTTCGACTCGGTTGGGTTCGACTAGCTTGACTAGTTTGGTTCGACTAGCTTGGTTTGACCACTTAACTAGCTTGATTCGAATATTTATATCCGACTAACTAACTTTTCTTTTATTTCTATTTATTTTAACTTCTATTTATTTCCTAAATAGATTTCCTTTTGTATAATCTATTTATTTTCCTAAATAGATTTTCCTTTATAACTCTAATTATTTAATCCCTAATTAAATATCCTTTATTCTATTTATTTAATCTAAATAAATATTCCTTTATTTTATTTATTCATTTCTAAATAAATATCCTTTTATAAAATCCTTCGATTTTATAAATAGATTCATTTTCAATATAAATATTGAAAATCCCCTTTTCTACATTTTCAGTGTTTTATATTGTTTTTAAACAACTGACTGTCAATGATCAATATCATCCAAACATATGAAATTAACAACAGATTATATATCGCAGTATATATCCCAATATACAAATAACAGTAAAATAAATGTTGAGGAATCCAGTCGGATTCCTCCAACCTGTTTCCCTGCATCCACCGATGTTAAACAACGTATATAACATCACTTGCATTTCTAATGAAATACACTGATAACAAAATCACCGTTTAATAACAATATATATACATAGATATATATATATATATATATATATATATCCATACTGTTTTCAATCAATTATTTAACAGTCCAATCTACAGTCCAATTTAACAATACAACTTAACAGTCCAAATTTACAGTACATAACTAGCAGTCAAATACAGAAATAAAATACAATTTATATTAAAATATAAATTGAGGAGAGTTAGTGAGTTTTTACTCACAGTTGCGCGTTAGCCATTGAAAAACGGTTTGCGTTATTTGACTCAGTCGGACAATTTATTTCGCCATAAATTGTAACGAGCTCGGATTCACTCCTGGTCAGTCTCATTGTGTTGCTCCCGTCCATACGATCCTATCGGATCTTGTTTCGCTGAATTCCGTCTACGTATGACCAAGTTATAGCATTACGAAAATTGAACACTTTTAAATAAATAATTAACTTGGATTTTAAATCTTCTAATGGGCCTCACCCATTTATATTGGGCCCAACGCTTCCACTTATGAAGAAAATAAAACCCGACCCTACTGCCTTCTTCCCCAAATCGGATTTTACCCCCATCGCTCCAGTTTTATCCCTCTTCACCATTTCCACGACTTTGACCCGCCGAAACTCCATTATCTCCCCACGGATTCAAAGACCGAACACACCATAATTCACCTCGTCATCCACTCTTCATCTCCAGCCCATTCATCTCTAACTCGAACTCCATCCCTTCGTCGCGCTCAACCAACTCCAAGAGCTGCTACAGAAATCGCATGTCCTAAAGTACTACCGTACTTCACCAAAACTGGTCCGCGCGTGCGCCTCGCATCCTGAAACTCAACCATCACCTTCCCATCGTCCATCAACCACCACAGAAGCCATTACATCGAACCCTAGCCCTCGCTGTCAACTTCTGCTGGCTACAGGAATGCCATCGCACGGGATAAAACTCCCATAGAAATGAAGAGCATGTTGATACGAACTCAAATACATATATTTAAGATTTTTCTGCATATGATTTGGATTTTTATTTGTATTTTGAAAGTCGACAAAATTGTTTCTAGGAAGAAAACAACGCGGCGGAAGTGTTATTGACTTCTAAACAAATTTTCTAGGGTTTAGTTTTAAGTTAGGGTATTTATAGAGAGAAATAAATATTTTTTTATATTTATTATTATATTCGTTTTTAATCAAACGCTATCCGCAATCATCCTCTAAAATTCCTGTGACCACATACGATACCCAAAAATCACTAAAACGGACATGCAGCTACAGCTCGACATTACGGTCCCAACGAAACTGGTTTCGTCAAATTCCGACTTCGTATGCTCACACATCGTATTTTTAAAGGTCAATTTATCGACTGTTTTTCACTCTAAAAATTGGTACGACCACATACTGACTCTAAAAATCACGAAACTGGAAATCTAACAACTATTTGACATTGCGGATCCAACAAAATTAGTTTCGTCGAAAACGGAGGTCGTATGAAAAATGTCTATTTTTAAGGGCTCTAAATAGACCATTTAAATATATAAATATATTTAAATAAATTAAATTAAATATAAATAAATTTATATCATCGTATATTTTCACATATGATATCGTACAGCTCCAGAATATCATATCAGAATTTACGGCTTGATATTTCAGATTCCAGATTATTTCGATATTCAGTTTATACTGAAAATCCATTTATAACGTATATAAAGCGTCGCAAATTATAAAGGAAATCCATAGCGACTATTTTAAAATTTGATTTGGACATAACTCTCAATCTACACGACGAAATCCCGATTTTTCTCTTCCACTAGAAAAATATACTCCACCAGCTCCACACGTTTCTTGTTTCACAGAAATCCGGCTTAAAATGAACCCTGTACATTTAGTTGAAGTTCGAATCGCCAATTTACGAACTGCAGCGCCATTTCGAGCTTGATTTTAATTATATTATAATTATACGTTCAAACTGTCATCGATTGAATATATTCGTTAATATTATTCAACTCCAAACTGAATTATATACTTTTAAATTGTTCAGTTCACACTATATTGCCATTTCAGCTAATTCTGATTATTTCAGAATTATTTATATTATTATATTAATTAAATATTCAATATTATTTAATTAAACGATCATTAACTTCTCTAAGTCACCAGTTATATAATTAAATTAATTAATTATATATCTCAGAAAATGCGGGTCATTACATTCTTCCCCACTTAAAATAATTTCGTCCTCGAAATTGCTAAGTTAGAGGACGTCCCTGTCTATTGGAATTCCTAAGATTTGTTTACCCCTTATTTCTGATTTCAACTGAACCAATTAATATCGACTAAAATATTAATTCCTTCCGACTAACTAAAATTTTCAAAAATTCTGAAAATTTTCTAACGCCTTAAATTTTCGGAAAATTTTGCCATAACCTCCTTTGTTCCGGCAAATACGTCAAATCACAATTCGCCTCTCTAGGCCTTCTCTAACCCAAAAGAAAATCAAACAGCCAAGCGGCTTGCCAATTCGGCTAATAAAATCCAAACTCATACATAAAATAAACTTGTACCTTTTTGTCGGGCATATCATTATATCCCTTTTCATCTGTTACTCAACTCAACATATATAAATGTCATTCCAATCAAACTCCTGTCAGTTGGTTCTCAACCAAATCATTCGCTTATACTTAAGTCGAATTCCATTCAAACTCTAATATCACTTTTCAACTCTTAAGTTATCGACTTAATTCCATTTCAGATTATTCTATAATCCAATCCAATTTCATTTGACTTAGTTCAAGTTAAATTCAAATTTATTTATTCACTTTTTCCATTTTAATCCATTTAACTTCATTAGTTAAATTTTAATTCCAGAACTTAAATTCCTGAGTTTATTTCAAATCAATTTGAAATCATAACACTAATTCAAAACATTTGAATTTCTAAACACTTGTTTTCTCAAAACAATTCAAAAACAAAACCTTTGGTAGTAATCCGTCACTTTGGAACTCGAAATTGAACACTGATGATGTGGCCACACTCATCAGAATCTATTTTCCAGTAATCGAAGTGAGTTCAATACTATTTCACTTTCAAAGATCATTTCTAAACACTTCCATTTTGAAAACAGTTCAAAATCTCCCAGGAACTTAAAATTTCTTTATTTTAATTCCAAATCTGATTTAAATTCATATTCAATTCATCTTATTTCATATACTTTACTTATATGAATTCTGATTGGTTATATATAACCATTTCACATTTTATAATCTTACTCGATTATAATTACAACCAAACACATTATAATATTTCCAGTATATATACTTCGGGTAAAATTATTTCATTTACCCTCAAAACATACCATGTCGGTTCATCGTATTCAAGTGTTTATTTACTCCTACCGATACAGTTGATCAAACTGATCGACCAGAACTCATAAACAACTCAGCCAATGAATCCCCACAATATAAAACCATTTTTTTATATCAAATACAAATACGCACTCGTATATATACACTCAAACTCAATCTAGGGTATTACTAACCCTATCTCTACCGAATCACGCCACAGAGCCAAGGTAATAACTAAACTTAAGCTCTGATACCAACTGTAACGACCCGGATTTTGAGCGACTTTGGTTATCGACGTAAGCTCGACGTCGATAACCAAAACATCGAAAAATCCCGGTAATTAATGAAAGAAATTAGAAGGTGAGAATAGATAAGATAGAAACTTAGAATAGAAGAAGAAGAAGAACACAACATCAGAGTAACACGAACCTCACAGCGGAACGAATAACATATAATAGATAACATAACTTGGAAATATAACAGTTATGTATACAATAGCACTTATCAGAGTACAACACTTACAACACAGCGGAAATAAACTATAGCTATATGATCCAGAAGCCTCCTGCTCCAGCTCTGCAAGTATATCTGTAAAATCCTGACTACTTGACTGCCCGTACAAAATTAGGCACCCAAGAGTTTAGGGAAAACAACAAAGTAAACTCCGGGTCAGTCATGGGATTGGTATGAGTAAAACAGTTTAAACAGGTATATGAACAAGTAAACGATATCTCATAAGACCACGCCGCAGAACGGAACGGGTTTTTCCCTTATGAGAATCCAAAATATCTTTATATCAAAAACCTTTTGATATTATAATAATGTCTATGTACAAATAGATATCAACTAGCAGAAACGCTTTCATCTCACGTTCTACATATATAGTATACAATCAAAATCGCAAGCACGTATTGGATAATGGATTTCCAACTATGACAAGGTATGGAACCACCTTCCGATCAGTGTACTCTAGGAACGATACACTGGAGTTCAACAAGAACATCTTGCAACTCAGCCACACATGACCGACCATTCATTTCGCTTGAGTGTATCGAATGTACATCACCAACGGTTGGGATCAGCAACCGTTCCCGTATATATATGGGACAACATTGATAGATTTAAGAAACAAATGAATATTCTCTAGATAGGTGATTATACACCCTACTTCGGTGCGACCGACTTAGCCATGCTGCCTGCCCGATTTCTGTCATTTACCGGTTGATGAGGCTAGAAGCTACGCTTTATCATTACATCAGATTCACTTCGAATGCTACATTGTCAAATCCATCGCAAATCACTAATTGATGTCTACAACCATACATTACGTGTCAGCTAAAAGAAGTTTCCTTCTCCGCTTCCACTCTTGGTATAGTTGAAGAAATCAATGTACGTGATCGTCTGGAAATACTATGTCAGACATCCATCTTCATTCACTTAGAAATGTCACATCGTCATACCCGCCAAATCACAAATTGACTTATCCAAAAATAACATGGGTATACAGCTAAGAGAAACGAATTCCTCCGCCACCAAACGTGAATACGTTTGAACGGATCAACTTATGCGATTCATTGGATATACTCTATCAGACCTTCGTCCATACAAGTTGTCCTGGGACTGGACAAACCGAAGGCACTATTCTGTAAACAGGATAGCCCTTGCATTTTACTCCGTCTTCAATTACCTTTGGCTTATATGATTCGCGACGCTTATGCCAATACAGAGTGGTTCTATGGATAATAATCCAACCGGTCTCTCCATATTAACAACGTTAAAATGGTCAAAACTTCGATAGTCTGTGATTTAACCATCAAAGAAAAACAAGTGTGCAAACAATGGTATTATTCCCAGATGGAAATTATATCGAACAAACATCATTTAACATAAATCTCTTTAGTTCATTTATTTACTTATCTCCTGTTTCCCTATATTCTAAATTCTTATTTTCTTTTATTAGAAAACATTTCTGATTCTCGTTTGGAAAACATTTCCAAAACTCCTTTACGATCAAACCTTACCATTTCTTAGTTAAGAAGGAAGTCACTCAAGTTGGGGTATAATTACCTCTCAGACCTTAACTGAACAACGTTATAACTTCGAAATGGTCAAAGTTTATCTTTTAATCTTTAACACTTCTTTACGCCTTTCTCGGATCCAATTTAACTAATCCACTTCTATATTTAAAACATTGGTTATAACGATAACGTTATAATCCTTACTTTCGAATTATCTAACTTTAATTATAACTTCTATTCTTATTAGTGAATAATTAACCTAACACTTATTTATTTATAAATAAATAAATCTCTATTTAGTCACTGGAAAGTATAAGTACTTTCCCGAATTCGATATAATCGAATTTGCCGATTAACTCTCTTCGAGAAATCTCTATTTGATTAACTCTTCTTCGAATAACCTATATTCGATTAACTCCTCGAATAAACGATATCCGATAAATCTATCTTCGAATAACTAATATTCGATAACTCTTTCTTTTCAAATATCTCATATTTGAAAATCTCACTTCGATTAAACTATAATCGATAACTCCCTTCGATGAAACTAACATCGATAACTCCTTTCGATGAAACTAACATCGATAACTCCTTTCGATGAAACTAACATCGATTAACTCCTTTCGAAGAAACTAACATCGATTAACTCCTTTCGATGAAACTAACATCGATTAATTTAACTCGACGAACTTAACTCGACTAACTTGACTCGACTAACTCGACTTACTTGGTTCGACCAATTCGATTTGATTAACTAGGCTCGACTAACTTAACTCGACTTACTTGGTTCGACCGATTCAATTCGATTAACTAGGCTCGACTAACTCTATTGGTTTAACTCAAATCGATTAGTTCTATGGTTTAACCCTAATCGATTAATTCTATTCGACTAACCCTATTTGGCTAACTCGACTAACTTGGTTCGACCGACCAGGTTTGACTAACCTGACCCATTTGGTTTGACTGACCAGGTTTGGCTAACCTGACCCATTTGGTTTGACTGACCAGGTTTGGCTAACCTGACCCATTTGGTTTGACCACTGGGCTTGACTACTTGGTTTAACCATTTGGTTTGACCATTTGGTTCGAATACCATATTCGACTAACTCCTCTCGATTCATTAAAACCGATTAACTCATCTCGATCGACTAAATCAATTAACTCCTATCGATTAACTAAATCAATAAACTCCTTTCGATTAACTAAGTTTGATTTACTCGACTCGACTGACCAGGTTCGACTAACTTGACCAGCTTGACTCGATTGGTTCGACTCGACCAGCTCGACTCGGTTGGTTTGACTCGACCATCTTGACTCGATTGGTTCGACTCGACCATTTGGCTCGATTTGGTTCGACTCGACCATTTGGCTCGATTTGGTTCGACTCGACCATTTCGACTCGGTTGGGTTCGACTAGCTTGACTAGTTTGGTTCGACTAGCTTGGTTTGACCACTTAACTAGCTTGATTCGAATATTTATATCCGACTAACTAACTTTTCTTTTATTTCTATTTATTTTAACTTCTATTTATTTCCTAAATAGATTTCCTTTTGTATAATCTATTTATTTTCCTAAATAGATTTTCCTTTATAACTCTAATTATTTAATCCCTAATTAAATATCCTTTATTCTATTTATTTAATCTAAATAAATATTCCTTTATTTTATTTATTCATTTCTAAATAAATATCCTTTTATAAAATCCTTCGATTTTATAAATAGATTCATTTTCAATATAAATATTGAAAATCCACTTTTCTACATTTTCAGTGTTTTCTATTGTTTTTAAACAACTGACTGTCAATGATCAATATCATCCAAACATATGAAATCAACAACAGATTATATATCGCAGTATATATCCCAATATACAAATAACAGTAAAATAAATGTTGAGGAATCCAGTCAGATTCCTCCAACCTGTTTCCCTGCATCCACCGATGTTAAACAACGTATATAACATCACTTGCATTTCTAATGAAATACACTGATAACAAAATCACCGTTTAATAACGATATATATACATATATATATATATATAAACATACTGTTTTCAATCAATTATTTAACAGTCCAATCTACAGTCCAATTTAACAATACAACTTAACAGTCCAAATTTACAGTACATAACTAGCAGTCAAATACAGAAATAAAATACAATTTATATTAAAATATAAATTAAGGAGAGTTAGTGAGTTTTTACTCACAGTTGCGCGTTAGCCGTTGAATAACGGTTTGCGTTATTTGACTCAGTCGGACAATTTATTTCGCCATAAATTGTAACGAGCTCGGATTCACTCCTGGTCAGTCTCATTGTGTTGCTCCCGTCCATACGATCCTGTCGGATCTTGTTTCGCTGAATTCCGTCTACGTATGACCAAGTTATAGCATTACGAAAATTGAACACTTTTAAATAAATAATTAACTTGGATTTTAAATCTTCTAATGGGCCTCACCCATTTATATTGGGCCCAACGCTTCCACTTATGAAGAAAATAAAACCCGACCCTACTGCCTTCTTCCCCAAATCGGATTTTACCCCATCGCTCCAGTTTTATCCCTCTTCACCATTTCCACGACTTTGACCCGCCGAAACTCCATTATCTCCCCATGGATTCAAAGACCGAACACACCAGAATTCACCTCGTCATCCACTCTTCATCTCCAGCCCATTCATCTCGAACTCGAACTCCATCCCTTCGTCGCGCTCAACCAACTCCAAGAGCTGCTACAGAAATCGCATGTCCTAAAGTACTACTGTACTTCACCAAAACTGGTCCGCGCGTGCGCCTCGCATCTTGAAACTCAGCCATCACCTTCCCATCGTCCATCAACCACCACAGAAGCCATTACATCGAACCCTAGCCCTCGCTAACAACTTCTGCTGGCTACTGGAATGCCATCGCACGGGATAAAACTCCCATAGAAATGAAGAGCATGTTGATACGAACTCAAATACATATATTTAAGATTTTTCTGCATATGATTTGGATTTTTATTTGTATTTTGAAAGTCGACAAAATTGTTTCCAGGAAGAAAACAACGCGGCGGAAGTGTTATTGACTTCTGAACAAATTTTCTAGGGTTTAGTTTTAAGTTAGGGTATTTATAGAGAGAAATAAATATTTTTTTTATATTTATTATTATATTCGTTTTTAATCAAACGCTATCCGCAATCGTCCTCTAAAATTCCTGTGACCACATACGATACCCAAAAATCACGAAAACGGACATGCAGCTACAGCTCGACATTACGGTCCCAACGAATCTGGTTTCGTAGAATTCCGACTTCGTATGCTTACACAGCGTATTTTTAAAGGTCAATTTATCGACTGTTTTTCACTCTAAAAATCGGTACGACCAAATACTGACTCTAAAAATCACGAAACTGGAAATCTAACAACTATTTGACATTGCGGATCCAACAAAATTAGTTTCGTCGAAAACGGAGGTCGTATGAAAAATGTCTATTTTTAAGGGCTCTAAATAGACCATTTAAATATATAAATATATTTAAATAAATTAAATTAAATATAAATAAATTTATATCATCGTATATTTTCACATATGATATCGTACAGCTCCAGAATATCATATCAGAATTTACGGCTTGATATTTCAGATTCCAAATTATTTCGATATTCAGTTTATACTGAAAATCCATTTATAACGTATATAAAGCGTCGCAAATTATAAAGGAAATCCATAGCGACTATTTTAAAATTTGATTTGGACATAACTCTCAATCTACACGACGAAATCCCGATTTTTCTCTTCCACTAGAAAAATATACTCCACCAGCTCCACACGTTTCTTGTTTCACAGAAATCCGGCTTAAAATGAACCCTGTACATTTAGTTGAAGTTCGAATCGCCAATTTACGAACCGCAGCGCCATTTCGAGCTCGATTTTAATTATATTATAATTATACGTTCAAACTGTCGTCGATTGAATATATTCGTTAATATTATTCAACTCCAAACTGAATTGTATACTTTTAAATTGTTCAGTTCACACTATATTGCCATTTCAGCTAATTCTGATTATTTCAGAATTATTTATATTATTATATTAATTAAATATTCAATATTATTTAATTAAACGATCATTAACTTCTCTAAGTCACCAGTTATATAATTAAATAAATTAATTATATATCTCAGAAAATGCGGGTCATTACAAATTTGAAATCTTTTAAAATTAGTTTGAAATAACTTGAAATCAGAATTTGAATTTTGAAAAACAAAATTTGAATGTTGAAAAATAGAATTTGAAAATGAAGTGCTATTTAGAGTCTTACATATAAACCAAACTCAATTACTATATTTTCTTGAGCTCTTGAAGTCTTGATATCTTGATACTCATAAGACTTGAATCTCTTTGAATCCTGAATCTCTTGGAACTCTAAAACTATACAGCCTTCAGTATTAAATCCTGTATACAAACCCTGCATATATATATATATATATATATATATATATATATGTGTGTGTGTGTGTGTGTGTGTGTGTGTGTGTATAACCCATTTTCAAAAAATATGTATGTATGTATATATGTATGTATACATATTCTAAATAAAGATGTTAGTACATATTTTATAATCAATTAATAATGATAATTGAAATTAGTTTGTTATCATCAAAACTCCATTCTCCAACAATCTCCCCTTTTTTATGATGACAACCTTGATTTATAAAATATTCATACTTGTTTAATACCTATTGATCTGATGTTTCGAATACTCCCCCTTTCACCATGAATCCTCCCCCTTAAACTAAGCCTAACTAATCTAGAATCTCTAACAATATTACACCTATAGTATCCTAACAATATTACACCAATAGTATCCTAACAATATTACACCTATAGTATCCTATACTATACTAAATTAAATTATACTCCTGCTAAATATATATAAATATATCTAAATTACTCAATCTAATTAACTCTCCCTAAATCTATGCTATAATACTAATCCTAACTACTTATTCTATAATCCTAAATCTACATTATTAACTAAGAAAGCATTGAATATGGACAATGAATAAACCATATAATTAAAACAATGTTTTACAAATCAAACAATATACAATACACAAATTAAACATCTACGAATACACGGATTGTACGTATTACATCATATTTACGAATAAACAAGAAACTTAAACATTTAATGATTCTTAACGGTTAGGGATTTGTGAATTGGGTAATGCGGATAATGGAGACAGAATTCCCCGCTTTGCTCAACCACATTCCCTTCTCTATCGAAACATACTTCACCTATGCATATGAATTGATCATCTTCTTCCATGCTTTCAGTTCGTTCTTCTTCTTCCTCCTCTTCAACCGTTTCTTCTTCTTCTTCTTCTTCTTCTTCCTCTTCCACTACTTGATTATCATCTTCGATAATAATCGGATTAGTGTGGTTATCCATAGCAAATTTTTGTACATTTTGCACGATTTTTCCTTGTTTCACATGCTCTTGATTCATCCTTATTTGTAAAACTTGGATTTCAGCGAGCATTAGTTGTACATTCTCCATTTTCTCCTCCAATTTCATCACACGAGAAAGCATAGTTCGTTGAAACAGACTTTCAGATGGTCCGGCGGACGAATCAAAAATGATTTGATTATTATAATTATTGGAGGCCATTGTTTTATTTTATTTAAAGTTTTTACATAAATGAAATGAGAAGATGAAGAAGAAAATTCGAAATAAGAAGTTAAATAGATATTGTAACTAAATATGGTGGGAATTAATTTTTAAAAAAACTGGCAATTATATGTCGACATACCACTTTGCACATGTTGACATATGTGTCTTTTTATTTTTTATTTTTGTTATACCTATATGTTTAATTATTCTATTTTATTTAAAGAACAAATGCCTACTTCTCTTCTAAATTTAGTGAATATTGCTTCATTTAAAGGTTTTGTTAATATATCTGCTATTTGTTTCTCTGTTTCTATGAATTCAAGTGAATTCTTTTCTTTACTTACGTTATCTCTAACAAAATGATATCGTATATCAATATGTTTAGTTCTTGAGTGATGAGTTGGATTCTTATATATATTTATAGCGCTTGTATTATCAGAGTACATTGGTGATTTATTTATATTTAAACCAATATCATTTAGAGTTTGTTGCATATATATTACTTGTGAACAAGCCAAAGTAGCAGATATATATTCTGCTTCAGTTGTTGACAAAGATATTGTATTTTTCTTTTTACTAAACCAGGAAACTAGTGAATGTCCTAAGAAATGACATGTTCCACTAGTGCTTTACGATCGGATTTACATACCGCATAATCAACATCACAATAAGAGATTAAATCAAATGAATCATCCTTAGGATAAAATAATCCAAAATCTAATGTATGTTTTACATATCTTAGAATATCTTTTACGACTTTTAAATGTGTTTCCTTAGGTTGGGATTGATATCTTACACAAAGACATACACTATACAATATATCTGGTCTACTAGTGGTTATATATAATAATGATCCTATCATACCTCTATATAATTGTTGATCAATGTCTTTAGACGTATCATCTTTACTTAGGACTATATTAATTGCGATTGTTGTTAATCTCCCATTATTTGTAGTTAAATTATAATTATTGATTAAATCTCTTACATATTTTTCTTGATTAATAAATATTCCATTCTTTAATTGATGAATTTGTAAGCCTAAGAAGAACGTTAGTTCTCCCATATGACTCATCTCAAATTCTTGGGTCATAATATCTGAGAATTCTTTATTCATTTGGTTATTGGTTGATCTGAAGATTATATCATCGACGTATATTTGTACTAATTAAATATTGTTTTTATTTCTATTAATAAACAGTGTATTATCTATCTTACCATTCTCAAAGTTTGATTGTAATAAATATGTTCTTAATCGGTCATACCATGCTGTAGGAGCTTGTTTTAATCCATATAACGCTTTCTTTAATTTATATATGTGATTTGGTAATTTTTTGTCTTCAATAAGTGGTGGTTTCTCTACATATACATCTTCTTTAACATATCCATTTAGAAAGCACTTTTAACATCCATTCGAAACAATTTAAAATTATTATGATTAGCAAAAGCTAGTAGGATTCTAATTGCATCTAATCTTGCTACGGGGGCAAAGGTTTCATCATAATCTATTCCTTCTTCTAGACTATATCCTTGTGCAACTAATCGTGCATTATTTCTTACGAACTCATCATGTTCATTCATTTTATTTTTATAAACCCATTTGGTTCCAAATATAATTTTATCCTCTATCTAGGAACGAGTTCCCACACATCATTCCTGGTAAATTGATTTAGTTCCCCTTGCACAGCAAGGATCCATGAATCGTCGGATGATGCTTCCTTTGGATTCTTAGGTTCAATAGTTGAAATAAATGCTGAATTACTCATATTTTTTAATTGGTTTCGAGTCCTAATAGCAGATTCAATATCTTCTAAGATATTTTCTACAGGGTGATCTCTTAGTAACCTAATTCTTTTATTTGGTTGATTAATTTCATTATTCGTTTCATCGATCTCATTTTCACTTTCATCTTCGTTATATTTTTTAAAATTTTCGTCAAATGACATGTTTAATGTTTCTTCTATAGTATTAGTTCTTAAATTAAAAACTCTATATGTTTTACTTCTATACAAGTATCTAATAAATATTCCTTTATCAGATTTAGAATCAAGTTTGTCTAAATTTTCTTTAGTATCAGAATAAAACAATTACTTACAAATATTTAAAATTATGATACTTTTGGTTTCTTATTATATAAAAGTTCATATGGTGTTTTATGAGTTAAAGGTCTTATCAAAATTCTATTTAAAATATAACAAGCTGTTGCAACTACCTCAGCCCAAAAATTTCTTTGTAAGTTACTGTCAGATAACATAGTTCTCGCACACTCTTGAATTGATCTAACGTTCAACTACTCCATTTTGTTGAGGATTTTGGGGAAATAAAAATTATGGGTTATCCCCTTTCTATTACAAAAATTTCCAAAATTTTCATTGTCGAACTCTCCAGTGTGGTCACTACGTAATATTTTGATTTTTAAAGATAGTAAATTTTGAATTCTTCTAGCAAAGGTTTCTAATTGATCAAAAGCATCACTTTTATTTTTAAGAAACAAGGTCCAAGCAAATCTAGAAAAATCGTCGACTATTACATGAACATATCTATTGTGATTTATTGATTGAGTTTGGGTTGGACAGAATAGATCCATGTGAATTAACTCTAATGGTTTCGATGTTGTAATTTCCTATTTTGATTCAAATGAACTTCTTTTCAGTTTTCCGAATTGACAAGTGTTACATAAATTTTTTACTTTAAATTTCATTTTGGGTAATCCCCTAATCGAATCTAATTTTGAAATCCTAGAGATGTGTTTGAAATTTATATGATTGAATCTCTTATGCCAGATCCAAGGGTCACTTGTATTGTCCATAAGACATAAATTATCGTTGGAGATTTTCAAACTTAATATATAGATATTTTTCTTTCTACCTCCTTCAAATATTATTTTTGAATTTTTATCCTCTATAAAGTATTTATATTTTTCAAAGTTTATTTTATAGCCTTTATCGCAAAGTTGAATTATACTTAGTAAGTTATGTTTCAGATTCCTAACTAATAAAACATCAGAAATAGTAGGAGTTTCAGAATTACCGACATTGTCGATACCAACTATATGTCGTTTATAGTTATCTCTGAAGTTAACTATTCCACCATCTTCATATACATTAATTCTGGATTTCCCGTCATATGCCTTGAACAACCACTATCCAATATCCATTTGTCCTTTTTGATCTTCACCATTTATCCGATAGAATTTGAATTTTCAACAGCCATGTAACACACCTTTTCAGAATATGAATTTTTAATAGTTATGTAACACGTCGTTTCCTGTATTGAACAACAATTCAGTAGTTCATTTGAATTTTCAACATAATTGAATGCAGACTCTTCTAACATTGATGTAATGCATGAATTAAAACTAGTGTAATAAATCATTTCAAGATTTTCCATTTAATATTTCCAAAATTCAGATGATGAACTTTTGAAAACCTATGCTCTGATACCAATTGTTAAGGATGCGGGATGCAGATCTTAAGGCAAAATTAACACTAGAGGGTAGGTGAATAGTGTTTATGAGGAATTTATAGAAGTCTTAAACTAACTTGAAATACTATATGAATCACACATTGATTATCACACCAGAAATGATCACAAACACAGGAACAATCACAGATTCAAATATAAATAGAAATAAAATGCAAAAATTTAAAGAACACACTAGATTTTATACTAGTTTGGGTTACTCCTACGTCCAGTCCCATGCAACGCTGGATTGCACATAATTTTATTATTATCAACATCCGAATACAACACTCTTGATTTCACGGCTACAAGGTTAACACCGATTCCACTACCCTTGATTCCACGACTACAAGGTTAACACCACTCCCTTTCATTGATTTTAGGGCTACAAGGAACACACTCTTTCCCAAACAATTTCCAAATGATTACAATAGCCCTAGAACTCTTCAATAGCACTTTAAACAGAGAGTAGTTGATGGAGAATGAGAAGAGAAGAAGAATGATATAAATTTTGTCGAAATCGGTAGAGTATAAGTGTAGAAATCAAGAAATTTAAGTATTTTAATGGTGGTAAGTAAAAGGGTGAAGAAGGAGAATAAAACATGATTAAAAATTTGAAATCAGCTCCTTTTTATAGTGTTCCAAAGGTTGCAACATTTCTGAAATGTTATAAATAGTGAAAAGACACTTCCTTTGAAAATTGAATTTATGACTGTTATATTTCGACATGTCAATATGGGTATGTTAATATATGCCTTGTATATTTATTTTTAAAATCAAATTTCAAGTGTTAAAACCAATGTATATTTTCTAGAAATTCTTGAATCAAAACTAATATTTCAAATGAAGTTTCTTAAGTATAAAAACATAGTGATATTTAATATAAACATATTTATAAAATTATATGATTTAAAGAAAAATATATATTATAAAAGTTTATAACTTATAAATATATATTTGAAATCATAATAACTTGTAATCTTTTAAAAGTAGTTTGAAATAACTTGAAATCAGAATTTGAATTTTGAAAATAGAATTTGAATTTTGAAAAACAAAATTTGGAAATGAAGTGCTATTTAGAGTCCTTCATATAAACTAGACTCAATTACCATATTTTCTTGAGCTCTTGAAATCTTGATATCTCGAATCTCTTTAAATCCTGAATCTCTTGGAACTCTAAAACTGTACAGTCTTCAGTATTAAATCCTATATACAAACCCTGCATATATATATATATATATATATGTGTGTGTGTTCTAGATAAATATATTAGTATATATTTTACGATCAATTAATAATGATAATTGAAATAAGGTTGTTGTCATCAAAACTCCATTCTCCAACAACTCTTATATCTCAGGCAGGTAGACTTGTTCTTATTAGTTCTGTTCTAGACTCTATAGGATCACATGTCTTTGCTTCTATGACTCCTACCGCTTCCTTCTTCCGCTCTTACCATTCTTTGGCATTGTCTTTTTTTTGGAGGAACAAGGACAATGCTAATCGTCACCGTTGGATCTTGTTGAACACCATCTGTCGTCTGAAAAGTGAGGGAGGCCTGCCTTTTCTTGCAAGCTGTGGGCAAGGTTTGGAGCGAACGACTCCCTATGGGTGACGTTTCTACACGCTAAGTGCCACAGATTGTCAGGCGCGAATTACTCCGGTATCCCATCCTACGCTAGTGAGATGCGGAAACGTATGTAGTCCGTGAAGGCCTTATCGAATTCACATGGTGGTGGAACCGATTGGGATGGCAGCCCCTTTTCGATTAAGGCGACGTGGAATTCGACGAGGTCCCAAACTCCACAACTCCACCTTTTCTCTTTCATCTGGGGCATCCATCTTCCCCCGAAGGTATCTATGTTTATGTGGAAAACCCTGCATGATTGGTTGCCAATAGACGAAAACCTCCAAAAGATTGGCATCCCAACCGTTTCCCGCTATAGATGTTATCAGTCGGGTTCGTTGGAATCCGATGTTCATTTGTTTTTCCTTGGCTCTTGTGCCAATTCTATCTGGAATTGCTTTAGAAAATTGATGGGTTTTCATGGTAGTGTCACTTCGATTGTAGATTTACTAAGCATCTGGTGGTCAGGCATCTCAGGTAAATCTGTTCGCTTAATCCTTTTTCGTCTTATCCCTTGTCTCATCTGCTGGTAAATCTGGTGCTTGCGTAGTAAGGCAATCTTTGATGAAGTGCCTATGGATCCTCCTAATATCATTAGGAGGGTAAGGAATGATGTTTTCCTTGCATTTCGGGGAAGACCTTTCAAGAGCTCAATTGGCTCCCATTCTAGGAGATTGGCAAGTATATCCGCTGTTACACCGGTACCGACAGAACCCGGGCGGGAATTGGTTAATTTCTTTGATTATGGGCTTTTTCCTGCTAACCTCTCTCACATCACGACCCCCGTTTTTAAGATCTTATGTTGTTTGCTAGTACTGCATGGTCTAGATTTATAGGTTTTTGGGTATCGTCTACCATTGGATATCTATGATGTTGATGGAGCTACCGTTCGATCGAATCTTCTGGACTTTGAAGAAATGGATATTTTGGATCTTCAGGAGATTATGATTGGATTCTCGTCCGATCATGTACCTTCGAATGACGTATCTTTCCTTGTCATGGTTATTTTTCTGTCTACAGGGCAGTAGTGGTTTCCTCAGCACATCTCTTATCTCTGATATCTAATTAGAGAGGCTATATATATTGGGCATGTGTTATAGATTCTTTTATTTGTTAGAAGTCTATTGTTCATGAGCTGTATTTTGTTTTGAATATTTTGTATTTCCAGTTTGTGTGTGTTCACAGTTTCTGTAGCCATTCCTACAGAAACTGTTTTTGTGAGCCATTGGAGAAAGGCTAGTTTCTCCCTTTTGTTATATTATATTATATTTTGTCGAAAAAGATATAGCCATAACAAGCAAATGAATACAGTACACAATTTACCACTGCAATTTCCATTAAAGAATTAATAAAGTACATTGTCAAAGATCACATTACTGAATTGTCAACACTATTTAATGAGTTTTGATGTTGCCTGAAAGTAAATTCACATATCGAAAGCTCCAACTCCATACCTTCCATATCTTTAAACATATAGAATCGAAAACCCCATAAGATACACAATATTTCTACACATCAACTATATGAAAGTAAATTCACATATCGAATTGTCAGCACTGCTTTCTCTCTTCTCTTCATTCTTAGAATTTTATTTTGTAAATTTTAAATTTAATCTATATTACTTGAATTTTCTAGCTTAAATCCCAATTAAATGGATGCTAATCAGATGATTTTAAAATTTGTTTTCACCAGTAGTATACTTGGAAAGGGTACTTTCAAAAATAAAATTATCATTTATATTAGTTTGTTATATAATTTCAGAATGGAAAATGAACAACCAAGCTTGTTTCAATGAGAAAATGTTCAAATAAAAAAATCACTCCAAACAAAAGTAATGATTATTATCATCTAACTGCATGGTGCCAAAAAATCCTATTCTTGTGCATGCTATAAAATACAAAATACAATGATATCAATAGATTTATTATAATAGGTATTTAATTATTAACACTGAGTTATATCAGGTGTTCTAATTTCTTTATACTTAAAAAGACACTTAAGTTTTAGTTTCTTAATCAATGATCTTAATCTAGTTGGTCCCTATTTAACATGAAATGAATTAAGTTTACCTACCATTATAATTTTTAGTTTTCTGAATGTAAAGCATGGTTATAAGAACCCGATGGTGCCAGCATTCGTAAGTGATATTTGCACATGATGAGTTTGCAGTTTAATGCTCTATAGTGGATAATATGAACATGTTATTATGTTTCTTGGTATATTTAGGGAGGTGAAACAGGGATGCAAAACAGTGAATCAAAACATTAGGAAAAGCTTGTGGATACTGAATCCTTGGACTGGCATTTACTACCTGAAAGGATACGTATGAGTAATGGATGACGTTCCTGATGGGGCTGCTGCTTTTAAAAAGATGTACTGGTTTAAGAATTTGGAAGGGACTAACAAGCCTATTATTGAGAATTCTTCTAATAATTTCGTATTTGACTATCTAAATTACTGTAGTGTTTCCTATCCAAGGACTATTTTTTGATCCTAGAAACATAGTTGCAATATCTATTGCTAACTGAAATTACTTTGTAGGAGAATTTACAACTAAAATGGAGGCTGCAAGGTTTTCCTTAAGTAATGGGTCAAAAACTATGTCCACTTTACATTACTCTTCAGGAAGCTTGAAATAGTCAAAAAGATTATGTGAAACCAATCTTTCAATTATTCAATTAGCATTAGAATCAATCTTCCCACCACTGTTGACACCTAAAACCAAATATTATGTGTATATCATCAGTACCTTTTTGAAAAAAATAGCATATGATTTTTTCTTATACGAGTCACCTGTTGTATATAACGGTGTTGTATACACAATTATATGATTTTTGTTTGATGATAACAAACAAGTATATATTATTTTAAATGTGTTTGTTATTGTACTGTTTCTTATTTTACATCGCAGACTGGAATATAATATTTATATTTGAATGAGATACTACGGCACAAGAATTAAACATTCAATCAGTATTTTATTTGAATATAATATTTTATTTCAAATCGAACAGTTTAGATTTACAACTCCACTATTTGTACACGTTCACAGATATTACACATGATATTGTACTTGTAAATAAATTAAATATGATAGACAAATTTGTTTGAACGCAATAAAATAATATTTTATTTCATTCAAACTTGTTTGTTACAAACATTAGTACAATTCTCTTTATGACACTCATACAACCACTTTTTCTATACAAATCATATATATACAGACACATTTACTGACACTGCTTCATTCACTGTCTTCTGTCTTCACAGCATCTTCACTTTTAGTCCAGTCATCATCTTCATACCTATCATATACAGAAACATACACACAGTATATGGAACATAAATAATTTTCAAAATACATGTGAACATAAATTTTATTTTTAAAATTTTTATTTGCCTCAGATTTTTGGTGTGTTTCTCATAATTTTTCATGACTTGATCAGATTCATCTATGTCTAGTCGGTTTGTATATGTATAGTATAGGGATAGACAAATAGCCTGAATGGCTGCATATACACACGTGTGCACTGCCTCGCCAATTCAGTGTGCATCTAGGGAGTAGCCACGTGGACCATTTCGACTCAGTGCAACTAGTACACATGTATGTAAAAAATGGTCGCACCATGTTCAAACAAGAGTCAAGCCAAAAAATGTTTTCAGCATAAACAAAGTGAAGCATTCAAGTCAAAATAGGTTATGAAAAATTCAGCACACACACACACACACATCTTATGTGTAGTATCAAAGCAACAGAGCCAGGGTCGAGCCAGTGTTTCAAATGCATTAACAAAGTGGTCGACGCATATCAACAACAATGGACAGATCAACATATGGTGGAACCGCAAGTATAAATGGACAGCAGCATCAATACAGATGTGTTAAAACTCAAGAGCGAGTGGTTTTGCATGGCAGATCAACTAAATAATACATGGCATATCACATTCAGAAACATGTTGACAAAATCAGTTTAGTTTTTCAGCATGGCCATGGGTAATGGACAGTGGCAACATCAGCAACATGATTGGAGCTACACACATGAAGCATTCCGGAATGTTTACAAACATGTACATGGTGGCAGCAACATTGTTTAGCAATGAGGTTACACAATTCAAGTGCATACAAATGATTAAATTAACTTTCAGGTGCAAATTACAAAAGGAAACAACCCAGTTTCATGAAAGCCAGACCCGCTATGTGATCAACTCAAGTTAAAATGGACTGGACATATCATGTGATAGCAGCAAGCATCAAAATGGTTCATCAAAACAGAACTGGTGCATGGGTCAACAAGGGAGAACATAAAAACTAGTGCAAATGACTTGGTGCATACAGAATGGATATGATCAGCACAGCAGCTAAATCAAACAAGAGAGGCAGATCACATGAATCATCAACATGCACAACAGTATTTGAAGCATAGCACAACAAGCACAAATACACAAATGTTTTACACTACAAAATATTTTTGCACATGCAATGGTTTGAATGTTTTTAGGAAGTATTAAACTAAAAAAAAAATTTGGCAAGTAATCTTTTTCAGAAATCACAGAGCATCTCTGGGAAGAGTGTAATAGCTAGAGAATTCACTCTTAAATATTTGGCAAGATGTTTTTGAATTATTTTGAGAACATCAATGTTTGGTAATCAAGGCATCAGTTTTTAATTAGTCAAAGAGGAAATATTTCACAGCAGTGAATAAGTGGAAATATCAAGCAACTCGCAACAAATCAGACCATGTCATATATTGAAATCCTTTCGGAATTTATTTCCAGCATTAAAGCATTAAAATTATATATGGCATGATGACAAGGCAGATCAAACTCGGCAACAAATTGAAAATCACTTTCCATATTTACCATTATTAATCAAAGCCGTGAGAGTTTATTTTTCAAAAGGAAAAATCTGCTCTGGAAGACAACAATCAAGTCCAGATTCAATTGAGGGCAATCAAAAAGGGAAACTAGAGCCAAATCAGATCGAATCAATTGCGAGGAAATCAGAGTTGTTAGGGTTTTATTTTACCCTATAAATTACACCTTTTACATCAGGCAATTATCGGAAAAAAATCACAAACAACTCGCAAGCAAATTCAAAGCAAGAAAATTCAGAAAACTCACAGTTTTCGATCACCGAAGCAAAATCCCAAATCGTTGAAGAAAGGAGCACCAGTAATCAATCAAGAACATCTACGAGAATTCGAGGATCATAGAACTAATTTAAATCATCTTTGAAGATCGAGATTTGAGATCCAGAGAAACCCTAGCATTCTTCTATGAGGTCTCCATTTTATTTTCAAAAGAGCAAAGAGGGATCGGGAGGAAAAGAAAATAGGCCGACCAATTCTTCTAAAAGGTCTTAGCTTGTTCTTTATATTAGAAAGGGGGTTTCTTTGTTTTTAATTGTTTTATTTTCCATTGTATTTTGTATTTTTCTTTTGTAATCGTCATTTGTTTTCTAGTTTGTCAAACTAGGGAATCCAGTCAGGAGTTAGCTGGCAGTTTACTAGAGTTTGTAAAAACTAGGGTAAAATCTGATCGAGGGGATATCGATGAGTCTAGAGTTTTGAGCGTAAGGTTAGTACAGGAGCAGGGAGTGCAAGTTTATAGTGTCTGTAAGCGGGATCTGTTATTAACTCCTAGTAGAAACCTTAGGAATGTAGCAGTAGGCAGGATTTTGCCGAAGCTGAGTATCTCTATGTGTTATTTCCTTTCTGCTTTTTATTTCTGCTGTATTCTGTGATCTGTTTATTATTTAATATCCTGTCAGATTTTTAACTAAGCAAAACACTGTGAAAAACCCTATTCACCCCCCTCTAAGGTTATTCTAGATCCAACAAGTGGTATCAGAGTTGGTTTAAAGTAACAGCATGATAGGGGGTTCTCGTTGTATGATCATGTGGCGAAGTATTGCCTCTTGCCCCTACATTCCCATGGGTGGTTGTCTGTGTCGAGAGGCAGGACGTGAAACCAGTGTCTAAGGTATCTTTGGTGGCCACTGGGGTGCTCAAAATTCCTCGTAAATAGAGACACCATATTGTATCAAAGCTTGGTTTTCTTTAACCCTAGAATCATGGATCCTAGTTGCTAGTCTTCTGAGAATCAGTCCAGTCGTATTCCATTTATTTTCAATTGTATCAAAGCAGGTATTTTTGTTTAAGTCTAGAGTAATGGGTCACCCTAGTTGTCAGTCTAGTGAGGGTCAGTCCAGATCATCTCCAAATATTTTCGATGGAACAGTTTTTTTAAATTGGAAATCCAAAATGGAATATTATTTAAAATCTGTTAATATTAAATGTTGGGGTGTTGTTATTAATGGGTTTAACAGTGTAGATATTATTTTCAATACTCGTGCTATGAAAATTATATTTGATTATATTAGCGCTGAAAAGTTTAATCTTGTCTGTCATTGTTTATCTGCACAGGAAATCTGGGATACTCTCAATGCGTTGTATGGAAAATCTGACGACTGCTCAAAACCCCCGAATGACAACTCAACTTCATATCTATGCTTGAAAGGTTTTACAGAAGATAACTCAGATGGATCTGCTGATGGAGACTCAATAGACAATGAAATAGAAAATTTCTCTTATGAAGATCTGGTTTATTTTTGTGCTGATTTAACTAAATCTGTTGATAAACTCAAGTTGAAAAATAAATCTTTGAAATCTAAGAATCTTGAGTTGACTAGCACAAATCAATGTTTGGAATTAAAATTTGAAATTGTCATGAAATTTGAAAATTTTAATTGTAAAAATTGTTTGAAATTAAAAACAGATCTCGCTCATCTCAATAATAACATTCAAAGGCTTGAAGAAGAAATTCTAATTTTAAAAGATAACGAGATTAACCTGAAAGATGCAAACATTTGTTTACAAAAGGAATTTATAAATTTTAAGGATACCAGAAATTCTAAACATGATATTGCTGAAAATAATAGTTTGTTGAAAACAGATTTGATCTTGAAACAGCTTGAAATTGAGATTGAAAAATTCAAAACCTTTGAAAAACTTGAATCTGAAAAACAAAATCATTTTGAACTTGAAATTTCTGAATCCCAAGCCAAAATTAAATTACTTGAAAATGAGAATTTTTTTTGAAACAGTCCAATGCTAAACAGAAGATCGCTATAAATAATTGCTTAAATTTATTAAAAGAAAATAGCGATCTAAAATCCAAAATTCAACAATTAGAATCAACTTTGGATAAATTTTCTAATGGGGAAAAATCGTTGAATATGCTGTTACAAAACCAAGTTTCTGTTGGAAATAAATCTGGTCTTGGCTTCGGGAAAAATAATGTTTTTGGAAAACAAAAATCAAATGATTTGAAAAATCTCTCGAACTCCTTTGGAAAGAACTGCTTTGAAAATTTGAACTCTGAAAATTTCAAAAGTTTTTTGAATCAAAATTGTGATGAGAAATCGTTTTATAATAAACCATTTAAACATTCTTGGATCCCAAAAAATAAAACGGGCTTCGTCAAGTTCAAACAGATTTGGGTTCCTAAGGGTACATGGTTTGTTATATAAACAAGTCTGGGTACTAAAACATATGAATACAGCTGTGAGTGGTTTTACAAACTTTGTTAGACCACTCGATCCTATAAATTGTTAGGTGTCGGAGAAGGCTGAGGAGTTGCTTTGTGAAAGAGAAATTGGATTCAAACAACTTCATATCATTGAATCATTTTCAGTTCCTTAGCCAAACATATTGAGTTAGAGATTCTGATTTACATTGGATTCTGGTATGATCTCTAAACTCACCTTTGTAAATATTCTCTGTTTTATTTTTTTCTCCTTCTGTCCCTTCTGTTTATTTTTTTTGTTTTGTTTGATCTGTCGCTGTCATATCATTGTAACCTCTTTTGGGCTTCGTTAACTTCCAATTGCAGAATTCATATTTTTCTGGAAATTCACATTATTTGAATAGAACTCTGATGTTTTTTTAAACTTTCCAGATCTTGAATTTTAACTTTGTAAATATCTGCAATTGTTTTGAAGTTTATTTTTTGATTCCTGAATTCATAAAAGTGTTGATGTATTCTTGTCATATCTTGAATACTGTTGTTCTGAATTCTAAATTTTTGAAAATCTAAATACTTAATGAAATTTCACACACCTCTGTTGTTTGAGTTCCTTCTAATTTATTTTAGAAAAAGCTTGAAATAATATACTCATTACAGCACTTTACTATTTATCAGTTGTGATAATTCCATTGATTTCAGATTGGCTTGGATATTTTGTTTGGTCTCGAATCATTACTTACATCTTGAAATTCACTGTAATTCATGATCATCTGTTTTGGATTTTTTGTTTGTTTGAGATCACTTGAAAATTTCTGATATTTTGAATCTCGCACACCTCTCAGATCTGAAGTTGTTAATTATGTGTGATTGATTCATTGTATCTCATGATTTACATTTGTTCAAGTGATTTCGAATAAACCATTATTTTTGGATCATGAATTATTACTCAATCTTTATGTAAATGATCTGGAAGTGATTGTCAGAAAAATTTGTGAAAAATTATTTTGAAAAATGGTCATTAAAACTCACTGCTATTTCATGATGTATTTGGTTTGAATATATGTTTGTTTAAAATCATTTGAAATTATAGATTTATTGAATCTCACACATATCTTGAATCTAAAATTTACATTCTGGTGTGACTGATTCACTGAATCTTGAGAGTTTTATATTCCTCAAATGATTTCAAGTAAACAGTATTTTTTATCATTGGATCTTGAATCATCTTATGTGACCGTCACCTTGACAAGTATGATTTGAAACTATTTTCTATGCTGCTCTGATACTGTTTTGAAAAATGTTTGTTTTGGAATCACTTGTTTGCTACTCTGATACATGTGCATAATCTGTTATCTTGTCTGCTTAGGCTTTGTACTTAATAATTCTTTTGTCTATGATATTCTTGTTCAGTATCATGTCAAAATTCTCATGATTAGAGACATCAAGTGGTATTAGTTTAGAAGTGCTGCATATTTTTTTGCTGTATATATTTTTTAAATCCCTCTTGGCTTGTATAGTTTCTCATATCCCTCTTGTAATTGATTTTCAATTTTAAAGTTATTTATTGACTATACATTCAGAAATTGAAATCTATATCCAAATTGAACTGTACTTATAATTCATCAAAATTATTAACAGATTTTGAAATTGTGATGAATTGTGACTGCAATATATTTCACAACAAGAGGAGATTTTATTTAGATTCTTCATGATAGTTGAACTTTTATTATAATATCTTTGAATAGGCAATTATTTCACGACCATCTCCTTTATCTATCATCCTTCTGTCATCCATTATGAGTTTATATTAATGTGGAGAGTTTGATAATTTTTTAAAATCTCTTTGAATAAACAGTGGAAATAATTGTGATAGAAATTGGACTATGTTATCATTCAGAATTAGTGATAATTGAAAATTTTCATTGATCCTAATACAGTCGAGCATATTTCATAATATAATTAATTTAGAAATTTATTTCACAGTCCATTTCTGTACCTGCCACATTTCTATCATTCGTATTGGTTGTATATACCGAGGTCTATTTAAAGTTGAAAATGATAGAATATATAATTAATACATAAGTGTGTCTCTAACCTCATTTAAAAATCCAACCTCTGGTTATGCATGGTTATGAGACAAATTATAATTTAAGCTGCAACTGACGTCATTTAAAAATCCAAGCTCTGGTTATGCGTGGTCAGTGTGCTCTTAAATCAAAAATAAAAGAAAAGTAAATATTGTGCTATAAATAGAAATTAATATGAATTTCTCCTTGGTATGTGTAAACCAGCCAATCAGTCCATGTTCTAATCTGTGAAATGTGTTAATATTTTATGACATATTATTAATTGTTGGTTGATAACTATTGGGATTTGAGAGTATTTGATTTTGTCACTTAAAACGAATTATTAATTATAGTCCAAATCCATCACTGTTTTTGTGCCCATTTTTATAAAAAAGAATTTTTTTGAAAATAATTAGAAATCGTTTTTAAAACTCTCCCCATTTTATATAAATTTCATCGTAAATCTGTCATTCTCTGCAATGTGAAATATGCCATTAGTTCTTAGTTTATTATGATTTTTGTTTGACTGATTGAGATTTATGATGACTGTTCTTCCTCTTAAGCTGAAATTTTATATTTTTAGTCAATTTTCATCTATATTTTAAATTCCAAATCCTTTTGATGATAACAAAAGGGGGAGAATGGGTTGAGATTTTGATTAATGAGTGAATATTTTATAAATATTTTTAATTTTGAAAATTCATTATTATTCATTCATTTCACTCGTGCACAATTATAGGGGGAGTTTTGTTGTAGGGGGAGTTCAAATATTCACGAACAAACACATTTATTATATTCAATTTTTTTTATATATTTGTCATCATCAAAAGGGGGAGATTGTTGTATATAACGGTGTTGTGTACACAATTATATGATTTTTGTTTGATGATAACAAACAAGTATATATTATTTTACATGTGTTTGTTATTGTACTGTTTCTTATTTTACATCTCAGACTAAAATATAATATTTATATTTGAATGAGATACTACTGCACAAGAATTAAACATTCAATCAATATTTCATTTGGATATAATATTTTATTTTAAATCGAACAGTACAGATTTACAACTCCACTATTTGTACACATTCACATATCTTACACATGATATTGTACTTGTAAATAAATTAAATACGATTGACCAGTTTGTTTGAACGCAATAAAATAATATTTTATTTCATTCAAACTTGTTTGTTACAAACATCAGTACAATTCTCTCTATAACACTCATACAGTCACTTTGTCTATACAAATCATATATATACAGACACATTTACTGACACTGCTTCATTCACTGTCTTCTGTCTTCAGAAAACCTTCACTTTTAGTCCAGTCATCATCTCCATACCTGTCATATACAGAAACATACACACAGTATACGGAACAGAAATAATTTTCAAAATACATGTGAATATAAATTTTATTTTTAAAATTTTTATTTGCCTCAGATTTCTGGTGTGTTTCTCATAATTTTTCATGACCTGTTCTGATTCATCTGTGTCTAGTCAGTTTGTATATGTATAGTATAGGGACAGAAAAATAGCCTGAATGGCTGCATATACACAAGTGTATATATACACGTGTGCACTGCCTCGCCAATTCAGTGTGCATCTGAGGAGTAGCCACGTGGACATACCGACTCAGTGCAACCAGTACACGTGTATGTAAAAAATGGTCGCGCCATGTTCAAGCAAGAGTCAAGATAAAAAATGTTTTTAGCATAAACAAAGTGAAGCATTCAAGTCAAAATGGGGTACGACAGCACGCACACACACATCTTATGTGTAGTATCAAAGCAAAAGAGCCACGGTCAAGCCAGTGTTTCAAATGCATTAACAAAGTGATCAACGCATATCAACAACAATGGATAGATTAACATATGGTGGAGCCGCAAGTATAAATGGACAGCAGCATCAATATAGATGTGTTAAAACTCAAGATCGAGTGGTTTTGCATGGCAGATTAACTAAATAATACATGGCATATCACATTCAGAAACATGTTGACAAAATCAGTTTAGTTTTTCAGCATGGCCATGGGTAATGGATAGTGGCAACATCAACAACATGATTGGAGCTACACACATGAAGCATTCACGAATGTTTACAAACATGTACATGGTGGCAGCAACATTGTTTAGCAGTGAGGTTACACAATTCAAGTGCATACAAATGATTAAATTAACTTTCAGGTTTAAATTACAAAAGGAAACAACCCAGGTTCATGAAAGCCAGACCAGGTATGTGATTAACTCAAGTTAAAATGGACTGGACATATCATGTGATAGCAACAAGCATCAAAACGGTTCATGAAAATAGAACTGGTGCATGGGTCAATAAGGGAGAACATAGAAACTAGTGCAAATGACTTGGTGCATACAGAATGGATATGATCAGCACATCAGCTAAATCAAACAAGGGAGGCAGATCACATGAATCATCAACATGCACAACAGTTTTTGAAGCATAGCACAACAAGCACAAATACACAAATGTTTTACACTACAAAATATTTGTGCACATGCATTGGTTTGAATGTTTTCAGGAAGTATTAAACTAAATTTTTTCTTTGGCAAGTAGTCTTTTTTATAAATCACAAAGCATCTGAGTGTAATAGGCAGAGAATTCACTCTTAAATATTTGGCAAGATGTTTTTGAATTATTTTGAGAACATCAATGTTTGGTAATCAAGGCATCAGTTTTTAATTAGTCAAAGAGGAAATATTTCACAGCAGTGAATCAGTGGAAATATCAAGCAACTCGCAACAAATCAGAGCATGTCATATATTGAAATCCTTTTTGAAATTATTTCCAGTATTAAAGCACTAAAATCATATATGGCATGATGACAAGGCAGATCAAACTCGGCAACAAATTGAAAATCACTTTCCACATTTACCATTATTAATCAAAGCCGTGAGAGTTTATTTTTCAAAAGGAAAAATCTGTTCTGGAAAACAACAATCAAGTCCAGATTCAATCGAGGGAAATCAAAATGGGAAACACGAGCCAAATCAGATCAAATCAATTGCGAGGAAATCAGATTTATTAGGGTTTTATTTTACCCTATAAATTACACCTTTTACATCACAGGAAATTATCGAAAAAAATCACAAACAACTCGCAAGAAAACTCAAAGAAAGAAAATTCAGAAAACTCACATTTTTCGATCACTGAAGCAAAATCCCAAATCGGTGAAGAAAGGAGCACCAGTAATCAATCAAGAACATCAACGAGAATTCGAGGATCAGAGAACTAATTTAAATCATCTTTGAAGATCGAGATTTGAGATCCAGAGAAACCCTAGCATTCTTCTATGAGGTCGCCATTTTATTTTCACAAGAGCAAAGAGGGATCGGGAGGAAAAGAAAATGGGCCGGCCAGTTCTTCTAAAAGGGCTTAGGTTGTTTTTTATATTAGAAATGGGGTTTCTTTGTTTTTAATTATTTTATTTTTCATTGTTTTTTGTATTTTTCTTTTGTAATCGTCATTTGTTTCTAGTTTGTCAAACTAGGGAATCCAGTCAGGAGTTGGCTGGCAGTTTACTAGAGTATGTAAAAACTAGGGTAAAATCTGGTCGAGGGGTTATCGACGAGTCTAGGGTTTTGAGCGTAGGGTTAGTACAGGAGCAAGGAGTGCGAGTTTACAGTGTCTATAAGCGAGATATGTTATTAACTCCTAGTAGAAACCTTAGGAATGCAGCAATAGGCAGGATTTTGCCGAAGCTGGGTATCTCTGTGTGTTATTTCCTTTCTACTTTTTATTTCTGCTATATTCTGTGATCTGTTTATTATTTAATATCCTGTCAGATTTTTAACTCAGCGAAAAACTATGAAAAACCCTATTCACCCCCCCCTCTAGGGTTATTCTAGATCCAACATCACCGTTGTTGAAAAAAATGTAGCATATACATTTCATTCTTTCACAGAAATGATCATACATACTTTTTTGAAGATTATCCTATTCTTGTTAGACAAAACTCAAATCTATTTCTGAATATATATTTTAAAATCATTGAATTTTGAGGAAATAAATAGATGTTTCGAATAATGATCCATGTTTGCAAAAATGACGGAGAGGAGTAGCGATTTAGGGCTTTTAGAACTAACAGTGACCAATGCGATTTAGAGTTTGTAAAATTTCATAGACAAGTAAAGATTTAGGATTTGTGCTTAAATCCACACATAATAATATAAAATCCATAAAAAGACCAAATTTTCATATATTAAATCTTAACGATCTTGCTTGAAAATGGTAGAGCGAGCAACTAATTGAAGGAGGAGCTGATAGAACACGACAAAAGCAGTATAATGACGAAGAAAAGCGAAGTGATGATGACAATGGAGGAAATATTTTTTGGGCTTGTGAGTTTTAAGAGAAGAGAAAACGAAGACCTTTGAAACCTAATAATGTATTATGTTTGGCGGTACTAGTGGGAAGATGAAAATTTTGACAGTGCAACATATGGGAAAAAATAAAGGGAAACATAATAGTAGTTGCGGTTACGATTGAACGCAACCTAACATTGCAACTAAAAACATATTTTGTTGTAGTGGTTGTACACAGATCTAGTTTATTTGTGGTTTATTTACAGATCCAACTATCCTAAATTCTTTTCTATATAAATAATTCTTTTAGATCTGATTTATGAACCTCTTCTTCCTTTTTGCCTATTTCAGTAAATCCATTACTATATTTTATTCCAGTTATCTATACCTTTGTTTTTCGTATAAAATTTTATTGTAATTCTGTAATTTGCCCTACTTTTATTTTAGATCTACATCTATCTATCTGTGCCTAGGCCATGCGAGAGCTTAGGCCATTTCCTTTTTTCTAACGTTGAGTTTATTCCTTTTGAGCCTAAACCTTTCATCCTTTCTTATTTTGCGCAAATTGGGTTAAAACATGAGATGGGACAATAATTGTGCAATTTGAAAGTTATAAGAAGGAATAACCTTGGCTTAGTAAAAATTTATATAATAATGAAAATAGGTATGAAATTGGAATAAAAATGGTTTTTCATTTAAAAATGAAATTGTCTTCTTCCGCTGTTAATTTACTACTTTATGTCATGTGAAATCTTAGTCTTTGTGATGTTTATATCTTTATACCTATAATGCTCCATATTTTCTTAATGAAATCCTTATATGGATGACATTAAGGAATGTATGGTGTTGTAGGTTCCTTTCTCTTACAGGTTGTTAATGTTTCAAGCTAATCGGACCAATGCGCTCAAGGATTTTAAGCTGATCGGACTGGGTCGATCACGTATTTTTACTATGTCGGTTTTTCCGAGTTTATTAATGGATTTTCCAATCCAATAATGATGATTTCAGGAATCGATGAAATTTCCAACCTTTTCCAAACACGTTGCGACTTTAACCAGATCGCTTTATGTTTTCTGATGATGTTCTTCAAAATCAAGCATGTCATTAACCATAATCCTTACATGTGATTGCTTTGCTGAAAAGCTGGTCAACATTTGCCCCCCATAGCATATTTTCCTTGATCGAGGGAAGATGTGTTTTGCGAGTAGACTAGAAATCCAGAAGTCCATAAAGCAAAGCCAGGAGAAGTCCGAATGGGAAATCCAATAGCCAAAAAATCAAATAACCACGATCGCACTGGATTGTACTAACCAGATAACCAAACCATAAATCCACAATCGTGCCGGATCGCATTAACCATAAAACCAAAGCCTGAAATCCAAAGAAAGCCAACGGTCACTTCAGATCCTTTATCGAGAGATATTAAAATAACCAAAGTAATAAGAATAGCCGAGGGACTGCAAGGGTTCAAGAACCTTAATAACCATAGCCGGGACATCGGAAAAACCCAAAATCTGTAAATCTAAAGTAACCGATAACCATATAGCCAATTAAATAGATAGCCAAGAGTGAGTAATATTGTCGTGCCCCCGATGAGACCATTCGAGCATAATTAGATCAGTTTCTTACCATATAGCCAGCTTACCATTCGAGCACAACCCAAAGCCAAATGGGTAACGATCTTACCCACCATGAATCAAGGTGACCTTGCTAGAAATTGACATGGCGACCAGGATAGCCAGAATTTTCCAAGGCGATCTTACTGAAGCAAGACAATCAAGGATAGCCAGAAGATTTCAAGGCGATCTTACCAAGGCAAGATGACCAAGAATAGCTAGAGTTTTCCAAGGTGATCCTGCCAAAGCAAGAGGACGAAGGATAGCCAGATCCTTACTCAGAGTTTGCAGTCTAATCCTAGGTTTCATACTCCACAAGAAAGAGTCCTTACTTAGCGAAGTAATTTTATTAAAGTTATAAAATTTTGGAGTTTTTAGCAAAGCCAAAAGGAAAACCTATTGGTTTATCATTCATAAAGAACATTCCTAGGGATGCATGTTCCTGTATATAGGTATGCAGACTTAGCTATTTTTGATTCAAATTTATTCGTGAAGGAGATTGAACGATTTATCGTTTGCGAAGAGCATGCCTTGGATCACATCAGCTCCTATTACATGGGTAAGCACACTTAGCCACTCAAACTTTAAAACTAGAGAGAGTTCAAGGTGGCTTTGCCGGGTTAAGACGACCAAGAATAGCCAGAAAAGTTCAAGGCATCCCTACCGAAGCAAGTCGACCAAGAAAAGCCAGAATAGTTCCATTTTGTTCAAAACTAGGAGGGTGATGGTACGTTGTTGAGCAAAGAGCATGCCTAAGGGATTGTAATAACTCCTATACATGGTTAGGTCGACTCAACCATCTATAACCAGAACGTAAAAAAGATACGTCCAGAGGGTCGAAGCCTACAAAGACAAAACCATGGGCCGGAACCCAACTATCCAAGTCTAGAGAAGCCAAAATCAAGCCATAATCCTGAGAAATTAAGAGATCCAAAAGTCATAGAGCCAAGAAAACCAAAAGCTGGAAAACCAAGAATCGGAAAGCCAAAAGCCAGAGAACCAAATCAATGAAGCTAAAGAATACTGGAAACCAAGCAACTAAAGATCCAGTAAGAGCCAAAAGCCAAAAGCCAAAATTCCAAAAAAGAAAGATCAAGATCTAAAGAACCAAACAAAACCAAGAGCAAAGTAACCGAAGAATCCACAATGCCAGAAGACCAAAAACCACAAAACAAAACATAAGTGTCCGGGAGGCCTGAATTCGAGACACTAGAGCTAGAACTAAGATCAATTGATAATAATGCCACCGCGGCACGAGTTGGTCCCGAGCCTATCCTGAGTAGCATGAGGGGGTTGTGCCTGTCCTAGCACCATAATCTAAGTTCGAAAAAACCATGCTAGCTCACTACATTTGACACGCTCTTCAATCATATCCCTAAGATGTTGACACTCCTTTGTATTATGACTGTCGTGATCATGAAACAAGCAATGCCGACCAGTATCAATTTCTCTTTGAGTCGAATCCCTTGTGAAAGGCTTTCTGAAAGGAGCAGTGTCATAAACCTCCAAGAAAATATCTTCTAGGGTATGAGTAAGTTCCGAATAGGATGGGAACTTAGGTTTCTTTCAAGCTATGTTTCGATCATTCTCGGAAGGGGGTTTACTTATTCCAGAATCCTTTGATTTACCAAAATCAGACGGTTTCCCACCCTTAACAACATTAGCTTCAAGAACGTTTTCATCAGTCCTCGCATCCTCTTCCTAAAGAAACCTTTTCTCTTCAAAGTAGAACTACTAAGATCCCTCGGCAGGTCCTAATGCAATGAAGTTTTTGAAGTCAGACTTATCTAGAATACCAAAGACTGCGACCATCAAAACCATGGACGGATAGGGTCTATCGACCAACGCCACCGCTACATTAAACCTTTTCAAGAACTTATGCAGAGTCTCGCTAGACTTTTGCTTAATTTTTGTTACAGTCAAAATGCTTTTTGGATGAGCAATGTGAACTCTGAATTTCTTGACCAACCTACTAACCAAAGCATTCCAAGAGTGAATAAAATATGTCTTCAACTAGCTAAACCACATGGCAGCAACGCCTATTGAGTAAATTGAGAAACACTTTGCTATGACACTTTCCAAAGCAGAGACAACTTCCATATGTCACACATAGCGCATCAAGTGAGCAGCTGGATCCTTTTGACCATCATAAGTTTCCAACACCGACAGTTTGAAGTTCGGTGGATTGCAAGAATTCCTGATATCCAAAGAGAATGGACCGCGAGTAACACAATCCAAATCCAAAGAAGAGGCACCGCCTCGAGTGAATGGATGAATACCATACGCAATTTGAGATTCGTTACCGAAAGAAAGCAATTGATTCAAGTAATCCAAAGCGACACCAGTTCCCCAAGTGTTTAAGTCCATATTAGTAACTGGTTGATTTGCAATAAGAACTTTCGGTTGAATTCCAACTTATGAAGCTGCATCGGGCACAATCCTTACTCCCGGAAAAATGGGAGAACTACAGTCCAAAGTTGCGCGCATAGGCGCTTGAACCACATTACCAATGACAGAACTCGCGACTTGACCAACCAAAGCGTCACGGGCTAGAGCGATGTTGGGATTAGGGGTGCCCTTGAGTGTAGTGGGAGCGGCACCGGTCCGAGGATCGGTGTCACCCTACTGATTAGTTTGTGGGATTTCCCCCAAGTCACGAGTCGTGATTTGCAAAACACTAGTACTTGTCTTGATAATATCTGCCTGACCAGTCGACCTTTCAATACTTCCAAGTCTAGCGTCAATCCGAGCGAGAAAAGTAGTCATCGCCTTTTCATGTCAAGCGTTCAAACCCGTAGCCAAACCTTTAATGATCTCATCCACAACCTCTCGAGTAACAAAGTTCGAGGGATTCCCGATCGAAGAAAGTTCTTGACTTCCTTTACCTTTGGAACCTTAAGCCTCAGCAATAGCATTGAGCTTCTTATGCTTAACTATGACGAAAAGCAAGCGAAGATTGTTTCCAAAAAAAAAATCGAATCTAATGACTAAAATCGAAGTCGAAAACCAAATCCAAAGACAAAGACAAAATCCAAGAACCAAAATTGAAGCCGAAATCGAAGCTGCGCCCCCTACCTGGTGCACCAAAAGTGCTAACGTGGAAAATTGGTTATTTGTGTACGCCAACCACCAAGTGTAAGTTTAACAGTAAACTTGCAATCTAAATATTCAAAGTACAAGAAACGTAAAGGGACACACAACCTTTATAGTGGTTCGGCACTAACGCCTACATCCACTTTATAGTAATCGTTCACGATAATATTGTCAATTACAATGTTTGTATAAGTTTGGACAATTTGTGTGTACAAAGTTGTATAATAAAACAACAAAAGTCTTGTTAATTCTAAACTTTGACTAAAATGCAAATGCCCTTCTTCATCTTCGTTTAGCCAAAACTATGATGATGTAAGCAACAATTTCCAAGAAATAGCTTCAATGTCCAAAAGTATGCATGAATGTCCAAAAGATATCTAAAAGTCCAAGTGAATGCCAAAAAATTGTAGACAAACTTCTATGTGAAGTTTAGAAGTTCAAGCAATGTCCAAAAGCCATGAAGATGATGATAACAGCCATTAATGGTGTCTTGGAGCTCCAATCTTGCATGCCAAAGTGAAGCCAAAGTGTCAAAATTCCAACACTTTAGAATGCCAAGCAAGGGGGTATTTATAGGTGAGGTTTGGAGGCATCAGCCCGAAATTCATATCCTGAGGAGATGCAAAATTCATATCCTGAAAAGGTAGCCAAAAAACCAAGTCGCATCCAAAAAATCGCATCCCGAAACCATGTATTTTCGTATCCTGAAAATTCCTCGGGCAATATGAGCCGCTCAGTCAATTTCAAGTGATTCGCACATCAAAAATCCCTTTGCCAAATTTACTTACCATTTACCAATTTCACATCCCCTCCATAAAAACGCATCCTGATCCTTCGAGTTGCGCATGTAAAAAATCGTATCTGGTCCAATGCGATCAGGGGATTTTGCATCCCGATCCAAAGCCGAATTTCATATCCACCTCTGCCATGTGCCAGATCCAAATTTGCATCCTGGTTTTACCTCCTGATCCTCGATGCGCATATAGGGAGATAAAGTGAGCGCATCAAAATTTCACATTAGGTCAGGGATGCAAAATCCCAGAGCTAAGCCAAAATCTGAGGCCTGATCGTCCCGATAAGCACTCATGGTTTTGAGCAATTTTTCCATGTCGATCACGTAATTTTAACATGCCAAATCCAGAATTTGCCAAATTGCTAGATCTTGCCAAATCGAGTTGCGTAAGTGAAATCTAGTGATTGTACCATGCTGATCAACAGTTTTTGAGTGCGCGAAACTAGCATTTACCTAAATCCAAATATTTTGCCACATCGAGTTTTGCCACGTAATTGGACCAACGCGCTCTAGGGCTTTCAGCTGATCAGATGAGGTCGATCATGTATTTTTACTATGCTGGATTTTCCTAGTTTATTAGCGAATTTTCCAATCCAATAAAGACAATTTCAGGAATCGACGATACTTCCAACCTTTTTCGAACACATCGCGACTTCGTCTAAATTGCTTTGCGTTTTCCAATGACGTTCTTGAAACTCGAGCGCGTCGCTAACCATAATCTTGACATGTGACTGTTTTGCCAAAAAACTGGTCAACTATTAATGAAATTATATCATGTATCCTATAATGATCGTGCACATATTATGCTCCTCCTTCATTGAAGGGTGCTATTCATTACATGATATCACTTAGTACTCATCATCTTATGACTGATATATTTAAACTAAATTGACCCGTTTATTATACTTGGATCATACCGAGTTGGTTTAAGTTAGAGTTTGTTGTTGATTCATGGTTAGTTGATCCATCTTTGACTATCTTTCTTTGACCTATTACCATAGTTGTGTAGTTGTATATTCGTGTCATTTTTGTATTTACTCCATTGGGACTTGTTGTATGTACATGGTTTATATGTAATCGTTCGAGTTGGCACACACACACACACACACACACACATATATATATATATATATATATATATATATATGCATGCATGTATATATTGTATTTTGTTGTTGTATTTATATGTATTCTGTTCTGTGATCTGTTATCTGCGATGTGTTGTAATTTGTTCTGAATACGATCCCTAGCCATCCAAGTTTTATATTAGATGAATTAAGTTCATCAATCCACTTGAAGAAAGAAAGATTTATACATGCAATCGACATATTCGACACTCGTCTAATACAAGATTACAGATGGTTGCTCCCAACCAGCTTTATTCTCTGCTCTAATTGACAATATTACTTGATAATGCTCTTTTTTAGGACGAGTCTCGAGGTGGGCGTTGCAGTGTTTACTATGATCATTAATTGATAATATTTGAAAGACATGTCAAGTACCATCAACTACAGTAGGACCAAATATTATTTATGAACACAATCCAACTTTGTATAGCTCGGATCCAAACATGTGCATCAAGCACGGACGAAGCACGCTTCTCATAAGTTTTTCTCCACTTCTGAATTACCAAAGGATAATAAGATAGATGTGAAGCAAATTTAATCATAATAAATCTAGTAGAACTATTCGGCAATGTGCTTATAAAGTTAATGTTTTAGAAAATGATGTATATAATTGACATGCGTTGACTGCATAAACAGACCGATTGCCTAATTATAATTTGAGGGAAGTATTATAAAAATTGCTTCAGTACGCTCTTTTTTCTTCACTAATATTTTTCATATTGGGTTTTTGTTTGTAATTTTTTAATGAGATATTATATTAACTTAAAAATATTAACTTTATAATAACATTATGTTACCTAAAGATGAAATAAAGTTGCGCTTTTTATGTTATATATGATTTTCCCATTGGTTCCTTCTTCATGTAAGTTTTTAATAAGATAATTGTTCCCATCATTTTTGCATATGCGTACTCAAAGGGAAGTATTATATGCAGACAATTACACACACACACACACACACACACACATATATATATATATATATGTATGTATATGTATTAGAAAGTCAAATTTCAAAGAAAATACATATGGAAAAGTCTATTTGGACACAAAATTTGAACACAATTGGTGACACAAGAAATCTATACCATTGAATCACCCCATGAATTTCTACTCCTTCATATAAAGATAAAACGATCTAACAGTTAAGATTCTATGTCTCTTAATTTGCGTTCAGTTTTGTGTCTAAATAGTTGCATCCTACACACACACACACATATTGAAAATTGGTGACTATTATTGCAAAAACCAATCATATGTTGTGAAAACCTGTGCCTTTGCGGAAGCATCCAGGATCTTATTCACCCAATTACTTAAAGATGATTTCTATGGAAACAAACACAGATATGAAATCACACGTGCAAACACAAAATATTCCACCCAACCACCCTCTTTATTAATTCTCAAAACGAATTTTGTTTACACACACTGTTTCAACAACCAACAATAAACAAACTACAAGAATCAATAACCTTATTCAGAAAGGGAAAGAATATCTAGATGACTAACACTCTTTGTTGGAGAAGGAGAACAATGAAGAACGATGGCTAATCCTTGGATTTATTAATTCGGTCTCAATCACATGCCTTTAATCCAACCCTAGATGCTGCTTTTATAGGGGAATAGAAGCCCTAGGAAAATACCCAATTTGCCCCTTCACTACTTGCAGAAAAAGTCACAGTAAAGACCAAGTCAAGCCATAGAAAAACCCGCTCAGACGTCTGACCTAAATAGGTCAGACGTCTGACAATGCTCTCGGGTTAAAAACCCTGTATACTCAGACGTCTGACAGGCTTAGCTCAGACGTCTGAGCTGAAGCTCACTCCAAAACTGCTCCTTCTTGCCTTTTCTCTGTCGCTGCTCCATCTCCTCTAACGCCTAGCACATCCATATCTCGTCTTCATCAACATATGTGATTTCATATCACAAATCACAACACTCCACCTTGATATGAAATCGCATCACATCAAACGAACATCCAACACACAAGTCATCTAGCTCTTTCAATGACACCTTCTCTCAATTAAACCATTACAAACGCAACCCACCGCCTGCCAAAGATGCATCTTCCCCTCGAGATGCACCACGCAACACCAACGGTCTAAAAATGTTTGTAATACCACAAGGATCTCCACCTTGTGGATTTTCTGCATCGATACCCGTCTATCACTTGATCTGAGCTCCTTCCTTGATCACTCTGGATCCCTTGAGCATCATCAACATGAAGACGCCTGTCTAGCACATCAGCAGTGACCAAATTAACCTGTCCACCTTGCTGTGGACTAGGTTCTTCAGCCGTCACTCGCCTTCCACTATCGACCACAAAACCAACCAATCTATACAGGTTTCCTTCCTCCAAGACACCTCTCATCACCACACGACCACCCTTTTTCACTCTCAAAACTCCACCACGAGTATCATAAGTGCAACCACGGCGATCTAACTAACCGAGAGAAATGAGGTAATGCGAACTAGCGGGCACATGTCCAACTCCAGAGACTTCCCTTACCACGCCATCATGCATACGAAACCAGATAGATCCAATACCACAAACCGGTAACTCTACTCCATTGGTTGTTCTAATCACGTCGACATTCTTCTCATACGAAGGGAAATACTTCACATCCTTACAAATGTGAAAACTGACTCCTGAATCCATCTTCCAAGGATTAGCTTCGCTAAACAGGACATCACTAGAAGTATCGCTAATGGAACTTGCAGCAATATCTGTCTGTGCCTCATTACTTCCATCACCATCTGCAACCTTCTTCTTATCCCTCTGATAAGCATAACAATTCTTGCATATGTGACCTTCCTTACCAAATAACAAGCACCTTTACCATTAGCCCCTTTCTTCTTCCTTCTCGTATCTTTTCCCGAGTCCTTTGCTACCATGGCCTCACATTGAACTGATTTAAAACCTGACCCTTTTCTCCTTAGTTCCTCATTCAAAAGGCTGCTTCGAACAGTTTCCAAAGAGATGGCTCCACCTGCATTGGAGTTACTCAATGAAACAACCAAAGTCTCCCAACTTTCTGAAAGCGAACTCATCAGCAAAAGAGCCTGCAACTCGTCATCAAAATTGACATTTAGATTTTCCAATTGATTGATCACATCTTGAAATTCATTCAGGTGCCCAGCAACAGACTTCTCCTCATCCAATCTCAGCTGAACAAGCTTTCGAACCAGAAAAGCCTTACTTGTAGCACTCCTCGACTCATACAAAGATACCAACTTGTCCCACTAATCCTTCGCGGATTCATAATTAGCCACATGATGGAATACCGAATCATCAAGGTATTGCCGAATCAAGGAAATAGCCTTCTTATCCATATTCTTCCACGTTCCCTCATTCACACCTGAGGGCTTCTCCGACCTTCCAACAATCGGATCTTGAAGATCATTGAGGTAAAGCACATCCTCCATCTTAGGATTCCAAATCCCCTAATTTCTTCCATCAAAAACAGTCATCTTCAGAAATGCCATCATATCCATCATCAAAAAATTGATTTTTTCACTTCAAAATCACTCTAAGCTTTGCGATGATCTAGCTCTGATACCAACTGTTGTGAAAATCTGCGCCTTTGCGGAAGCGTCCAGGATCTTATTCACCCAATTACTTAAAGATGATTTCTATGGAAACAAACACAGATATGAAATCACACGCACAAACACAAAATATTCCACCCAACCACCCTCTTTATTGATTCTCAAAACGAATTTTGTTTACACACACTGGTTTAACAACCAACAATAAAAAAACTACAAGAATCAATAACCTTATTCAGAAAGGGAAAGAATATCTAGATGACTAACACTCTTTGTTGGAGAAGGAGAACAATGAAGAACGACGGGTAACCCTTGGATTTATTAATTCGGTCTCAATCCCATGCCTTTAATCCAACCCTAGATGCTGCTTTTATAGGAGAATAGAAGCCCTAGGCAAATACCCACTTTGCTCCTTCATTACTTGCAGAATGAGTCACAGAAAAGACCAAGTCAAACCACAGAAAAACCCGCTCAGACGTCTGACCTAAATAGGTCAGACGTCTGACAATGCTCTCGGGTTAAAAATCCTGTATACTCAGACGTCTGACAGGCATAGCTCAGACGTCTGAGCTGAAGCTCACTCCAAAACTGCTCCTTCTTGCCTTTTCTCTGCTGCTGCTCCATCTCCTCTAACGCCTAGCACATCCATATCTCGTCTTCATCAACATATGTGATTTCATGTCACAAATCACAACATCATATACTTTGTTTATATGCCTCATCAAAACCTTATGCCCCCCAACCTAAATGGGTACCACATAAGGAAAAAGAACACATATAAACTCTGTATATTAACAGTACAAATTCAAGCAAAACACTCTCTTACATACTTTCAGCAAAAAAACTAAATAAATACATGTATATTAGCATGTATCTAATAACCCAACTCCCCATTTCCATAGAAATTCTTCATTGCCACTTGTTCTCTTCAACTTTGTTCCATTCTTGTTAACTAACCAATAAATTTCTCTTTCAATCATCTGCAAACGAATCTCCTTTGTAATACTTCCCCATTAAAGACTCTCGCATTTCTTTCTTGCCATAGTTGATATACTGTCGCTGTATAAGCCGCACAAGATACATCTAACAATAGATTTTTTCTTTTAAAATTGTTCAAAATCTCCATTGCCTCCTCCATATTGCCCATATCCGGAACATTAAAACCGAGCTTAGAAACCAATGAACAGCATATAAACCAAGAATATTCACATTGAAAAAACAAATGACTTACAGTTTCTTCACCATTGCAGCATAACAGACATCTATTTTCCTCCGTAATCCCAAGCCTTCTAAGTCTTTCTCTTGTATTTAACCTGTTACTTGCTGCTAGAAAAGCAATTAGAGACATTCTTTTGAAATATTCTTAAGCCATATGAATTTAAAAATCTCTTTAGTAGGTTGTCTCTGCCTTATTTTACTCCAAGTATTATGAAATGAGAAAGAACCATCATCACCCCATTCATAATAATCTTCATGTGCATCACTATTAACCTTTATCTCATTCACTGTTGACTGAATTTGTAGTGTTGCAGGGTGCATCTTTCCCACTAATTTCCCCTCATGCATAATACATGAAACATGTTCGTCATTTTTACCAAGTAAGTGAAATCTAGACATTCCAATTATATCTACAAGACATTTGGCATTGATCCAAGGTTCAAACCATAATAAAGAAATTTAACAATTACCTTATTAAAGAGCTATCTACCTGTATTTCGAAGCCTTAAGATGGTTTTCCAAGTAGTTGAGAAATTGTTATCGATATTCATATTCCAAAAAAACTTACCCCAGCTGTATTTTCTATTCATCCATTGGCTCCATAAAGATGAGCCTGATAAAAACTTCCAAATCATTTTTATTCCAGCAGCTTTCTTCAAGTCTGAAAAGGATTTAATAACTATACCTCCTTCCAGTTTAGGCAAACATAGTTTTTACCAAATAATTTTATGAGCAACACCTCCCAAAAAAATCAGCACACATCATCTAAAGTTTATCAATAATATGTTCAGGTAATTAGTAAACAAACTTACAGTGTAAAACAATAGGTGTTATGACTGATTGAATAAGTTCATCTCTGCCAGCAAAACTCAATAATTTTACATCCCAACTCTGTATTATAGCTTGTACACTGTTGAGCAAAGATTGACATTCATTATAATGGATATAGTTAGAGGACAATAGTACTCCAAGATATCTTTCAGGCAGTTGTCCTAACTGTACTCCTAAAACAGAGGAAACTTCACTAATATTACGAGCATGTGAACTAAAGTATACCTTTGTTTTATGTTCACTAACTGTAAGTCTAGAAAACTATTTAAGCTTTTCAAATATATTCCTCAAGGACAATGCACAGAGAGGCAAACTTTTTCCAAATACTAATAAGTCATCAGCATACAAGAGGTGTGTCACTAATGGGTCAAAATTATGCACAGGAAAGAATTTCTTTAGTAACACTACTTCAATCATACCAAAGGCAAAAAAACTCCATGGTTATTGAAAAAAGATATGAGGATAATGGGTCACCTTGTCTAATACCTCTATATGAAGAAATAAATCCCTTTGTGTCCCTTGTATCAATATTGAAAATGTAGGAGAAGATATACATTCATATATGGTGTTGATAAAATGAATTGGAAACCCCATTATCTTCATTAAATGACATACGAAATTTCTATTCAACATGTCATAACCTTTATGTAGGTCAACTTTCACACAAAACTTGTTAACATCAGGCTTCTTAAAATCTCTCAATATCTCATGGGCTAGAAGGATGCTATCTCCAATGTTAACATTAGGCTTCTTAAAAAGCTTCATATATATACACACACACACACACACACACACACACACACACATATATATATATATATATATACATATATATACATATACATATATATGAGGAGCGTTCCCGGGAACCCCTATTTTGTAGCATCCATACTGGTTCGTGAGCTACGGTAATCCAAATTAAAAAAGAATTTGTTGATTTTCAATCCACACATATTATCATCTATCCAAAATTTGAGCTCGTTGCGACATTTGTAGAATAATATATTTGATGTTTAAATTTAACAGTTCGAATAAATGTCTGAATTGTGAATAATTGAGTTAATATTTTGAAAATGATATGAATGTCGGAACAAGCTTAAATTTTGAATAGATGATAATATATGTGGATTGAACATCTACAAATTCTTGTTGGATTTGGATTACTGCAGCTCATGAATTGGTAGGAGTGCTACAAAATAGTGGTGCCCCAGAACGCTCATATATATATATATATATATATATATATATATATAAAGAGAGAGAGAGAGAGAGATGCACACACTCTCTCTCTCTCTCTCATTTTCGCATAATCTAAAACAAAATAGCAATTAATTACAGTTAACAAAGAGTCTTTAGTATACATAATAGTAAATGCTACAGCCAGCTGAAGCATCTGATTATGATGTCCACCCCCTGTAAATTGTATCAAAGCTTAAAAGATTACTTGGCCCAATCAATATAAATCACAAAAAATCAATTACTTAAATTTAGAAGTTAATCATAAAAATAAAAAGGTTATTACTTTAGATAAAGAAAAATACATATATTATATAAAACACACTATATACACACATAAGTACAGTCAGAATAAAAAAAAATGAACATAAAATTAAGTGAAAGCTTAAATCTCTATAATGGAAAAACACCAAAAGCTGATGCAATTATTCCTTGAAGGAATAATTGAGAAAAATTTTATTAAAACAAACATTAAATGACCAAGATTATTTGGAAACAAACTCGTATAAAATAGATAATTTGGAAATAACTCTTAAAAAATTAGCAGAAAAAATTGAAGTTATAAAACTAAAAAAATTCCCCGATAAAAATGATATTATAAAACATAAAAACCTAATAGAAGAAAACAAGCGTAAAGACATTGAAATACATTCTAAAGAATTAATAATGGAATTAAACGAAAAATTTGAAAAAGACAAAAGTTAATTTGATTTACAGATACCGCAAATTGAAAAAATGTTAGAATAGATAGAACACTTAATGTTAAGTTAATGAGTTACGAAAACAAATATTACCAAGAAGCAACTAAATACGTAGAAGCAGACTATAGATTCAGTGACCCAAATATAAATGAAGGGTACAATAAAGATGTTGTTCCAGGAAAAAGCGATAAGATACAAATATTGCAAAATAGAATAATAATAGCTATGCTAACTTAAATCCAAAACAAAATAGACAATGTTCAAAAACAAATGTTTGATATACATAAAAACGGTAAAGAACAAGAATTTGAAATAACTAAACTTACAAAACGCCCACAAAAAATGAATTTAGGAACAAATGATCCTACAACACATATTACAAGTAAAAAAAACAAAATAGTTTTCTTATGTATAAAGAAAACTTGACCAGATATGAAAAATAGAAGATTTTCTTTTACAGGTCCATCTAGAACTATAATAGACAGACCAACAGAATCAAATAGTTTATCATCCACATGATGGATTGATAACATGTTAATAAGAACTAATAATACTCAAGCTCAATTAGAAAAAATAATTGACTTAGACAAAGATATCGAAATATTTTTTAATAACCAACTAAATCTACTAAATCCTAGAGAAATATATAGAACAATATTATTTACAGCAGTAATAGGACTATATAGATATCATAGAGAAGAAATACTTTCTATCCCAGTTGGAAGTCAACAAATAAATAAATTTAATGTCATAAGAAGCTGTAAAATAACTAAAAATCCAGAAATATTAATTAATCCACTTAGGACTGATAGTCATGGGCATAAGAGGATTAGTTAGACAAAAAATTGGAACAAAACTATCATTAATATTAATTGATGATAGACATCAAGATATGGACAAAGATATATTTGGAATGATGGAAGTTGATATGAATAACAATACAGGTATTGTCTATATAGCTCCAAATTTTACTATGACATTAAATGATTTTTACAATCATATAAAAATAATTATACAATCTAAAAGATTTGAAAATTTTATAGGAAAAAATATCTTATTAGATGTAACATTTTTGAGGAAATGTATGTCTAAATTAGGGGTGGCAATTAGACCCAACCCGATAGACTCGGACCCGACCCGATGGGTCTCGGGTCTAGGCGGGTTGGGTTTTATCGGGTCTAAACTATACATTTTCAAAATTTGGACCCGACCCGAGCTTTTGTTCTGGTCGGGTCGAGTCAGGTCGGTTCGGGTAGGCAATAACACTAAAATTACATATATTTCAATGCTTTTCAGTCGGGTCATTCGGCTCGGGTTAGTTCGGGTCGGGCTTTTTCGGGTCTTTATTGTATTTTTCATTCCCTATACCCAACCCAAGACCCATCGAGTTCGGTTTGGGTTTGGATATTTTTGGGTCAGTTTGGTTCAGGTTTTCAGTTCTCGGTTCTAATTTCCAGTCCTAGTATAAATACACATCAAAAATAAAAATAAAGTTATATAAGGTAATAGAAACCTTGAATTCCACAGGAATTACTTTTATAAAACCAATGGAAAAATATTCTTCTATTCTTGCTGGCAATGAAAGAAAAATAGGAAATCCTAACAATACAACATCAACATTGAAACCAAACAATGTTGTAACATGTAATAATATAGACAAATCCATATCCATAAGGTTCAGAGATTATGGGTCATTAGACCGACAAGAAATTGAAAATGATGAAGAAACAGAAGAATTAAATAAAAGAATAAATGGATAAAATAATGTAACTAAAAGAACTCGGGGTGGTCCTTGAACCATCTGAAATATATGATTGGAACAAACTTTAATATCAACAAAATAAATAAATGGGGATACATTTGTTAACATTGACGATAAGAATAATATAAGGATAAGAGATGTACATAATGTTGATGAATTTTTAGAAGACTCAAGAGAAACAAAAAAGGAAATCCTATAATAGAGTATTATTGAAGAAACAATATCATAATTCACTAAACATATGGAACTAGCTGACCACGAGCAAAGTGCTAGTTTACGAATAACATATCCAAAAAGAAAGCAAGATCAACCAAAGCCTTATGATGTAGGACAATCTCCTAGACAACAAGTTAATCATATACATATGAAAAAAAAAATATAAGAACAATTGGAAAAGGAATACCTAATGAAACATCTTTTTTCAAAAATAATTCAGTTATTCTAAATGTAACGTAATGTCATCCACAACTATTAGAAACATATCTAGAACAATGGACTACTGCTATAGCAAGTGACTATACAACAAGACACGCAAATATTAATTTGGGTGAAGAAATGATCAGAATAGAAAAAAACTACTTAGGGAACATAACTAAAGCTATATGGGAAGCATATAAGAAAAACTTTCCAGAAGAAATAAACATACAACTAGAACAAGGAAGCAACATATATAATTTTGCATGCTCAATACATAAGATGATAACAGGAAGAGATGTAAATACAAGAACAACAATCAAACAACAAGAAGAAATGCGTGATCTTGAACGAATCCAATTACTTAATTGAAAATACATAATAAAACTCCAAAAAGAATTTTTAAATTATGCAACTATTTCAGGAAATTATTACGGTACTGAAATAGGAAATAGACTTTTTTCCAGACTACCAGGTGACTTAGGAAAAGAAATACGTAGATCTTGGATAGAATATTACCAGGACAAACCAGAAAATCCTGTAAATGATATGATAACATAGGAATAAGTATAACACATATAATCCCAGAATTAAAAAAGAAATGTACATATATACAGATCCAAAGAGAGTTAAAATAGAAAAGCTATGGATTTTGTGGAAAAATACACTCTACAACAATATGGAACAAAAAATTATAAAATAGACAATAAACCCAAATTTAAGAAAAGACATGCTAAAAAGTATTATCTAAGAAAATCAAATGCTAAAAAGCCTAATCTTAATAAAGAAAAACATGTTAGGAAATATAATCCCAGAAAAACATACACAAATACCATTACATGTTTTGCTTGTAATGAGAAAGGCAACTTATCCTACTCACGTCCCAAAAAACATATATTTTTACAAGTGAATCAAACCTTATTGATTCAGTTAAAGAAAACTTACTTGAAATTTCTTCTAATATCTCAGAAACATCAACAATATATTCAATAATATCTCTAGAAGGACTAAACGAAGAAGAACAAGTAAGCTCATTGAATTATGCACTAATCAATGAATTGAAAATTTTCCAAGAAAACATGCCAATGAGTACATATTTAATATGGTTAATGAAGATTTATGTACCCATAATTTCAAATATAAAATGGGAACAGATATAACAAAATGTGAATTTTGTTCTTGGTATCCGGCCTTTGACAAAAGATACAAGTGTACATAATGCACTATGGAAATATGTCAAATTTGTGCAAAAAATAAATTTAACATAGAGCCGCCAAAAGAAAATAAGACAATCTATATAGATAGAAATAAAATAAATGAAGTAAAAATAAAAATTCTATAAGAAATAAGAAATATTTTTGAATTAAAAATTGAAGAAATAAAAATAAAAATACAAATGATTGATAAAGAAAAAACTGTAATAACTGGTGAAGAAGAATTAATCACATATACAAACAACCATAATAATCTAAATAATATGGATAGACCAATCAATATCCCTTTAATATGTAATACCTGGAAATCTGAAGGAGTTGAGAGTTCCAACAAAAGTAAATATAAAAGGAATTAAAGTACAAGTTTTGGCATTTACAGGTACAAGAGCTACTAGTTCAACTTTCTACTTTACTATAATACCTCTAAAATATGTCACAAAAGCCAAAAGATCAAAACAAAGTGTGCAATTTGATGGACCCACAGGTATAAGAACAAATATAGTAAAAACCATAAGTTTTACAAATGATTGTGATGAATGGTCACCACATTATAATATAAAATAATTATGGGTTTTAGAACTAAATTAAATGGAATAAAACTAATTTTAGGATTAGATTTCTTATTAGGCGATAATGATTTTTTTTTCATTTAACAAAGATTACTTACAAATTTCAAAAAAAAAAACTACATTAACCCCAATACTATCATAATTTGAACTTAAGAAGCATGGTGGGAATAAAGACAAATACAAACAAGAAAATAGCAATTTCCTAATACCAAGAAAATGCAAAAAAATAAACAAGGAAAATGAACTAACAAATATTAATGTAGAAAATGAAGAGGCATAATTAATCAAAAATTATGAATATAAAAGAAATGGATTTACTAAAGACATACAACTTATAAATCCAAGAGAAATAAGTAAATTATTATTAACAATTGATGACATAGAGCATATTATTTCTAAAGTTGAAAAATTACAAATAATAGGAGAAAAACCATTAAAATACTGGAATAAAGATCCTATACAATGCAAATTAGATATAATCTATCTAGACCTAACTATAAAAACAGAATCACCTAAATTTGACACATGGATCATGGAAGAATTTAAAATGCACATAAAAATATTAACAAATTTAAATATCATAAGAAAAACAAATTCTAGACATAGAACAACAACATTTATTGTACAAAAAAATCTGAAAGGAAACGTGGCCAATCTAGGGTGGTTATGAATTATACCAGATTAAATGACAATACCCATGAAGATGGATAATGCATACCAAAAAAAGAAGTCCAGATAAATAAAATACAAGGATCAAACTGGTTCTTAAAATTTGATTTAAAATCAGAATTTTGGCTAGTAAAAATGCATCATTGTTCTATACGTTGGACTGCATTACATGCAGTGAAGGACATTACGAACGGTTAGTTATGCCGTTTGGTTTAAAATATGCACCACAATTTTTTCAAAAAAAATGGATAATGTTTTTCAAAATTATAATAGAAATGTGTGTGTGTATATATATGATATACTTGTTTTTCCAAAACAAAACAAGAATGTTTTTCTCACTTATGTACTGTTTTGAAACTGATAGAAGCACGAGGTTTAATAATATCACAAAAGAAGATAGAATTATTAAAAAATAATATAGAATTTCATGGAGCTGAAATTGGTAAAGGAACTATAAAATTACAACTACATATATCAAGAAAAATATTAGAATTTCCTGACAAATTAGATACTCTAAGGCAATTGCAAGCCTTTTTAGGACTTATAAATTATGCTAGACCACATATAAAAGAAATTTCAAAATATACCGGGCCTTTATACAATAAAGCTAGCCCAAAAGAAAATAGAGATTTTAACATAGAAGATATAAAACCAATTGAAGAAATAAAAAAGTTAGCCCAAAAATTAAAACCATTGAGTTTACCATTACAAATAGATTATTTAATACTTGAAACAAATGGATCCTTTTTAGGATGGGGAGGAATTTTATTGAGTAAATATAATAAGTATGAAAACAAATCTATAGAAAAAATATGAAGATACACTTCAGGTGTATACAAAGAAAAAAGATACATGACATCCTTAGATTATGAATTATTAACTATAATTTACGTTCTAGAATCATTTAAATTGTTTATAATATCTCAAAAGGAAATAACAATAAGAACAGAAAATGAATCTATAGTAAAATATTCAATAAAAAAGAAAAAGGAAATATAACCAATAGGTGGCTAAAATTTAAACATGCTATTTCTAATTGTGGAACCAATATCTGTTGGGAACACATAAAAGGGAAACATAATTTCCTACCTGATCATTTGTCCGGATTATTAAGATAAATATTTTCATATATCTTACTAACATTTATTTTGCAGAATGGACATGGAAGAACTAAATTCTTCTAAGCACTTGAAGACATACAAAACAAACCATTTTTTTTACAAAGACAAAAGTCGTAGAAGAACAACAATTGGTCCTAGACAGCATATGGAATATGAGGACTCCGAAAGAGTCTAACAAACAAAAACTAAATGTGTTATACACCTTTGTTAACATATTTACAAAAGAGAAAAAAACAAAATATCTATGCTATAGTCTTTTTAAAAGACCTGATGCTGGTGTTTATATCACATGGGAACAAATGATCGTCAAGATCAAATTTCTACAACAAAATCCTAGATACGAAAAACCATTATACGAAGGCTTTAATTCCTTTGAAGCCACTACAAATGAATTAAAAAATGTATTTGCATAAGACTATATATTTTCTGAAGATATACAAATCCTTCAACAAATAACCCTAGGAACACAAATTAAAAATGAGCCCACTGAAACCTCTTCGACGGTTAATCTCAGACCACAAACCTCTTCTTTTGCCATCATAGTCAAAACAGCTGAATCCAACGAACTCATAAGACTTGGAATACCCAATCAAGTCTTCACAAGCCAAAATGATCCAAGCCCAAACCAAATGTCCATAACCCTACCCAATTTTCCAGAACAGCTGACAAGGGAATTATATTTCCAACAACACTCAATAGAACTCTCCCTGGTACATTCGAAAACCTTGCAAATTCTTTTCTAGCATTTCAGGAATGAAGATAAAGGAATACAAATTGAATGGGAAATCCTAAGGAATACCAATATACCTGGGACAAAACAATATGAAAGATGTCTCAACACATTCACAAATTGTACTTGTACAATAATTTGTGCAGTACCACAAATAAAACTTGAACCTTTCAAATTACAAATACCTGGTCCATGAAGGTATCGCATATGACCCAGGTACTCTCATAAACTATGACCTAGTTAAAAGAATTTGTTTTGATGAATGGGCCTAAGATGACTTGCCATTACCCATTGAAAGTATAACATTGAACCTGACAAATATTTTAGCTACAGATATATACTTAAATTTTAAATCAGCTCCCCCTCATTTTGGAAAGACATTATTTGAACGTACAAAATACATAGTCAAATAAAATCAAAAATCTTAGGTTTAGATTTTGAAAACTGGAATGAAAATTTTATGGCAACCAAAACAGAGAGTGGCAAAATAAATGAACAAAAATATGAAGGATATAGAGCAGTCAGGATAACATTGTGGAAGATTGGGATAACGACAAATTACATTTATATGTAGAAACTCCAGTAATCAATTTATATATTACAAATTCATTAGATGAACACAAAATGAGCTATAGAAGTTTTGATATTTATCATCCAAAGCCTTCCATGATAAAAAGTTACAATAAAGGAAGATCCATAAAAAACAATGTTGGAAATAAAAAGAACAAAGATGATGTGGATTCCGCTACAATCTCTACAGACAAATATAGAACAAACCTACTAGACAAAAAAAATATGAAGATTTGATAGAAAGAAACTTATTCTACTTAGTGGGAATCTCATAAGTAAAGAAGATGTAAAAAATATGAAGATTTGGCAGAAAAAAGCCTATTATACTTAATGAGAATCTTCTAAATAAAGAAGATGTGAAAAATTATGCTCTCTTTTTGGCAAATGTAATTATTTTATTCTTAGTGTATCTTTTTTTCTTAGTGGAGGTTTGATTTTACATTCACATGTATGTAACAAAGGACGGATGTATGTTCAACTGTTGTGAGGATCAAGCTGTATAATGAGCATATGTGTGTTGTAATAATGATCCAATGTTCAGTATCGTATAACCGTTACAAAAAATATAAGCTTGCATCTTATTTTAATGGATGTTTTCTTCATACCTACTTCTTCTCCAAAAACCATGAGTAACTAAAAATCAAGTCAGAGCCAAGGAAAGAAATGATACAAAACCGCTTAAGCTATGTAAGTTCTCTTATTTCTATCATTTAATTCCCGAAATTATTATACTTAAATCTATGTTTAGATAACCAAGTTTCTTTATAAAAATTGACACTAGTTGCTATATGCTTAATAAGTGAATCCAACAAATGTAAATTCATTAAATCTAAAGAAAATACCATATAAGGAGAAAGTAGACGAATAGGATGACAAGGTGAGGAATTACGATTTAAGATATTGGGTTCTGGTAAAGTTATTAAGAACAAGGTTCTTTGAAACAAATTTTAGGAATAATAATAATATAGAATTACTACGATCAAGTAAGAAAATTTTACTGTATAAGCAAAATTGTGTATTTGTATTTCCAAAAGCTTTGAATACTTTCTCAAGTAGATTAACCAACCATACACAAATCATAAAGAAAGATTTTTTTATGGAAAAGCTACAAAAATATTTAGAAAATAAATTCATGACAAATATTATAAGAATCTTAGACAATGGTAAAAATATTACAAAAAACCCAAAATATGAAATTATAAACATTTTTAAACAAAAATATAAGACAGGGTTGATAAATATCTTTGATTGTGGAAAAAATTTGACAGAAAAATACAATAAGTTTAATATATGGAAAGAACCTGGTAATGTTATATTTGTTAAAGAATTCCACAGAGAATGGTATAAATACCTAAAAACAAAAAATGAAATAGTTTATAAGGTAATACAAAGTAATACTTGGGAAAACTAAAATGGATAATTTTCCAACAATTGAAAATATCAAAATATAAAATCTTTATAAAATTACCTAGAAACAAAATTTATGACAAAAATCCTTTTGATTCTAAAACATACAAAGTTAAACACCAGCTAACAATATAATATAGTAAAAATCTTCAAACAAAATTACACGTTTTTTTAAATAACAGATGATCCAAAACTAGATAAAAACAAGATGGTAAAAAATCTTAATCATACCTTCTACTTGGTAAAAGATAATAAAAAAGCAGAAATTGCATATAGAATTATAAAATTGGTACGTAACGAATTTTACATAATATTAAAAAAGGAACCAAGAGAAGAAAATGATAATCATAACATTTATAATAATAACAGATTAGAATTATATGATGATGAAATAAACATTTATAATGAGTTTTATTAACAGGGAAAACTACAAGATGTTAAATACCAAATTAGACGACTTTAAAAAATTATGAGGATAGGTTCCTAATTCCTAATTTAACAACCTACTTACAACACCCTTGGATATTATACTAACAAGCTGCTAGTAAAGTAGTTAAAAAATGAATAAGCAACAAGAAACATTACAAATATTATACTAAATATTAAATCATACACTAAAATTCATATCAGGTTTTTCTTTTGGAATTTTCATAAACAGAATAGTAGATATGTGAATTGGAAGAAACTTTAAGATCAACATACCAGATAAATGAATATACATTTGTTTACATTGATGATGATAATAATATAAAGATAAGAGTAATACATATTCTTAATGAAGTTTTAGAAGAAACAAGAGAAACAAACAAAGAAACCCTATAACACGGTATTCTTGAAGATATAATATCAAGATTCACTAAACATATGGAACTAGCCGACTACGGGCAAAGTACTAGTTCAGGAATAACATATCCAAATAGAAGTCAAGATCAGCCAATGCCTTATGATGTAGGACAACCTCCTAGACAAAATATTGATCCATATACAAATGAAAATGAAAATATAAGAATAGTTGGAAAAGGAATACCTAATGAAAAATCTTTTTTCATAAATAATTTAGTTATTCTAAATGTAACCGAATGTCATCCGTAGCTATTAGACACATCTCTAAAATGTTAGACTGCTGCTATAGCAAGAGACTATACAAAAAGATATACAAGTATTAATTCGGGAGAAGAAATGATCTGAATAGCAGAAAACGACTTAGTAGACATATCTAAAGCTAAATGGGAAGCATATAAGAAAAACTTTCCAAAAGAAATAAACGTACTAGTAACACAAGAAAGCAACATATATAATTTTTCCTACTCAATACATAGGATAATAACATGAAGATATGTAAATACATGAACAAAAATCAGACAACAAAAAGCCATGCGTGATCTTGAACAAATCCAATTACTGGATTGGAAATACATAATGAAATTCCTAAAAGAACTTTTACATTATGCAACTATATCAGAAAATTATTACAGTATTGAAATAGAAAATATACCTTTTTTCCATACTACCAAGTGACTTAGGAAAAGAAATACATAGATCTTGGATAGAATATTACCAAGACAAACCAGAAAATCTCCCTAAAGGATATGATAAAATAGGTATAAGAATAACACGTATAATCTCAGAATTAAAAAAGAAATGTACATATATACAGATCCAAAGAGAGTTAAAACAGAAAAACTATGGATTTTGTGGACAAATATATACTCCACAACAATATGGAACAAGAAATTATAAGATAGATAATTAACCAAATTTAAGAAAAGATATGCTAAAAAGTATTATCCAAGAAAATAAAATGCTAAAAAACCCTATCTTAATAAAGAAAAACATGTTAGGAAATATAATCCGATAAAAACATACACAAATTGTAATGTCCCGTATTTTTGGATAGTCGAATATTTAATTTATTTATTGTTTAAAAATTATATTTGGAATATTAATGAATTTTAATATTTAATCTGTTTATTTAAAATGAAGTTTGAACATTAAAATTTATACTTAATTTAAATCGAGCTCGAAATGGCATGGTAGTTCGTGATATTGAGTTTTGAACTTCAATTAATTATAACGGATCCGATATAAGTCGGAATTCTGTGAAACAGAAAACGTTTGAATCTAGTTGATTATAATTTTCAAATGAAGGAGAAAAATCCAGATTTTATATTATAGATTGTCAGTTATGTCCAAATCAAATTTTAAAATAGTCGCTACAAGATTCATTAACAACCGATAATGTTTATTTAATAATTTATAAGGGTTTTTAATATAATTTGAATAACGTTTAACTCGAATTGATAATATTGAGTTGTATAATTTATATTTTAAGCTATATGATATTTCTAGTTGGGTATATATGATTATAGTAATTTATTATTATTTAATTAAATTGTCTTGGAATTTAATTAATATTTTATCGATATTTATATAAGCCTTAAAAGTGACCATTTTGCAAACAGAGTCCGTTTTCAATGAAATTAGTTTCATTGGAACCGTAATGTTAAATTATTGTACGATATTAAATTTCGTGGCGAACCGATGTCATATGTGACAACGGCAGCCATAAACACTCAATCGATTTCTATAGCGCGTAATTAAGTTAATTTAATAGAGGGTATTTATGTATAACTTGAGCAAACGATCGAATTAAGCCACGAAACCATTTTCCTTAAGTTTGTATCGATTTTTAGAGTAAGAATAGATAGGTAGTGCATTATTTTTGGACATCGGGTATTTCGGTGTCCAAAATAGCATTGTTGGGCATATAAAAATAGCGTTTGGTAAACAGTCTCAGAACGCGACGAAACTTGTGTTGTTGGATTTTTATTATTTAATTATCATAAGATTTTGATTTTTGCATCAATCGGACTTACCAATTGATCATGGCAATGATAAACGCCTTAATCGTTTATATTATTTTGGTCAATTTAGACAGGGGTAACTTTAAAAGAAGAAACGAGTGGCCAAACAAACTCCGTTTTTAACAAAACAAATTTCATTGGATCTGTAAGGAAAAGGACTAGTATAATTTCAAAGTTTCTAGTTGATTGGTTTTATTTTGTGACTGTGACAAATTTAAATGCGTGATTTATAGCCTGAGATTTATAAAAGACTTTTCACAAACGACCTCGGAATTCGTCGAAACTATCCCATCGTGTCCGGAATATTTTTCTATGCTAGGATTAGGAGTTTCATCTCGATTGGAAGTCGTTTGGAGTTGTTTTTACATGTTACTCTGTGTGTAAGTCTAATTAATAATATTATAATCATGGTTGGGTTATAAATAGGGGATGCTAAAACCTAATTCACGGTCAATACGTAAGTTGTGGTCAACCCTGATACCTGCCACCTCATATAAATTCAGTGGCTAGCAAATTCTGCATTTTTGATCAATTAATCTCGCGATCCACTAACCAAAATAAAAAACGTTCAACTAGTAAACTATTCGTCTTGTCGAACTGAAAATATTGATCGGTGTAGATGGGATTCAGTCATCATGGTAGCCAGAATCTAGGGACCAAAACGCAGGTTTCGAAGTGGATTTTAGAGCTAATCAGGACATTGAACTGCACCATTCTTTACGTGCAAGCAGGTACTGTGGAGGCGCAGCGGGAGGAGCTTTCAGATCGAATGCCGGTAAGGTATGTAGTGGTGCAGTGGAGTTGTAATGGTGCATGGGGATTTCAAGTGTTAACGAAGACGAGAAGCCAAAGAGGACGCGGGCCTAGGGTTTGAAATTTCAAAAGTTAAGCCATGTTCAGGAGCAAGGTTCATGCTGCGTGATTAACGAAGTGTAATAGTTTAACAAGGAGAAAAAAAAAAGTTGGCAAAAAGAAAAGAAGTAAGGGCAAATCTTTCGAAAGCAGTAGGTGGCTGTTATGTTAAAACGTGATGGTATATTTCTTTGGAAAGATGGAATCTTGGAAACGAAGTGTACAAGGAAGATATATAAGATGGGTTCATTTCTTTTTCATGCCGAAACTACAATCGAGTTTTGTTGGTAAGTCACATGAGTGGAATACTTGACTGAAGCAGGAAAGAAGATGGAAATAGTATCGCGTGCAAAGGAACCGCCTAACACGGTAACACTGAGGTTTGTTTAAACAGTAATTATAATTTAAATAAATTTATAATTTATAAACTAATTATTAATTTAAAAGCATTTAGTTAGTTTACAAATGTAATTAAGGAAACTATTTTATTTAGATAATCATATAAACTAAAAACGTAGGTTTTGTGCAGGCGTCTCCATGGATAGTAGGGCAGGACAAGTGTAGGACGATAATAGAATTGAATTGACCCATTTAAAATAAATAATGTAATTAATTTAATTAAATTAAGATTAGAGTTAATTATTATAATTAATTTGTGTTAACTTGAATTATTGATAACTAGTCCATATGTGATCAGAATCGGATAAACCTGATAGCGTTGGACTCGCATCGACGACATCATGGAACAGAATTGGACACACTTGGAATCATTTGGAATTTTAGTTCAATTAAACAATGGTTTAATTTAACTAATTGAACCACTTCAGCAATAACGGAAAGCAAGTTAAACACACTCAGTTTTTCCCCACTTATATTTTATATAAGTTGGGTTTTATAATTATGTGCAATGGTTGCTAATGATTGACTGTTTGATTAAATAAATATATATTCATATTTTGATTGAACCGATGAAATTAAATGTTGTTTAATTTCAGTGAAAAACTAAATCGTTATTTTAACGATTGGACCCAATTAAGGTAACTTACCTTGTTGGTCACGTTTATATTTATATAAACGTGTTAAATTAAATGGTTGATGTTAAATTGTTGTTATTGGTTGATTATTGAATTTATATTGATATATTTAGTTGAATGATTATGTTGAGGTAATGTATTTTGAATGCAGGGAAAACAGATTGGAGGGATCCAACTGGATTCCTCACGAGTAGTTGTTATTTTAAATTTTCATATATGTTGAAATATAAAATTGTGATGCAGGGATTGAAGAGTTGGAGAAATCCAACAGGATTTCTCAATAATATTGATAATGTTAATCAATATGATTTGTTGTGTTCATTGGACGTGATTTTTTTTATTTGACGGTTTGGTACTTTAGCAGATATTTACCTCTTTAGTACCGCTAATAAAAGAAAGATTTTAAAAATCGATTGTAAACGTTTTCAAAGTTATATTTATATATGTACTGAAATACGATGTTTATTTTTCAAATAATAAACATTGAAGTTTATTTACGTCTTATAATTAATTAAATTATAAATAAAATGAGAATCCCAAAGTATTAATAAATAAATGGTTAAACGGAATAAACTAAATGAGGATGTTGAAACGATTGTGAAGAATTGCTTAAGTAGCATGAATGGATTTATAAAGCGAATAGAAATGGATTTATAAAGCGAATGGAAATGGATTTATAAAACGAGTGGTTATGGAATTATAAAACGATGGTTATGGAATTTATAAATGAAAAGAAATGAATTTATAAATGAAAGATAAAGGAATTCGTAAAGGTAAGGTTAATGATTTTGTAAAGAAAAGGTGAACGGTTTTTGAAATGGAATCTGTAATATTATTTATAGAAGTTAAGTTGAGTAATTTTAATTAATTTTGTGAAATGATATTTAAAATATAATGGAAACAATTAGTGAGATTATAAATAAGTATAATCGGTTTTAATGTTAAAAGGGAATATAATGTGGTTTTTGGAAATTGGAACTTGTTGTACACTGGTTGAGTTGATAACTTTCAAGGTGTCAATCTGATGGTGGTTTTGGCTTCGAGGTTGATACCGAGAGATTTATTCACTTACTAATTTACAATGAGGAGCCAATGAGGAGCCAATGAGTAGAAGTGTAATGATAATTTAATATTCTTATATTAAATAAGAAAAGGAGATGTTTTTTTCCAAATTTGATGCTTTAATATAATTAACGACCGGTTAATTAAAGCAGCTAAATGATGTTGAATACTAAATCAGTAAATTTATTTTATTTTTATGGATGAATGGTTGTTTATTTGATAGTTAAATAAAAGACTATCAAATCTGGTCAATACGATTATTGGTACGGAAAGACCTTGATTGAATTTATATTCGATAATCATTCCGACCAGCAAATACGTGAAGATATCAAATGTTGGTTGAAGGTGGAGAAAATGAAGACCATTGATCTTCATGAGCAGAAGGACTACTTGTTGAATTTCTCCAGTTAGCTCCTAGAGGTATTTCGGTAGTGATTCTGCTGTGAATTGAATCTTCGGATTGCAAGTACTACTCGCTACTGATCCATAGGGTGATACTTAGGATGTGTTACGAGGGTGCCTTCAGTTCATCCTATTCCTGGATGACTTGTATGGACAGATGTCTGACAGAGTATTTCCAAAGGAGTCACGTACGTTGATTTCCTCAAACGTATTTCTATTGTGGCAGAGAAGAAACCTTCTCTTAGCTTAACAACTAGTGTATTTTTGTGGACGTCAACTATTGATATCTGACAGATTTAACAATGTGGCATTCAAAGTGTATGGTGGCCAGATGTTCTAAATTTAATTATGACCTCAAGTCTCATCAACTAGAAATGGCAGAAATCGGGTAGGTCGCATGGCTAAGTGGGTCGCACCCAAGTAGGGTGTATTGTCATCATCTAGAGAATATTCATATTTATTACTTCTTTTCATTTCTGTATCTCCGGGAATTATGGTGGTCGCGTCAAAAAGCCATAAGGTGATAATACATTCGGTACTCTCAAGCGAAATGAGGGGTCGGTCATGTTTATCCTGAGTTGCAAAATGTTCTTGTTGAACTCGGTGTATTCCTCTCTAGAGATACACTCTCCGAAAGGTGGTTGCCCATACCTTTCCATGGGAATCCATTTTTCAATAAAAGCCCGCGGTTTTGATTGTATGCTATGTATGTAGAGCGTGAGATGCAACCAATCTGCTATATTGATATTTATTTGTATTTAGACATTATTATAATATCAGAAAAGATATTGATTTCAAAGTGTTTTGGGTTATCGTAAGGCAAAAACCGTCCATGTTTATGTGTGGATCGGTCTTTATGTGTGGATCGGTCTAACGATTATCTTTTTCTTTCGAAAAATTTTTGACGTTAAAATCAAGTTGGATGATACCTTTAAACTTAGTGTGTTTTTCTCACTCTGGTTTACCGGACTGATCCGGCGTTTGAAATGATCGGGTTAAATCGGGTTTTACAGGTTCAGATACGAGTTGGAAGAGTTCAGACGTATGATATTTTATAGATACTACTCCGCCGTGTGTTGTATATGGGGATAGGTTATTATAACTGCCCAGATGGGTTGATGTACTCTAATGGTTGTAAGTATTTTCAAAGCTCTTAGTAAAGATTTATTTCTATTTTATATTTTGTTCCGCTACGATGTGAGACTCTATGTTGTGTTGGTTCTTCTTCTATTCTAATATTTCTTTCTTCTTTATCTCACCCTCTAACTTCTTTCTATTAACTATCTGGTGTTTTCGATACTTGAGGTTTGGTAAGTAATACTGGTTTATGTATTATTGTCGGAATTCGGGAGTCGAATTCCTACCAGGTCATTACAGTGGTATCAGAGCTATTGGTTTAGTAATAACCTTTTCTCTATGGCAAAACTCGATAGAGATAGGGTTAGTAATACCCTGGATTGAGTTGAGTGTATATATACGAGAGCGCGTATTTTTAGATTTTGTATAGAAATGTTTTTTATTGTGTTGTTTGATCAGTTGAAGTGTTGAGAAGCATTGAACTAGCAATGGACACAATATTGTTTCGTAAAGAGGGTAAATGAAATAATTTTGCCCAAGATATATTTTATTACATAGAAAAGAAATAATTTTATTAAATTATTGAGATATTATGGTTTGATTGAATTATTTGAATGGAATTCAAATTAGAATAGTTTAATATAACCATGAGATTTCACATATATAGTTTGTGAATGAGAATTTCAATATGAAATTGGAAAGCAGGATTTAACTTAAAATAAGTTAAAACAGAATGAATTAGAATGGATGGTTTTTGAAATAAAATCTGGATTTATATTTTTAATGGAAGTAAACTAAATTGGGAGATCAATAAGTTAACTGAATCTAAAACGAGACTTAACCTGGTTAAGTAAATAAGTTAGTGAACTAAATTGCTAATTGGAAGTCAATTTGTTGTTGATCAGTTATTATAGATATATGTTAAACCAAAGTAAATATGAATGTTCAATATAAATTGAATTATGGTTGAGTTGGTTGTGCATTAGCTGATGATTGATTGTTAGATAAATTGAAAATAATTCACCGATGGTTTAATATAGAGCTGAATGAATTAAAAATGAATTATGGTATAATAAACTGGAATAAAACTGCAGATGAATTGAAATTAATGATTTAACCCTGTATTTGCAAATAAATTAATGCTACTTGTTTGATTTTGGAAATATGTATAGTTATACTTGTTAATAAATGAAGTGTTATTGAAATATTTCATATATATGTTACTTATATGTTGAATTGAGTTAAGTACAGGTGCCAGATGGCTATGAGGATTGATTTTGGTTAAATAAATCACAATAAGTTGAGCAAGTATGCTAAATAACGCTCGTAAAAAGGTACATCTACGTGAAATATAAATTTTGGTTTTTAAATATTGTTTTCCTACTGTGTGGGTCAATGTATATATATTATTTGCTCCTGCGATATCGCAGATGTCACTCCGTACAGGGGAGACTTTGCCGAATTTTTCCGGGAACTTAAAGTGCTAGAATTTTTTTGATATTTTTGAAAATTTATATTGATACTAATGAATTGGTTTATGATTCAAAATAAATTGGATTGTAAAGATGACGGGTTTGTAACATTTTTCCTACTTTAGTAATTTCGGGAACGAAATTCTTTTAAGAGGGGGGAGAATGTAATGTCCCGTATTTTTGGATAGTCAAATATTTAATTTATTTATTGTTTAAATATTATATTTGGAATATTAATAAATTTTAATATTTAATTTGTTTATTTAAAAGGAAGTTTGAACGTTAACATATATATTTAATTTAAATCGAGCTCGAAATGACGTGGTAGTTCGTTATATTGAGTTTTGAACTTCAATTGAATATAACGGATCTGATATAAGTCGGAATTCTATGAAACAAAAAACGTTTGAATCTATTATAATTTTCATATGAAGGGGGAAAAAATCCAGATTTCGTGTTATAGATTGTTAGTTATGTTCAAATCAAAATTAAAAATATTCGCTATAGAATTTATAATAAACGATAACGTTTATTTAATAATTTATAAGGATTTTTAATATAATTCGGATAACGTTTAACACGAATTGATGATATTGAGTTTTATAATTTATATTTGAAGCTATATGATATTTCCAGTTGGGTATTTATGATTATAGTAATCTATTATTATTTAATTAAATTGTTTTGGAATTTAATTAATATTTTACCAATATTTATAAAAGACTTAAAAGTGGGCATTTTGCAAGCAGAGTCCGTTTTCAACGAAATTAATTTCATTCGAACCGTAACGTTAAACTGTTGTACGGTATTAAATTTCGTGGCAGACCGAATTCGTATGTGACAACCGCAGCCATAAACACTCAGTCATTTTCTATAGCGCGTAATTAAATTAATTTAATCTAATAGAGGGTATTTGTGTATAACTTGAGCATATGATCGAACTAAGCCATGAAACCAATTCCCTTGAGTTTGTATCGACTTTTAGAGTTAGAATATGCAGGTAATTCGTTATTTTTGGACATGGGGTATTTCGGTGTCCAAAATAGCATTGTTGTGCATATAAAAATAGTGTATCGGGAAATAGTCATGGAATGCGACGAAACTTGTGCCGTTGGATTCATATTATTTGTAATGTCCCGCATTTTTATCGGTTTATATTTGAATATTTAAATCAGTTTAAATATTGAATTCTTAATATAAGTAGATTTAAATATTAATTAAAACGAAGTTGAACATATAAAAATATATATTAAATATAATCGAGCTCAGAACGACGCTGCAGTTCGTAATTTAACGTTCTGAACTTCAACTGAGTGTACAGGACTCATTTTAAGTCGGATTTCTGCTAAACAAGAAACGTTAAAATTTGTTAAACTGTATCTTTCTGACAGAAGTGAAATATTGAGATTTCGTCGTATAAATTGCAAGATATGTCAAAATCAAATATTCAGAAAGTCGCTATGAAATCGTATATCGACCATAACGGTTTATTTGAAATAACTTCTTATCGGTTTCGAATTTAGACAAGGTTCTTTTGAGACGTAGCGATAATTTAATTTTTAGAATTTTACTATAATTTTTAATTAATTAAATACGCAACTTTTTTTTTATTTGGAGTATTTCGCACCCTATATCGATATTTTGGGATTTCAAAATATGAGTTAATCTACCGATATTATTATATTTCTTGGATAGTGACATCTCGTTGGACACAACCGTAATCTTACTTCTGTCTGTAGCAGCTCGGACATAAAAAAAAATCTTAAGTATGGGATACCGAAATCAATTAAAACTAAAATAAACAGACATAAACGCATTTCTTCCCATGCACCCTACTACATCATGTCTCAATATGGCGGACAATCCTTTTCTTTCGCCCATGGTAACAAGTCACTGTCATCTTCCTTAATGCCCTGTAATGTTCCCTTTTTACCATCACTCTGATCCACGTTTGGACACAGATTTAACAACTCATATATTGTCTAGAAGAAATCATATATTTCGAATAGAGCAGTTTCAGAATTTCATACTTAACCAACAGGAAATTCGTGATTTCCATAGACCATACTTTTTAAAAATCTTATCCTACCCAGTCGTATCCTTACCTGCCTTGTATGGTCTCATCACACAGAGAACCCAGTACAGTACAATGCCCATCTGTATTGACGCGAATAAACACTGGCAAGGAAATGCCACCCTAAGCCTGTACATATACCTACTCACCGCAAGTCTACGTATTTAAAATCAAAACAAATGTATGTACGGTGTCCCCTATTCTTCAACCCGTGGAGACAAAGGAACATGCGGTAGCAGACCTAGCCTATCACTCTAATACGTGATGGCCAAGGTTTATAACATTATAAATACACAGCCGATTCCTACTCTGTTTGCGGAAATCCAAGACCAATATCAGATCATTTTCTCTTCTTCCATTTCGAACCCACGTTTTCGGTTCCCCCTCTTCTTTCTGATATTACATCCGATAAAATAATAATACAATAATATGTTTAGAAAAGAGGGTGCATGGCGTGAGGTGTATATGTGGAAGAGGCGGGGGTTGTGTGTCTGTAGGAGCTCAAATTCGGCAATGGAGGAATAGTATGGAGTTTGTTGTGCTTATGCAGGGTAAAGTGCATGTGTTGTGTGCGTGCTCGGATGTTGGGGTGGCTCGACATCTGCTGAAGTGAAGAAATGATGCATGAAAATAATTAAGGAGTGGAGTATGCATATGGAAGATTAACGTGAGGAATTTGTGTTCGTGTTATTCACTGTGGCGTGTGGTACTTCGTGAAATCCGCAACCAAAAAGGGGGCCTCGAATGTGTTGAAGCGAGCATAGAAAGGTAGAGTTTTTGACAAGGATAAAGTAATGATTTTGGTTGGAATCATCATGGAACGGATCGAGTATGGAAGGGAAGATCAGATGTGTTTTGCGGAAATGGCGAGATGAAAGGTTGGTTTATTAATTATTGCTCAGAAGTAAATTTGTGGTATTCAGAAAGAACAGAAGTAGATGATTAAGTAAACAAAGTAATGGGGATGGAAGCATGGTAGTAATGAAAAAGCATCGACTCAGTTCAAATTGGAACGGGAGTAACTAATCACGTTTTAACGATGGTTAAGGAATTTGACCAGATCAGTCGCAATGGAGTCATAAGTCGTAACAACGAAAGCTACGTCATGAGACTGGTTTCTCTGAAAGCCGAGCCACTGTAATCTCATAATCAACCGACGCAAATCGTTATTTAACGGTTAACGCGCCAAGGTGAGTAAATTCACTAACTCTCTTTTTATTTAAAATATTTTAATCATATTTTAAATGATAATTGAATGCTGTGTGATGGTGGTTTAGGCAAATTATGGTTAAATTGGTTGAATTATATATATCGTTGCATATATATATACACATCATTGGTTGGACTGATTCCATCGATTATAATATTTCCTAGTATGGAATCAGTATTAATTGTTGACTAACATCGGTGGATGCAGGAAACCGGTTGGAGGAATCCAACCGGATTCCTGAATATTTATATGTACTGTGTGTTTTATATAGATGCACTGTTTGAACCCAAATGACTTTTGAAACCTTGTGTTAATATTAGCGTTGAATGGAAATTCAAACGTTATTTTGATTTAATCAATAAATGATATCGATTAAGAAAGTGGCAACAACCAATCGTAAATGTATCATTTGTTTTAAACCGCTTTTGTTTTACCAAATCCCACCGTGTGCGAAGCACGTGTTTCACCATACTTACTAAATGATTTGGTAAGTGGATCCTTATATTGATAAGATAAATAAGTAAGTAGGCGATGATTTACTTGATGATTAATAACAAGGATTTATTGTCTAAAGAACAATTAAATGAGATATTTACAAATAGATTATGGTTTATTCCATAGTAAGATTTGTTAAAATCGATTATTGTTTATTTAATAGTAAATGAGATTATTTAGAAACAAATTATTTTTCTATAGTAATCGATACAAGTGAAATTATTTGAATAAATAAATGTTATTTATTCAAAATGAAAAGATTTGTTAGAATTGATTAGTGGGTTAATCATGGCTAAATATTTATCAAGCAAACTGTTTTGATCAATAATTGGTTATTTAATTAAGTTAGATTGGGTTGATTTATCTAATGTAATAAAATTAACGAATAGTTGATTTAATAAGATTTTAAAGTATAAGGGATTTGTCTAAGGAAGACAAAGCGAAGAGGAATGTTTAAAAAGAGATTTGTCTAAGGAAGACGAAGCGGAGGAAAACGTTTAAATGGGTTTGAACAAGGAAGTTGAAGCTAATGTAAATAACCGAGTTTGCAAAATAAGGATATGGCATATTTAGAATATGTCAATATTTTGTAACGGAAAAATATGTCAATATTTTGTAACGGAAAGATATGTCAAGATTTTTGTAACGGAAAGAGATGTCAAGATTTTTATAACGGAAAGAGATGTCAAGATTTGTATAAAGGAATATGACAGCATATTGCAAGTCTCAGAACTATAGCAGTAAAGTAACGCTGTTGACTAGGCTTAAGCGTGACTGTTATGTCAAGATTAGTTATAAAGGGATATAGCAGCGTATAGCAAATTTGAACTGTAACGATAAATGAAACGCTGTTAACCAAACTTAAGCGTGATGTTGATATACAGTAGCACTTCCTAGGGAAGGAAAACAGCTTGTTTTGAAATTCACTTATTTAAAAGGAATAAGTAATGACGTTTGCCCAAAGAAATATAAGAACGAATGTTAAATAAAAAGTGCCTGTGATTTGTGTGATATTGTTTGTACATTGAATGGATGTTGTTTTTACTTCGATAGTTAAACAACCAACTATCGAAGTGTTTTGACCATCGTTGTCGATACGGAGAGACCGGTTGGATTTGATATCCGAGAACCACTCCGTATAGGCATAGGCGTTGCGAATTAGATTATGTTGAAGATAATCGAAGACGGAGTGAAAATTCAAGAACTGTAATGTTTGTTCAGACCCAGGACAACTTGTATGGATGAATGCCTGACAGCGTATTCTTAGAAGATCACCTAAGACGTTCTTTTCAAGGTATTACGTCTGGTGGCGGAGAAATTCGTTTCTCTTGGCTTTTATACCCGTAATATTTTGGGAAGATCAACTAGTGATTTGACGGGTTTGACGATGTGGCATTCAAAGTGAATGGTGGTCAGATGTCCTAAAAGGTAGACGTAGCCTCTAGCCTCACAACCGGGAAATGACAAAAATCGGGCAGGCAGCATGGCTATGTGGGTCGCTCCCATTAGGGTGTATAATCACCTATCTAGAGAAATTCCTTTTGCTTCTTTAATCTATCGATGCTGTCCCTTTGCGGGAAACGGTGGTTTGAGTCCAACCGTTGGTGATATACATTCGATACACTCAAGCGAAATGAGTGGTCGGTCATGTGTGGGCCGGGTTGCAAGACGTTCTTGTTGAACCCAGGTGTATTCGCCTCTAGAGATACATTGTCGGAAGGTGGTCCCATACCTTGTCATAGTTGGAATCCAATCTCCAATAAGCGCCTGCGGGTTTTGATTTTATACTATGTATGTAGAGCGTGAGATGCAAGCGTTCTACTATTTGGTTATTTATTTGATTAGACATTATTATAATATCACTGGATTTTGATATCAAAATGTTTTGGGTTATAGTAAGGTAAAAACCGTCCATGTTTATGTGTGGATTGGTCTTACTATTATCTTTTTGTTTCGGAAGGATTTTCAAAGTTAAACCGTATGGTTGGAATTTACTCACACCAGTCCCATGACTGACCCAGAGTTTGTTTTGTTTTGTTTTTCCTAAACTCTTGGGTGCCCAAATTTGTACGGGCAGTCAAGTGTTTCAGGCTTTTACAGATACGCTTGAAGGAGCTAAAAGCAGAAGGCTTCACCGTTAGTATTTAGAGACTATGTCCGCTGTGATATGATGTATTGTACTCTGATAATGGTATGTATACACAAAACAGATTTGTATTCCAAAGTTATGTTATACAATATATTTTATTCGTCCCGCTGTGAGATTCGTGTTTACTCTGATTATGTTCAGCTGTGTTCTTCTTCTTCTCCTATTCTATTAGTTCTATCTTTTCTATCTCATCCTCTAACTTCTTTCTATTAATGGTCCGGTATTTTCGATGTCTGAACAGTCGACGCTGGGTTTTGTGTCGATTTTCGGAGTCGAAAATCCCGGGTCGTTACAGTGGTATCAGAGCATAAGGTTAAGTGATTACCTTGGCTCTGTGGTGTGACTCAATAGAGATGAGGTCAGTAGTACCTTAGATTGAGTTTGAGTGTATCTATATGAGCGCGTATTTGTAAATTGATATAAAAAACATTTTTTATTGTGTTGATTGATCTGGTGAGTGGTATATAAATTCCAGATCGACGCGTTTAGCTGACGAGGTCGATAGGGATTTATAAACGCTTGGATAGAGAATTTCGACATAATATTGTTTTAAAAGCTGGGTGAATAAAATAATTTTACCCAAATTATATTTTGATATAAAAAGAAGTATATATCTTAATATTATTATAATACGTAGGATGTGTGATCATTATTATAATCATACTTGAAGTGGTTATGTAAATAACCAATCGAAATTCACGTAAGTATAAAATACAAATCCGATGAATTGAATCTAAAGAAACTCCAGAATTGGAGTTAAAACTATGGTAATTTGGAAAAAGTTCGTAAATGAATTTCGAATTTAAATATATGGAATTTTAAGATCTTGGGGAAATTTTGAAATATTATCCAAGTTTCGAAAAGATAGTTGGGAAGTAAATTTCAAATAAAAGTATTTGAATATGAGTTTTGAAAGTGATATAGTATTGAACTCACTTTGGTCACTGGGAAATGAGTTCCGATGATGAAGTCGACCATTTTCGGTGTTCATTTTCGAGTTTCTAAGTGACGGATTACTACCAAAGATTTTGTTTTGAAATAAGTTGTTCAGAGATTCAAAGGTTTTGAATTGCTATGTTATGAATATATATGATTTCAAACTGATTTGAAATGAAAACCCGAAAACCCCAGGAATTTGAATTCTGAAATTAAAATTTACTTATGAAGTAAATAAACAGAGAATTTAAATAAGTCAAATAAAATTTGAGTTGAATTGAAGCCAAATAGGTGGAAATCGTACTGGAATAAGGATTTGACTTGGCAAAGTAGTTTGAGTTGTGAATTGAGATTGGGAATGGAACCGAACTTGGTTTGGGAATTTGATTATTTTGAATTGGAATTGAACTGGAGTTTGAAAAAGAAATTTGAGTTGGAATTATTGATTGAAGATAAACTGACTCGAGATTAGTTGGAGATGTATTCGGGTATGTTGAATGGATTGCAAATGGAAGCGAGAAAGTTGGATGCCCAATAAAGGGAGAAGGCCCAGAGTGGCGTGTGGTAGTAGTACCGAATGAACCATGCAGCAGAGAGGCTGACGAAATTCTCCGAAAATTAAAGTGTTAGAAAATTTTCCGAATTTTGAAAATTTTTGTTACAAAGAAGGGAATTAATATTTTGATCAGTTCAGTTGGAACTGAAATTATGAAGTAAACCAAAAAGATTTTTAATCTGTTTACAATAAAAATTGTAGCATTTTCCCATCTTAGCAATTTCGAGGACGAAATTATTTTAAGGGGGAAGGAATGTAATGTCCCGCCTTTTTATCGGTTTATATTTGAATATTTAAATCAGTTTAAATATTGAATTCTTAATATAAGTAGATTTAAATATTAATTAAAACGAAGTTGAACATATAAAAATATATATTAAATATAATCGAGCTCAGAACGACGCTGCAGTTCGTAATTTAACGTTCTGAACTTCAACTGAGTGTACAGGACTCATTTTAAGTCGGATTTCTGCGAAACAAGAAACGTTAAAATTTGTTAAACTGTATCTTTCTGACAGAAGTGAAATATTGAGATTTCGTCGTATAAATTGCAAGATATGTCAAAATCAAATATTCAGAAAGTCGCTATGAAATCGTATATCGACCATAACGGTTTATTTGAAATAACTTCTTATCGGTTTCGAATTTAGACAAGGTTCTTTTGAGACGTAGCGATAATTTAATTTTTAGAATTTTACTATAATTTTTAATTAATTAAATACGCAACTTTTTTTTTATTTGGAGTATTTCGCACCCTATATCGATATTTTGGGATTTCAAAATATGAGTTAATCTACCGATATTATTATATTTCTTGGATAGTGACATCTCGTTGGACACAACCGTAATCTTACTTCTGTCTGTAGCAGCTCGGACATAAAAAAAAATCTTAAGTATGGGATACCGAAATCAATTAAAACTAAAATAAACAGACATAAACGCATTTCTTCCCATGCACCCTACTACATCATGTCTCAATATGGCGGACAATCCTTTTCTTTCGCCCATGGTAACAAGTCACTGTCATCTTCCTTAATGCCCTGTAATGTTCCCTTTTTACCATCACTCTGATCCACGTTTGGACACAGATTTAACAACTCATATATTGTCTAGAAGAAATCATATATTTCGAATAGAGCAGTTTCAGAATTTCATACTTAACCAACAGGAAATTCGTGATTTCCATAGACCATACTTTTTAAAAATCTTATCCTACCCAGTCGTATCCTTACCTGCCTTGTATGGTCTCATCACACAGAGAACCCAGTACAGTACAATGCCCATCTGTATTGACGCGAATAAACACTGGCAAGGAAATGCCACCCTAAGCCTGTACATATACCTACTCACCGCAAGTCTACGTATTTAAAATCAAAACAAATGTATGTACGGTGTCCCCTATTCTTCAACCCGTGGAGACAAAGGAACATGCGGTAGCAGACCTAGCCTATCACTCTAATACGTGATGGCCAAGGTTTATAACATTATAAATACACAGCCGATTCCTACTCTGTTTGCGGAAATCCAAGACCAATATCAGATCATTTTCTCTTCTTCCATTTCGAACCCACGTTTTCGGTTCCCCCTCTTCTTTCTGATATTACATCCGATAAAATAATAATACAATAATATGTTTAGAAAAGAGGGTGCATGGCGTGAGGTGTATATGTGGAAGAGGCGGGGGTTGTGTGTCTGTAGGAGCTCAAATTCGGCAATGGAGGAATAGTATGGAGTTTGTTGTGCTTATGCAGGGTAAAGTGCATGTGTTGTGTGCGTGCTCGGATGTTGGGGTGGCTCGACATCTGCTGAAGTGAAGAAATGATGCATGAAAATAATTAAGGAGTGGAGTATGCATATGGAAGATTAACGTGAGGAATTTGTGTTCGTGTTATTCACTGTGGCGTGTGGTACTTCGTGAAATCCGCAACCAAAAAGGGGGCCTCGAATGTGTTGAAGCGAGCATAGAAAGGTAGAGTTTTTGACAAGGATAAAGTAATGATTTTGGTTGGAATCATCATGGAACGGATCGAGTATGGAAGGGAAGATCAGATGTGTTTTGCGGAAATGGCGAGATGAAAGGTTGGTTTATTAATTATTGCTCAGAAGTAAATTTGTGGTATTCAGAAAGAACAGAAGTAGATGATTAAGTAAACAAAGTAATGGGGATGGAAGCATGGTAGTAATGAAAAAGCATCGACTCAGTTCAAATTGGAACGGGAGTAACTAATCACGTTTTAACGATGGTTAAGGAATTTGACCAGATCAGTCGCAATGGAGTCATAAGTCGTAACAACGAAAGCTACGTCATGAGACTGGTTTCTCTGAAAGCCGAGCCACTGTAATCTCATAATCAACCGACGCAAATCGTTATTTAACGGTTAACGCGCCAAGGTGAGTAAATTCACTAACTCTCTTTTTATTTAAAATATTTTAATCATATTTTAAATGATAATTGAATGTTGTGTGATGGTGGTTTAGGCAAATTATGGTTAAATTGGTTGAATTATATATATCGTTGCATATATATATACACATCATTGGTTGGACTGATTCCATCGATTATAATATTTCCTAGTATGGAATCAGTATTAATTGTTGACTAACATCGGTGGATGCAGGAAACCGGTTGGAGGAATCCAACCGGATTCCTGAATATTTATATGTATTGTGTGTTTTATATAGATGCACTGTTTGAACCCAAATGACTTTTGAAACCTTGTGTTAACATTAGCGTTGAATGGAAATTCAAACGTTATTTTGATTTAATCAATAGATGATATCGATTAAGAAAGTGGCAACAACCAATCGTAAATGTATCATTTGTTTTAAACCGCTTTTGTTTTACCAAATCCCACCGTGTGCGAAGCACGTGTTTCACCATACTTACTAAATGATTTGGTAAGTGGATCCTTATATTGATAAGATAAATAAGTAAGTAGGCGATGATTTACTTGATGATTAATAACAAGGATTTATTGTCTAAAGAACAATTAAATGAGATATTTACAAATAGATTATGGTTTATTCCATAGTAAGATTTGTTAAAATCGATTATTGTTTATTTAATAGTAAATGAGATTATTTAGAAACAAATTATTTTTCTATAGTAATCGATACAAGTGAAATTATTTGAATAAATAAATGTTATTTATTCAAAATGAAAAGATTTGTTAGAATTGATTAGTGGGTTAATCATGGCTAAATATTTATCAAGCAAACTGTTTTGATCAATAATTGGTTATTTAATTAAGTTAGATTGGGTTGATTTATCTAATGTAATAAAATTAACGAATAGTTGATTTAATAAGATTTTAAAGTATAAGGGATTTGTCTAAGGAAGACAAAGCGAAGAGGAATGTTTAAAAAGAGATTTGTCTAAGGAAGACGAAGCGGAGGAAAACGTTTAAATGGGTTTGAACAAGGAAGTTGAAGCTAATGTAAATAACCGAGTTTGCAAAATAAGGATATGGCATATTTAGAATATGTCAATATTTTGTAACGGAAAGATATGTCAATATTTTGTAACGGAAAGATATGTCAAGAATTTTGTAACGGAAAGAGATGTCAAGATTTTTATAACGGAAAGAGATGTCAAGATTTGTATAAAGGAATATGACAGCATATTGCAAGTCTCAGAACTATAGCAGTAAAGTAACGCTGTTGACTTGGCTTAAGCGTGACTGTTATGTCAAGATTAGTTATAAAGGGATATAGCAGCGTATAGCAAATTTGAACTGTAACGATAAATGAAACGCTGTTAACCAAACTTAAGCGTGATGTTGATATACAGTAGCACTTCCTAGGGAAGGAAAACAGCTTGTTTTGAAATTTACTTATTTAAAAGGAATAAGTAATGACGTTTGCCCAAAGAAATATAAGAACGAATGTTAAATAAAAAGTGCCTGTGATTTGTGTGATATTGTTTGTACATTGAATGGATGTTGTTTTTACTTCGATAGTTAAACAACCAACTATCGAAGTGTTTTGACCATCGTTGTCGATACGGAGAGACCGGTTGGATTTGATATCCGAGAACCACTCCGTATAGGCATAGGCGTTGCGAATTAGATTATGTTGAAGATAATCGAAGACGGAGTGAAAATTCAAGAACTGTAATGTTTGTTCAGACCGAGGACAACTTGTATGGATGAATGCCTGACAGCGTATTCTTAGAAGATCACCTAAGACGTTCTTTTCAAGGTATTACGTCTGGTGGCGGAGAAATTCGTTTCTCTTGGCTTTTATACCCGTAATATTTTGGGAAGATCAACTAGTGATTTGACGGGTTTGACGATGTGGCATTCAAAGTGAATGGTGGTCAGATGTCCTAAAAGGTAGACGTAGCCTCTAGCCTCACAACCGGGAAATGACAAAAATCGGGCAGGCAGCATGGCTATGTGGGTCGCTCCCATTAGGGTGTATAATCACCTATCTAGAGAAATTCCTTTTGCTTCTTTAATCTATCGATGCTGTCCCTTTGCGGGAAACGGTGGTTTGAGTCCAACCGTTGGTGATATACATTCGATACACTCAAGCGAAATGAGTGGTCGGTCATGTGTGGGCCGGGTTGCAAGACGTTCTTGTTGAACCCAGGTGTATTCGCCTCTAGAGATACATTGTCGGAAGGTGGTCCCATACCTTGTCATAGTTGGAATCCAATCTCCAATAAGCGCCTGCGGGTTTTGATTTTATACTATGTATGTAGAGCGTGAGATGCAAGCGTTCTACTATTTGGTTATTTATTTGATTAGACATTATTATAATATCACTGGATTTTGATATCAAAATGTTTTGGGTTATAGTAAGGTAAAAACCGTCCATGTTTATGTGTGGATTGGTCTTACTATTATCTTTTTGTTTCGGAAGGATTTTCAAAGTTAAACCGTATGGTTGGAATTTACTCACACCAGTCCCATGACTGACCCAGAGTTTGTTTTGTTTTGTTTTTCCTAAACTCTTGGGTGCCCAAATTTGTACGGGCAGTCAAGTGTTTCAGGCTTTTACAGATACGCTTGAAGGAGCTAAAAGCAGAAGGCTTCACCGTTAGTATTTAGAGACTATGTCCGCTGTGATATGATGTATTGTACTCTGATAATGGTATGTATACACAAAACAGATTTGTATTCCAAAGTTATGTTATACAATATATTTTATTCGTCCCGCTGTGAGATTCGTGTTTACTCTGATTATGTTCAGCTGTGTTCTTCTTCTTCTCCTATTCTATTAGTTCTATCTTTTCTATCTCATCCTCTAACTTCTTTCTATTAATGGTCCGGTATTTTCGATGTCTGAACAGTCGACGCTGGGTTTTGTGTCGATTTTCGGAGTCGAAAATCCCGGGTCGTTACATTATTTAATTATTATAAGATTTCGATTTTCACGTCAATCAGACTTACCGTTTGATCACGGCAACGATAAACGCTTTAATCATTTATATTATTTTGGCTAATTTAGACAAGGGTAACTTTAAAGGTATAAACGACTAGCCAAACAAACTCCGATTTTAATGAAACAAATTTCATTGGATCTGCAAGGAAAAGGATTAGTAGAATTTCAAAGTTTCAAGTTGATTGGATTTATTTTGTGGTCGTGAGAAATTTAAGTACGTTATTTTTAGCTTGTGATTTATAAAGGACTTTTCACAAACGACCTCGGAATTCGACGAAACATGTCCTATCGTGTCCAGAATATTTTTCTATGCTAAGATTATGTGTTTCATCTCGATTGGAAGTCGTTTGGAGTTGTTTTTGCATGTTACTTCCTGTGTAAGTCTAATTAATAATATTATAATCATGGTTGGGTTATAAATAGTGGATGCTAAAGCCTAATTCATGGTCAATACGTAAGCTGTGATCAACCCTGATACCCGCCGCCTCATATAAATTCAATGGCCAGCAAATTCCTCTTTTCTGATCAACTAATCTCGCGATCCACTAACCAAAATCAAAAACGTTCAACTAGTAAACTCTTGGTCTTGTCGAGCTGAAAATACTGGTCGGTGGAGACGGGATTTCAGTCATCATGATAGTCAGAATCTAGGGACGAAGAAGCGGGTTTCAAAGTGGATTTTAGGGCTAATCAGAACATTGAACTGCACCATTCTTCGCGCGCAAGCAAGCGCTGTGGAGGCGCAGCGGGAGGAGCTTTCAGATTGAATGCCGATGAGGTATGTAATGGTGCGGGGTAGTTGTAATGGTGCGTGGGGCTTTCCAGTGTTAACGAAGACGAGAAGCCAAAGAGAACGCAGGCCTGGGGTTTGAAATTCGAAAGTTAAGCCATGTTTAGGAATAAGGTTCATGCTACGTGATTAACGAAGTGTAATAGTTTAACAAGGAGAAAACAAAGTTGGCAAAAAGAAAAGAAGTTGGGCAAATCTTTTGAAAGCAGTGGGTGACTGTTATGTTAAAACGTGGTGGTATATTTCTTCGGAAAGATGGAATCTTGGAAATGAAGTGTACAAGGAAGATATATAGGATGGGTTCATTTCTTTTTCATGCAGAAGCTAAAATCGAGTTTTGTTGGTAAGTCGCATGAGTGGAATACTTGTCCGAAGTAGGAAAGAAGATGGAAATAGTATCACGTGCAAAGTAACCTCCTAACACAGTAACACTAAGGTTTGTTTAAATAGTAATTATAATTTAAATAAATTTATAATTTAAAAAATAATTATTAATTTCAAAGCAATTAGTTAGTTTACAAATGTAATTAAGGAAACTAATTTATTTAGATAATCATATGAACTAAAAACGTGGGTTTTGTGAGGGCATCTCCATGGATAGTAGGGCAGGACAAGTGCAGGAAGGAAATAGAATTGAATTGACCCATTTAAAATAAATAAAGTAGTTAAGTTAATTAAATTAATATTAGAGTTAATTATTATAATTAATTTGTGTTAACTTGAATTATTGATAACTAGTCCATATGTGATCAGAATTGAATAAACCTGATAGCGTTGGACTCGCATAACGACATCATGGAACAGAATTGGACACACCTGGAGTCATTTGGAATTTTAGTTCAATTAAACAATGGTTTAATTTAACTAAACTGAACCGCTTCAGCAATAACAGAAAGCAATTTAAACTCACCCAGTTCTTCTCACTTATATTTTATATAAGTCGGGTTTTATAATTGTGTGCTATGGTTGCTAATGATTGGTTGTTTGATTAAATATATATATATATATATATATATATATATATTCGTATATTGATTGAACCGATAAAATTAAATGTTGTTTAATTTCAATGAAAAACGAAATCGTTATTTTAACGATTGGACCCAATTAAGGTAACTTACCTTGTTCGTCATGTTTATATTTATATAAACGTGTTAAATTAAATGGTTGATGTTAAATTGTTGTTATTAGTTGATTATTGAATTTATATTGATATATTGAGTTGAATGATTATATTGAGGTAACTTATTTGAATGCAGAGAAAACAGGTTGGAAGGATCCAACTGGATTCCTCACTAGTAGTTGTTAAATTTTATTTTAAATTTTCATATATGTTGAAATATAAAATTATGATGTAGGGATTGATGAGTTAAGAGGCTAACTGATGTTGAATACCGAATATGTATAATTAATTTTATTTTTATGGATGAATGGTTGTTTATTTGATAGTTCAATAACCGACTATCAAATCTGGCCAATACGATTGTTGGTACAGAAAGACCGGAATCGAATTTATATTTGAAATCCATTTTGACCGGCTAATACGTGAAAATATCAAATGTTGGTTGAAGATGGAGAAAATGAAGACTGTTGATCTTCATGAGCGGAAGGACTACTTGCAGAATTTCTCTGGTTAGTTCCTAGAGATATTTCAGTGGTGATTCTGCCGTGATTGGAATCTTCAGATTGCAAGGACTACTCACTACCGATCCATAGGGCGATACTTGGGATGTGGTAGGAGGGTGTCTTTGGTTCATTGTAACACCCCGTATTTTCTGTACACATTAAAGTAATGAATTAAAGAATAAATAATTACAAATTTGTGGATTAAGGGAAACGGGTTATGCCATTGCGTTCGTCTCAGAATTCTGCTTGAGATAGAGTCTGAGTTTGCGTAAATCGGAATTCGTATGAAGGAGTTATGACCTTCATAAGATTCAGAATTTAAAATAAACAGCTCAGAATAAAGTTCAGAAAATTCAAAATTCAAAATCAGAAGCAGAAGCGGGCTGGGCGGGAAATTTCCCGCCCAAGTCCAGGTCGACCAGGAGGTCGACCAGGGGGTCTACCTCCTCCCATACAGATCAACCTCAGGGTCGACCTCACCCTCGGGTCATATCTGAAACCTGACGTGTTTTCTACTGTGACGAATTGCTATGTCATTAGGGCTTGCGTGGAACATTCTAGTTGGTTCTCTTAGGTTTGAATGGCTATGATTTGCTCTAGGTTAATCTGACGGCTCCTATTAAATCAAACTTCTATATAAGCAACCTAAATCTAAACCCTAAAGCCACACAAAAATATTCCTAAGACCGTCATGCTGTCAACACTCAACCTAGAGTAGCCGACATTATCATTCAACTAGAAAGCAAGTAGGAATTGCAAATCAAATCTAATTCATCTAAGAGAATTCAACGTCTACAACAAAGGAGAGCTATTCAAATTCAGAATACAGATCCCAGAACTCAAGACTAGCCTCCTTTTTGTAAGTCCAGTTATCATTTAGACCTAAACGATATTAGAATTGTGACTAAATAACTGGATGTAGAACATCGCCTAATGTAAATCTATGCCTATCCTTTTTGTTAAAACTGAATTTATTAAGACCATGACTCTTATCATGTTTGTGACCATGTTGTATGTAATATAATGATAAATGTTCAATGCTTTGAAATAGATCCATATGTTGTATAATTCGTCAATGACATATTATGTTGTATATTTTGGCGATGACATAAATTGGCAATTACATATTATAATTTAGCGATGGAATATCATATTGTGTAATTTGGTGATGACATACCATATTGTATAATTTGGCGATGGATATCATATTGTGTAATTTGGAGATGACATTCCGTATTGCATAATTTGGCGATGGATATCATATTGTGTAAATTGACGATGACATACTATGTTGTATAAGTGGGCGATGACATTTTATGTCGCATGATTTGGTAATGACATCTATATGTTGTATGTCAATTTGGGAATTTTATGCAAGTTCAACCATGTTCACATATATGACCCAAAACTACATGCTAATATGATTAGGTTCATGTTAGATTAGAGCCAACTAATTTGCGAAGTTCACAATTACATGCCTAATGTTAAGTTTATGTAATTCTATGTAAAACCCTAATTTCATGATTCATGTTGTGTAGATCTAAATTTTCATGTTCATAATTAAGTGTATATTGTTCTATGCCATATTGATAAGACACATATGTAGTTAGATCCATATTTTTATGATGTTGGAATTATTTCATGTTCCTCTTTTCCCCCTCTTGTGTATAAGTTAGGCTATGTATTGAGCCTAACATTTTACGTGGTTTATTCGAATGTTTAACGAGGGTAACGTTGGGGAAAAATATGAAATTATATATAATTCGCATATTTGGCTCATGAGCATGTAAATGTGTTATGGCATAAAGTGGTATAAATTTTTATACCTAAAATTATGAACTTGATTTAAAAAGGAAAGTGGGGCTTGACTTGAATGACAATAATTTATATATCAATATAAAGAGGTAAATATGTAAATTTAGAAAAGACAAATATACCTAACTCGAGGTTAGATTGAGTTACAGTGTAAGACTGCCCGGAACCGACCGGCACATCCAGCAACCGTAACAATATATATCTAATGTGGGAGGTTAGTGCATCGAGCCCAAAGGAACCCGAGGTTAGACTGAGTTAGGGTGTAAAACTGCCCGGACCCGACCGGCACATCCAGTAACCGCAACAATACCTGTCTAATGTGAGTGGTTGGTGCTTTAATAAATGAGTTAAAGCTAAGTCAGGAATGGTAGGGTTAAGTTAATTAAGGCAACACTTAACCAATGCAACGTGTTAAATAAACTGATGGGTGGAGTTAGGTTAACTTGGACACTTAACCAATTTAACATGTTGACTAGGAAACCCTGGTAACGGGGACCCATTTCAGTGGTAACCCGCATAGATGTATCATGGTACCCTGAACTAGGCAGGGTAGGACACGGGCTAATTATAAGCAGTCAAAAACGACGGCGGTTGGTGCGTCAGTGTAGGTTCTGACGGAGTACGGGCGCGCACGTACTCCGGAGTGGAAAAAGCAGGCACTGGGCATCATTAGTTATACACTGTGTATCTTGAATCGTGTCGGGTTGCCACCATAGGATTTGATACACCCCATGGTAGGACCAGCGCAGGTATCTACAATCGAGCGGAGCCGTATGACACATGTGGAAAACGCGTTCGAGTAGGAGCCGATCAATGAAAAGGAATCACTGGGTTTGAACTCATGATAATGGTTGAAATATCTAGCAGGTGCAGAGAATATGGACATGAGTGCGATAGTATGATTAGTTTATGTTGCCTTGTTTATCTTGCCCTGTTTATCTTACCTTATCCTATGTTACCTTATTTCCTTGTTATTGTCCTATGTCCAGTTTATTCAAGTCATGGTTCTCTTATCAGTTTACATGCTGAATAATCACTGGACTTATCAGACTTAGGTCTGACCTACTTTCTCTCGCCCTCTTTTCTTTCGTCCCCCCCCCCCCTCAGGTACCCAGGGAGGGAATAACTCAGCTTAATTTGGACCGTTCATCTTTCCAAGCTTGAAGACTCTGTTATATATAGCTTGGAACTTCTTACCTTTCGCTATGGCTTTGGACACACTACTACTTGGGGATTTATGCAGTTTTATTTTGTTCTATGCTTCTTTATGTAATAATCAAGACAGAGATTCTGATGTAATGACTTGGAAGTTGATTTGAAACAGTTTGATATAATGTTTTGTTATGAACCACGTTTGAAATAAAGTTTGTTTTTCCGCTGCTTATATATATCTGTCTTGTAAATTCTCTGTGTCTTTTACCTATTATGCTCCACCAAGTTAAGGCATTCCCTTTGTGAGTGACCTTAACGGAGGTGGGGTGTTTCACTTAGTATCAAAGCAAAGGTTTACCAGATCAGATAAAAAATTTGATAACTGTTTTTCAAAAAAGAAATTTAAAGAAGCAGTTTTCAAGAAAAAGTGTTTTATTTTAAAAAAAGGCATAATCCCCCAAAGCCATATGCACTATCCTTTTATCCTTTGTTTTGAATCTTTCCTTTTTCGTTTTAGCATGTCTAGGGATCTTGACCTTCCAGAGGGCGTATCGGTACCTGGCTGGTTCAGAAGGTACCTAGAGGCTAGGGCTAACGCCGCAGGACCCACAGACGTTCCTCCTCCCTCAGCTGCTACGGTTCCTCCTCCTCCTCGTGCAAATGCTTTCTCAAAAATATGTAGGGACTTTCGAGCCATGGGTGGAAAGAACTTCAACGGAAATGAATCTTTCGTGGAAGCAAGGAACTAGCTCAAAGAAACTGAGGATTTATTTGATATCTTCGAAGTGGATGATAGACAGAAGATACAGTTAGCCGTGTGGTTGCTCAAAGACAAAGCTTCCTATTGGTGGGAAGTTACTAACGCTGAAAGGCCAGTTGAAACTTGGATGGATTTCAGAATGAGGTTTGAAATGAAATTCCTCTCACAAGCTGAATGAAGCCTACAGATGGAGAAGTTCTTAGCTCTCAAACAGGGAAGTATGTTGGTCAAGGAATACGTTAACCAATTCAATCAACTGGCTAGATTCGGATTGGAGTTAGTGAACACTCCACATAAGAAGGCTCTCTGCTTTGTTAAAGGGTAGAATGAGCCACTGCACAGCGTAGCTATGTCCCATATACCTATGGGTATGACTTATGAGAGACTGGAGGACATGGCACTGTTACAAGAAGAAGTAAAGGTTGGCAAGAAGGAGTCAAAGGTGGAAGCATCTCAGGATAAGAAAGGGGAAGGATCATAGAGCAAGAAGACAGATTCCAAGAAGGGCGGAAAGAACAACAAAACCCATAACAAGAGGAAGTGTAATTTTTGTGGCATTCCTGGACATCTGGTTAAGGACTGCAGGAAGAAGAAAAGGAAGATGGGTGGCTGTTTCCATTGTGGCGAGGCAGGACACATGGCTAGGGACTTCCAAGAAAGCAAGGGCAAGGGCAGAGAGCTGGATCTACTTCTGGAGGGCAGGTTCACGCTCGCATGGCACCTCCGCAAGAACGAGGTAGAAATGTTTCTGTTGAGAGTTTAGTTTATCTTTTTAATCATCCTGTTTGTACACTCTTTGATTCTGGCGCATCGCACTCTTTTATATGTACTTCTTTAGTTGAATCTCTGCACCTAGACACCAGTTTATTAGAGGATCCCTTGGTTGTTTCAAATCCAACTAGGGGCTCAACTTATTTGTCAATGATTTGTTTGGATTTGGAAATTTCTATACTAAGTGTGGGGTTTAGATGCATTGCCTATGTTTTAGGCTTCACGGGCTATGGGTTGATTCTAAGCATGGATTGGCTATCCAGTAATGGTGCCATCCTCGATTGTGAAAGGAGAGTGGTTAGACTCATGACTCGCCTCGGTAACACTCTCGAAATTTCTTGTAATCCCATGAACTCTGTTATGCTTAGCTATCTAGAATCTCTTGATGCGTCTATTGAGAATTTGCAGTCTATTAGAGTAGTCCGTGAATACTCGAATGTCTTCGAAGAGGTTAAAGGGTTACCTCCGAATGGGGAGATAGACTTCCGCTTATACCTCATTGATAATGCAAAACCCATTGCTTTACCCGTTAGACACATGGCTCCAAGGGAGAGGAAAGAACTCAGCAAGCAAGTTAAAGAGTTTCTTGAGAAGGGGTTTATAAGGTGGAGTATTTCTGAATGGGGTGCTCCAGCAGTGTTCGCAACTAAAGCGGACAGTTCGCTTCGCCTATGCATTGATTATAGGGAGCTAAACAAGCTGACCAAGAAGAATAGACACATACTTCCAAGAATAGATGACTTGTTCGATCAGCTTGTAGGTGCATCAGTTTTCTCCCAACTAGATTTAGCTACCGGGTTTCATCAGCTGAGAGTGGCTGAAGACAGCATTGATAAGACCGCGTTCAGTACTCCGGATGGTTTTTTCGTGTGGCTTGTCATGCCTTTCGGCCTGACAAACGCACCCGCTTACTTCGTTGATTTGATAACAGGGAGTTCCTCAATAAGTTTGTTGTGGTCTTCATAGATGACATTTTTATTTTCTCAAAGAGTGAGGAAGAGCGTGATCAGCATTTAAAAGAAGTCATGGATACTCTTCGAGCACATCAGTTGAAAGCCAAATTCTCCAAATGCCACTTCTGGAGAGAGGAAATAAGATTTCTTGGACATGTGGTATCCAAGGAAGGGTTAGCCGTGGACCCCGCAAAAGTAGTTGTGGTGCAAGATTGGAAGGTTCCACGGAATGCGACCGTGGTCCGGAGCTTCCTCGGGCTAGCAGGCTTTTACCGAAAGTTCATCAAAGACTTTGCAAAAATATCAGCTCCGCTTACAAAGTTGACGAAGAAGAACCTAACTTTCAATTGGGATTTGGATTGCGATATTGCTTTCCGACGATTAAAGAGAGCTCTAACAACAGCCCCAGTTCTGACATTGCCGGATGGGAGCAAGATGTTTACCATATATACGGATGCATGTAGTATAGGACTAGGTGCTGTCTTGATGCAAGAAGGGAAGGTAGTAGCTTATGGAGGTAGACAGTTGAAAGTACATGAGAAAAACTACCCAACCCACGATCTAGAGTTGGCTGCCATCGTCTTTGCGCTTAAGTCTTGGCGCCATTATCTCCTAGGTGAGAAGTTTGAATTATATACTGACCATAAATCGTTGAAGTACCTTTTCTTGCCGAAAGATATTAACTTGAGGCAACAAAGGTGGATGGAATTCTTGGCATCCTACGATTTTGAGATTTCCTATACCCCTGACAAGGGCAATGTAGTAGCAGACGCCTTGAGTAGAAAGAAGCTGACCTAAAGCCCTCTCTTTGTTGAAAGGAAGAGCTCGGAGTACATAGCCAATTTTGATTTAGACCCTCCATCGATCATGTGACTGGTTCGTTAGCATCGCTAGAAGTGCGACCTACTCTTTTGGATTCAATAGGAACCGCGCAACGTGAAGACCCTCAGCTAGTTGATGTGATGGGCAAGCTAATTAGGGGTGAGACTTCTAGTCACCTCAATAGATACACCATCGATGATAAAGGTTGGTTAAGGCGGGATGGAAGGCTTTGCATCCCACAAGAAAGGGATTTGGTGAAGAAGATTCTCGAAGAGGCACACCATTCCAAGTTGACCATACACCCAGGTGGAGACAAAATGTATAAAGACGTAAAAAGAGTTTTCTTTTGGAATGACATGAAGAGGGATGTAGCTGAATTCGTCGCTAAGTGTTTGATATGCTAGCAAGTCAAGGCGGAGCAAAAGAAGCCTGGTGGTTTGCTTCATCCTCTAGAAGTCCCGCAGTGGAAATGGGATAGCATTTCAATGGACTTTATTGATGGGCTTCCTAAGTCAAGAAGGGGCAATACCAGTATTTGGGTAATAGTGGACATGCTCACAAAAAGCGCTCACTTTATACCCGTTAAAAGTAGGAGGACTGCCTCATCTTTATCATCTATTTACCTTAAAGAGATAGTTTGACTCCATGGGATACCCTCCAGCATTGTAAGTGACCGAGATCCTATCTTTACGAGCGAGTTTTGGAAGAGCTTGCAAGGGGCTGCAGGCACACAGCTATGCTTAAGCACGGCCTATCACCCTCAAACTGACGGTCAGACGGAAAGGGTGAACATGGTATTAGAAGACCTCTTGAGACTGTGCATTCTTGACTTTGGAGGAACATGGGAAGATCATCTTCCTTTGGTGGAGTTTGCCTACAACAATAGCTATCAAGCCACCATAGGCATGACACCCTTCGAAGCTTTATACGGAAGACCATGCCGATCACCAACTTGTTGGTGGGAGGCTACAGTCAAGCTCATACTTGGACCAGATATGATTAGAGGGGCTTCAGAGAAAGTGGACTTGATACGAAGAAGAATGAAGACTGCCTAAGATAGACAGAAGTCCTACGCACATAAAAGAAGGACCGACCTTGAGTTTGAGGTTGGGACAGGGTTTTCCTTAAAGTATCTCCTTTGAGGAACGTCGTTCGCTTCGGATCCGCAGGAAAGTTGGCACCAAGATTTGTAGGGCTGTTTCCTATCATTGAAAAGATGAGGAAGATGGCTTATAGAATAGAGCTGCCCGAAAGATTGGCTGGAGTTCATAATGTCTTTCACGTTTCTCACCTACGAAAGTGCTTATATGAATCTGCGGAAGTGGTGGAACCAAGCATAATAGAGGAAGTAGAAGTAGAACGAGAGGCGACTGTGAGAAGGGTTCCAACTCGTATCTTGGGTACGGAAGTCAAAAAGCTACGCAACCACGAAGTCAAACTTGTTAAAGTTCAATGGAGTGACATTGAGGAAGACGCGACTTGGGAGACTGAGGCCAAGATACGCGCAGCCTACCCTTTTCTTTTTAAGGGTACATTTTTGATCTCTTTTTCCTTAAGTTGTTCATGCTCGTATCTATCTTTTTAGTATTTTTCCTCAGCGCTATCCCCGATCCTTAGGTAGAAACCAATGGATGTAAACATGTATTTGAAACATGTTATGATTGATGGTTGCAAGTGATGCGTAAACACACACATGAGGTGTTAGATCGGCTCAGTCACTTTCGTATTGCATATGCATATATGTACTTGTATATGATTGAAACTTGATGTGTTATCATATGAACGTTTCATTTGTATGAATGATTGTGCACTCATGTAGAAAGTATGATTAGGGATGATTGCATACATAATGGACTCAAAGCACCGACATGACTTGCATTAAGGAGGTCAACTGAATCAGTAGACCGCCTGATTTTGCATTAGACAAGGACATGTACACACACTATGCATATGATCATGAAGCATTAGAAGTCTTTTAAGGACAATGGACATTTGTGTTTGATGGTTGACTAAATGGACGATTGGTTGGTAGGATATACGTTCTTCTTGACTACAAGATTTCGGGGACGAAATCTTTTAAGGAGGGGAGAATGTAACGCCCCGTATTTTCTGTAAACATTAAAGTAACGAATTAAAGAATAAATAATTACAAATGTGAGGATTAAAGGAAACAGGTTATGCCATTGCGTTTGTCTCGGAATTCTTCTCGAGATAGAGTCCGAGTTTGCGTAAATCGAAATCCATATGAAGGAGTTATGACCTTCATAAGATTCAGAATTTAAAATAAACAGCTCAGAATAAAGTTCAGAAAATTCAAAATTCAAAATCAGAAGCAGAAGCGGGCTGGGCGGGAAATTTCCCGCCCAAGGCCAGGTCGATCAGGAGGTCGACCAGGGGGTTGACCTCGCCCATAGGGGTCGACCTCCCCCTCGGGTCAGATCTGACGTGTTTTCTCCTGTGACGAATTGCTGTGTCATTAGGGCTTGCGTGGCACATTCTGGTTGGTTCTCTTAGGTTTGAATGACTTTGATTTGCTCTAGGTTAATCTGACGGCTCCTATTAAATCAAACTTCTATATAAGCAACCTAAATCTAAACCCTAAAGCCACACAAAAATATTCCTAAGACCGTCATGCTGTCAACACTCAACCTAGAGTAGCTGCCATTCTCATTCAACTAGAAAGCAAGTAGGAATTTTAAATCAAATCTAATTCAACAAAGAGAATTCAACGTCTACAACAAAGGAGAGATATTCAAATTCAGAATACAGATCCCAGAACTCAAGACTAGCCTCCTTTTTGTAAGTCCAGTTATCATTTAGACCTAAACGATATTAGAATTTTGACTAAATAACTGGATGTAGAACATCGCTTATTGTAAATCTATGCCTATCCTTTCTGTTAAAACTGAATTGATTAAGACCATGACTCTTATCATGTTTGTGATCATGTTGTATGTAATATAATGATAAATGTTAAATGCTTTGAAATATATCCATATGTTGTATAATTCGTCAATGACATATTATGTTGTATATTCTGGCGATGACATAAATTGGCAATGACATATTATAATTTGGCGATGGAATATCATATTGTGTAATTTGGTGATGACATACCATATTGTATAATTTGGCGATGGATGTCATATTGTGTAATTTGATGATGACATTCCATATTGTATAATTTGGCGATGGATATCATATTGTGTAAATTGACGATGACATACTATACTGTATAATTGGGCGATGACATTTTATGTTGCATGATTTGGTAATGACATCTATATGTTGTATGTCAACTTGTGAATTTAATGCAAGTTCAACCATATTCACATATATGACCCAAAACTACATGCTAATATGATTAGGTTCATGTTAGATTAGATCCAACTAATTTTCGAAGTTCACAATTACATGCCTAATGTTAAGTTTATGTAATTCTATGTAAAACCCCTATTTCATGATTCATGTTGAGTAGATCTAAATATTCAAGTTCATAATTAAGTGTATATTGTTCTATGTTGTATTCATAAGACACATGTGTAGTTAGATCCATATTTTTATGATGTTGGAATTATTAAATGTTCCTCTTTTTCCCCTCTTGTGTTAAAATTAGGCTATGTATCGAGCCTAACATTTTACGTGATTTATGCGAACGTTTAACGAGGGTAACGTTGGGGAAAAATATGAAATTATATATAATTGGCATATTTGGCTCATGTAAATGTTTTATGGCATAAAGTGGTATAAATTTTTATACCTAAAATTATGAACTTGATTTAAAAAGGAAAGTGGGGCTTGACTTGAATGACAATAATTTACATATAAATATAAAGAGGTAAATATGTAAATTTTGAAAAGACGAATATGCCTAACCCAAGGTTAGATTGAGTTACGGTGTAAGACTGCCTGGAATCGTCCGGCACAACCAGCAACCGTAACAATATATATCTAATGTGGGAGGTTAGTGCATCGAGCCCAAAGGAACCCGAGGTTAGACTGAGTTGTGGTGTAAAACTGCCTGGACCCGACCGGCACATCCAGTAAGTGCAACAATACATGTCTAATGTGAGTGGTTGGTGCTTTTATAAATGAATTAAAGCTAAGTCAGGAATGGTAGGGTTAAGTTAATTAAGGCAACACTCAACCAATGCAACATGTTAACTAAACTGATGGGTGGGGTTAGGTTAACTTGGACACTTAACCAATTCAACATGTTGACTAGGAAACCCTAGTAATGGGGACCCATTTTAGCAGTAACCCGCATAAATGTATCATGGTACCCTGAACGAGGCAGGGTGGGGCACGATTACTGGGATGATTATAAGCGGTCAAAAACGTTGGTGGTTGGTGCGTCAGTGTAGGTTCCGACGGAATACGGACGTGCACGTACTCCGGAGTGGAAAAAGAAGGCACTGGGCATCAGTAGTTATACACTGTGCATCTTGAATCGTGTCGGGTTGCCACCATAGGATTTGATACACCCTATGGTGGGACCAGCACAAGTATCTACAATCGAGCGGGGCCGTATGACACAAGTGGAAAACGCGTGCGAGTAGGAGTCGATCAATGAAAAGGAATCACTAGGTTTGAACTCATGATAATGGTTGAAATATCTAGTAGGTGCAGAGAATATGGACATGAGTGCGATAGTATGATTAGTTTATGTTGCCTTGTTTATCTTGCCCTGTTTATCTTACCTTATCCTATGTTACCTTATTTCCTTGTTATTGTCCTGTGTCCAGTTTATTCAAGTCATGGTTCTCTTATCAGTTTACATGCTGAATTATCACTGGACTTACCAAACTTATGTCTGACCCATTTTCTTTCGCCCTCTTTTCTTCCGTTTTCCCCCCCTCAGTTACCCAGGGATGGAATAGCTCAACTTAATTTGGATCGTTCATCTTTCCAAGCTTGAAGACTCCGTGATGTATAGCTTGGAACTTCTTATCTTTGGCTATGGCTTTGGACAGACTACTGCTTGGGGATTTATGCAGTTTTATTTTGTTCTATGCTTCTTTATGTAATAATCAAGACAGAGATTCTGATGTAATGACTTGGAAGTTGATTTGAAACAGTTTGCTGTAATGTTTTATTATGAACCACGTTTGAAATAAAGTTAGTTTTTCCACTTCTTATATATATTTGTCTTGTAAATTATCTGTGGCTTTTACCTATAATGCTCCACCCAAGTTAAGGCATTCCCTTTGTGAGTGACCTTAATGAAGGTGGGGTGTTTCATTCATCCTGTTCCTGGATGACTTGTAAGGACAGATGCCTGACAGATGTCTGATAGAGTATTTCCAAAGGAGTCACGTAAGTTGATTTCCACAAATGTACTTCTATTGTGGCACAGAAGACACCTTCTATTAGCTTAACAATTAGTGTATTTTTGTGGACGTTAATCAGTGATATTTGACGGATTTGGCAATGTGGCATTCAAAGTGTATGATAGCCAGACGTTCTAAAGTTAGTTATGAACTCAAGTCTCATCAACCGGAAATGGAAAAAATCGGGTTGGTCGCATGGTTAAGTGTGTCGCACCCAAGTAGGGTGTATTGTCACCATCTAGAGAATATTCATATTTGTTACTTCTTTTCATTTCTTTACCTCCCGGAAACTACGGTGCTCGCGACGAAAAGTCGTAAAGTGACAATACATTCAGTACTCTCAAGCGAAATGAGAGGCTTGTCATGTTTAGCCTGAGTTGCAAGATGTTCTTGTTGAACTCGGTGTATTCCTCTCTAGGGATCACTATCGGAAAGGTGGTTTCCCATACCTTGCCATGGAAATCCATTTTCCAATAAGAACCCACGGTTTTGATTGTATAATATGTTTGTAGAGCGTGAGATGCAAGCGTTCTGCTATATTGATATTTATTTGTATTTAGACATCATTATAATATCAAAAAAGATATTGATTTCAAAGTGTTTTGGGTTATCGTAAGGTAAAAAACCATCCGTGTTTATGTGTGGATCGGTCTTACGCTTATCTTTTTCTTTCGAAATGATTTTGACGTTAAAATCAAGTTGCATGATACCTTTAAACTTAGTGTGTTTTTCTCATTCTGGTTCACCAGACTGATCCGGCGTTTGAAATGCTCGGTTTAGACCGGGTTTTACAAGTTCAGGTTATTGGACATTGTGAAGATACAAGCTAGAATAGTTCAGACGTATTATATTTTTTAGATACTATTCCGCTGTGTGCTGTATATGAGGGCATGTTATTATAACTGTCCAGATGGGTTGATGTACTCTGATGATTGTAAGTATTTCTAAAGCTCTCAGTAAAGATTTATTTCTATATTATATTTTGTTCCGCTACGATGTAAGACTCTATGTTGTGTTGGTTCTTCTTCTTCTATTCTAATATTTCTTTCTTCTTTATCTCACCCTCTGACTTCTTTCTATGAACTATCTGGTATTTTCGATACTTGAGTTTGGCAAGTAATACTGGTTTATGTATTACTGCCGGAATCCGGGAGTCGAATTCCTACCGGGTCATTACACAAATATCATTACATGTTTTGCTTGTAATGAGAAAGGACACTTATCCTTTTCATGTCCCAAAAAACATAATCTTTTTACACGGGAACTAATCCTTGTTGATTGAGTTAATGAAGACTTACTTGAAATTGCTTCTGATGTCTCAAAAACATCAACAATATATTCAATAATATCTGTAGAAGGATTAGACGAAGAAGAACCAGTTAGCTCATCAATTTATACACTAATGAATGAATTAACAAATTTATGAGAAAACAAGCCAAACAAATATATGTTCAATATGGTTAATAAAGATTTATGTACCCATAATTTCAAATATAATTTGGGAACAGATACAACGAAATGTGAATTTTTCCCTCAGTATCTTGTCTTTGAGAAAAGATACAAGTGTTTAGAATGCACCACGGATATATGTCAAATTTGCGCAAAAATAAATTTAACATAGAACTGCCAAAAGAAAATAAGATAGTCTATATAGGCAGAAATAAAATAAATGAAGAAAGAAAAAAAATTCTAGAAAAAAGAAAAAATAATTTTGAATTGGATATTAAAGAAATAAAAATACAAATGTTTGATAAAGAAAAGTTGTAACAACTGGTGGAGAAGAATTAATCACATATACAGACAACCATAATAATCTAAATAATATTAATAGACCAATTAATACCCCCTTAATATGCAATACTTGGAAATCTGAAGGAGTTGGGAGTTCCAACAAAAGTGACAGAAGCACAAGGTTTAATAATATCGAAAGAGAAGATAGAATTATTGAAAAATAATATAGTATTTCTAGGTGCTAAAACTGGTAAAGGAACTATAGAATTACAACCAAATAAAACAAGAAAAATATTAGAATTTCCTGATAAGTTAGAAAATCTGAAGCAATTGCAAGCCTTTTTAGGACTTATAAGCCATGCTAGACCATATACAAAAGATATTTCAAAATATATTGGGCCTTTATACAATAAAGCTAGCCCAAAAGAAAATGGAGATTTTAATATGGAAGATATAAAACAAGTCCAAGAATTAAAAAAGTTAGCCCAAAAATTAAAACCATTAAGTTTACCATTACAAACAGATTATTTAATACTTGAAACAGACGGATCCTCTTTTGGATGAGGAGAAATTTTATTGAGTAATAATAAGCATGAAAATAAATCTATAGAAAAAATATGTAGATGCACTTCAGGTATACAAAGAATAAGGATACATGACATCATTTGATTATGAATTATTAGCTATAATTTATATCCTAGAATCATTTAAATTTTTTATTACATCTCAAAAGAAATAACAATAAGAATAGATTGTGAATCTATAGTAAAATATACAGACAATTACAAAGAAAAAGGAATTATAACCAATGGATGACTAAAATTTAAACATGCTATTTCCAATTTTGGAACCAATGTGTTAGGAACGCATAAAAGTAAAATAATAATTCATGTTTGATCAATTGTCTAGATTCTTAAGATAAATATTTTCATTTATCTTACTAACATTTAGTTTGTAGAATGCACATGGAAGAACTAAATTCTTCTAAGCACCTGAAGACATACAAAACAAACCATTTTTGTTACAAAGAAAAAAGACATAGAATAACAACAGTTTATCCTAAAAAGCACATGGAATATGAAGACTCTGCAAGAGCATAACTAACAAAAACTAAGTGTTTTGCACACCATATTAACATATTTTCAAAAGAGAAAAAACAAAATAACTCTACACTTGTCTTTTTACAGAACCTGATGCTGGTACTTATACCACATGGGAAAAATGTATCGTCAAGATCAAATTTCTAGAACAAAATTCTAGATACGGGAAACTGTTGTACAAAGGCTTTAATTCCTTTAAAGCCGCTACAAATGAATTACAAAAGGTATTAAGAAAAGATTATATCTTTTCTGAAAATATACAAAGCCTTCAACAAATTAAAAATGAGTCCCCCAAAACCACTTTGGCAATTAATCTCAGACCACAAACTTCCACTTTTGCCATCATAATCAAAACAACTGAACCCAACAAACTCATAAGCCTTGGAATACCCAAACAAGTCTATACAAGCCCAAAACAAAGGCCCATAATCCTACCCAATTTTCTAGAACAACTGACATGGAAATTATATTTTTGTGAAAATTAGGGTCACATCCCTAAAAGAAAACTTAATTCACGCCACATCCCTCCCAAGTTTGAAATACAAACCGACCCCCTATTTTTAAATTGCCGCCTCCTACTTTTGCTCCCTCCGCCTCCTGTCATAATACTTCCGCCTTTTCCTTGTTCTGACCAAATTTTTAGGCGCTACCACTTTAAAAAAAATCTTAAATATATAAATATTCTCAGAAGTTCACACAAATTAAAAAAAAGTTGCACACATGTATGTAACTATTAACTATAGTTACATACATGTGTGCAGTTATTTCATAAGCTTTTTTGGCTTAAAAATCTGGACCGAAACTTGCATATATATGTGCTAATAGTTGAAAATTTTGCATACATGTATTTGCAGGAAGAAAACTTAAGCCAATTATAGTCTGCGAATTTTTTCACACATTTATGCACGAATTATGCAATACGTGCACAGATGTATGCGAGTAATTCAAACACATATGCTTGACTTGAAAACATGCACAGATGTATGTAAGAAAATTCAAATATTGCATCCCATTATGCATTTTACTGCATTTTTCGATGTTTTACTGTTTTTTGGGTTTTTGATGTCTTGTTTGATGTTTTTTTGATCTGAAATTTTTGTCGAGTGCATGTTTAATTTAAATATGAATTTACGTATTTTTTTATTTTTTTTTTAATGTTTTTTAGTGAAGTTTTGAAAAATAGGGACTAAATTTACAATAAGTTTGTGATCGGATGTGAGCCGAATTTAAAACCTTAACAGGGACCTATAAAAAACGCACCCTATATTTTTTACAACACCCAATAGAGTCTCCCATAGTATCTTCACCAAAACTTGCAAATTCTTTTCTAGCATTTCAGGAATGAAGACAGAAGGAATACAAATTGAATGGTTCTAAGAAATACCAATATTACTTGCACAAAACAATAAGAAGGATGCCTCAACACATTCACAAATTGCCCTTGTACAATAATTTGTGTGGTACCACAATAAAACTTAACGTTTCAAATTGCAAATACCCTAGTCCATGAAGGTATCACATATAACCCAAGTACTCTTATAAACTATGGCCTAGTCAAAAGAATTTATTTTGCTGAATGGGCCCAAGGTGAATTGAAAGAACCCATTGGAAGTATAACAGAGCACCTGACAAATATTTTAGTCATATATATACTTAGATTTTAAATCTGTTCTCCCTCATTTTGGAAAGACAATATTTAAATACAAAACACATAATTCAAATAAAAGCAAATTTCTAAGATTCAGATTTTGAAAATTAGAATGAAAATTTTATTCCAACTAAAATAGAAAGTATCAAAATAAGTAAACAAACATATGAAAGATACATAGCAGCCGGGATTGCAGAAGGCGAAGACTGGGATGACAACAAATTACATTTAAAGATTCGTTTGATGAACACGAAATGAGCTATAGAAGTTTTGATAGTCATCATCCAAAGCCTTCCATATAAAAAAGTTACAAGAAAGGAAGATTTATAAAAATTAATGCTGGAAATAAAAATAACAGAGATGATGTGGATTCCACTATAATGTCTACAGACAAATAAAGAACAAACCTACTAGATAAAAAGTATGAAGATTTGACGGGAAGAAGCCTATTATACTTAGTGAGAATCTCATAAATAAAGAAGATGTGAAAAATATGAAGACTTGAAAGAAAGAAGCCTATTCTACTTAGTGGGAATATGATAAATAAAGAAGATGTGACAAATTATGTTCTCTTTTTGACAAATGTAATCATTTATTCTTAGTGCGTATCCCTTTTTCTTAATGAAGGTTTGCTTTTACCTTCACCTGTTTGTAAGAAAGGATAACTGTATGTCCACCTATTGTAAGGCTAATGTTTTATAATAAGCATTTGTGTGTCGTAATAATCATTGAGTGTTCAGTATTGTATAACCATTACAAAAAATACAAGCTTGCATCTTATTTTAATGGTTGTCTTCTTCATACCTACTTCTTCTCCAAAAGCTATGAGTAACTAAAAATCAAGTCAGAGCCAAGGAAAGAAAGGATACAAAATTGCTTAAGCTATGTAAGTTCTCTTATTTCTATCATTTAAATCTGAAATTATTATACTTAACTTATTTTTAGATAACCAAGTTTCTTTATAAAATGACAACCTTGCTATATGCTTAATAAGTGAATCCAACAGATGTAAATCCGTTAAGTCTAAAGAAAGTACCATATTAGGGGGAAAAAATAGACGATTAGGATGACATGGTGAAGAATAACGATTTAAGATATAGGATTCTAGTAAAATTATTAAGAACAAGGAAATTTCAAACAAATTTTAAGAATAATAATAATAAAGAATTAGTATGCTTTAGTAATAAAATTTTACTGTATAAGCAAAAATTATATTTTTGTATTTCCAAAAACTTTGACTACTTTCTCAAGCAGATTAACCAGCCCTACATAAATAATAAAGAAAGATATTTCAATGGAAAGGCTACAACAATATTTAGAAGATAAATTCATGGCAAAAAGAATTTTAGACAATGATAAAAATATTACAAAAACCAAAAATATGAAATTGTAGACATTTTTAAACAAAAATATATAACATAGTTGATAAATATCTTTGACTGTGAAACAAATTTGACACAAATACACAATAACTTTAATATATGAAAAGAACCTAGCAATGTTATAATAACACCCAGATTTGTTAAAGAATTCCACAAAGAATGAAATAATTACATTGACCAGCCTTTTGACAAGGCCATCAAGGTCCATTGATGTAACACCCCAAGTCCATTAATGTCACTTACTAAGGGAATGCATTAACCTTCATGGAGCGTTATAAGAGTATAAAACAGAACATCACAAGACATATATACAAAATGGTACTTAAAAAAATTCAAAATTTATTCATTGCAGCGGAAAAGCAAAACATGTATGGTTACAACATCAAAACCATATACTAAAGGCAATTACACAAATATCAATCTTGAACAAGCCATAATCCCACTCCAAATAGCCATAATGAAAAAGCGATAAAGCTGAGCATTACTTTCAACACTTCCAAGAACTTCAACAAGAAAGAAATCTAAATCAGGCTTCACTAATCCCACCCTGAAGACTTGGGGGGGGGGAAGAAAAGAGGTGAAACAAAAAGGGTTATACATAGCTGGCGAGTCCAGTGACTTTAACAGTATAATCAACAAAGTAACAGGATAAAAACATAAACTGGATATAACAGATGACTGTAACATAAGCAGATATGACAAGGTGAACAAGGTAAGCAAGATAGAACATCGATTGTGCTCCTAACCACCAAAAGATATGCTATGCACCGTATCAACATATTAGTTACCTACTAAAAGATGATCCCCCTTAAACAAATATAATGATGGTAGTTTTGTGTACTTCTAGTTACTATCATAGGGGACAACTTGCTCCTACCCCCACTAGTTGTACCCACTACCCTTCCCATTCGATCGGCTCCCTAACCTCGTACATACCTGTGCTGGTCCCACAATAGGGTGTATCACTCCCTAAGGTGGCAGCCCCAATACTACTGAAATGCACATCTTATACCTACGCGATGCAACAACGTTTTACCTACCAGCCCGGACCCACGCACGCATATGACTCCGTTGGACTTGCACTGTCATCGCTAACTCTTTATTGACCTTTTACAATCAACTCCAGTAAGCGTGTCCCTGTCCTGAACCTAGTTCGAGCTCATATAGATACTAAAATGAGTTACTGATTGAAAAGCGTCCACACACTTGATACAAACTTCTCTCTTAAGCTTGGTCCCCACTAGGAATTCCTACTTAACCCCTTTTATCCTCATGTCTTGTCACATGCCTCATTTTGGTTAAGTGCTTTTATTATGTTTCACATGCTACCCATGTTACCCACTTAACCCTTTATTATTCCCATGTCTTACTACATGTCTTATCTTGGTTAAGTGTTCATTAATTCAGTATAACCGTAATCTTGCAAGACCTCCCACCTTAGATTACCGTTTGCGGTTGCTGGATATGTCAGGCGGTTCCGGGCAGGCTTATACCGCAATCTGAATCTAACCTCATGTCTTTGCATTATTACGCATCTAGTTTCTGCCTTTGACCTCTCACATTAGATTGCCAAATTGCGGTTGCTGGATATGCCGGGTGGTTCTTGGCAGATTTATACCGCAATCCGAATCTAAGCTTGTATCTTAGGCGTTCATTATCACTTTCTTGATTCAAGTCCCAATTTCAAATCTTGGATTATAATATATTCCAGTTACCCATAATTTCCAATCTAAATTACGTTTATAATTTTAAATCCAAATTATGCCTATAATCTTATGTGTACAAGTTATGCCAAATTATGCCCAAACCAATTTTCATAGTTATTAACAATTTATGCCAAATCTCATGTATACAAGTTATACTCAATTACGCCCAAACCAATTTATGCCAAATCTCATGTATACAAGTTATGCTCAATTATGCCCAAACCAATTTATGCCAAATCTCATGTATACAAGTTATACTCAATTATGTCCAAACCAATTTTCATATTCATTAACAATTTATGCCAATAATCTCATTTTATTACATATTTCCCAACTTTTCCGAATCATTCCGACGTTAATCGTACGTAAAACTCAATGCATAAGGCTTAGGCTCGAAGTTAGCCTAATACAAAAAGGAAAAAGGAAAAGAAGAAGGGAGAAAATCAAAACATCAAAATTGGCGTAAACATATAAACATGCATGTGAAATGAATAACGACAAAATAGGTCAGATAGGCATATGATAATAGCAATTAGGTATGAATCTGAAGGATAACAAATTACATAACCTGGTATGATTGATCTTATTTACAGGCATATACATTAGATCCAATTTACAATCCTATCGCAATTACTTTTTAACATAATTATATGTGAAAGTAACATAGACTCACATCGATAGGATTCTTTGAAAAGAGAATTAGGTGTTGTTGTTGCAATTCTGATTTTGAATAATCTCTACTTTGATTATTTGTAGATCTGATCTTTTAATTTGACTTAATGGAGAAGAAATACTTGTTTTAATTTAGATTAGAGCAACATGGAGGCGCCATGGATGAAAACAATGAGATTAGGGTTTGGTTAGGTGTATATTTATAGGTGTATTATGTGTATTAGGACCATTAGATTAGATTATGAACCATCTGAACCATCCAAACCATAAAAACGCGTCATCAACAAAAATGCCCAGATCTGGGCCAATGGGGTCGACTCCCCTGTCGACACCCCCTATGGGCGGTCGATACCCATGTCTATACCCCATTGGGGGGTCGGCACCCACGAGCGGGAATTTTCCCGCTCAGCCCGATTTGGTCAGATTTTGATTTTTGAACTGTTTTGAAGGTTCTGTAATTATTTTATTTATATATATTCTTCCTTATGCGTATACAAAGTTCTAAGGCTTATAACTTCTCCATACGATATCCGATTTATGCAAACCCGAACCTTATCCCAAGCAGAATTCCGAGGCGAACGCAATGACGCAGCCCATTTCCCTTAATTCTTCTTCTAAAAATTAAGTTTAATTTGTTAATTTTAATATTTTAAAATTATGGGGTGTTACATTATCCCCACCTTAAATGATTTCGTCCCCGAAATCTTCAAGTTAAGAAGAATATATCCACTATCCATCATCCATCTACTCATCCATCATCCACAAGCATCCACTGTCCTTAAAAGATTTCAAGTGCTATATGAACATATGCAAAAGTGTGTGTACATGTCCCTTATCTAATGCAAAGATCAGGCGGTCTACTGATTCAGTTGACCTCCTTAATGCTAATTATGTTAGTGCCATGAGTCCAACATGTATGCAATTATTCCTAATGTACTTTATAACTTTTATATGAGTGCACAATCATTCACTCAAATGCAACATCCACATGATAACACATCAAATTTCAATCAATATACAAATATATGTATTCTTATGCAATATGCAATTTGAAAGTGACTGAGCTAATCTTAGTGCCTAAAGTGTGTGTAAATGCATCCACGAGCAATCACTAGCAAACACATGCATCCACCAAACATAACATGTCTCAAAAACATGTTTACAACCATAGGATTTTGTACCTAAAGATCGAACATATAATCGAGTGGATACACTAAATTATAGAACAAGTATAAACAAAGCGGTATAAAAAGGGGAAGTTAAGAACATGCCCTCAGAAAGGAAAGGGTACGACGCGCGTATCTTTTCTTCCGTCTCCCAAGTCGTGTCTCCTTGATCATCTCCCCATTGGACTTTAACCAACTTGACCTCTCTGCTGCGTAACTTCTTGACCTCCGATCCAAGGATGCATGTAGGAACTCATCTAACCATGGCATCTCGCTCTACTTCCACTTCTCTAAGCATGCTCGACTCTACTACTTCCGCAGTATCATGTAAACACTTCCTCAAACGCGATATGTGAAAAGCGTCATGAACACCACTAAGCTTCTCAGGCAACTTCACTCTGTAGGCCATCTGTCCAATTCTTTCTGTAATGGGGAATGGCCCTATGAACCTTGGTGCTAATTTCCCTATAGATCCAATGCGAACTACGTTCCTCAATGGTGACACTTTAATAAAAACTGTGTCTCCAACATCGAACTCAATATCGATTCATCTCTTATCAGCGTATGACTTTTTCCGGTCTTATGTCGTCTTCATGCGTCTTCGAATCAAGTCTATCTTCTCTGAGGGTTCCCTAACCATCTCGAGCCCAAGCAAAATCTTATCCATAGACTCCCACCAACAAGTCGGTGATCGGAAAGGTCGTCCATATAGAGCTTCAAAAGGTGCCATGCCAATACTAGTCTGATAGTTGTTGTTGTAGGAGAACTCTACTAATGGAAGGTGTTCTTCCCATGTCCCTCCAAAATCCAAGATGCATAACCTCAAAAGATCTTCTAGAATCCGATTCACTCTTTCTGTTTGGCCGTCCGTCTGAGGGTGATAAGTGGTGCTCAAACACAATTGTGTTCCTACTGCCTTTTGCAAGCTCTTCCAAAATCATCATACTCACGGACTACTCGAACAGATTGCAAATCTGCATACTCACGGACTACTCGAACAGATTGCAAATCATCAATAGATGTGTCAAGAGATTCTAGGTAGTTAAGCATAACAGAACCCTTAGGGTCGCATGAGATATTGAGAGTATTACCCAAACTAGTCAACAGTCTAACTACCCACTTTCCACAGTCGAGAATGGCACCATATCTGGCTAGCCAATCCATTCCTAGAATCAACCCATAGCCCGTGAAACCAAGCACATAAGCGATGCATTCGAACTCAACGCCATACAAAGATATTCTCAAATCCCTACATAACATAGACAGATGAGTCGTACCCCCAATAGGATTTGAGACAACAACGGGATCCACTACTATACTAGTATCTAGTTGCAGAAACTCAACAACAGAAGCGATATAAACGAATGTGAAGCGCCAGAATCAAACAAAGTACGTACAAGATGATTGAAAAGGAAAATAAAACTTTCAACAGAAATGTTTCTACCTCTCCCTTGCATAGCTGCCATGAGAGCATAAACCTGCCATCTAGAAGTAGATCCTGTCCTCTATCCTTGCCCTTGCCCTTGCCCTTGCCCTTGCCCTTGCCCTTGTCCTTGCCTCCTTGGGCAGTCTTTAATCATATGTCCAGCCTCACCACATTGGAAGCAACCTGTCCTCTTCTTCTTCCAATAGTCCTTCTTCAAATGGCCAGGTATTCCACAATTGTGACACTTTCTTTTCCCTGAACCCTTTTTATCCTTACCTCCCTTCTTTTGTTGTTGTATACCTTCTTTGGATCCCCTTTCTTATCATGTGCCTTATTAGCACCTTTCTCCTCTTCATGTATCAACGCCATATCAACGAGATTCTCGAAAGTAGCCCCATAGGAATGTGGGACATAGCCAACCCGTGTAATGGTTCATTCAAACCCTTGGCAAATCTCAAGGCCTTCTTATTTGGTGTATTAACTAATTCCATGCCAAACCTTGCTAACTGGTTAAACTTGTTAACGTACTCCTTCACAGACAAACTCCCTTGTTTCAAAGCCATGAACCTCTCCATGTATAAACTCTCCTCTGCTTGTAAAATAAATTTCAACTCGAACCTTTTTCTAAAATCCATCCACGTCTCCACTGCACGTCCTTCATTTGTTACTTCCCACCAAATTGAAGCTTCATCCTTCATCAACCAAGAAGCTAGTTGAACCTTACTTCCATCGTCTATATCAAAGATACCAAATAAGTCCTCCACTTCCTTGAGCCAATTCCGAGCCTCAACAAACGTCTCAGTTCCATAAAACGGTTTTCCGTCCATCGCACGAAAGTCTTTGCATATCTTAGAAAAAACGTCTATAAGGGGAGGAGGAGGAGGAGCGGTTGCTGCTGGGGGAGGAGGAAGGTTTGCTGGGCCTGCGGCAGTAGCCCTAGCCTCCAGATACCTTCTGAACTAGCCTGGTATCTGTACGCCCTTGGGTATATCGGGTTCCCCAGACATGCTGAAAGGAAAAAGGAAGAGATTCAAACCAAATAACTGAAAGATAGATATATGGCTTTTGGGGATTATGTTTTTCATAATAAAGCTTTCTCTTGAAAATATCCTCTTTAAAACATATCTTTGAAAATACCTTTTTTTTTAAATGCTTTTGAAAACGGTTTTCAAAATCTTTTATCTGTTCAGGTAACCTTCAGCTCTAATACAACGTGTAACACCCCAAGTCCATTAATGTCACTCACTAAAGGAATGCATTAACTTTCATGGAGCGTTATAAGAGTATAGAATAGAACATCACAGGACAGATATATAAAATGGTACTTAAAAAATTTAAAATTTATTCATTGCAGTGAAAAAGCAAAACATGTCTGGTTACAACATCAAAACCATATACTAAAGCCAAGTACACAAATATCCATCTTGAAAAAAATTATTATTATTAGAGTACATAAAAGCCAAACCATAATCCCACTCCAAATAGCCATAATGAAAAAGAGATAAAGCTGAGCATTACTTTCAACACTTCCAAGCACTTCAAGAAGAAAGAAATCCGAGTCAGGCTCCATTAATCCCACCCTGAGGACCTTGGGGGGGGGAGAAGAAAAGAGGCGAAACAAAAAGGGTCATACATAAAGTCTGGCAAGTCCGGTGACTTTAACAAAATAATCAGTAAAGTAACAGGATAAGAACATAAACTGGATTTAAGAGATGACTGTAACATAAGCAGATATGACAAGGTGAACAAGGTAAGCAAGATAGAACATCGACTGCGCTCCTAACCACCATAAGATATGCTATGCACCGTACCAATATACTAGTTACCTACTAAAAGATGATCCCTCTTAAACAAATATAATGATGGTAGTTTCGTGTACTTCTAGTTTCTATCATAGTTGCCAACTTGCTCCTACCCCCACTAGTTGTACCCACTACCCTTCCCATTCGATCAGCACCCTAGCCTCTTAGATACCTGTGTTGGTCCCACGATAGGGTGTATCACTCCCTAAGGTGGCAACCTCGATATAACTAAAATGCACAGCTTATACCTACACGATGCAACAACGTCTTACCTACCATCCCGGACCCACGCACATGACTCCGTTGGACTATCACTGCTATCGCTAACTATTTATTGACCTCTTACAATCAACCCCAGTAAGTGTGTCCCTGTCCTCGACCTAGATCGAGCTCATATAGATACTAAAATGGGTTACTGGTTGAAAGGGGTCCACACACTTGACACAAACTTCCCTCCTAAGCTTAGTCCCCACTAGGAATTCCCACTTAACCCCTTTTTATCCCCATGTCTTCTCACATGTCTCATTTTGGTTAAGTGCTTTTATTATGTTTCACATGCTACCCATGTTACCCACTTAACCCTTTATTATTCCCATGTCTTACCACATGTCTTATCTTGGTTAAAAATTCATCAATTCATTATAACTGTAATCTTGCAAGACCTCCCACATTAGATTACTGTTTGCGGTTGCTGGATATGTCAGGCGGTTCCGGGCAGGCTTATACCGCAATCCGAATCTAACCTCGTGTCTTTGCATTATTACGCATCTAGTTTCTTCCTTTTGACCTCTCACATTAGATTATCAAATTACGGTTGCTGGATATGCTGGGCGGTTCCGGGTAGGCTTATACCGTAATCCGAATCTAACCTCGTGTCTTAGGCGTTCATTATCACTTTCTTGATTCAAGTCCCAATTTCAAATCTTGGATTATAATATATTCCAATTACCCATAATTTCCAATCTAAATTATTTTATAATTTTAAATCTAAATTATGCCTATAATCTCATGTGCACAACTTATGCCAAATTATGACCAAACCAATTTTCATAGTTCTTAACAATTTATGCCAAATCTCATGTATACATGTTATACTCAATTATGCCCAAACCAATTTATGCCAAATCTCATGTATACAAGTTATACTCAACTATGCCTAAACCAATTTCCATATTCATCAACAATTTATGCCAATAATCTTATTTTATTACATATTTCCCAACTTTTTCCAATCATTCCGACGTTAATCGTACGTAAATCTCAACGCATAATGCTTAGGCTCGAAGTTAGACTAATATAAAAAGGGAAAAGGAAACGAAGAAGGGGAGAAAATCAAAACATCAAAATAGGCATAAACATATAAGCAGGCATGTGAAATGAATAACGACAAAATAGATCAGATTGGCATATGATAATAGCAATTGGGTATGAATCTGAAGGATAACAAATTACAAAACTTGATATGATTCATCTTATTTATAGGCATATACATTAGATCTAATTTATAATCCGATCACAATTACTTTTTAATTTAATTATATGTGAAAGAACATAGACTCACAGCGATAGGATTCTTAGAAAAGAGAATTAGGTGTTGTTGTAGCAATTTTGATCTTAAATAATCTCTACTTTGATTACTTGTAGATTTGATCTTCTAATTTGACTTGATGGAGAAGAAAGGCTTATTTTGATTTAGATTAGAGCAACATGGAGGCTCCATGGATGAAAACAATGAGATTAGGGTTAGGTTTAGGTGTTTATTTATAGGTGTATTAGGACCATTAGATTAGATTAGGAACCATCTGAACCATCCAAACCAGAAAAACACGTCATCAGCACAAATGCCTAGATCTGGGCCGATGGGGTCGACACCCCTATAGGGGGTCACTCCTCTGTCGACACCCCCTATGGGGGATCGACACCCATGTCGACACCCCATTAGGGGGGGTCGACACCCACGAGTGGGAATTTTCCTGCTCAGCCCGCTTTGGTTAGATTTTGTTTTTTGAACTGTTTTGAAGGTTCTGGAATTATTTTATTTATATATATTCTTCCTTATGCATATGCAAACTTCTAAGGCTTATAACTTCTCCATACGATATCCGATTTATGCAAACCCGGACCTTATCCCAAGCAGAATTCCAAGATGAACGCAATGGCGCAGCCCGTTTCCCATAATTCTTCTTCTAAAAATTAAGTATCCTTTAATTTGTTAATTTTAATATTTTAAAATTATGGGGTGTTACAATTGACGTCACAGACTTCGGTCCAAATAGCAAGAAGGGCCGAGAAGCCCTGAATGAGGAATTGGTCGATCCATAGATGGGGTGGTCGATACCTGAGGTTTAAGCCGAACACAAGAACCTGATATGCAAGCTAGTGGATCCCGTGACCTTTAGACCAACTGGGTCAGATCTATTCTATTTCCAAACAAAATATCCTCTTAAAGATTTGGTATCGCTCCTACTTGAATGCTCTTAGTCATCCTTTATGATTGGATCAAAATCCACATATCACCGCAAATTCAGATCACACCGCCATTCTCGAAAAGAACTCCGCTTTGGGATCTCCTGAAATCTTAGATCAGAGGACACTTATCTCAGCCAATTTAAATGTTGTAGCACCTATAAATAGGCCTTCTGGACTTAGAAGAAGGATCTTTTGTCAAAATTCTTATTATATCATTATTGTGGCTGTTTGTTTGTAGTAGATCATTTGATATCAGAAGATTATAAAGTGGACGTAGGCTCGTTAATGCCAAACCACTATAAATCCGTGTGTGATTGTTTTCGTCTTCACTTTTCATTTGTTTGTCTTCATTTATCCTCGACAATTTTATCTCTTGGGTGTTGTGCCAATTTTTGGTGTCAACATTATGGTGCTTTCATTGAGAAACTTGATATTCTCCGCATATAAAGGATTTTGCTCTACTTTCGGATCACTAAGTCCGATACGAGATCCTACTTCTTTCCAAACATCGTTGATTCATGATTTATAAAGCCTCAACGCATGCCACTAGAAAGCAATCTCTAGCTGCAACGTCAACAGATGCGGCCGGAGGGTTAAAAGCTCCAGGGATTACTCCGGACCAGCCTACACTACCATCTTCGGTGTAACCTTCCGTAGTAGATCAAGCCGCCCTCTCAGCTTTCGCTACCCATGACGAGTTCCTAACTGTGATGAATCTACTCCGAGAAACCACGAAAGCTTTAAATGCTCATGCCCGAGAGAACGCTGCAATGAGTTAGGATATAAATCGTATGTCGAGACAATGGGAATAGTTCAAAAAACATCAATCTTCCCCTCGACGGCTTGACAAGAACTTGGAAAGATCATCATCATCCAGGGGAAGTAGAGGCTGATGTCAACCACGACGCCCACTAGAAAGGTTCGAAAATATATGACAATTGCATTTGGAAGGGCGCTTAGACCATCCAGGAAAGGTGGGTCAAACTCAAGTCGATCTGGCTGATCTGGCCGATGTGGAAATCATCAACCCCATGGCTCGACAAGATTGAAGTGCCTCTCCTTCGGCTCACCAAAATAATGCTCAAACATCTCAAACTCTTGTCCTTCCTCCCCAACGTCTTATGAATGACCGAGATTCATGGGGAAGAGGAAGGACCGCCCGTACGGCAACTAAGGCGATGTTTCCTAGAGAGGGAGCAGGAAGGAGTTGGTCAGATGAAGAGGCCGATCGATGTGCACTTATCTCTCCAAATTTAACTACCATGGTACGATAGATCATGAATGATAGTAAAGGGTATAAGAATGAAGATTGGGAGATCGACTGAAGCCATACACTGTTTGCAGATGACATTCTGCAGGCTAAATTCCCCAGAAGGTTCAGTGTGCCCCAGATGAGCCATTACGAAGGAACCACCGACTCCCGCAACACTTGATGAGGTATCCATGGCATATGGAGGTAGTTGTAGCTCTAGACACCATCAAGTGCAAGGCCTTCCCTATTTTCTTGAGCAGGGTAGCGCTCGTGTGGTTCACGCGACTACCCCCGAGATTGGTTTTGAACTTTCAAAGATTTGAGTGGGAAGTTCCTGAATCAATTCCGCATCCATGCCTCTAAGTTGAAGCACGTCATGGCCCTCTCTGCCATAAAGCAAACAAGGGGTGAATCCCTGAGGAACTACCTTAGTATATTCAATCGGGCAGTTACTAAAGTGAGCAACCCCAATCATGAGACAATATTAATGGCCATAGTAGGCGGTATCGACAAAAGAACGGAGTTTAGAAAATACCTGATCGGAAAGCCCCCAACATTGATTGAGATGTTCTATGAGAAATATAACATATGATTATGGCAGGAAGATGCGCAGTGAGAGGAGGAAGATGGACCGAAAGACATTGCCAATAAAGCCATCCAAAGTAATGTGGTGGTAGAGCAATCCGGGGATAAATCCTGAAAGGTGGATGTGAAAGTTGGAAACCATGGCAAGTGAAACGGTAACAAATCAAAGGGAGCTAATGGGAACCCTAGACAAAGAGGGAATTCCAGAATGTGACCCCGGTTCCAAGTCTTAAAATTTATACGATGTTAAATGACATGTTAGAGAACACTTATCTCAATACATGCAGTACAGTTCAGTACAAGAAACCACCCTTGCATAAGTCCATAGAAAAAGAACAGGCGACTGGGAAGTTTTGTATCTTCCATGAGATTTATGGGCATGCGACTAATGAATGCCGTCACCTTCGGGATATTGTTTAGAAGCTGATTCGAGAAGGAAAGCTCGACGAGTACAAGGTGGCCCCGAGGGACAGAGGGCAAGGAACTTCGGCACCTAAGCAAAGTCAAGCGGCACCCAAAGCCACAACACAAGAAAAGGAAAATGGAATTGTGATCAATGCTATTGTTGAAGGACCACATCCGGCTGGGCGTAACGTTCAGACTATGGAACGATATGTAAATATAGCGAAACGTCTAGACGTTGCGGAGACCAGTGCCCCCGAAGCTGCAAGACCTATAAAGCAGAGAAAGATGATGACTGATGATATCATTTTCCGTGACCGGGAATCTATTGGCGTAGAAGCCCCAAGCATCGACCCATAAATGATAACGACCATCATAGGCCCGGCTACAGTTTGAATGGAATTTCGGTAAACATTTTGTTCAGACATGCTTACGACCAGATGAAGCGGGAGTTGAAGCACCTGAAACCATGCATATGCCAGGTACATGGTTTCAATGGGTCATCCACTGGGCCAGTCGGTCTGATCGACCTATCGGTAGAGTTGGGAGATAGAGACCTAGGAGAGTACAGAGCCTGTCATTCGTTATAATGATATAAGCTCTTAATACAACGCATTTTTGGGACGACCGGCTCTAGTTGAGATCAGAGCTTGTATTGCTCCCTGATACAGATCCTGTCGTCTGTTATAATGATATAAGCACTTAACACAACGCATTCTCGGGACGACGACTCTAGTTGAGATCAGAGCTTGTATTGCTCCCAGTGTCTACTTTTGAAATTCCTGGCCGATGGAAGGATAGGAACGGTATGCAGGGACCAATTGACAGGACGAGTTTGTTATTCGGTAGAACGGAAAGAACTGTGAAGTAAAGATAACAAGGAATCTGAAGACAATCCTCCCCCTGCAGAGGGGAAGGAAGCATAGCAACTTCAGAAAACATCCCGGCCAGGATCGTCCATCAACCAACTGGAGGACACCGATACAAGAGAGGATGAAGAATCGAGATGTAGGAAGGCTGCCCTGAATGAAACTACTGTGGTGATCTCAATCGACGATGACAACCCGACTAAAGTCTTGAAGATAGGATCCAACCTGAACCCCCTCCGGACGAGGGAGATAACTAAATTCCTCCGTGCAAACCTTGACGTGTTTGCGTGGACCCATGCTGACATGTGTGGGATCTCACCTTCCATCATGACACATTCTCTTAGCATCGACCTGAAGTATACCCCTGTAAAGCATAAGAGGTGGATGCTTGGTTAAGAGAGGTCCGCGACCCTGAAGGAAGAAATTGTAAAGCTCCAAGCCAATGGGTTTACTCGAAATGAAACTTACCCCAAGTGGATAGCCAACCCTGTACTTGTAAAGAAGGCCAATGGGAAGTGGTAGACTTGTATCAACTTTTTTGACCTAAATAAAGCCTGCCCTTAAGACGGCTTCCCACTACCCATGATCGATCAATTAGTTGACTCAACCGTAGGGCACGAACTCCTTTCATTTATGCATGCTTACTCGGGGTACAATCAAGTTGCAATGCACGTCGCAGACCAAGAACATACTAGCTTCATAACAGATATCGGACTATACTGTTATGTAGCCATGCCTTTCGGGTTGAAGAACACTGGGGCCACTTATACACGTTTGGTCAACCGAATGTCTCACGATCAGATAGGAAAAACTATGGAAGTCTATGTGGATGATATGTTGGTGAAGTCCAGGCAATCGTATGATCACATTAGAGATATGTCAGAGATGTTCAGCATTCTCCGAAGATGTAGGATGAAGCTCAATCCCTTGAAGTGTTCTTTCGGAGTAGCATCGGGGAAGTTTTTGGGTTTCATAGTTGGCTTCTGAGCGATTGAGATCAATCCCGACTAGATTTTAGCCACCAAGAAAATCTAGGAACCCAGAAGGATTAAGGATGTGCAGATTCCAGCAGGAAAGGTGGTTGTTATGGGCCGATTCATATCTAAAGCAACCGACAAATGCCTGCCTTTCTTTAAACTGATCAAGAGAGGGAAGCGAAATTTCGCCTGGACACCTGACTGTGTCGAGGCCTTTCAGAATTTACTCGACCATCTGGAGAGACCTTCTATTTTGTCTAAAATAATCGACAATGAAGATCTATTTGGGTATTTGGCGATATTCGCAATGCAATCAGCTCGGTCCTAATCCGTGAAGAGGATCGAGTACAATGACCAGTTTATTATGTAAGCAAGAAACTGACAGGGGCTGAACGCAACTACCAAAAGATTGAAAATCCCGCCTATAGTCTGCTGATTGCATCACACAAGCTCCGACATTACTTCCAGGCTCACCCTATCAAAATGTTCACTGATTAACCACTCCGATAAGTCTTGTTATGACCCGAGGTAAGCGAGAGACTGCTCAAATGGAATATCGAGCTTAGTCAATTCAACCTGACCTTTGTTTCGCGGAAGTCTATCCAGGGGTAAGCATTGGCTGATTTCATTGCCGAGTTCACCACTCCGGAAAACAACAGCTTGGAGGACAGCAGCAGGTCTCTGGATACCAAGTTGAGGTCGGACACCTGGAAGTTGTATACATACGGGGACCGTAACGATTGACGTTCCAGCACTGACATAGTATTACTATCTCCCGAAGGGCGGTCGATCTATTATGCCCTGAGACTGGATTTCTTGGCTACCAACAATGACTCCGAGTATGAAGCCTTGATTGTCAGGCTCAAACTCGCGACGGGCTTAAGAATAGCATCGCTTAATATTTTATGTGATTCACAAGTCATTGTATTTCAGGTTCGTAAAGAATATCAAACAAAAGGAGTCCAACTTGCCGCCTATCTCAAGCGGGTAGGGCTGTAAATTTTGTACGAACAGCCGACGTCCATTCGTGTCCTTGACCGAAATACGTCCGTCCAAGTCCGTCCGATTTTCATTTAGGACACGAGTTAGGACAAAAAAATTTGTATGAGGAAAAATCATGTTCGATGCAGGCTCGCCCGAATTCTTCCGAATTCCTTGTAATATGACATATAGTTAAGAGAAAACCTTGTAAAATGTACAAAATGTGATATAAATAGCCATGTCCGACCGAGTCCGATCGTGTCCGTGTAGAAAAAATATATGTGCATGTCTGATCGATTTTATTTAGGACACGAAATAGGACAATAATTTGTCCGAGAAAAAAATTGGTTTGGTCCGTGTTTGGTCTGATTTTTTTTAAGGATGGAAACTGAACACACCTCCTTCCGGTCCGGTCCGACCGATTTACACCCCTACAAGCGGATCGAAGGATTGCTACATGGCTTTGATCAGTATAGAATTTCCCATATTCCTAGAGAGGAAAACCAGAAGGTGGATAGATTGGAAAACTTGCCAGTTCCGACAAATCGAGTGAAGTAGAGTTAGCTCCTATAGAGACTTTGAGCATTCCGAGCAACGATCAGATGGAGGTCGATCAATCAGAAATCGAACCTGAACAGAGTCCTGGATAAACCCCATCAATAATTTCTTCCTACATGGCACTCTCCCCGAAAGAAGGAACGAGAGACAAGCTCTTGTGAGATAGGCCTCCAGATGTGTCATTCATTTGGACCAACTTTACAGAAGGGGTTTTTCGGTCCCGATGCTTCGATGTGTGACTAATAATGATGTCAAAAGAATATTGAGAGAAGTGCATGAAGGAGAGTGTGGCACATATGCAGGAGGGCAAACTCTGGCTAAGAAATTGTTGCAATACGGATACTTCTGGCCGACTGTCAACAAGGATGCAGCTAATTTTTCTAGGCGATGTGACAAGTTCCAGAGGTTTGCACAGATTCCACGATCCCCGCCAATAGAGCTCACTCAGATGGTTAGTCCTTGGCCATTCGTCGTTCGGGGAATATACATTATTGGAGGCCTACCAATTTCAAAAGAAGGTGCAAAATATGCTACCGTGGCGGCAGATTACTTTTCAAAATGGGCAAAGGCAAAATGAATGACCACGATCACGACAAAGTGAGTCATTAATCTTATTGTTAGTAATATTATATGTCGATTTGGTTTGCCCCAGACTATCATGACTGACAATGGGACTTAGTCCAATAGGTCGGATTTTAGAGACTTTTGTGAACGATATCACATCGAAAAGAAGTATACAGCCGTCAACAAAATCATCAAATCTATCTTGAAGAAACGATTAGAACGAGCCTAAGGCAAATGGGTCGATGAGCTTCCTTTAGCCCTTTGGGCGTATCGAACCACCCATAAGACTACCACTAGACATACTCCCTTCACATTGTCTTACAAATCGAAAGTTGTCATCCACATAGAGCTTGAAGTCCTGTCCCATAGAACTACATACTATGATTTGTTATCAAACAAAACCCTTCTGTTGGAATCATTAGACATGATTGATAAAAAAGAGAAGAAGCAAACCTCCACGCTGAAGCACACTGTCGAAGGGTTGCTCGATATTATAACAAGATGGTCCGACCTAAGACCTTCAATGTTGGTGATCTTGTTCTCAAACGGGTCTTCCCTACTCCCGTACATTTGGTCCCCAATTGGGAAGGGCCTTATGTCATCCGACCAAAGCTTGATAATGGAACTTTCAGGCTAACGACGGTTGACGGTGAACCTTTTAAAAAAGCATGGAATGCCAAGCACTTACGACATTGTCTTTCTTTAGACTATTTATTTTTCTTATTATTTTATTTGTTTAAGTATTGTAATAAGGTGTGTCTTATCTATTAGAGTTTATCCCCTAGAGACAATCCATTTAATGTGACTAATAACATTGTTAATGTTATTGTTTTATTTGGAATAAAAATATTTATTCTGTTATATTTACTGCATAATATAAATATTAACATAATAGAAGTCCTTAGAATAATAATACAAAATTATATGGTTCGAGTAAGACTTGAACTTGAGATTATATTATATATTAAGTATTATATTTCTTAAATGCCCCTAGTCAAGTTTCATCATTTATATGGGACAATAATAAAACATTGAGACTAGTATGTTGATTGACCGATGATCACTTCTCATTGATCATTAATATACGTGGTATTAATGTCAAGACATAATTAAATATGGGAGAATATCGTATTGGGCTGACCCAAAGTGAGAAAACAACATGAAATATAATTAACAGTATCATAAGTCAATTTCATAGTAACAGTGATGTAATGGTCCTCAAACCTGAAATCATTATAATTTTATTCGAGGATATTTGTGTTTTGATATCATCTAAAGTTACTTGTGACAGAGTAGACGATAACGGTGATTATTGGATATATCACGAATCGAATGAAAATTATGAATGAGCTAGATGGAATTTAACCCTACAATATTTTTAGTGATATCCATAGGCCTCTTGATTGAGTGAGACTATAAAATGCATGGTCGTGCAAAAAAATTTATTTGTTTTAAACTGTCTACTCATCGATCAAGATAAACAGATTAAATTATAGAGGGTACCATGCCTCGAGTATAATCCTGGAAATATTGGTTAAAAGGATTATATTACATTGATACACTGGTCACGGAAAGGTTGTATCGAATCATTGATCTTATTATAAGTTGGGTAGCAGCGACGTATTGCTAGATGCCAATCACTATTTATGATTTTAAATACGATTTTAAATCATTGCCAACGTTGTAGTAACCTATAGTGTCACACACTTAGAACATTATAAAGGGAAAACATGTTTTGGATAAATAAAATATCAAATCTGTTGGTGTTTTATTTATGGTTGAAATGGTATAATGGCAGTTTCCTTATTTCATGGTGCACACTTGATTTTATAAGGGTATTGTTTTATTCCTTATAAAGGCATGACCACTACCATTTAGATCAAATCTAATTGCAAAAACTAACCCGAAAAATACCCTTTCAATTCGTAACCCTAATCATAGCGGCTAGCACCATATCCCATTTTCTTCTTCGATTTTATCGAAAAGGAACTCGTTCGTATGGACTCCTTAAAGGCTCGACGATTGGAGGGCTTTGGATTTGATTCTTCCATGTCTTTTCTGTTTCGAAGTTGATATGGTTCCTATGGATCCAATGCATCAGGTATAATATTTTAATCCTAATTTATATAAGCTTTGATTTATTTTTCTTGCTCAGATCCTAATTATAAGTTGTTAAAATACCAAATAGAACCCGATTTGATCGGTTTTTCCTAACAATGGTATTAGAGCATGGGTTTTTTGCGAGGAATTATAGATCGAACTTTGTTTTTGGGTTTATCCATGTTTGTATCTTCACATGCATTACAATTTCATAAGCAGGTTTTACACCAAATTGATTATTAGTGTTTACAGTAATGGTTTGATTATAAAATGAGAAAAAACTATTTCATTTAATTATGAATTGATATCGGATATCAATTCTATTTTTGAATCTAATACGATTAAACAATGAATACATGGATATGATTTTAAGCAGTGTACTGATATATTTATACAAATAAACAGTGCTAAACTTATTATTAAAGTGATTTATTAATAAGTATATATTCCAGATTTTATCATAAAATTTCCTTCTCCTGATTAAAATTGATTTTACTGATTAATGAATCAACAAGATAGCTTTCTGATTAATTTTGATTTAATGAAACCATTCATATAGAAATTTGTTCAGATAAATTTTGAGTTGATCTTAATATTTGGAAATAAAATCAAAAATCTGTTTGTCTTACGAATATCAAAATCCTAACTCTGGTATTATCATGTTTGGGATTGAATATTTTTCCTTGTCTTTATATACATATTTATTTGTATATTTGACAAACTTATACATGTCCATATATATATATATATATATATAAACTTTGCTTGATGGGTATGCAAACGAATAAATTTAATATTGTTGTTTACCACTTGTAATGCATCAAATACATACAACAAAAGTTGTTGGTGTTATTCTGATCATAAAACATTAAGTGGAGATGACTTATTTTTATTTGATATCATTTGAACACACTACAGTATGATGATACTGTCTTATAATCTACAGTATGATGATAATGTAGACGGGTCAACACCTATAGTATATCAACATCTAACGTATAAAGTTTCTCACACTTTTGTGCATTAGTGGATAAGTTGTTACAACTATGACTTGTAAATGGGTCATCTTGTGTTTTCTTATTTTAAATATAATGAAAAACCCATCTATACTGGTTTTACATGTGTTGATGCAAGTATGGTTTGAAATTCCTACACTTATCATTTCAGATTACTTGTTTTCGAATGTACTTGCAGTCTATTTAAATATTTTAAATATATATATATATATATGTGTGTGTGTGTGTGTGTGTGTGAGTGTGTGTGTGTGTGTATGCCTAATATATTTGTTAGACATATTAGAGAACATATTGTAGATATATACTAGTCATCCAAATCCAGAACACTGTATTACTTTGCACATCACAATGGATCAACTTATCATGACCATTTGTCTATACAATATATACTTGAAATAGTTAACTTCTAATCACAGCTTCGATTCTGCGAAAATATGCATAAGGATTATATGTACTGCTCCATTGTATACCACTGCAAGTATGTTACATAGTTAAACATATATTTGTATATAAAAATTTTGTAATAACACTTGCTTATATAAGTAAATACTAGATTGAATATGCATCTAATGCTTTATAAATCATAATAAAAGAATCTCTGTTCTTACCAGTATGGTGACACTGTTATCTTATTTGATAAGTTAAACAGTGCATTAGAAATTTGTTTCATAAGGATACTATATGATTAACACAAGAACCAGGAGAAAGTATTCATTCTTAACTGTTTACATGATTATCATATACATTTAATTGGTTTTTTCATATCTAAGTCATATGTATATATATAATTAACATATAGAAAATTATATGCAGATTGAGTTATATGATGTATATATTGATATACAGATTATTGTTTTTAGTCTGTATTGATGTTCATATATAAATATGTGCATTAAAGTATGATTGTGTCTTGAATATATGTATTCATTTATGAATGCATTTATAAATATGCATATGTACTAATAAATGATTTATAAAGTAATATATGTAGATGATACTAAATAATGTATATATGTATATATACATATATACATTGATATATATATATATATATGTATATGCAAATGCAAGTGATTCAATTTTATATGTTATATCTGCTTGAAATATAAATGCAGATAGACTATCTCATATAATTAAATATGTAAGCATGGTTTCAAGTGATTTTTTTGATATACAATGATAAGTTTTATAAAAATCCCTACTGGATTTTGATCAATGCAGTTATTTATGGAAGCTGATTCGTTTTTATTATTAATGTTTGTAACCTGCCACTGGGAAATGAACATATATAAATATGAAATCTGAACACTGTAGTGTACATGATGATGTACCGAGTATATATATTTGATTGATAAATATATGTATTCCAAATGCGAATGAAATAAGTTACAACAACTATGAATTGCTGTTCAATTCTACATTATTTATATATATGCTAAAAGGGAATTTGGACTCTTAAACTTATTTTGGAAATGAATTTAATAGTCTGTTGCTCATTTGTAAAAGTACATAATTATGTTTTAATGGTTATTATATATAAGGTTTCAGGATACACAGAACATGTAAGCATGAATCAATTTATTGAGTCATATAAAACATGATGATGTTTCAAATTTTTTAATGCATCTTCTAAAGTGTTTAATAGACTTAACAACCTATTTTTAAGTGTATAGATATAAGTGTCTACATATGCCATATGTATAATGGTTACTACACACACACACACACACACACACACACACACACATATATATATATATATAATACGCATTTGATGCATTTAAAAAATACTAACCCTGTAATTAAAATTGTTTTAACAATGCAGAGGGTATACTTGCTGAAAATGTTTCAGAATGAGGGTAGCTGATCATTCAAAGTTGGCAGTAGAAAATGTTGCAAAATTTGGAGTAAACATACATACAACTTTGTATAGGAGTCTTTAAGATATAGATGTACAATCTGTTATACCACATATACATGAGATATATTCTGGCATGTACATTTTAATTGACACGATTGATGTAAAAATTGTTTTTGTAGTTTAGAATTATATATATATGTATGTATGTATGTAAATGTAAGATAACCTTGATAAAAAACATTACACTGTTTAAGTATTCACCGCTGCAATTTATGATAGTTAATACATTGAATTGTATCCATATAAGGAACATACCAGTTAATGTTATTATTTTTGCAATTGATCAACGCTTGGGTCAGGGAAATGTGTTGGAATGGGCTCATTAATAATTCTGGAATCATTAAATCTTGTATGAACCAATCTGACCACCCTGGTTGTCTGGGATATGTGGTCAGTTCGTTTGTTTAAGATATTTTATACTGGAAACATATTGGACCTTGATACAAGGATAGGTCCAAATTAATATAACTCTGTATTTTAATGGGCCTGCAAATTATGTATATATATATAATTTTAGAAATTAGTATGGGTTCATCATCTACGTTATACGAAGTTGGACCTTGAATCATTTGGGTTGGATATTGCATAAATCTGAAAAATCTATTTGGTCACATAAACTTTAAATATGTGAGTATAGTTTTGATACTCAACAAAGAAAAAGTTAAGTTGACCATAACATTGAAATGTTCAATAAAAGAAGAGGCAAGCTACCTATATATATATATATAATTGAATTTAAATATAATATATATGATTCATATATTTTATTTAAATTCAGTTTATATTATGAATATAAAACACATATATTTTGATATACAGATAAATATCCTGAAGGACAAAATGAATAAAAAATTATTCCATAAGGACAAGAGTGAAATATTTTTTCCATAAGGAAAAGTGTTAGTATAAAGGGAGGAATTATAGCGGGCCCTTGTCCTTGAAGATAAAATTTTGTCCCCTTGTCCTTATGGAACAATTTTTTGTTCCTTTTGTCCTTGAGGGTAAAAACCCCTTTGATATATGTAAATAACTCTAATATTGTTCACCACTACAAATTAAAAAATCATTTTAAAACAAATTTTGCTATATTAAGTCATGGTGAGGTCTTCCAATAATACACCCATCAATGCCAGTCTCATTGGATGTAACTAACGCCAAAGCATTGTGCACCTTTTATTTTGGTTACATGCGGTACCAGTAATTATGGTGCTTCGACTGTATTATTGGGTTAGATTTAACTAGGGCTGCATAATAGTATTTATGGCCTTAGAGACAAAGAGCATATATTATTCTATATTTGAGAAAATGAATAATTCAATGAACAAAATGTTCATCGTGCGATCCAAGAATTATATACGATATAATTGACATAAGATGTCTACCTAAAAGGTTGTGTTTTAGGGATTAGCCAAAGCTAGGTCCAAGGCATAACTAGATATGGATCGTGGAACACCATTATATATATATATATATATATACACACACACACTGATATATATATATACATATAGAAGGATGTTAGTTTGAGTGGGAGCGTATTTTAGTTTAAATAATACAATTATGTTAATATAATTTTTGATTGTCAAAATTTGTATTTATGTTAAATAAACGTTTAAGAGTCAGTTATTATTTATTATCTACTGTAGATATTAAATAATAAATAACTCCGATAATTTAAATTAATCCTTAAGAAGGATAAATTGAATTAAATCAAATTTCTTGACTAACATTGAAATTTGAGGATTGTCCTCAAACAAATTAAATGTAATTGTTTTACGAAGATCTAAAATGGAAGTTGAAGTGTGACTTCAACCGAATAAGATATAAATATTATAACAATCTACTTATACATTTCTAATATTATATACTAGATATGAATCACACAAATGTATGTAAATTTACAGAAACTGCAAAATAAGTAGAAATCTGATAAAAGGACAAGTGGACTTATGATTGGAAATGAAGCAAACGTTGCTGGATTATCCATAGGAAGTTAATTCTTGTTCTTTATACTGGCTTAATTAAATAAATTGTTATTATGAAATTCCATTTAAAATAAATATTATTATAAATCTTGTTTAGACAAGTCTGAATTTCATTTAAATCAAATATATATACCTTTAGCATTGTTAATTAGCCCATATAAATAAGAAAAGCATATCAAAACTCCATAATGATGGAATTTTGGAATCATTTGATTTCGAACCATATGAAGAAAGCAAATCTTGTTCATTATGCAAAATAACTAAATCAATGCAAAATAACTAAATCACCTTTCACTTGACACAGTGAATGGGTGATAAGTATTAGGTCTCGTACATAATGATGTATATGAAGCAATGAATACATAAGCTAGAGAAAGGTTTTATTACTTCATTTTAATTGCTGATGATGTCAGTAGATATAGATATGTGTATCTTATGAAACGCAAATCAGAATCCTTTGAAAAGTTCAGAGAATTCAAAAATTGAAGTTCAAAACCAATTTTAATAGAAAATAAATTCTCTTCGAACAGATCGAGAGAATACTTAAGTCGATAATTCAATGACTATCCAAATGAGTTTGAAATTGTTTCACAACTCACTCTACTTAGAACACCATCTTGGAATGGTGTATCTGAATAGAGAAATCATACCTTAAAAGATATAGTACGATTAATGATAAGTCATATAGAACTTCCAATAAATTAAATTTAGAACATATAAGACCTGAAATGTCCTTGTATGTCCAATGCAGAGATCTGGGATGTAAGGCATTTATTAAATGTCCTTTTACTAATAAGATCATACCCAAATCAGATAATTTTTTTATGAAATATCCAAAAGAAACAAATGGATATTATTTTTATAAATCCTCTAAGAATAAAATGTTTATTGCTTGAATTAGTATTCGTTTAAAGGAGAGCCAGTCTCATATATACCAATGGGAATGAAATAGAATTTGAAATGTCTTGGAAATCACAAAATACCATCGAATCTTATATAGAAAAGAATTTGAGTGGGAGTGACATAATAATTCTAATGTTATATATTGATAACACATTAATTATTGTGAATAATGTTGGTTGTTAAAATAAGGTATAGATACTGAAACTAATTCTAAGAAAGATAATATTTGGATTAAGAAGTTCATAATTGAACTTAATTCATTGTTGATCCAATGGTTAACATTGCGATAACATTGTGGTTATTGCTCAAGCCTAAAAACCTTAAACTCACTATAGATCCAAACATATATATTTGATAAATATAATTCTTATGTGAAGTTATACATAAAGGAAATAAACATATCTGCACAGTTACAAAAGTTGTAATGTTGCAGACCTACTGAATTAAACTCTATCGCAGCAGAAGTTTAATAATCACATTAGTTTCATGAGCATACGATACATGAATGATTGACTCTAGTGCAAGTGGAAGATTGTTAGAGTTTATGCCCTAGAGGCAATCCATTTAATGTGATTAATAACATTGTTAATATTATTGTTTTATTTGGAATAAAATTATATATTATGTTATGTTTTAATATAAATATTAACATAATAGAAGTCCTTAGAGTAATAATACAGAATTATATAGTTCGAGTAAGACTTGAACTTTAGATTATATTATATATTAAGTATCATATTTCTTAAATGTCCCTAATCAAGTTTTATTATTTATATGGGACAACAATAAAACATTGAGACTGGTATGTTGATTGACTGATGATCACATCTCGTTGATCATTAATATACGTGATATTAATGTCAAGACATAAATACATATTGGATTATATCGTATTCGGCTGAACCAACATGAGAAAACTACATGGAATATAATTAACAGTATCATAAGTTATCCTCATGGTGACAGTGATGTAATAGTCCTCAGACCTGAAATAGTTATAATTTTATTCGAGCATATTTGTATTTTGATATCATCTAAAGTTACTTGTGATAGAGTAGATGATAACGGTGATTATAGGATACATCTCGAATCGACTGAAAATTATGAATGATCTAGATGGAATTTAACCCTACAATATTTGTAGTGATATCCATAGACCTCTTGATTGAGTGGGACTTTGAAATGCATGGTCGTGCTCAAATATTGATTTGTTTTAAACAGTCTACTCATCGATCAAGATAAATAGATTAAATTATAAAGAGGGTGATATGTTTCATGCCTCGAGTATAATCCTAGATATATTAGTTAAAAGGATTGTATTACATTGATACACTGGTCACGAAAATGTCGTATCGAATCATTGATCTTATTATAAGTTGGGTAGCAGCAACATATTGCTACATGCCAATCACTGTTTATGTTTTAAATACGATTTAAAATCATTGCCAACGTTGTAATAACCTATAGGGTCACACATTTAGAACGTAATATAGGGAAAAACATGTTTTGGATAAATAAAATATAAATTTGTTAGTGTTTTATTTAATGTTGAAATGGTACAACGAAGGTTTCCTTATTTCATGGTGCACACTTGATTTTATATGGGTGTTATTTTATTCCTTATAAGGGCACGCATGAACCACTACCATTTAGGTCAGATCTAACTACAAAACCTAACCCGAAATATACCCTTTCAATTCGTAACCCTAATCATGGCGGCTAGCACCTATATCCCGTTTTCTTCTTCGGTTTGATAGGAAAGGAACTCGTTCATGTGAACTCCTTTAGAGGCTCGATGATTGGAGAGCTTTGGATTCGATTCTTCAATGTCCTTTATGTTTCGAAGTTGATATGGTTCCTATGGATCCAACGCATCAGGTATAAAATTTTAATCCTAATTTATATAAGTTTTGAATTATTTTTCTTGCTTAAATCCTAATTTTAAGTTGTTAAAACACAAAATGGAACCCGATTTGATTGGTTTTTCCTAACATTATCACCCGTCATAGTCTATGAATAAAAGCTCCTTTCCTGCTCTGAAATATTATGGTAATGACTGAATGTTGTGATTCGACCAACATCAGGTCAAAATACTACTCCCCAATTTGTCGGTCCATGTTTCAATGAGTCGACCTCGTTCAAGAACCAGAAGAAAATATGGGGAGACCGGCTTCGAGCTTAATGACGACGCTCAAACCTTCAGACCACACTTTGTGGACCAAAAGTGGGGGACATCAAAGTAAACACCATGACTGTCTGTTCAACTAAGGTTCTCTTGACTTAAGAAGGAGTATAAAATTATGGACGAGTGTGAAAGGTGCACCCCAACTAAAGACCGCTCGATTTTTGGAACTCTAACTCTTAATGACTAAATGGAGAGTATAAAAATTACGCATCCCTAACCATGATCATCCGATGCTCGAACTAGTTGGATCGATCTTGAGGTACATAGATAGACTTGACGACTGAACCTATCCCCCATGACACTGGGGCATGGGTATATACAAGTGATCTTACTATGAGTTTCGCTTAAATGACCCTGGAGTTTGAAATGAATCCGGGACATTAATATTGCTCCCCTAAGACTTTCAGAAATACTTGGACATATTAACAATACAAGTATTTAAAAGCGATAAAATACTGTTAGACATTATTATAAGCTTTGACAACATTGTTTTTAGGTACATCCAACATCGTCCACAAAAAACAAGTCTTAACGATGACAAGAATGTGAGGATCACCCTCGCATGAAACTTCCAAAGGGACTAAAATAAGCATACATTGAAAGATTTCGAAGCTCAGGGAGGCTTTCCACCGAACTTCTCAATTTCCTCCCTTTTCCTTTTCTCTCTTCCTAATCCTCTCCTACATTTCCTCAGTAGTTAAGCCTTGCTTTGGTCTTTTGAGTGCACTACCAAAAGAAACAGACCGACTGGAATGTTGAGACAGGGGAAGGTATTGGAGAGGAGGAATGTTGAGTCGGAGCTGGAAAAGGAGCCACTTTGACATGTGAAAGTAAAGCCGGGGGAAGGTATTGGAGAGGAGGAATGTTGAGAGGTTCGTTGACCAGTTCATCTTTAAGGAAGGAAAGGTATTAGAGAGGAGGAATGTTGAGAGGTTCGTCGACCGGTTCAGCTTTAAGGAAGGAAACTTTTTCCTCATACCTAGCCTTCATCTCCGCCATAGATGGATGGTCAGACTTCTTGACCTCACCCAAAAACTCTATGTCATCATTGACCTATTGAAGATTGCCTACTTCCGGTTTCTTTGGAGCATCGGCTATTTCTTTATCTTTACAGGGGACGGTGATAGGGTCCTTCTCTGGCACTTCGGCCTCCAACCTAGATGCTCCTCTCGTTGATTGTGTACCTACAACAAAAGGAACAAAAGTTACGAATAAAGGAAAAAATGGTCGATAAACTTGAGAAGTAAGGAGTGAGTTACCTTCGGTCACAGATTATATCAGTTGGCCTGGAACCTTTATTTCAAAAGCCGGAGTAGTTGAACTTTTCTTGGGCAAGGGGAGAAGAGGGCCATCTAGACTATATTCCTCCACTATGCCAAAGGGCCGATTTAAGAGAGGAGGAATAGAGGACGAGCCGACCTCAACATTTGAACAAGGGAGAGATGCTTTCGTTTTACTTGTGTCGGCCTTAGGGAATGACTTCTCTTTGGCCTTGTATCGTGCAACATATCTTAATGCCTTTAGCTTTCTCTTCTCTTCAGCCAATACCTCTTGCTCATCATTATGCAAATATTGAGCGATCAGAGCTTCCTCATCTAATGGCTTACCCTTTGCCGCCTCAACCTCCTCTCTCATAAACACCTCCCAGGAACTGGTTAACACCCGCTGGTAATCTCTCATCCAAGACAAGTTTCTATGACGGAGGACGCGGGCGAAAAACCATAGAATGTTAGCACCAAATCTCTTGCTTATTTCTCTTTCTCAGCGACTTGTTCTACTTTAATCAAACGGACTTCAATTTCATGTTGGAGGTGAGCATTGCCAACTTTTTCGATTGCAGTAGCTACAATGTCCTCGATCTGTTTTTTAGCGAGCTCGGATGAATCGAGATGGGCCTTGAGGTCTTGTACCTCCCTATCCAATCGACCCTTGTCGCTCCTTAAGATCTCATTTTCGATTCTCAAGACCGCACATTCTTGACTCATCGATTTAAATCGAGCCTCTAAGTTTCTCGAAGTCTCTTGGCATTTTTCCTTAAGAGCAACCACTTCAGACACACATTTTACTACCTTTTTCTGAAGCAACTCAAAGGCCTTCCTATTGGTCTCCAGATTCCTGTGCAAGCATTCATCCTCTTCTATCCTACTCCTAATCACTACGCACAATTGTCTTTCATACGCATACATCGCATCATATTAGGTTAGGGCCAAGTCAACGTTCGATATGGTTTGATCATGAAGCTTCGGTGGGAACGGTTGCAGCATGAAGGCAGGATGAATTTCAGAAAAATAAAGACTTGAGAAGAGCTCCTCCATCTCCCTGACTCGGTCGGTAGATACCCTCTCTTGATCCGAAGCGACTAGTACTTGGGGACTCTTTCCAGGACGACCGGGAGGTGGGATAGAGCCATGATTGTTGGGTCTAGCCGACCGCGCCTCGGGGAAAGGGTCGATAGAAAGTGTTGGATGGCCTGGAGCGGCTTCGTTAGAATTTTGTCACCGTCCTTAGGGGTCTCTTCCTAAGGTCGGGATGAAGATCGATGCTAGGAAGATTCGGGTTCCCCTTCTTTCTCGGGGGAATTGCTCCTCTTCGTTTTCTTCTCCTCATGTTCCTGATCTCCCCCCTCCTTTTTCTCTTCCAAACTTTTCCTTCTTTCGTTTTCTTTTTCCTCTCTTTCTCCTCTTTCTCTCTACGACCGTCGTCCCCATGTTCGCCCTCTTGCCTGACTTGTTGTGAGATTGATCCAACAAACCCTCCCTTCCTCCAATAGAGAATCGAAGTTGTCATGATAGTACTCTTCATCTGATAGCACCTGTGTTGCAACAATGAAATTTTAGTTAATATTCGATATATACAAGAGAAAATAGTGATGTAATGAGCAGTACTAGTGTTGTGTATAATCTAAAGGTTTCTCCTAAATCGTTCCGAGCCTGGAGCTTGGCATACGCCTCCTATGTCTTTTGGGTCGGTCGATGTGAAATCTTCCCCGGACTTAGTATGGAAAAACGCCTTCGGATCCAAGTTCTGAGAAGAAATAAACGTGTCTGGCATTTCCACATTTTGTATGTCATGAAAAGGAAAGGCGGATTCTTCCTCTTGGGGACCACGAACATGAGAAGGATCTATTATAACATTAGAGTCTTCCAGTTCGTGATTGGCAAGATCCTTCTCAATTGTTTCATCACGAACCTTCTTTGTAATAACCCGGAAATCCGAGCCAATTTAAAAATTTTATTTTGGAAATTTTAGTGAATTTTGATTATTTAAAATGAATTATTTTAAATAATAGAGACGAGAAATTTATTTTGAATAGAATTAGAACGTATATACTTATATAGCTCGATGTTAGAATATAAATATTTTATTTTAATTATATAACGAGCCTGAAATGGTGTGGTAGTTCGATAATTCGATTTCAAGTTTCAAATGAATGTACCGGGTGCAAAATAAACCGGATTTTGGTGAAACCAAAAATATTAGAATCCAATTGAGAATATCTTTCCAACGAATCCGGGAAATAAAAATTTCATAGTGGGGATAAAAAGATATGTCCAGTAGAAAATTCAGAATAGTCGCTATGGAATTCTGGCCCTTAAAAATGGAAATTTTTTAAACGACCTCGGTTTTCGACGAAACCACTTTTGTTGGATGCGGGATGTTTAGTTATTTCTAGGTTTCAAAATTCGTAATTTTACGAATCAATATGTGAGCGTGGCGAAGGAAAACGCGTTTGACCAGTTTTAGTTGATTTTAATCGACTAGAAAATGGCCATTTTTCAAACGATCTCAGAATTCGATGAAATTGGTTTTGTTAGGACCGTATCGTCAATACAAAGCTAGAAAATAATTTTCGGCAATTTTTCTAGTTAGTATGTAGCCCCGATAAATTGAAATGTGCGTTCAAATTCAATATATAGATTTATATTTTGATTTTAACGGAAACTGATCGAAACGATCGAATCAGTCTGCGATACCTATCCCATCGTGTTCGGAATGGGGGTAATTAGCTATGGATGGCATTCGGTGGGTCTCGTTTGGAGGTCGAATTTTAAATTTACTTTTTGAGAATTAAAATAAAAGTCAACACCCTCTCCCCCTATTTCTCTCCCTAAACCCCCCCCCCCCCCCCCCCGGCGGTCAGTTCTAAATCGTTTTCAAATTAAAAAAAGAAGAAGGAGAGGATGCGCAGCAGCAGCTGCGCGATCCGCCACAGGCGATCGCCTCCCTCCCCTCTCAGGTGTCGCGCCTCCCTCTCCTCAGCTCCCTCTTCCTCCAATTAAACCCTCCATCAATCGCGCATTCCCCAGGCGCGAAGCTCTAGATCGCGCCTCCCAGCGCACCCCAACCGCCAGTGCTCCGGCGCCGACCCCTTGGCTCCAGCGATGCCCTCCGACTGTCCATCGACTGTGGGGCCCTCCTCGGGAGGAAACTGAATATAAAGGGTGAGTTTTTATTTGATTTTACTTAATAACTGAATATAAAGTAGGAATTGCAAATCAAATCTAATTCAACTAATAGAATTCAACGTCTACAACAAAGGAGAGCTATTCAAATTCAGAATACAGATCCCAGAACTCAAGACTAGCCTCCTTTTTGTAAGTCCAGTTATCATTTAGACCTAAATGATATTAGAATTGTGACTAAATAACTGGATGTAGAACATCGCCTAATGTAAATCTATGCCTATCCTTTCTGTTAAAACTGGATTTATTAAGACCATGACTCTTATCATGTTTGTAACCATGTTGTATGTAATATAATGATAAATGTTCAATGCTTTGAAATAGATCCATATGTTGTATAATTCGTCAATGACATATTATGTTGTATATTTTGGCGATGACATAAATTGGCAATTACATATTATAATTTAGCGATGGAATATCATATTGTGTAATTTGGTGATGACATACCATATTGTATAATTTGGCGATGGATATCATATTGTGTAATTTGGCGATGACATTCCGTATTGCATAATTTGGCAATGGATATCATATTGTGTAAATTGACGATGACATACTATGTTGTATAAGTGGGCGATGACATTTTATGTCGCATGATTTGGTAATGACATCTATATGTTGTATGTCAATTTGGGAATTTTATGCAAGTTCAACCATGTTCGCATATATGACCCAAAACTACATGCTAATATGATTAGGTTCATGTTAGATCAGAGCCAACTAATTTGCGAAGTTCACAATTACATGCCTAATGTTAAGTTTATGTAATTCTATGTAAAACCCCAATTTCATGATTCATGTTGAGTAGATCTAAATTTTCAAGTTCATAATTAAGTGTATATTGTTCTATGCCATATTGATAAGACACATATGTAGTTAGATCCATATTTTTATGATGTTGGAATTATTTCATGTTCCTCTTTTTCCCCTCTTGTGTATAAGTTAGGCTATGTATTGAGCCTAACATTTTACGTGGTTTATTCGAACGTTTAACGAGGGTAACGTTGGGGAAAATATGAAATTATATATAATTCGCATATTTGGCTCATGAGCATGTAAATGTGTTATGGCATAAAGTGGTATAAATTTTTATACCTAAAATTATGAACTTGATTTAAAAAGGAAAGTGGGGCTTGACTTAAATGACAATAATTTATATATCAATATAAAGAGGTAAATATGTAAATTTAGAAAAGACAAATATGCCTAACTCGAGGTTAGATTGAGTTACAGTGTAAGACTGCCCGGAACCGACCGGCACATCCAGCAACCGTAACAATATATATCTAATGTGGGAGGTTAGTGCATCGAGCCCAAAGGAACCCGAGGTTAGACTGAGTTGTGGTGTAAAACTACCTGGACCCGACCGGCACATCCAGTAACCGCAACGATACCTGTCTAATGTGAGTGGTTGGTGCTTTAATAAATGAATTAAAGCTAAGTCCGGAATGGTAGGGTTAAGTTAATTAAGGCAACACTTAACCAATGCAACATGTTAAATAAACTGATGGGTGGAGTTAGGTTAACTTGGACACTTAACCAATTTAACATGTTGACTAGGAAACCCTAGTAACGGGGACCCATTTTAGTGGTAACCCGCATAGATGTATCATGGTACCCTGAACTAGGCAGGGTAGGACACGGGCTGATTATAAGCAGTCAAAAACGACGGCGGTTGGTACGTCAGTGTAGGTTCCGACGGAGTACGGGCGCGCACGTACTCCGGAGTGGAAAAAGCAGGCACTGGGCATCATTAGTTATACACTGTGTATCTTGAATCGTGTCGGGTTGCCACCATAGGATTTGATACACCCCATGGTAGGACCAGCACAGGTATCTACAATCGAGCGGAGCCGTATGACACATGTGGAAAACGCGTTCGAGTTGGATCCGATCAATGAAAAGGAATCACTGGGTTTGAACTCATGATAATGGTTGAAATATCTAGTAGGTGCAGAGAATATGTACATGAGTGCGACAGTATGATTAGTTTATGTTGCCTTGTTTATCTTGCCCTGTTTATCTTACCTTATCCTATGTTACCTTATTTCCTTGTTATTGTCCTGTGTCCAGTTTATTCAAGTCATGGTTCTCTTATCAGTTTACATGCTGAATAATCACTGGACTTATCAGACTTATGTCTGACCTACTTTCTCTCGCCCTCTTTTCTTTCGTCCCCCCCCCCTCAGGTACCCAGGGAGGGAATAACTCAGCTTAATTTGGACCGTTCATCTTTCCAAGCTTGAAGACTCCGTTATATATAGCTTGGAACTTCTTACCTTTGGCTATGGCTTTGGACACACTACTACTTGGGGATTTATGCAGTTTTATTTTGTTCTATGCTTCTTTATGTAATAATCAAGACAGAGATTCTGATGTAATGACTTGGAAGTTGATTTGAAACAGCTTGATGTAATGTTTTGTTATGAACCACGTTTGAAATAAAGTTAGTTTTTCCGCTGCTTATATATATCTGTCTTGTAAATTCTCTGTGTCTTTTACCTATAATGCTCCACCAAGTTAAGGCATTCCCTTTGTGAGTGACCTTAACAGAGGTGGGGTGTTTCACTTGGTATCAAAGCAAAGGTTTACCAGATCAGATAAAAATTTTGAAAACTGTTTTCCAAAAAAGAAATTTAAAGAAGCAGTTTTCAAGAAAAAGTGTTTTATTTTAAAAAAAGGCATAATCCCCCAAAGCCATATGCACTATCCTTTTATCCTTTGTTTTGAATCTTTCCTTTTTCGTTTCAGCATGTCTGGGGATCTTAACCTTCCAGAGGGCGTGTCGGTACCTGGCTGGTTCAGAAGGTACCTAGAGGCTAGGGCTAACGCCGCATGCCCCACAGACGTTCCTCCTCCCCCAGCTGCTGTGGTTCCTCCTCCTCCTCGTGCAAATGCTTTCTCAAAAATATGTAGGGACTTTCGAGCCATGGGTGGAAAGAACTTTAATGGAAATGAATCCTTCGTGGAAGCAAGGAACTAGCTCAAAGAAACTGAGGATTTATTTGATATCTTCGAAGTGGATGATAGACAGAAGATACAGTTGGCCGTGTGGTTGCTCAAAGACAAAGCTTCCTATTGGTGGGAAGTTACTAACGCTGAAAGGCCAGTTGAAACTTGGATGGATTTCAGAATGAGGTTTGAAATGAAATTCCTCTCACAAGCTGAATGAAGCCTACAGATGGAGAAGTTCTTAGCTCTCAAACAGGGAAGTATGTTGGTCAAGGAATACGTTAACCAATTCAATCAGCTGGCTAGATTCGGATTGGAGTTAGTGAACACTCCACATAAGAAGGCTCTCTGCTTTGTTAAAGGGTTGAATGAGCCACTACACAGCGTAGCTATGTCCCATATACCTATGGGTGTGACTTATGAGAGACTGGTGGACATGGCACTGTTACAAGAAGAAGATAAGGTTGGCAAGAAGGAGTCAAAGGTGGAAGCATCTCAGGATAAGAAAGGGGAAGGATCATAGAGCAAGAAGACAAATTCCAAGAAGGGCGGAAAGAACAACAAAACCCATGACAAGAGGAAGTGTAATTTTTGTGGCATTCCTGGACATCTGGTTAAGGACCGCAGGAAGAAGAAAAGGAAGATGGGTGGCTGTTTCCATTGTGGCGAGGCAGGACACATGGCTAGGGACTGCCTAAGAAAGCAAGGGCAAGGGTAGAGAGCTGGATCTACTTCTGGAGGGCAGGTTCACGCTCGCATGGCACCTCCGCAAGAACGAGGTAGAAATGTTTCTGTTGAGAGTTTAGTTTATCTTTTTAATCATCCTGCTTGTACACTCTTTGATTCTGGCGCATCGCACTCTTTTATATGTACTGCTTTAGTTGAATCTCTGCACCTAGACACCAGTTTATTAGAGGATCCCTTGGTTGTTTCAAATCCAACCGGGGGCTCAACTTATTTGTCAATGATTTGTTTGGATTTGGAAATTTCTATACTAAGTGTGGGCTTTAGATGCATTGCCTATGTTTTAGGCTTCACGGGCTATGGGTTGGTTCTAGGCATGGATTGGCTATCCAGTAATGGTGCCATCCTCGATTGTGAAAGGAGAGTGGTTAGACTCATGACTCGCCTCGGTAACACTCTAGAAATTTCTTGTAATCCCATGAACCCTGTTATGCTTAGCTATCTAGAATCTCTTGATGCATCTATTGAGAATTTGCAGTCTATTAGAGTAGTCCGTGAATACTCGGATGTCTTCGAAGAGGTTAAAGGGTTACCTCCGAATGGGGAGATAGACTTCCGCATATACCTCATTGATAATGCAAAACCCATTGCTTTACCCGTTAGACACATGGCTCCAAGGGAGAGGAAAGAACTCGGCAAGCAAGTTAAAGAGTTTCTTGAGAAGGGGTTTATAAGGTGGAGTATTTCTGAATGGGGTGCTCCAGTAGTGTTCGCAACTAAAGCGGATAGTTCGCTTCGCCTATGCATTGATTATAGGGAGCTAGACAAGCTGACCAAGAAGAATAGACACATACTTCCAAGAATAGATGACTTGTTCGATCAACTTGTAGGTGCATCAGTTTTCTCCCAACTAGATTTAGCTACCGGGTTTCATCAGCTGAGAGTGGCTGAAGACAGCATTGATAAGACCGCGTTCAGTACTCCGGATGGTTTTTTCGAGTGGCTTGTCATGCCTTTCGGCCTGACAAACGCACCCGCTTACTTCGTTGATTTGATAAGCAGGAGTTCCTCAATAAGTTTGTTGTGGTCTTCATAGATGACATTTTTATTTTCTCAAAGAGTGAGGAAGAGCATGATCAGCATTTAAAAGAAGTCATGGATACTCTTCGAGCACATCAGTTGAAAGCCAAATTCTCCAAATGCCACTTCTGGAGAGAGGAAGTAAGATTTCTTGGACATGTGGTATCCAAGGAAGGGTTAGCCGTGGACCCCGCAAAAGTAGTTGTGGTGCAAGATTGGAAGGTTCCACGGAATGCGACCGAGGTCCGGAGCTTCCTCGGGCTAGCAGGCTTTTACCGAAAGTTCATCAAAGACTTTGCAAAAATATCAGCTCCGCTTACAAAGTTGACGAAGAAGAACCGAACTTTCAATTGGGATTTGGATTGCGATATTGCTTTCTAACGATTAAAGAGAGCTCTAACAACAGCCCCAGTTCTGACATTGCCGGATGGGAGCAAGATGTTTACCATATACACGGATGCATGTGGTACAGGACTAGGTGCTGTCTTGATGCAAGAAGGGAAGGTAGTAGCTTATGGAGGTAGACAGTTGAAAGTACATGAGAAAAACAACCCAACCCACGATCTAGAGTTGGCTGCCATCGTCTTTGCGCTTAAGTCTTGGCGCCATTATCTCCTAGGTGAGAAGTTTGAATTATATACTGACCATAAATCGTTGAAGTACCTTTTTTCGCAGAAAGATCTTAACTTGAGGCAACAAAGGTGGATGGAATTCTTGGCATCCTATGATTTCGAGATTTCCTATACCCCTGGCAAGGGCAATGTAGTAGCAGACGCCTTGAGTAGAAAGAAGCTGACCTTAAGCCCTCTCTTTGTTGAAAGGCAGAGCTCGGAGTACATAGCCAATTTTTATTTAGACCCTCCATCGATCATGTGACTAGTTTGTTAGCATCGCTAGAAGTGCGACCTACTCTTTTGGATTCAATAGGAACCGCGCAACGTGAAGACCCTCAGCTAGTTGATGTGATGGGCAAGCTAATTAGGGGTGAGACTTCTATTCACCTCAATAGATACTCCATCGATGATAAAGGTTGGTTAAGGCGGGATGGAAGGCTTTGCATCCCACAAGAAAGGGATTTGGTGAAGAAGGTTCTCGAAGAGGCACACCATTCCAAGTTGACCATACACCCAGGTGGAGACAAAATGTATAAAGACGTAAAAAGAGTTTTCTTTTGGAATGGCATGAAGAGGGATGTAGCTGAATTCGTCGCTAAGTGTTTGATATGCTAGCAAGTCAAGGCGGAGCAAAAGAAGCCTGGTGGTTTGCTTCATCCTCTAGAAGTACCGCAGTGGAAATGGGATAGCATTTCAATGGACTTTATTGATGGGCTTCCTAAGTCAAGAAGGGGCAATACCAGTATTTGGGTAATAGTGGACAGGCTCACAAAAAGCGCTCACTTTATACCCGTTAAAAGTAGGAGGACTGCCTCATCTTTAGCATCTATTTACCTTAAAGAGATAGTTCGACTCCATGGGATACCCTCCAGCATTGTAAGTGACCGAGATCCTATCTTTACGAGCGAGTTTTGGAAGAGCTTGCAAGGGGCTGTAGGCACACAGCTATGCTTAAGCACGGCCTATCACCCTCAAACTGACGGTCAGACGGAAAGGGTGAACATGGTATTAGAAGACCTCTTGAGACTGTGCATTCTTGACTTTGGAGGAACATGGGAAGATCATCTTCCTTTGGTGGAGTTTGCCTACAACAATAGCTATCAAGCCACCATAGGCATGACACCCTTCGAAGCTTTATACGGAAGACCATGCCGATCACCAACTTGTTGGTGGGAGGCTACAGACAAGCTCATACTTGGACCAGATATGATTAGAGGGGCTTCAGAGAAAGTGGACTTGATATGAAGAAGAATGAAGACTGCCCAAGATAGACAGAAGTCCTACGCAGATAAAAGAAGGACCGACCTTGAGTTTGAGGTTGGGGACAGGGTTTTCCTTAAAGTATCTCCTTTGAGGAACGTCGTTCGCTTCGGATCCACAGGAAAGTTGGCACCAAGATTTGTAGGGCCGTTTCCTATCATTGAAAAGATTAGGAAGATGGCTTATAGAGTAGAGCTGCCCGAAAGATTGGATGGAGTTCATAATGTCTTTCACGTTTCTCACCTACGAAAGTGCTTATATGAATCTGCGGAAGTGGTGGAACCAAGAATAATAGAGGAAGTAGAAGTAGAACGAGAGGTGACTGTGAGAAGGGTTCCAACTCGTATCTTGGGTACGGAAGTCAAAAAGCTACGCAACCACGAAGTCAAACTTGTTAAAGTTCAATGGAGTGACGTTGAGGAAGACGCGACTTGGGAGACTGAGGCCAAGATACGTGCAGCCTACCCTTTTCTTTTTAAGGGTACATCTTTGATCTCTTTTTCCTTAAGTTGTTCATGCTCATATCTATCTTTTTAGTATTTTTCCTCAGCGCTATCCCCGATCCTTAGGTAGAAACCAATGGATGTAAACATGTATTTGAAACATGTTATGATTGATGGTTGCAAGTGATGCATAAACACACACATTAGGTGTTAGATCGGCTCAGTCACTTTCGTGTTGCATATGCATATATGTACTTGTATATGATTGAAACATGATGTGTTATCATATGAACGTTGCATTTGTATGAATGATTGTGCACTCCTGTAGAAAGTATGATTAGGGATGATTGCATACATAATGGACTCATAGCACCGACATGACTTGCATTAAGGAGGTCAACTGAATCAGTAGACCGCCTGATTTTGCATTAGACAAGGACATGTACACACACTATGCATATGATCATGAAGCATTAGAAGTATTTTAAGGACAATGGACGTTTGTGTTTGATGGTTGACTAAATGGATGATTGGATGGTAGGATATACGTTCTTCTTGACTAGAAGATTTCGAGGACGAAATCCTTTAAGGAGGGGAGAATGTAACACCCCGTATTTTCTGTAAACATTAAAGTAACGAATTAAAGAATAAATAATTACAAATGTGAGGATTAAGGGAAACAGGTTATGCCATTGCGTTTGTCTCGGAATTCTTCTCGAGATAGAGTCCGAGTTTGTGTAAATCGGAATCCGTATGAAAGGGTTATGACCTTTATAAGATTCAGAATTTAAAATAAACAGCTCAGAATAAAGTTCAGAAAATTCAAAATTCAAAATCAGAAGCAGAAGCGGGCTGGACGGGAAATTTCCCGCCCAAGGCCAGGTCGATCAGGAGGTCGACCAGGGGGTTGACCTCGCCCATAGGGGTCGACCTAGGGGTCGACCTCCCCCTCGGGTCAGATCTGAAACCTGACGTGTTTTCTCCTGTGATGAATTGTTGTGTCATTAGGGCTTGCGTGCCACATTCTGGTTGGTTCTCTTAGGTTTGAATGACTTTGATTTGCTCTAGGTTAATCTGACGACTCCTATTAAATCAAACTTCTATATAAGCAACCTAAATCTAAACCCTAAAGCCACACAAAAATATTCCTAAGACCGTCATGCTGTCAACACTCAACCTAGAGTAGCTGCCATTCTCATTCAACTAGAAAGCAAGTAGGAATTTTAAATCAAATCTAATTCAACTAAGAGAATTCAACGTCTACAACAAAGGAGAGATATTCAAATTCAGAATACAGATCCCAGAACTCAAGACTAGCCTCCTTTTTGTAAGTCCAGTTATCATTTAGACCTAAACGATATTAGAATTTTGACTAAATAACTGGATGTAGAACATCGCTTAATGTAAATCTATGCCTATCCTTTCTGTTAAAACTGAATTGATTAAGACCATGACTCTTATCGTGTTTGTGATCATGTTGTATGTAATATAATGATAAATGTTAAATGCTTTGAAATATATCCATATGTTGTATAATTCGTCAATGACATATTATGTTGTATATTCTGGCGATGACATAAATTGGCAATGACATATTATAATTTGGCGATGGAATATCATATTGTGTAATTTGGTGATGACATACCATATTGTATAATTTGGCGATGGATATCATATTGTGTAATTTGGCGATGACATTCCATATTGTATAATTTGGCGATGGATATCATATTGTGTAAATTGACGATGACATATTATACTGTATAATTGGGCGATGACATTTTATGTTGCATGATTTGGTAATGACATCTATATATTGTATGTCAATTTGTGAATTTAATGCAAGTTCAACCATATTCACATATATGACCCAAAACTACATGTTAATATGATTAGGTTCATGTTAGATTAGATCCAACTAATTTGCGAAGTTCACAATTACATGCCTAATGTTAAGTTTATGTAATTCTATGTAAAACCCTTATTTCATGATTCATGTTGAGTAGATCTAAATTTTCAAGTTCATAATTAAGTGTATATTGTTCTATGCCGTATTCATAAGACACATGTGTAGTTAGATCCATATTTTTATGATGTTGGAATTATTAAATGTTCCTCTTTTTCCCCTCTTGTGTTAAAATTAGGCTATGTATCGAGCCTAACATTTTACGTGATTTATGCGAACGTTTAACGAGGGTAACGTTGGGAAAAAATTTGAAATTATATATAATTGGCATATTTGGCTCATGTAAATGTTTTATGGCATAAAGTGGTATAAATTTTTATACCTAAAATTATGAACTTGATTTAAAAAGTAATGGGGCTTGACTTGAATGACAATAATTTACATATAAATATAAAGAGGTAAATATATAAATTTTGAAAAGACGAATATGCCTAACCCGAGGTTAGATTGAGTTACGGTGTAAGACTGCCTGGAACCGTCTGGCACAACCAGCAATCGTAACAATATATATCTAATGTGGGAGGTTAGTGCATCGAGCTCAAAGGAACCCGAGGTTAGACTGAGTTGTGGTGTAAAACTGCCTGGACCCGACCGGCACATCCAGTAAGTGCAACAATACATGTCTAATGTGAGTGGTTGGTGCTTTTATAAATGAATTAAAGCTAAGTCAGGAATGGTAGGGTTAAGTTAATTAAGGCAACACTCAACCAATGCAACATGTTAACTAAACTGATGGGTGGGGTTAGGTTAACTTGGACACTTAACCAATTTAACATGTTGACTAGGAAACCCTAGTAACGGGGACCCATTTTAGCAGTAACCCGCATAAATGTATCATGGTACCCTGAATGAGGCAGGGTGGGGCACGATTACTGGGATGATTATAAGCGGTCAAAAACGGTGGCGGTTGGTGCGTCAGTGTTGGTTCCGACGGAGTACGGGCGTGCACGTACTCCGAAGTGGAAAAAGAAGGCACTGGGCATCAGTAGTTATACACTGTGCATCTTGAATCGTGTCGGGTTGCCACCATAGGATTTGATACACCCTATGGTGGGTCCAACACAAGTATCTACAATCGAGCGGGGCCGTATGACACAACTGGAAAACGCGTGCGAGTAGGAGTCGATCAATGAAAAGGAATCACTAGGTTTGAACTCATGATAGTGGTTGAAATATCTAGTAGGTGCAGAGAATATGGACATGAGTGCGATAGTATGATTAGTTTATGTTGCCTTGTTTATCTTGCCCTGTTTATCTTACCTTATCCTATGTTACCTTATTTCCTTGTTATTGTCCTGTGTCCAGTTTATTCAACTCATGGTTCTCTTATCATTTTACATGCTGAATTATCACTGGACTTACCAGACTTATGTCTGACCCATTTTCTTTCGCCCTCTTTTCTTCCGTTTTCCCCCCTCATTTACCCAGGGATGGAATAGCTCAGCTTAATTTGGATCGTTCATCTTTCCAAGCTTGAAGACTCCGTGATGTATAGCTTGGAACTTCTTATCTTTGGCTATGGCTTTGGACACACTACTACTTGGGGATTTATGCAGTTTTATTTTGTTCTATGCTTCTTTATGTAATAATCAAGACAGAGATTCTGATGTAATGACTTGGAAGTTGATTTGAAACAGTTTGCTGTAATGTTTTATTATGAACCACGTTTGAAATAAAGTTAGTTTTTCCACTTCTTATATATATTTGTCTTGTAAATTATCTGTGGCTTTTACCTATAATGCTCCACCCAAGTTAAGGTATTCCCTTTGTGAGTGACCTTAATGGAGGTGGGGTGTTTCATTCATCCTGTTCCTGGATGACTTGTAAGGACAGATGCCTGACAGATGTCTGATAGAGTATTTCCAAAGGAGTCACGTAAGTTGATTTCCACAAATGTACTTCTATTGTGGCACAGAAGACACCTTCTATTAGCTTAACAATTAGTGTATTTTTGTGGACGTTAATCAGTGATATTTGACGGATTTGGCAATGTGGCATTCAAAGTGTATGATAGCCAGACGTTCTAAAGTTAGTTATGAACTCAAGTCTCATCAACCGGAAATGGAAAAAATCGGGTTGGTCGCATGGTTAAGTGTGTCGCACCCAAGTAGGGTGTATTGTCACCATCTAGAGAATATTCATATTTGTTACTTCTTTTCATTTCTTTACCTCGCGGAAACTACGGTGCTCGCGACGAAAAGTCGTAAGGTGACAAAACATTCAGTACTCTCAAGCGAAATGAGAGTCCTATCATGTTTAGCCTGAGTTGTAAGATGTTCTTGTTGAACTCGGTGTATTCCTCTCTAGAGATCACTATCGGAAAGGTGGTTGCCCATACCTTTCCATGGAAATCCATTTTCCAATAAGAACCCACGGTTTTGATTGTATAATATGTTTGTAGAGCGTGAGATGCAAGCGTTCTGCTATATTGATATTTATTTGTATTTAGACATTATTATAATATCAAAAAAGATATTGATTTCAAAGTGTTTTGGGTTATCGTAAGGTAAAAAAACATCCGTGTTTATGTGTGGATCGGTCTTACGCTTATCTTTTTCTTTCGAAATGATTTTGATGTTAAAATCAAGTAGCATGATACCTTTAAACTTAGTGTGTTTTTCTCATTCTGGTTCACCAGACTGATCCGGCGTTTGAAATGCTCGGTTTAGACCGGGTTTTACAAGTTCAGGTTATTGGACATTGTGAAGATACAAGCTAGAATAGTTCAGACGTATTATATTTTTTAGATACTATTCCGCTGTGTGCTGTATATGAGGGCATGTTATTATAACTGTCCAGATGGGTTGATGTACTCTGATGATTGTAAGTATTTCTAAAGCTCTCAGTAAAGATTTATTTCTATATTATATTTTGTTCCTCTACGATGCAAGTCTCTATGTTGTGTTGGTTCTTCTTCTTCTATTCTAATATTTCTTTCTTCTTTATCTCACCCTCTGACTTTTATCTATTAACTATCTGGTATTTTCGATACTTGAGTTTGGCAAGTAATACTGGTTTATGTATTACTGCCGGAATACGGGAGTCGAATTCCTACCGGGTCATTACACAAATATCATTACATGTTTTGCTTGTAATGAGAAAGGACGCTTATCCTTTTCATGTCCCAAAAAACATAATCTTTTTACACGGGAACTAATCCTTGTTGATTCAGTTAATGAAGACTTACTTGAAATTGCTTCTGATGTCTCAAAAACATCAACAATATATTCAACAATATCTCTAGAAGGATTAGACGAAGAAGAACAAGTTAGCTCATCAATTTATACACTAATGAATGAATTAACAAATTTATGAGAAAACAAGGCAAACGAATATATGTTCAATATGGTTAATAAAGATTTATGTACCCATAATTTCAAATATAATTTGGGAACAGATACAACGAAATGTGAATTTTGCCCTCAGTATCTTGTCTTTGAGAAAAGATACAAGTGTTTAGAATGCACCACGGATATATGTCAAATTTGCGTAAAAATAAATTTAACATAGAACTGCCAAAAGAAAATAAGATAGTCTATATAGGCAGAAATAAAATGAATGAAGAAAGAAAAAAAATTCTAGAAACAAGAAAAAATAATTTTGAATTGGATATTAAAGAAATAAAAATACAAATGTTTGATAAAGAAAAGTTGTAACAATTGGTGAAGAAGAATTAATCACATATACAGACAACCATAATAATCTAAATAATATTAATAGACCAATTAATACCCCCTTAATATGCAATACTTGGAAATCTGAAGGAGTTGGGAGTTCCAACAAAAGTGACAGAAGCCCAAGGTTTAATAATATCGAAAGAGAAGATAGAATTATTGAAAAATAATATAGTATTTCTAGGTGCTAAAATTGGTAAAGGAACTATAGAATTACAACCATATAAAACAAGAAAAATATTAGAATTTCCTGATAAGTTAGATAATCTAAAGCAATTGCAAGCCTTTTTAGGACTTATAAGCCATGTTAGACCATATATAAAAGATATTTCAAAATATATTGGGCCTTTATACAATAAATCTAGCCCAAAAGAAAATGGAGATTTTAATATGGAAGATATAAAACAAGTCCAAGAATTAAAAAGTTAGCCCAAAAATTAAAACCATTAAGTTTGCCATTACAAACAGATTATTTAATACTTGAAACAGACGGATCCTCTTTTGGATGAGGAGAAATTTTATTGAGTAATAATAAGCATGAAAATAAATCTATAGAAAAAATATGTAGATGCACTTCAGGTATACAAAGAATAAGGATACATGACATCATTTGATTATGAATTATTAGCTATAATTTATATCCTAGAATCATTTAAATTTTTTATTACATCTCAAAAGAAATAACAATAAGAATAGATTGTGAATCTATAGTAAAATATACAGACAATAACAAAGAAAAAGGAATTATAACCAACAGATGACTAAAATTTAAACATGCTATTTCCAATTTTGGAACCAATGTGTTAGGAACGCATAAAAGTAAAATAATAATTCATGTTTGATCAATTGTCTAGATTCTTAAGATAAATATTTTCATTTGTCTTACTAACATTTAGTTTGTAGAATGCACATGGAAGAACTAAATTCTTCTAAGCACTTGAAGACATACAAAACAAACCATTTTTGTTACAAAGACAAAAGACATAGAATAACAACAGTTTATCCTAAAAACCACATGGAATATGAAGACTCCACAAGAGCATAACAAACAAAAACTAAGTGTTTTGCACACCATATTAACATATTTTCAAAAGAGAAAAAACAAAATAACTCTACACTTGTCTTTTTACAGAACCTGATGCTGGTACTTATACCACATGGGAAAAATGTATCGTCAAGATCAAATTTCTAGAACAAAATTCTAGATATGGGAAACTGTTGTACAAAGGCTTTAATTCCTTTAAAGCCGCTACAAATGGATTACAAAAGGTATTTAGAAAAGATTATATCTTTTCTGAAAATATACAAAGCCTTCAACAAATTAAAAATGAGTCCCCCAAAACCACTTTGGCAATTAATCTCAGACCACAAACTTCCACTTTTGCCATCATAATCAAAACAACTGAACCCAACAAACACATAAGCCTTGGAATACCCAAACAAGTCTATACAAGCCCAAAACAAAGGCCCATAATCCTACCCAAATTTCTAGAACAACTGACATGGAAATTATATTTTTGTGAAAATTAGGGTCACATCCCTAAAAGCAAACTTAATTCACGTCACATCCCTCCCAAGTTTGAAATACAAACCGACCCCCTATTTTTAAATTGCCGCCTCCTACTTTTGCTCCCTCCGCCTCCTGTCATAATACTTCTGCCTTTTCCTTGTTCTGACCAAATTTTTAGGCGCTACCACTTTAAAAAAAAATCTTAAATATATAAATATTCTCAGAAGTTCACACAAATTAAAAAAAAAGTTGCATACATGTATGTAACTATTAACTATAGTTGCATACATGTGTGCAGTTATTTCATAAGCTTTTTTGGCTTAAAAATCTGGATTGAACTTGCATATATATGTGCTAATAGTTGAAAATTTTGCATGCATGTATTTGCAGGAAGAAAACTTAAGCCAATTATAGTCTGCGAATTTTTTCACACATTTATGCACGAATTATGCAATACGTGCACAGATGTATGCGAGTAATTCAAACACATATGCATGACTTGAAAACATGCACAGATGTATGTAAGAAAATTCAAATATTGCATCCCATTATGCATTTTACTGCATTTTTCGCTGTTTTACTGTTTTTTGATGTCTTGTTTGATGTTTTTTTTATCTGAAATTTTTTGTCGAGTGCATGTTTAATTTAAATATGAATTTACATATTTTTTTATTTTTTTAATGTTTTTTAGTGAAGTTTTGAAAAATAGGGACTAAATTTACAATAAGTTTATGATCGGATGTGAGCCGAATTTAAAACCTTAACAGGGACTTATAAAAAACGCACCCTATATTTTTTACAACACCCAATAGAGTCTCCCATAGTATCTTCACCAAAACTTGCAAATTCTTTTCTAGCATTTCAGGAATGAAGACAGAAGGAATACAAATTGAATGGTTCTAAGAAATACCAATATTACTTGCACAAAACAATAAGAAGGATGCCTCAACACATTCACAAATTGCCCTTGTACAATAATTTGTGTGGTACCACAATAAAACTTAACGTTTCAAATTGCAAATACCCTAGTCCATGAAGGTATCACATATGACCCAAGTACTCTTATAAACTATGGCCTAGTCAAAAGAATTTATTTTGCTGAATGGGCCCAAGGTGAATTGACAGAACCCATTGGAAGTATAACAGAGCACCTGACAAATATTTTAGTCATATATATACTTAGATTTTAAATCGGTTCTCCCTCATTTTGGAAAGACAATATTTAAATACAAAACACATAATTCAAATAAAAGCAAAATTCTAAGATTCAGATTTTGAAAATTAGAATGAAAATTTTATTCCAACTAAAATAGAAAGTATCAAAATAAGTAAACAAACATATGAATGATACATAGAACCCGGGATTGCAGAAGGCGAAGACTGGGATGACAACAAATTACATTTAAAGATTCGTTAGATGAACACGAAATGAGCTATAGAAGTTTTGATAGTCATCATCCAAAGCCTTCCATGAAAAAAAGTTACAAGAAAGCAAGATTTATAAAAATTAATGCTGGAAATAAAAATAACAGAGATGATGTGGATTCCACTATAATGTCTACAAACAAATAAAGAACAAACCTACTAGATAAAAAGTATGAAGATTTGACGGGAAGAAGCCTATCATACTTAGTGAGAATCTCATAAATAAAGAAGATGTGAAAAATATGAAGACTTGACAGAAAAAAGCCAATTCTACTTAGTGGGAATATCATAAATAAAGAAGATGTGACAAATTATGTTCTCTTTTTGACAAATGTAATCATTTATTCTTAGTGCGTATCCCTTTTTCTTAATGAAGGTTTGCTTTTACCTTCACCTGTATGTAAGAAAGGACAACTGTATGTCCACCTATTGTAAGGCTAATGTTTTATAATAAGCATTTGTGTGTCGTAATAATCATTGAATGTTCAGTATTGTATAACCATTACAAAAAATACAAGCTTGCATCTTATTTTAATGGTTGTCTTCTTCATACCTACTTCTTCTCCAAAAGCTATGAGTAACTAAAAATCAAGTCAGAGCCAAGGAAAGAAAGGATACAAAATTGCTTAAGCTATGTAAGTTCTCTTATTTCTATCATTTAAATCTGAAATTATTATACTTAACCTATTTTTAGATAACCAAGTTTCTTTATAAAAATGACAACCTTGCTATATGCTTAATAAGTGAATCCAACAGATGTAAATCCGTTAAGTCTAAAGAAAGTACCATATTAAAGGAAAAAAATAGACGATTAGGATGACATGGTGAAGAATAACGATTTAAGATATAGGATTCTACTAAAATTATTAAGAACAAGGAAATTTCAAACAAATTTCAAGAATAATAATAATAAAGAATTAGTATGCTTTAGTAATAAAATTTTACTGTATAAGCAAAAATTATATTTTTGTATTTCCAAAAACTTTGACTACTTTCTCAAGCAGATTAACCAGCCCTACATAAATAATAAAGAAAGATATTTCTATGGAAAAGCTACAACAATATTTAGAAGATAAATTCATGGCAAAAAGAATTTTAGACAATGATAAAAATATTAAAAAAACCAAAAATATGAAATTGTAGACATTTTTAAACAAAAATATATAACATAGTTGATAAATATCTTTGACTGTGAAACAAATTCGAGACAAATACACAATAACTTTAATATATGAAAAGAACCTAGCAATGTTATAATAACACCCAGATTTGTTAAAGAATTCCACAAAGAATGAAATAATTACATTGACCAGCCTTTTGACAAGGCCATCAAGGTCCATTGATGTAACACCCCAAGTCCATTAATGTCACTCACTAAGTGAATGCATTAGTATAAAACAGAACATCACAAGACAGATATACAAAATGGTACTTAAAAAAATTCAAAATTTATTCATTGCAGCGGAAAAGCAAAACATGTCTGGTTACAACATCAAAACCATATACTAAAGCCAATTACACAAATATCCATCTTGAACAAGCCATAATCCCACTCCTAATAGCCATAATGAAAAAGCGATAAAGCTGAGCATTACTTTCAACACTTCCAAGAACTTCAACAAGAAAGAAATCTAAATCAGGCTTCACTAATCCCACCCTGAAGACTTGGGGGGGAGAAAGAAAAGAGGTGAAACAAAAAGGGTTATACATAGCTGGCGAGTCCAGTGAATTTAACAGTATAATCAGCAAAGTAACAGGATAAAAACATAAACTGGATATAACAGATGAATGTAACATAAGCAGATATGACAAGGTTAACAAGGGAAGCAAGATAGAACATCGATTGCGCTCCTAACCACCAAAAGATATGCTTTGCACCGTATCAACATATTAGTTACTTACTAAAAGATGATCCCCCTTAAACAAATATAATGATGGTAGTTTCGTGTACTTCTAGTTACTATCATAGGGGCCAACTTGCTCCTACCCCCACTAGTTGTACCCACTACCCTTCCCATTCGATCGGCTCCCTAACCTCGTACATACCTGTGTTGGTCCCACAATAGGGTGTATCACTCCCTAAGGTGGCAGCCCCAATACTACTGAAATGCACAGCTTATACCTACGCGATGCAACAACGTTTTACCTACCAGCCCGGACCCACGCACGCATATGACTCTGTTGGACTTGCACTACCATCGCTAACTCTTTATTGACCTTTTACAATCAACTCCAGTAAGCGTGTCCCTGTCCTCAACCTAGTTCGAGCTCATATAGATACTAAAATGAGTTACTGGTTGAAAAGCGTCCACACACTTGATAAAAACTTCCCTCTTAAGCTTGGTCCCCACTAGGAATTCCTACTTAACCCCTTTTATCCCCATGTCTTGTCACATGCCTCATTTTGGTTAAGTGCTTTTATTATGTTTCACATGCTACCCATGTTACCCACTTAACCCTTTATTATTCCCATGTCTTACCACATGTCTTATCTTGGTTAAGTGTTCATTAATTCAGTATAACCGTAATTTTGCAAGACCTCCCACCTTAGATTATCGTTTGCGGTTGCTGGATATGTCGGGCGGTTCCGGGCAGGCTTATACCGCAATCTGAATCTAACCTCATGTCTTTGCATTAATACGCATCTGGTTTCTGCCTTTGACCTCTCACATTAGATTGCCAAATTGCGGTTGCTGGATATGCCGGGTGGTTCTTGGCAGATTTATACCGCAATCCGAATCTAAGCTTGTGTCTTAGGCGTTCATTATCACTTTCTAGATTCAAGTCCCAATTTCAAATCTTGGATTATAATATATTCCAGTTACCCATAATTTCCAATCTAAATTACGTTTATAATTTTAAATCCAAATTATGCCTATAATCTTATGTGTACAAGTTATGCCAAATTATGCCCAAACCAATTTTCATAGTTATTAACAATTTATGCCAAATCTCATGTATACAAGTTATACTCAATTACGCCCAAACCAATTTATGCCAAATCTCATGTATACAAGTTATACTCAATTATGCCCAAACCAATTTATGCCAAATCTCATATATACAAGTTATACTCAATTATGTCCAAACCAATTTTCATATTCATTAACAATTTATGCCAATAATCTCATTTTATTACATATTTCCCAACTTTTCCGAATCATTCCGACGTTAATCGTACGTAAAACTCAATGCATAAGGCTTAGGCTCGAAGTTAGCCTAATACAAAAAGGAAAAAGGAAAAGAAGAAGGGAGAAAATCAAAACATCAAAATTGGCGTAAACATATAAACATGCATGTGAAATGAATAACGACAAAATAGATCAGATAGGCATATGATAATAGCAATTAGGTATGAATCTGAAGGATAACAAATTACATAACTTGGTATGATTGATCTTATTTACAGGCATATACATTAGATCCAATTTACAATCCTATCGCAATTACTTTTTAACTTAATTATATGTGAAAGTAACATAGACTCACATCGATAGGATTCTTTGAAAAGAGAATTAGGTGTTGTTGTTGCAATTCTAATCTTGAATAATCTCTACTTTGATTATTTGTAGATATGATCTTTTAATTTGACTTAATAGAGAAGAAATACTTGTTTTAATTTAGATTAGAGCAACATGGAGGCGCCATGGATGAAAACAATGAGATTAGGGTTTGGTTTAGGTGTATATTTATAGGTGTATTATGTGTATTAGGACCATTAGATTAGATTATGAACCATCTGAACCATCCAAACCAGAAAAACACGTCATCAACAAAAATGCCCAGATCTAGGCCAATGGGGTCGACACCCCTATAGGGGGGTCGACTCCCCTGTCGACACCCCCTATGGGCGGTCGACACCCATGTCTATACCCCATTGGGGGGTCGACACCCACGAGCGGGAATTTTCCCGCACAGCCCGATTTGGTCAGATTTTGATTTTTGAACTGTTTTGAAGGTTCTGGAATTATTTTATTTATACATATTCTTCCTTATGCGTATACAAAGTTCTAAGGCTTATAACTTCTCCATACGATATCCGATTTATGCAAACCCGAACCTTATCCCAAGTAGAATTCCGAGACGAACGCAATGGCGCAGCCCGTTTCCCTTAATTCTTCTTCTAAAAATTAAGTTTAATTTGTTAATTTTAATATTTTAAAATTACGGGGTGTTACATTATCCCCTCCTTAAATGATTTCGTCCCCGAAATCTTCAAGTTAAGAAGAATATATCCACTATCCATCATCCATCTACTCATCCATCATCCACAAGCATCCACTGTCCTTAAAAGATTTCAAGTGTTATATGAACATATGCAAAAGTGTGTGTATATGTCCCTTATCTAATGCAAAGATCAGGCGGTCTACTGATTCAGTTGACCTCCTTAATGCTAATTATGTTTGTGCCATGAGTCCAACATGTATGCAATTATTCCTAATGTACTTTATAACTTTTATATGAGTGCACAATCATTCACTCAAATGCAATATCCACATGATAACACATCAAATTTCAATCAATATACAAATATATGTATTCTTATGCAATATGCAATTTGAAAGTGACTGAGCTGATCTTAGTGCCTAAAGTGTGTGTAAATGCATCCACGAGTAATCACTAGCAAACATATGCATCCACCAAACATAACATGTCTCAAAAACATTTTTACAACCATAGGATTTTGTACCTAAAGATCGAAGATATAATCGAGAGGATACACTAAATTATAGAACAAGTATAAACAAAGCGGTATAAAAAGGTGAAGTTAAGAACATACCCTCAGAAAGGAAAGGGTACGACGCGCGTATCTTTTCTTCTGTCTCCCAAGTCATATCTCCTTGATCATCTCCCCATTGGACTTTAACCAACTTGACCTCTCTGCTGCGTAACTTCTTGACCTCCGATCCAAGGATGCATGTAGGAACTCGTCTAACCGTGGCATCTCGCTCTACTTCCACTTCTCTAAGCTTGCTCGGCTCTACTACTTCCGCAGTATCATGTAAACACTTCCTCAAATGCGATACGTGAAAAACGTCATGAACACCACTAAGCTTCTCAGGCAACTTCACTCTGTAGGCCATCTGTCCAATTCTTTCTGTAATGGGGAATGGCCCTATGAACCTTGGTGTCAATTTCCCTATAGATCCAAAGCGAACTACGTTCCTCAATGGTGACACTTTAATAAAAACTGTGTCTCCAACATCGAACTCAATATCGGTTCATCTCTTATCAGCGTATGACTTTTTCCGGTCTTGTGCCATCTTCATGCGTCTTCGAATCAAGTCTATCTTCTCTGAGGGTTCCCTAACCATCTCGAGCCCAAGCAAAATCTTATCCATAGACTCCCACCAACAAGTCGGTGATCGGAAAGGTCGTCCATATAGAGCTTCAAAAGGTGCCATGCCAATACTAGTCTGATATCTGTTGTTGTAGGAGAACTCTACTAATGGAAGGTGTTCTTCCCATGTCCCTCCAAAATCCAAGATGCATAACCTCAAAAGATCTTCTAGAATCCGATTCACTCTTTCTGTTTGGCCGTCCGTCTGAGGGTGATAAGTGGTGCTCAAACACAATTGTGTTCCTACTGCCTTTTGCAAGCTCTTCCAAAACTCACTAGTGAAAATGGGATCTCAATCGCTTACGATACTAGAAGGTATGTCGTGTAGACGAGCTATCTCTCGGAGATAAACAGATGCTAACCATGTCGTTGTTCTTTTACTCTTAACGGGGATGAAATGGGCGCTCTTGGTAAGTCTATCTACTACTACCGAAATCCCCGTATTACCCTTCCTTGACCTCGGCAACTCGTCGACGAAATCCATGGAAACACTTACCATTTCCACTGTGGAACCTCTAAAGGGTGAAGCAAACCGCCAGGCTTCTTTTGCTCAGCCTTGACTTGCTGGCACACTAAGCATCTAGAAACGAACTCAGCCACATCCTTCTTCATTCCGACCCAAAAGAAAACTCGCTTCATGTCCCTATACATCTTGTCACCACCAGGATGTATGGTCATCTTAGAACGATGTGCTTCTTCAAGGATTGTCCTTCTCAAACTCTCATCTCGTGATACGCAAAGTCTTCCATCCCTACGCAACCAACCTTTTTCATCTATAGTATACCTACTAAGATGGCTCGAAGACTCCCCTCTTATGAGCTTGTCTACTATCTCTATCAGCTGTGGGTCATCTCGCTGTGCCGCTCCTATCTGTCCCAAAAGCATAGATCTCACCTCTAACGATGCCAACAAACCGAGTACATAATCGATAGAGGGTCTAAAATCAAAGGTAGATATGTACTCTAAACTCCGCCGCTCGATGAACAAAGGACTCAAAGTCAACCTCTTTCTACTCAAGGCGTCAGCCACGACGTTACCCTTGCCATGGGTATATGCAATCTCAAAATCGTAGGATGCTAAGAACTCCATCCACCTCTGTTGCCTTAAGTTTAGATCTTTTTGAGAGAACAAGTATTTAAGTGACTTATGGTCTGTATACAACTCAAACCTCTCTCCAAGCAAATAGCGATGCAAAGACCTAAGCGCAAAAACTATGGCAGCTAACTCTAAGTTGTGGGTAGGGTAATTCTTCTCATGGACCTTTAACTGCCTTCCACCATAGCATATCACCCTTCCCTCTTGGATCAAAACTGCGCCAAGCCCTATCCCGCAAGCATCCATATACACGGTGAATGGTTTACTCCCATCTGGCAAAACTAAAACTGGAGCTGTCGTCAATGCCCTCTTCAAACGTTGGAAAGCATCGTCACTGTCAACATCCCAAGAAAAGGTTAAATTCTTTTTCGTCAACCGTGTAAGTGGGGCTGATATCTTAGCAAAGTCCTTAATGAACTTTCTATAATAGCCCGCCAACCCTAGAAAACTTCTTACTTCTATTGCGTTTCTAGGAACCTTCCAATCTTGGATTGCTACCACATTCGTGGGATCTACTGCTATCCCTTCCTTAGAGACCATGTGCCCTAAGAACCTCACTTCCTTCCTCCAAAAATGACATTTGGAGAATTTAGATTTGAGTTGATGTGCTCGAAGGGTCTCTAAGACTTCCCTAAGATGTAGGGCATGTTCTTCCTTGCTTCTAGATAATATCAAGATATCATCCACAAAGACTACTACAAATTTGTTTAGAAACTCCCTAAACGCCCTACTCATCAAGTCCATGAAATATGCAGGTGCATTCGTCAAACCGAAAGGCATGACGAGCCATTCAAAGAAACAATATGGAGTTCTAAATGCAGTCTTATCTATGATGTCCTCAGCCACCCTTAGCTAATGAAATCCTGTAGCTAAATCCAATTGCGAGAAAACCGAAGCACCAACCAACCGATCGAATAAGTCATCTATCCTCAGTAATGGGTGTCTTTTCTTCTTCATGAGCTTACTCAGCTCCCTATAATCCACGCACAATCTAAGAGAACCATCAGCCTTAGTAGCAAAAACAATTGGAGCACCCAACTCCGAGATAATTTTTCTTATGAACCCTTTCTCAAGCAACTCTTTCACTTGTTTACTAAGCTCCCTCCTTTCTCTTGGAGCCATGTGGCGCACAGACAATGCAACTGGCTTTGCATTGTCCACCGAGTATATACAGAAATCTATCTCGCATTTTGGAGGTAAGCCCCTAACCTCCTCAAAGACATCTGCATACTCACGGACTACTCGAACAGATTGCAAAACATCAATAGATGTGTCAAGAGATTCTAGGTGGTTAAGCATAACAGAACCCTTAGGGTCGCATGAGATATTGAGAGTATTACCCAAACCAGTCAATAGTCTAACTACCCACTTTTCACTGTCGAGAATGGCACCATATCTGGCTAGCCAATCCATTCCTAGAATCAACCCATAGCTCGTGAAACCAAGCACATAAGTGATGCATTCGAACTCAACGCCCTACAAAGATATTCTCAAATCCCTACATAACATAGACAGATGAGTCGTACCCCCAATAGGATTTGAGACAACAACGGGATCCACTACTATACTAGTATCTAGTTGCAGAAACTCAACATCAGAAGCGGATATAAACGAATGTGAAGCGCCAGAATCAAACAAAGTACGTACAAGATGATTGAAAAGGAAAATCAAACTTTCAACAGAAATGTTTCTACCTCTCTCTTGCATAGCTGCCATGAGAGCATGAACCTGCCCTCTAGAAGTAGATCTTGTCCTCTGTCATTGCCCTTGCCCTTGCCTCCTTGGGTAGTCTTTAATCATATGTCCAGCCTCACCACATTAGAAGCAACCTGTCCTCTTCTTCTTCCTATAGTCCTTCTTCAAATGGCCAGGTATTCCACAATTGTGACACTTTCTTTTCCCTGAACCCTTTTTATCCTTACCGCCCTTCTTTTGTTGTTGTAGTACCTTCTTTGGATCCCCTTTCTTATCCTATGCCTTATTAGCACCTTTCTCCTCTTCATGTATCAACGCCATATCAACAAGATTCTCGAAAGTAGCCCCATAGGAATGTGGGATATAGCCAACCCATGTAATGGTTCATTCAGACCCTTGGCAAATCTCAAGGCCTTCTTATTTGGTGTATTAACTAATTCTATGCCAAACCTTGCTAACTGGTTAAACTTGTTAACGTACTCCTTCACAGACAAACTCCCTTGTTTCAAAGCCATGAACCTCTCCATGTATAAACTCTCCTCTGCTTGTAAAATAAATTTCAACTCGAACCTTTGTCTAAAATCCATCCACGTCTCCATTGCACGTCCTTCATTTGCTACTTCCCACCTAATTGAAGCTTCATCCTTCATCAACCAAGAAGCTAGTTGAACCTTACTTCCATCGTCTATATCAAAGATACCAAATAAGTCCTCCACTTCCTTGAGCCAATTCCGAGCCTCAACAAACGTCTCAGTTCCATAAAACGGTTTTCCGTCCATCGCACGAAAGTCTTTGCATATCTTAGAAAAAACGTCTATAAGGGGAGGAGGAGGAGGAGCGGTTGCTGCTGGGGGAGGAGGAAGGTTTGTTGGGCCTACGGCAGTAGCTCTAGCCTCCAGATACCTTCTGAACTAGCCTGGTATCTGTACGCCCTTGGGTATATCGGGTTCCCCAGACATGCTGAAAGGAAAAAGGAAGAGATTCAAAACAAAGAACCGAAAGATAGATATATGGCTTTTGGGGATTATGTTTTTCATAATAAAGCTTTCTCTTGAAAATATCCTCTTTAAAACATATCTTTGAAAATATTATTTTTTTTAAAATGCTTTTGAAAACGGTTTTCAAAATCTTTTATCTGTTCAGGTAACCTTCAACTCTAATACAACGTGTAACACCCCAAGTCCATTAATGCCACTCACTAAAGGAAAGAATTAACCTTCATGGAGCGTTATAAGAGTATAGAATAGAACATCACAGGACAGATATATAAAATGGTACTTAAAAAATTCAAAATTTATTCATTGCAGTGAAAAAGCAAAACATGTCTGGTTACAACATCAAAACCATATACTAAAGCCAAGTACACAAATATCCATCTTGAAAAAAATTATTATTATCAGAGTACATAAAAGCCAAACCATAATCCCACTCCAAATAGCCATAATGAAAAAGAGATAAAGCTGAGCATTACTTTCAACACTTCCAAGCACTTCAAGAAGAAAGAAATCCGAGTCAGGCTCCATTAATCCCACCCTGAGGACCTGGGGGGGAAGGAAGAAAAGAGGCGAAACAAAAAGGGTCATACATAAAGTCTGGCAAGTCCAGTGACTTTAACAAAATAATCAGTAAAGTAACAGGATAAGAACATAAACTGGATTTAAGAGATGACTGTAACATAAGCAGATATGACAAGGTGAACAAGGTAAGCAAGATAGAACATCGACTGCGCTCCTAACCACCATAAGATATGCTATGCACCGTACCAACATACTAGTTACCTACTAAAAGATGATCCCTCTTAAACAAATATAATGATGGTAGTTTCGTGTACTTCTAGTTTCTATCATAGGTGCCAACTTGCTCCTACCACCACTAGTTGTACCCACTACCCTTCCCATTCGATCAGCACCCTAGCCTCTTAGATACCTGTGCTGGTCCCACGATAGGGAGTATCACTCCCTAAGGTGGCAACCCCGATATAACTAAAATGCACAGCTTATACCTACACGATGCAACAACGTCTTACCTACGAGCCCGGACCCACGCACATGACTCCGTTGGACTTGCACTGCTATCGCTAACTATTTATTGACCTCTTACAATCAACCCCAGTAAGTGTGTCCATGTCCTCGACCTAGATCGAGCTCATATAGATACTAAAATGGGTTACTGGTTGAAAGGGGTCCACACACTTGACACAAACTTCCCTCCTAAGCTTAGTCCCCACTAGGAATTCCCACTTAACCCCTTTTTATCCCCATGTCTTCTCACATGTCTCATTTTGGTTAAGTGTTTTTATTATGTTTCACATGCTACCCATGTTACCCAATTAACCCTTTATTATTCCCATGTCTTACCACATGTCTTATCTTGGTTAAAAATTCATCAATTCATTATAACTGTAATCTTGCAAGACCTCCCACATTAGATTACCGTTTGCGGTTGTTGGATATGTCAGGCGGTTCCGGGCAGGCTTATACCGCAATCCGAATCTAACCTCGTGTCTTTGCATTATTACGCATCTAGTTTCTTCCTTTTGACCTCTCACATTAGATTACCAAATTACGGTTGCTGGATATGCTGGGCGGTTCCGGGTAGGCTTATACCGCAATCCGAATCTAACCTCGTGTCTTTGGCGTTCATTATCACTTTCTTGATTCAAGTCCCAATTTCAAATCTTGGATTATAATATATTCCAATTACCCATAATTTCCAATCTAAATTATGTTATAATTTTAAATCTAAATTATTCCTATAATCTCATGTGCACAACTTATGCCAAATTATGACCAAACCAATTTTCATAGTTCTTAACAATTTATGCCAAATCTCATGTATACAAGTTATACTCAATTATGCCCAAACTAATTTATGCCAAATCTCATGTATACAAGTTATACTCAACTATGCCTAAACCAATTTCCATATTCATCAACAGTTTATGCCAATAATCTTATTTTATTACATATTTCCCAACTTTTCCAATCATTCCGACGTTAATTGTACGTAAATCTCAACGCATAATGCTTAGGCTCGAAGTTAGCCTAATATAAAAAGGGAAAAGGAAACGAAGAAGGGGAGAAAATCAAAACATCAAAATTGGCATAAACATATAAGCGGGCATGTGAAATGAATAACGACAAAATAGATCAGATTGGCATATGATAATAGCAATTGGGTATGAATCTGAAGGATAACAAATTACAAAACTTGATATGATTCATCTTATTTATAGGCATATACATTAGATCTAATTTACAATCCAATCACAATTACTTTTTAATTTAATTATATGTGAAAGAACATAGACTCACAGCGATAGTATTCTTAGAAAAGAGAATTAGGTGTTGTTGTTGCAATTTTGATCTTAAATAATCCCTACTTTGATTATTTGTAGATTTGATCTTCTAATTTGACTTGATGGAGAAGAAAGGCTTATTTTGATTTAGATTAGAGCAACATGGAGGCTCCATGGATGAAAACAATGAGATTAGGGTTAGGTTTAGGTGTTTATTTATAGGTGTATTAGGACCATTAGATTAGATTAGGAACCATCTGAACCATCCAAACCAGAAAAACACGTCATCAGCACAAATGCCTAGATCTAGGCCGATGGGGTCGACACCCCTATAGGGGGTCACTCCCCTGTCGACACCCCCTATGGGGGATCGACACCCATGTCGACACCCCCTATGGGGGATCGACACCCATGTCGACACCCCATGGGGGGGTCGACACCCACGAGTGGGAATTTTCCTGCTCAGCCCGCTTTGGTTAGATTTTGTTTTTTGAACTGTTTTGAAGGTTCTGGAATTATTTTATTTATATATATTCTTCCTTATGCATATGCAAACTTCTAAGGCTTATAACTTCTCCATACGATATCCGATTTATGCAAACCCGGACCTTATCCCAAGCAGAATTCCAAGATGAACGCAATGGCGCATCCCGTTTCCATAATTCTTCTTCCAAAAATTAAGTATCCTTTAATTTGTTAATTTTAATATTTTAAAATTATGGGGTGTTACAATTGACGTCACAGACTTCGGTCCAAATAGCAAGAAGGGCCGAGAAGCCCTGAATGAGGAATTGGTCGATCCGTAGATGGGGCGGTCGATACATGAGGTTTAAGCCGAACACAAGAACCTGATATGCAAGCTAGTGGATCCCGTGACCTTTAGACCAACTGGGTCAGATCTATTCTATTTCCAAACAAAATATCCTCTTAAAGATTTGGTATCGCTCCTACTTGAATGCTCTTAGTCATCCTTTATGATTGGATCAAAATCCACATATCACCGCAAATTCAGATCACACCGCCATTCTCGAAAAGAACTCCGCTTTGGGATCTCCTGAAATCTTGGATCAGAGGACACTTATCTCAGCCAATTTAAATGTTGTAGCACCTATAAATAGGCCTTCTGGACTTAGAAGAAGGATCTTTTGTCAAAATTCTTATTATATCATTATTGTGGCTGTTTGTCTATAGTAGATCATTTGATATCAGAAGATTATAAAGTGGACGTAGGCTCGTTAATGCCAAACCACTATAAATCCGTGTGTGATTGTTTTCGTCTTCACTTTTCATTTGTTTGTCTTCATTTATCCTCAACAATTTTATCTCTTGGGTGTTGTGCCAATTTTTGGTGTCAACATTATGGTGCTTTCATTAAGAAACTTGATATTCTCCGCATATAAAGGATTTTGCTCTACTTTCGGATCACTAAGTCCGATACGAGATCCTACTTCTTTCCAAACATCGTTGATTCATGATTTATAAATCCTCAACGCATGCCACTAGAAAGCAATCTCTAGCTGCAACGTCAACAGATGCGGCCGGAGGGTTAAAAGCTCTAGGGATTACTCCGGACCAGCCTACACTACCATCTTCGGTGTAACCTTCTGTAGTAGATCAAGCCGCCCTCTTAGCTTTCGGTACCCATGACGAGTTCCTGACTGTGATGAATCTACTCCGAGAAACCACGAAAGCTTTAAATGCTCATGCCCGAGAGAACGCTGCAATGAGTTAGGATATAAATCGTATGTCGAGACAATGGGAATAGTTCAAAAAACATCAATCTTCCCCTCGACGGCTTGACAAGAACTTGGAAAGATCATCATCATCCAGGGGAAGTAGAGGCTGATGTCAACCACGACGCCCACTGGAAAGGTTTGAAAATATATGACAACTACATTTGGAAGGGCGCTTAGACCATCCAGGAAAGGTGGGTCAAACTCAAGCCGATCTGGCCGATCTGGCCGATGTGGAAATCATCAACCCCATGGCTCGACAGGATTGAAGTGCCTCTCCTTCGGCTCACCAAAATAATGCTCAAACATCTCAAGCTCTTGTCCTTCCTCCCCGACGTCTTATGAATGACCGAGATTCCTGGGGAAGAGGAAGGACCGCCCGTACGGCAACTAAGGCGATGTTTCCTAGAGAGGGAGTAGGAAGGAGTCGGTCAGATGAAGAGGCCAATCGATGTGCACTTATCTCTCCAAATTTAACTACCATGGTACGACAGATCATGAATGATAGTAAAGGGTATAAGAATGAAGATTGGGAGATCGACCGAAGCCATACACTGTTTGCAGATGACATTCTGCAGGCTAAATTCCCCAGAAGGTTCAATGTGCCCCAGATGAGCCATTACGAAGGAACCACCGACTCCCGCAACACTTGATGAGGTATCCATGGCATAGTTGTAGCTCTAGACACCATCAAGTGCAAGGCCTTCCCTATTTTCTTGAGCAGGGTAGCGCTCGTGTGGTTCACTCGACTACCCCCGAGATTGGTTTCGAACTTTCAAAGATTTGAGTGGGAAGTTCCTGAATCAATTCCGCATCCATGCCTCTAAGTTGAAGCATGTCATGGCCCTCTCTGCCATAAAGAAAACAAGGGGTGAATCCCTGAGGAACTACCTTAGTATATTCAATCGGGTAGTTACTAAAGTGAGCAACCCCAATCATGAGACAATATTAATGGCCATAGTAGGTGGTATCGACAAAAGAACGGAGTTTGGAAAATACCTGATCGGAAAGCCCCCAACATTGATTGAGATGTTCTATGAGAAATATAACATATGATTATGGCAGGAAGATGCACAGCTAGAGGAGGAAGATGGACCAAAAGACATTGCCAATAAAGCCATCTAAAGTAATGTGGTGGTAGAGCAATCCGGGGATAAATCCTGAAATGTGGATGTGAAAGTTGGAAACCATGGAGAGTGAAACGGTAACAAATCAAAGGGAGCTAATGGGAACCCTAGACAAAGAGGGAATTCCAGAATGTGACCCCGGTTCCAAGTCTTGAAATTTATACGATGTTAAATGACATGTTAGAGAACACTTATCTCAATACATGCAGTACAGTTCAGTACAAGAAACCACCCTTGCATAAGTCCATAGAAAAAGAACAGGCGACTGGGAAGTTTTGTATCTTCCATGAGATTTATGGGCATGCGACTAATGAATGCCGTCACCTTCGGGATATTGTTTAGAAGCTGATTCGAGAAGGAAAGCTCGACGAGTACAAGGTGGCCCTGAGGGACAGAGGGCAAGGAACTTCGGCACCTAAGCAAAGTCAAGCGGCACCCAAAGCCACAACACAAGAAAAGGAAAATGGAATTGTGATCAATGCTATTGTTGAAGGACCTCATCCGGCTGGGCGTAACGTTCAGACTATGGAACGATATGTAAATATCGCGAAACATCTAGACATTGCGGAGACCAGTGCCCCCGAAGCTGCAAGACCTATAAAGCAGAGAAAGACGATGACTGATGATATCATTTTCCATGACCGGGAGTCTATTGGCGTAGAAGCCCCAAGCATCGACCCATTAGTGATAACGACCATCATAGGCCCGTCTACAGTTTGAATGGAATTTCGGTAAACATTTTGTTCAGACATGCTTACGACCAGATGAAGCTGGAGTTGAAGGACCTGAAACCATGCATATGCCAGATACATGGTTTCAATGGGTCATCCACTGGGCCAATCGGTCTGATCGACCTATCGGAAGAGTTGTGAGATAGAGACCTAGGAGAGTACAGAGCCTATCATTCGTTATAATGATATAAGCTCTTAATACAACGCATTCTTGGGACGACCGGCTCTAGTTGAGATCAGAGCTTGTATTGCTCCCTGATACAGATCCTGTCGTTTGTTATAATGATATAATCTCTTAACACAACGCATTCTTGGGACGACCGACTCTAGTTGAGATCAGAGCTTGTATTGCTCCTTATGTCTACTTTTGAAATTCCCGACCGATGGAAGGATAGGAACGGTACGCAGGGACCAATTGACAGGACGAGCTTGTTATTCGGAAGAACAGAAAGAATTGTGAAGTAAAGATAACAAGGAATATGAAGACAATCCTCCCCCTGCAGAGGGGAAGGAAGCATAGCAACTACAGAAAACATCCCGGTCAGGATCGTCCATCAAAAAACTGGAGGACACCGATACAAGAGAGGATGAAGAATCGAGATGTAGGAAGGCTGCCCTGAATGAAACTACTGTGGTGATCTCAATCGACGATGACAACCCAACTAAAGTCTTGAAGATAGGATCCAAACTGAACCCCCTCCGGACGAGGGAGATAACTGAATTCCTCTGTGCAAACCTTGACGTGTTTGCGTGGACCCATGCTGACATGTGTGGGATCTCACCTTCCATCATGACACATTCTCTTAGCATCGACCTGAAGTATACCCCTGTAAAGCATAAGAGGTGGATGCTTGGTTAAGAGAGGTCCGCGGCCCTGAAGGAAGAAATTGTAAAGCTCCAAGCCAATGGGTTTACTCGAAATGAAACTTACCCCAAGTGGATAGCCAACCCTGTACTTGTAAAGAAGGCCAATGGGAAGTGGTAGACTTGTATCGACTTTTTCGACCTAAATAAAGCCTGCCCTTAAGACGGCTTCCCACTACCCATGATCGATCAATTAGTTGACTCAACCATAGGGCACGAACTCCTTTCATTTATGCATGCTTACTCGGGGTACAATCAAGTTGCAGTGCACGTCGCAGACCAAGAACATACTAGCTTCATAACAGATATCAGACTATACTGTTATGTAGCCATGCCTTTCGGCTTGAAGAACACTGGGGCCACTTATCAACGTTTGGTCAACCGAATGTCTCACGATCAGATAGGAAAAACAATGGAAGTCTATGTGGATGATATGTTGGTGAAGTCCAGGCAATCGTATGATCACATTAGAGATATGTCAGAGATGTTCAGCATTCTCCGAAGATATAGGATGAAGCTCAATCCCTTGATGTGTTTTTCGGAGTAGCATCGGGGAAGTTTTTGGGTTTCATAGTTGGCTTCTGAGGGATTGAGATCAATCCCGACAAGATTTTAGCCACCAAGAAAATCTAGGAACCCAGAAGGATTAAGGATGTGCAGATTCCAGCAGGAAAGGTGGTTGTTATGGGCCGATTCATATCTAAAGCAACCGACAAATGCCTGCCTTTCTTTAAACTGATCAAGAGAGGGAAGCGAAATTTCGCCTGGACACCTGACTGTGTCGAGGCCTTTCAGAATTTACTCGACCATCTGGAGAGACCTTCTATTTTGTCTAAAATAATCGACAATGAAGATCTATTTGGGTATTTGGCGATATTCGCAATGCAATCAGCTCGGTCCTAATCCGTGAAGAGGATCGAGTACAATGACCAGTTTATTATGTAAGCAAGAAACTGACAGGGGCTGAACGCAACTACCAAAAGATTGAAAATCCCGCCTATAGTCTGCTGATTGTATCACACAAGCTCCGACATTACTTCCAGGCTCACCCTATCAAAGTGTTCACTGATTAACCACTCCGATAAGTCTTGCAATGACCCGAGGTAAGCGAGAGACTGCTCAAATGGAATATCGAGCTTAGTCAATTCAACCTGACCTTTGTTTCGCGGAAGTATATCCAGGGGTAAGCATTGGTTGATTTCATTGCCGAGTTCACCACTCCGGAAAACAACAGCTTGAAGGACAGCAGCAGGTCTTTGGATACCAAGTTGAGGTCGGACACCTGGAAGTTGTATACATACGGGGACCGTAACGATTGACGTTCCGGTACTGACATAGTATTACTATCTCCCGAAGGGCGGTCGATCTATTATGCCCTGAGACTGGATTTCTTGGCTACCAACAATGACTCCGAGTATGAAGCCTTGATTGTCGGGCTCAAACTCGCGACGGGCTTAAGAATAGCATCGCTTAATATTTTATGTGATTCACAAGTCATTGTATTTCAGGTTCGGAAAGAATATCAAACAAAAGGAGTCCAACTTGCCGCCTATCTCAAGCGGGTAGGGCTGTAAATTTTGTACGAACAGCCGACGAACGTTCGTGTCCTTGACCGAATTACGTCCGTCCAAGTCCGTCCGATTTTCATTTAGGACACGAGTTAGGACAACAAAATTTGTATGAGAAAAAATGATGTTCGATGCAGGCTCGCCCGAATTCTTCCGAATTCCTTGTAATATGACATATAGTTAAGAGAAAACCTTGTAAAATGTACAAAATGTGATATAAATAGCCATGTCCGACCGAGTCCGATCGTGTCCGTGTCCAAAAAATATATGTGCATGTCTGACCGATTTTATTTAGGACACGAATTAGGACAACAATTTGTCCGAGAAAAATCTTGGTCTGGTCCGTGTTTGGTCCGATTTTTTTTAAGGATGGAAACTGAACACACCTCCTTACGGTCCGGTCCGACCGATTTACACCCCTACAAGCGGATCGAAGGATTGCTACATGGCTTTGATCAGTATAGAATTTCCCATATTCCTAGAGAGGAAAACCAGAAGGTGGATAGATTGGAAAAACTTGCCAGTTCTGACAAATCGAGTGAAGTAGAGTTAGCTCCTATAGAGACTTTGAGCATTCCGAGCAACGATCAGATGGAGGTCGATCAATCAGAAATCGAACCTGAACAGAGTCCTGGATAAACCCCATCAATAATTTCTTCCTACATGGCACTCTCCCCGAAAGAAGGAACGAGAGACAAGCTCTTGTGAGATAGGCCTCCAGATGTGTCATTCATTTGGACCAACTTTACAGAAGGGGTTTTTCGGTCCCGATGCTTCGATGTGTGACTAATATTTATGTTAAAAGAATATTGAGAGAAGTGCATGAAGGAGAGTGTGGCACATATGCAGGAGGGCAAACTCTGGCTAAGAAATTGTTGCAATACGGATACTTCTGGCCGACTGTCAACAAGGATGCAGCTAATTTTTCCAGGAGATGTGACAAGTTCCAGAGGTTTGCACAGATTCCACGATCCCCGCCAATAGAGCTCACTCAGATGGTTAGTCCTTGGCCATTCGTCGTTTGGGGAATATACATTATTGGAGGCCTGCCAATTTCAAAAGAAGGTGCAAAATATGCTATCGTGGCGGCAGATTACTTTTCAAAATGGGCAAAGGCAGAATGAATGACCACGATCACGACAAAGTGAGTCATTAATCTTATTGTTAGTAATATTATATGTCGATTTGGTTTGCCCCAGATTATCATGACTGACAATGGGACTTAGTCCAATAGCTCGGATTTTAGAGACTTTTGTGAACGATATCACATCGAAAAGAAGTATACAGCCGTCAACAAAATCATTAAATCTATCTTGAAGAAACCATTAGAACGAGCCAAAGGCAAATGGGTCGATGAGCTTCCTTTAGCCCTTTGGGCGTATCGAACCACCCATAAGACTACGACTAGACACACTCCCTTCACATTATCTTACAAATCGAAAGTTGTCATCCACATAGAGCTTGAAGTCCTGTCCCATAGAACTACATACTATGATTTGTTATCAAACAAAACCCTTCTGTTGGAATCATTAGACATGATTGATAAAGAAAGAGAAGAAGCAAACCTCCACGCTGAAGCATATTGTCGAAGGGTTGCTCGATATTACAACAAGATGGTCCGACCTAAGACCTTCGATGTTGGTGATCTTGTTCTCAAACGGGTCTTCCCTACTCCCGTACATTTGGTCCCCAATTGGGAAGGGCCTTATGTCATCCGACCAAAGCTTGATAACGGAACTTTCAGGCTAACGACGGTTGACGGTGAACCTTTTAAAAAAGCATGGAATTCCAAGCACTTACGACATTGTCTTTCTTTAGACTATTCATTTTTCTTATTATTTTATTTGTTTAAGTATTGTAATAAGGTGTGTCTTATCTGTTAGAGTTTATCCCCTAGAGACAATCCATTTAATTTGATTAATAACATTGTTAATGTTATTGTTTTATTTGGAATAAAAATATATATTCTATTATGTTATATTTACTGCGTAATATAAATATTAACATAATAGAAGTCCTTAGAATAATAATACAAAATTATATGGTTCGAGTAAGACTTGAACTTGAGATTATATTATATATTAATTATTATATTTCTTAAATGCCCCTAGTCAAGTTTCATCATTTATGTGGGACAATAATAAAACATTGAGACTAGTATGTTGATTGACTGATGATCACTTCTCATTGATCATTAATATACGTGGTATTAATGTCAAGACATAAATACATATGGGAGAATATCGTATTGGGCTGACCCAACGTGGGAAAACAACATGAAATATAATTAACAGTATCATAAGTCAATTTCATAGTAACAGTGATGTAATGGTCCTCAAACCTGAAATCATTATAATTTTATTCGAGGATATTTGTGTTTTGATATCATCTAAAGTTACTTGTGACAGAGTAAACGATAACGGTGATTATTGGATATATCTCGAATCGAATGAAAATTATGAATGATCTAGATGGAATTTAACCCTACAATATTTTTAGTGATATCCATAGGCCTCTTGATTGAGTGAGACTATAAAATGCATGGTCGTGTAAAAAATTTTATTTGTTTTAAACAGTCTACTCATCGATCAAGATAAACAGATTAAATTATAGAGGGTACCATGCCTCCAGTATAATCCTGGATATATTGGTTAAAAGGATTATATTACATTGATACACTGGTCATGGAAAGGTTGTATCGAATCATTGATCTTATTATAAGTTGGGTAGCAGCGACGTATTGCTAGATGCCAATCACTATTTATGATTTTAAATACGATTTTAAATCATTGCCAACGTTGTAGTAACCTATAGTGTCACACACTTAGAACATTATAAAGGGAAAACATGTTTTGGATAAATAAAATATCAAATCTGTTGGTGTTTTATTTAAGGTTGAAATGGTATAATGGCGGTTTCCTTATTTCATGGTGCACACTTGATTTTATAAGGGTATTGTTTTATTCCTTATAAAGGCATGTGTGAACCACTACCATTTAGATCAAATCTAATTGCAAAAACTAACCCGAAAAATACCCTTTCAATTCGTAGCCCTAATCACAGCGGCTAGCACCATATCCCATTTTCTTCCTCGATTTTATCGAAAAGGAACTCGTTCGTATGGACTCCTTAAAGGCTCGACGATTGGAGGGCTTTGGATTTGATTCTTCTGTGTCTTTTCTGTTTCGAAGTTGATATGGTTCCTATGGATCCAATGCATCAGGTATAATATTTTAATCCTAATTTATATAAGCTTTGATTTATTTTTCTTGCTCAGATCCTAATTTTAAGTTGTTAAAATACAAAATAGAACCCGATTTGATCGGTTTTTCCTAACAATGGTATTAGAGCATGGGTTTTTTGCGAGGAATTATAGATCGAACTTTGTTTTTGGGTTTATCCATGTTTGTATCTTCACATGCATTACAATTTCATAAGCAGGTTTTACACCAAATTGATTATTAGTGTTTACAGTAATGGTTTGATTATAAAATGAGAAAAAACTATTTCATTTAATTATGAATTGATATCGGATATCAATTCTATTTTTGAATCTAATACGATTAAACAATGAATACATGGATATGATTTTAAGCAGTGTACTGATATATTTATACAAATAAACAGTGCTAAACTTATTATTAAAGTGATTTATTAATAAGTATATATTCCAGATTTTATCATAAAATTTCCTTCTCCTGATTAAAATTGATTTTACTGATTAATGAATCAACAAGATAGCTTTCTGATTAATTTTGATTTAATGAAACCATTCATATAGAAATTTGTTCAGATAAATTTTGAGTTGATCTTAATATTTGGAAATAAAATCAAAAATTTGTTTGACTTACGAATATCAAAATCCTAACTCTGGTATTATCATGTTTGGGATTGAATATTTTTCCTTGTCTTTATATACATATTTATTTGTATATTTGACAAACTTATACATGTCCATATATATATATATATATATATATATATATAAACTTTGCTTGATGGGTATGCAAACGAATAAATTTAATATTGTTGTTTACCACTTGTAATGCATCAGATACATACAACAAAAGTTGTTGGTGTTATTCTGATCATAAAACATTAAGTGGAGATGACTTATTTTTATTTGATATCATTTGAACACACTACAGTATGATGATACTGTCTTATAATCTACAGTATGATGATAATGTAGACGGGTCAACACCTCTAGTATATCAACATCTAAAGTATAAAGTTGCTCACACTTTTGTGCATTAGTGGATAAGTTGTTACAACTATGACTTGTAAATGGGTCATCTTGTGTTTTCTTATTTTAAATATAATGTAAAACCCATCTATACTGGTTTTACATGTGTTGATGCAAGTATGGTTTGAAATTCCTACACTTATCATTTCAGATTACTTGTTTTCGAATGTACTTGCAGTCTATTTAAATATTTTAAATATATATATATATATATGTGTGTGTGTGTGTGTGTGTGTGTGTGTGTGTGTATGCCTAATATATTTGTTAGACATATTAGAGAACATATTGCAGATATATACTAGTCATCCAAATCCAGAACACTGTATTACTTTGCACATCACAATGGATCAACTTATCATGACCATTTGTCTATACAGTATATACTTGAAATAGTTAACTTCTAATCACAACTTTGATTCTGTGAAAATATGCATAAGGATTATATGTACTGCTCCATTGTATACCACTGCAAGTATGTTACATAGTTAAACATATATTTGTATATAAAAATTTTGTAATAACACTTGCTTATATAAGTAAATACTAGATTGAATATGCATCTAATGCTTTATAAATCATAATAAAAGAATCTCTGTTCTTACCAGTATGGTGATACTGTTATCTTATTTGATAAGTTAAACAGTGCATTAGAAATTTGTTTCATAAGGATACTATATGATTAACACAAGAACCAGGAGAAAGTATTCATTCTTAACTGTTTACATGATTATCATATACATTTAATTGGTTTTTTCATATCTAAGTCATATGTATATATATAATTAACATCTAGAAAATTATATGCAGGTTGAGTAATATGATGTATATATTGATATACAGATTATTGTTTTTAGTCTGTATTGATGTTCATATATAAATATGTGCATTAAAGTATAATTGTGTCTTGAATATATGTATTCATTTATGAATGCATTTATAAATATGCATATGTACTAATAAATGATTTATGAAGTAATATATGTAGATGATACTAAATAATGTATATATGTATATATACATATATATATATATATATATATGCAAATGCAAGTGATTCAATTTTATATGTTATATCTGCTTGAAATATAAATGCAGATAGACTATCTCATATAATTAAATATGTAAGCATGGTTTCAAGTGATTTTTTTGATATACAATGATATGTTTTATAAAAATCCCTATTGGATTTTGATCAATGCAGTCATTTATGAAAGCTGATTCCTTTTTATTATTAATGTTTGTAACCTGCCCACTGGGAAATGAACATATATAAATATGAAATCTGAACACTGTAGTGTACATGATGATGTACCGAGTATATATATTTGATTGATAAATATATGTATTCCAAATGCGAATGAAATAAGTTACAACAACTATGAATTGTCGTTCAATTCTACATTATTTATATATATGCTAAAAGGGAATTTGGACTCTTAAACTTATTTTGGAAATGATTTTAATAGTCTGTTGCTCATTTGTAAAAGTACATAATTATGTTTTAATGGTTATTATATATAAGGTTTCAGGATACACAGAACATGTAAGAATGAATCAATTTATTGAGTCATATAAAACATGATGATGTTTCAAATTTTTTAATGCATCTTCTAAAGTGTTTAATAGACTTAACAACCTATTTTTAAGTGTATAGATATAAGTGTCTACATATGCCATATGTATAATGGTTACTACACACACACACACACACACACACACACACACACACACACATATATATATATATAATACGCATTTGATGCATTTAAAAAATACTAACCCTGTAATTAAAATTGTTTTAACAATGCAGAGGGTATACTTGCTGAAAATGTTTCAGAATGAGGGTAGCTGATCATTCAAAGTTGGCAGTAGAAAATGTTGCAAAATTTGGAGTAAACATACATACAACTTTGTATAGGAGTCTATAAGATATAGATGTACAATCTGTTATACCACATATACATGAGATATATTCTGGCATGTACATTTTAATTGACACGATTGATGTAAAAATTGTTTTTGTAGTTTAGGATTATATATATATGTATGTATGTATGTATGTAAATGTAAGATAACCTTGATAAAAAACATTACACTGTTTAAGTATTCACCGCTGCAATTTATGATAGTTAATACATTGAATTGTATCCATATAAGGAACACACCAGTTAATGTTATTATTTTTGCAATTGATCAACGCTTGGGTCAGGGAAATGTGTTGGAATGGGCTCATTAATAATTCTGGAATCATTAAATCTTGTATGAACCAATCTGACCACACTGGTTGTCTGGGATATGTGGTCAGTTCGTTTGTTTAAGATATTTTATACTGGAAACATATTGGACCTTGATACAAGGATAGGTCCAAATTAATATAACTCTGTATTTTAATGGGCCTGCAAATTATGTATATATATATATATATATATATATAATTTTAGAAATTAGTATGGGTTCATCATCTACGTTATACGAAGTTGGACCTTGAATCATTTGGGTTGGATATTGCATAAATCTGAAAAATCTATTTGGTCACATAAACTTTAAATATGTGAGTATAGTTTTGATACTCAACAAAGAAAAAGTTAAGTTGACCATAACATTGAAATGTTCAATAAAAGAAGAGGCAAGCTACCTATATATATATATATAATTGAATTTAAATATAATATATATGATTCATATATTTTATTTAAATTCAATTTATATTATGAATATAAAACACATATATTTTGGTATACAGATAAATATCCTGAAGGACAAAATGAATAAAAAATTACTCCATAAGGACAAGAGTGAAATATTTTTTCCATAAGGAAAAGTGTTAGTATAAAGGGAGGAATTATTGTGGGCCCTTGTCCTTGAAGATAAAATTTTGTCCCCTTGTCCTTATGGAACAATTTTTTGTTCCTTTTGTCCTTGAGGGTAAAAACCCCTTTGATATATGTAAATAACTCTAATATTGTTCACCACTACAAATTAAAAAATCCTTTTAAAACAAATTTTGCTATATTAAGTCATGGTGAGGTCTTCCAATAACACACCCATCAATGCCAGTCTCATTGGATGTAACTAACGCCAAAGCATTGTGCACCTTTTATTTTGGTTACATGCGGTACGAGTAATTGTGGTGCTTCGACTGTATTATTGGGTTAGATTTAACTAGGGCTGCATAATAGTATTTATGGCCTTAGAGACAAAGAGCATGTATTATTCTATATTTGAGAAAATGAGTAATTCAATGAACAAAATGTTCATCATGCGATCCAAGAATTATATACGATATAATTGACATAAGATGTCTACCTAAAAGGTTGTGTTTTGGGGATTAGCCAAAGCTAGGTCCAAGGCATAACTAGATATGGATCGTGGAACACCATTATATATATATATATACACACACTGATATATATATATATATACTTATAGAAGGATGTTAGTTTGAGTGGGAGCGTATTTTAGTTTAAATAATACAATTATGTTAATATAAATTTTGATTGTCAAAATTTGTATTTATGTTAAATAAACGTTTAAGAGTCAGTTATTATTTATTATCTACTGTAGATATTAAATAATAAATAACTCCGATAATTTAAATTAATCCTTAAGAAGGATAAATTGAATTAAATCAAATTTCTTGACTAACATTGAAATTTGAGGATTGTCCTCAAACAAATTAAATGTAATTGTTTTACGAAGATCTAAAATGGAAGTTGAAGTGTGACTTCAACCGAATAAGATATAAATATTATAACAATCTACTTATACATTTCTAATATTATATACTAGATATGAATCACACAAATGTATGTAAATTTACAGAAACTGCAAAATAAGTAGAAATCTAATAAAAGGACAAGTGGACTTATGATTGGAAATGAAGCAAACGTTGCTGGATTATCCATAGGAAGTTAATTCTTGTTCTTTATACTGGCTTAATTAAATAAATTGTTATTATGAAATTCCATTTAAAATAAATATTATTATAAATCTTGTTTAGAAAAGTCTGAATTTCATTTAAATCAAATATATATACCTTTAGCATTGTTAGTTAGCCCATATAAATAAGAAAAGCATATCAAAACTCCATAATGATGGAATTTTGGAATCATTTGATTTCGAACCATATGAAGAAAGCAACTCTTGTTCATTATGCAAAATAACTAAATCACCTTTCACTTGACACAGTGAATGGGTGATAAGTATTAGGTCTCGTACATAATGATGTATATGAAGCAATGAATACATAAGCTAGAGGAAGGTTTTATTACTTCATTTTAATTGCTAATGATGTCAGTAGATATAGATATGTGTATCTTATGAAACGCAAATCAGAATCCTTTGAAAAGTTTAGAGAATTCAATAATTGAAGTTCAAAACCAATTTTAATAGAAAATAAATTCTCTTCGAACAGATCGAGAGAATACTTAAGTCGATAATTCAATGACTATCCAAATGAGTTTGAAATTGTTTCACAACTCACTCTACTTAGAACACCATCTTGGAATGGTGTATCTGAATAGAGAAATCATACCTTAAAAGATATAGTATGATTAATGATAAGTCATATAGAACTTCCAATAAATTAAATTTAGAACATATAAGACCTGAAATGTCCTTGTATGTCCAATGCAGAGATCTGGGATGTAAGGCATTTATTAAATGTCCTTTTACCAATAAGATCATACCCAAATCAGATAACAATTTTATGAAATATCCAAAAGAAACAAATGGATATTATTTTTATAAATCCTCTAAGAATAAAATGTTTATTGCTTGAATTAGTATCTGTTTAAAGGAGAGCCAGTCTCATATATACCAATGGGAATGAAATAGAATTTGAAATGTCTTGGAAATCACAAAATACCATCGAATCTTGTATAGAAAAGAATTTGAGTGGGAGTGACATAATAATTCTAATGTTATATATTGATAACACATTAATTATTGTGAATAATGTTGGTTGTTAAAATAAGGTATAGATACTGAAACTAATTCTGAGAAAGAAAATGTTTGGATTAAGAAGTTCATAATTGAACTTAATTCATTGTTGATCCAATGATTTACATTGCGATAACAATGTGGTTATTGCTCAAGCCTAAAAACCTTAAACTCATTATAGATCCAAACATATATATTTAATAAATATAATTCTTATGTGAAGTTATACATAAAGGAAATAAACATATCTGCACAGTTACAAAAGTTGTAATGTTGCAGACCTACTGAATTAAACTCTATCGCAACAGAAGTTTAATAATCACACTAGTTTCATGAGCATACGATACATGAATGATTGACTCTAGTGCAAGTGGAAGATTGTTAGAGTTTATGCCCTAGAGGCAATCCATTTAATGTGATTAATAACATTGTTAATATTATTGTTTTATTTGGAATAAAATTATATATTATGTTATGTTTTAATATAAATATTAACATAATAGAAGCCCTTAGAGTAATAATACAGAATTATATAGTTCGAGTAAGACTTGAACTTCAGATTATATTATATATTAAGTATCATATTTCTTAAATGTCCCTAATCAAGTTTTATTATTTATATGGGACAACAATAAAACATTGAGACTGGTATGTTGATTGACTGATGATCACATCTCGTTGATCATTAATATACGTGATATTAATGTCAAGACATAAATACATATTGGATTATATCGTATTCGGCTGAACCAACATGAGAAAACTACATGGAATATAATTAACAGTATCATAAGTTATCCTCATGGTGACAGTGATGTAATAGTCCTCAGACCTGAAATAGTTATAATTTTATTCGAGCATATTTGTATTTTGATATCATCTAAAGTTACTTGTGATAGAGTAGATGATAACGGTGATTATAGGATACATCTCGAATCGACTGAAAATTATGAATGATCTAGATGGAATTTAACCCTACAATATTTGTAGTGATATCCATAGACCTCTTGATTGAGTGGGACTTTGAAATGCATGGTCGTGCTCAAATATTGATTTGTTTTAAACAGTCTACTCATCGATCAAGATAAATAGATTAAATTATAAAGAAGGTGATACGTTTCATGCCTCGAGTATAATCCTAGATATATTAGTTAAAAGGATTGTATTACATTGATACACTGGTCACGAAAAGGTTGCATCGAATCATTGATCTTATTATAAGTTGGGTAGCAGCAACATATTGCTACATGCCAATCACTGTTTATGTTTTAAATATGATTTAAAATCATTGCCAACGTTGTAATAACCTATAGGGTCACACATTTAGAACATTATATAGGGAAAAACATGTTTTGGATAAATAAAATATAAATTTGTTAGTGTTTTATTTAATGTTGAAATGGTACAACGATGGTTTCCTTATTTCATGGTGCACACTTGATTTTATATGGGTATTATTTTATTCCTTATAAGGGCACGCATGAACCACTACCATTTAGGTCAGATCTAACTACAAAACCTAACCCGAAATATACCCTTTCAATTCGTAACCCTAATCATGGCGGCTAGCACCTATATCCCGTTTTCTTCTTCGATTTGATAGGAAAGGAACTCGTTCATGTGAAATCCTTTAGAGGCTCGATGATTGGAGAGCTTTGGATTCGATTCTTCAATGTCCTTTATGTTTCGAAGTTGATATGGTTCCTATGGATCCAACGCATCAGGTATAAAATTTTAATCCTAATTTATATAAGTTTTGAATTATTTTTCTTGCTTAAATCCTAATTTTAAGTTGTTAAAACACAAAATGGAACCCGATTTGATTGGTTTTTCCTAACATTATCACCCGTCATAGTCTATGAATAAAAGCTCCTTTCCTGCTCTGAAATATTATGGTAATGACTGAATGTTGTGATTCGACCAACATCAGGTCAAAATACTACTCCCCAATCTGTCGGTACATGTTTCAATGAGTCGACCTCATTCAAGAACCAGAAGAAAATATGGGGAGACCGGCTTCGAGCTTAATGACGACGCTCAAACCTTCAGACCACACTTTGTGGACCAAAAGTGGGGGACATCAAAGTAAACACCATGACTGTCTGTTCAACTAAGATTCTCTTGACTTAAGAAGGAGTATAAAATTATGGACGAGTGTGAAAGGTGCACCCCAACTAAAGACCGCTCGATTTTTGGAACTCTAACTCTTAATGACTAAATGGAGAGTATAAAAATTACGCATCCCTAACCATGATCATCCGACGCTCGAACTAGTTGGATCGATCTTGAGGTACATAGGTAGACTTGACGACTGAACCTATCCCCCATGACACTGGGGCATGGGTATATGCAAGTGATCCGACTATGAGTTTCACTTAAATGACCCTGGAGTTTGAAATGAATCGGGGACATTAATATTGCTCCCCTAAGACTTTCAGAAATACTTGGACATATTAACAATACAAGTATTTAAAAGCAATAAAATACTGTTAGACATTATTATAAGCTTTGACAACATTGTTTTTAGGTACATCCAACATCGTCCACAAAAAAAAAGTCTCGACGATGACAAGAATGTGAGGATCACCCTCGCATGAAACTTCCAAAGGGACTAAAATAAGCATACATTGAAAGATTTCTAAGCTCGGGGAGGCTTTCCACCGAACTTCTCAATTTCCTCCCTTTCCCTTTTCTCTCTTCCTAATCCTCTCCTACATTTCCTCAGTAGTTAAGCCTTGCTTTGGTCTTTTGAGTGCACTACCAAAAGAAACAGACCGACTGGAATGTTGAGTCAGGGGAAGGTATTGGAGAGGAGGAATGTTGAGTCGGAGCTGGAAAAGGAGCCACTTTGACATGTGAAAGTAAAGCCGGGGGAAGGTATTGGAGAGGAGGAATGTTGAGAGGTTCGTTGACCAGTTCATCTTTAAGGAAGGAAAGGTATTAGAGAGGAGGAATGTTGAGAGGTTCGTCGACCGGTTCCGCTTTAAGGAAGGAAACTTTTTCCTCATTCCTAGCCTTCATCTCCGCCATAGATGGATGGTCAGACTTCTTGACCTCACCCACAAACTTTATGTCATCATTGACCTATTGAAGATTGCCTACTTCCGGTTTCTTTGGAGCATCGGCTATTTCTTTATCTTTACAGGGGACGGTGATAGGGTCCTTCTCTGGCACTTCGGCCTCCAACCTAGATGCTCCTCTCGTTGATTGTGTACCTACAACAAAAGGAACAAAAGTTACGAATAAAGGAAAAAATGGTCGATAAACTTGAGAAGTAAGGAGTGAGTTACCTTCGGTCACAGATTATATCAGTTGGCCTAGAACCTTTATTTCAAAACCGGAGTAGTTGAACTTTTCTTGGGCAAGGGGAGAAGAGGGCCATCTAGACTATATTCCTCCACTATGCCAAAGGGCCGATTTAAGGGAGGAGGAATAGAGGACGAGCCGACCTCAACATTTGAACAAGGGAGAGATGCTTTCGTTTTACTTGTGTCGGCCTTAGGGAATGACTTCTCATTGGCCTTGTATCGTGCAACATATCTTAATGCCTTTAGCTTTCTCTTCTCTTCAGCCAATACCTCTTGCTCATCATTATGCAAATATTAAGCGATCAGAGCTTCCTCATCTAATGGCTTACCCTTTGCCGCCTCAACCTCCTCTCTCATAAACACCTCTCAGGCACTGGTTAACACCCGCTGGTAATCTCTCATCCAAGACAAGTTTCTATGACGGAGGACGCGGGCGAAAAACCATAGAATGTTAGCACCAAATCTCTTGCTTATTTCTCTTTCTCAGCGACTTGTTCTGCTTTAATCAAACGGACTTCAATTTCATGTTGGAGGTGAGCATTGCCAACATTTTCGATTGCAGTAGCTACAGTGTCCTCGATTTGTTTTTTAGCGAGCTCGGATGAATCGAGATGGGCCTTGAGGTCTTGTACCTCCCTATCCAATCGACCCTTGTCGCTCCTTAAGATCTCATTTTCGATTCTCAAGACCACACATTCTTGACTCATCGATTTAAATCGAGCCTCTAAGTTTCTCGAAGTCTCTTGGCATTTTTCCTTATGAGCAACCACTTCAGACTCACATTTTACTACCTTTTTCTGAAGCAACTCAAAGGCCTTCCTATTGGTCTCCAGATTCCTGTGCAAGCATTCATCCTCTTCTATCCTACTCCTAACCACTTCGCACAATTGTCTTTCATATGCATACATCGCATCATATTAGGTTAGGGCGAAGTCAACGTTCGATCTGGTTTGATCATGAAGCTTCGGTGGGAACGGTTGCAGCATGAAGGCAGGATGAATTCCAGAAAAATAAGGACTTGAGAAGAGCTCCTCCATCTCCCTGACTCGGTCGGTAGATACCCTCTCTTGATCCGAAGCGACCGGTACTTGGGGACTCTTTCCAGGACGACCGGGAGGTGGGATAGAGCCATGATTGTTGGGTTTAGTCGACCGCGCCTCGGGGAAAGGGTCGATAGAAAGTGTGGGATGGCCTGGAGCGGCTTCGTTAGAATTTTGTCACCGTCCTTAGGGGTCTCTTCCTAAGGTCGGGATGAAGATCGATGCTAGGAAGATTCGGGTTCCCCTTCTTTCTCGGGGGAATTGCTCCTCTTCGCTTTCTTCTCCTCACGTTCCTGATCTCCCCCCTCCTTTTTCTCTTCCAAACTTTTCCTTCTTTCGTTTTCTTTTTCATCTCTTTCTCTCTACGACCGTCATCCCCCATGTTCGCCCTCTTACCTGACTTGTTGTGGGATTGATCCAACAAACCCGCCCTTCCTCCAATAGAGAATCGAAGTTGTCATGATAGTACTCTTCATCTGATAGCACCTGTGTTGCAACAATGAAATTTTAGTTAATATTCGATATATACAAGAGAAAATAGTGATGTGATGAGCAGTACTAGTGTTGTGTATAATCTAAAGGTTTCTCCTAAATCGTCCCGAGCCTGGAGCTTGGCATACGCCTCCTATGTCTTTTGGGTCGGTCGATGTGAAATCTTCCCCGGACTTAATATGGAAAAACGCCTTCGGATCCAAGTTCTGAGAAGAAATAAATGTGTCTGGCATTTCCACATTTTGTATGTCATGAAAAGGAAAGGCGGATTCTTCCTCTTGGGGAACACGAACATGAGAAGGATCTATTATAACATTAGAGTCTTCCAGTTCGTGATTGGCAAGATCCTTCTCAATTGTTTCATCACGAACCTTCTTTGTAATAACCCGGAAATCCAAGCCAATTTAAAAATTTTATTTTGGAAATTTTAGTGAATTTTGATTATTTAAAATGAATTATTTTAAATAATAGAGACGAGAAATTTATTTTGAACAGAATTAGAACGTATATATTTATATAGCTCGATGTTAGAATATTAATATTTTATTTGAATTATATAACGAGCCTGAAATGGCGCGGTAGTTCGATAATTCGATTTCAAGTTTCAAATGAATGTACCGGGTGCAAAATAAACCGATTTTGGGGAAACCCAAAATATTAGAATCCAATTGAGAATATCTTTCCAACGAATCCGGGAAATCAAAATTTCATAGTGGGGATAAAAAGATATGTCCAGTAGAAAATTCAGAATAGTCGCTACGGAATTCTGGCCCTTAAAAATGGAAATTTTGCAAACGACCTCGGTTTTCGACGAAACCACTTTTGTTGGATCCGGGATGTCTAGTTATTGCTAGGTTTCAAAATTCGTAATTTTACGAATCAGTATGTGAGCGTGGCGAAGGAAAACGCGTTTGACCAGTTTTAGTTGATTTTAATCGACTGGAAAATGGCCATTTTTCAAACGGTCTCAAAATTCGATGAAATTGGTTTTGTTAGGACCGTATCGTCAATACAAAGCTAGAAAATATTTTTCGGGATTTTTTCTAGTTAGTATGTAGCCCCGGTAAATTGAAATGTGCGTTCAAAATCAATATATAAATTTATATTTTGATTTTAACGGAAACTAATCAAACGATCGAATCAGTCTGCGATACCTATCCCATCGTGTTCGGAATTGGGGTAATTAGCTATGGACGGCAGTCGGTGGGTCTCGTTTGGAGGTCGAATTTTAAAGTTACTTTTTGAGAATTAAAAATAGGAAATTAAAATAAAGGTCAACACCCTCTCCCCCTATTTCTCTCTCTAAACTCCCCCTGCAGTCAGTTCTAAATCGTTTTCAAATTAAAAAAAGAAGAAGGAGAGGATGCGCAGCAGCAGCTGCGCGATCCGCCACAGGCGATCGCCTCCCTCCCCTCTCAGGTGTCGCGCCTCCCTCTCCTCAGCTCCCTCTTCCTCCAATTAAACCCTCCATCAATCGCGCAATCCCCAGGCGCGAAGCTCTAGGTCGCGCCTCCCCTCCTAGCGCACCCCAACCGCCAGTGCTCCGGCGCCGACCCCTTGGCTCCTGCGACGCCCTCCGACTGTCCATCGACTGTGGGGCCCTCCTCGGGAGGAAACTGAATATAAAGGGTGAGTTTTTATTTGATTTTACTTAATGTAATTATTTAATTTTGTAATTAAGCAGCGATTAAATTATAAAGAACATTGTGTAATGATGGTAAGACTTATAGTAATAAAAATCCAATTTTTATATATTTATTGGGGAAATAAAAATATGATCTTTTATAATATGAACATCGAATTTATTTTCTGATTTTTATCATAACAAAGGAGCTATTTTTATCATATAAAGAAGAGATTTTTAGTTAGATAAAGAAATGATTTTTATATAGGTAAAAATATAATTTTTATCATGAAGAGAAGAATATAAAAATATAATTTTTATTATGAAGGAAGATTTGATCTTTATATGAAGAAGGATTATATTTTTATTATGAAGAAAGATTTGATTTGTATATGAATAACATCGTGTTAAAAATATGATTTTTATAAAGTAGAGATTATAAAAACATGATTTTTATGTAGTAGAGAATATAAAAATGCGATTTTTATATATGTTGTAATGAAATAAATATTCGATTTTTATATGTGTAGCGGATTATAAATAGAATTTTTATATAATAGAAAATATAAAAATAGGATTTTTATATATATAGCGAAATAAAAATTTGATTTTTATAGCGTTGGAATAAAAATGTAATTTTTATTAATGAACAACGTGGAATGAGAGAGTTGGAATTTCGGACAAATCTGAACCATTCAGAATAGAATGGAGGAGTGGATCCCAAAGGTGAGAACTCCTCACTTTTAATTTATTTTCTAGTTGAAATATATACTAGGATGCAGACGGTGTTTAATAGCACCCGACACCCGTCGTCCACAGACCATGGATGACTTGTTTGTTTAATTGTTGTGTTGTGAAATTTGATTGTGTGATGTGGAGTGAAATAAAATATTTTATAGTTAAAAATATAATTTTTAACGTGTATACAAAATAAATATTTATAAACGAATCGACGATTTGTTTATATACACTGATTTGACTAATATTGATTGGGACGATAAATTTTACACATCGCCCAACCGCACAAATAAAATATGTGTTTGTTGATTTGAAACCCCATACGGGTATTGGGATGATATTTGACGTACACTAATCCCGATTGTTTAGTTGTATGTCAATCGATGGGTTGACAGACTGTGTAAGGGTTAATTATTTATATTTGATGCTTATGCAATTGTGTGGTGCACTCTGGATGATGGTTGATTATTTATCGTTGCTATTATATACATGTGTTGTAGAAAATCCATATGATTAACATTATATGGTAATTGATTGGGCCTCATTCCAATTTAAAAAAAAAATATTCATGTGTTGAATAGAAATATATTCATGTGTTAAATAGAAAATAATTCATGTGTTGAATTGAAAATAAATTCATGTGTTGAATAAAAGCCGTGTTTATTAGATTGACGCCATTTTGACATAAACGATATTTATATCGATTTTATTCATTTTTCAATGAATATTGAAAGTGATTTCAAAATTCGAATTAAATTGAAAAGAATTGAAATTCGAATTAAATTGAAAAGAATTGAAATTCGAATTAAATTGAAAAGAATTGAAATTCGAACTAAATTGAAAAGAAATGAAATTCGAATTAAATTGAAAAGAATTGAAATTCGAATTAAATTGAAAAGAATTGAAATTCGAATTGAATTGAAATGAAATGAAATTCGAATTAAATTGAAATGAATTGAAATTCGAATTAAATTGAAGTTGAATTGAAATCGATTTGAAATGAAACTAAAACGAATTTATATTGAAAAATTCAATCTTGATTTGAATTTGAAAAGGAAGTTGAAATCGTTTTGAAAACAAATTTAAAACGATTTATAAAATACGTTTTGAAAGGAAATCGTTGAAATATATATAATATATTTATTATATATATATATAACGGCCTGAATAGAACGCGCCGCACCGCGGTAGTTCGTGAATTTCGACCATTGACTTCGAGTGGACATTGCGGAAAATCCGACTGTCGAATTCTTCTAAAACCGAAACCGTTGGGTTTGTATCGAAAAGAGCTTTCTAACGAATATTAGAGATTTGAAATCTAACAGTTGGATTTGGAATTATGTCCAAATCAAATTTGGAAAAGGTCGCTGTAAGTGCAGTTTGATGGACGTTGATGGAAACCGACTGTACGGGCCTTGATAAAATTATTAAAAATTGTAATAATTTGTGTAAAATCATAAGAAATGATTTGGGAAGAATTGGGATGAAAAACTCCATATTTGAAAAGATAAAAATAGATTTTTATTGAAATGAACTAGTTTTGAACTAGAATTATAAGTCTATTTATTTTTAAAATAAATAAAGTGGATTTGAAATGGTTTCGAAAATAACCAGAATTTCCAATAATTGAATTGGAATGCATTTGAATCGAAAATGTCTTTGGAATATTTCGATGTTGGATTTCGTGATTATACAGATATTGTTATGGAAATTTGAAAGATATATTTATATCGTTATTTCAAATACGAGATTTGTTGGTCGTAGAATTTGATATTGAATATAAGCCGATAAATTTTCTATTCAGAGCCTTATGTTTAATATCAAATGTGATTTGGGTTTGTCGTGAATGGTATCTTCAATAATACTGTTCTTAGACTCAATGGAGTTAAGAAAATCAGAAACTAACTGGAGATTAGTTAAGTTGAATGGTCTCCTGGGTATTGATCTGATGTTGGTTTCGGCCTTTGGGGTTAATACTTAGGGAATTGTTCACTTGCTAATTTACGGTTAAAGGCTGATGGAGTGAAATGTGATTTTGGGTTTATAGTGAACCATGTTTTAAATGACATTGGTTCTTTAACCCAGTTAAAGACAGGATATTGATTTCTGTGAAGATTAAAACTAAGTGGGGTTTTAATGAATCTTTAATTAGATTGAAAAGGTTGAGAATGGAGTATCACCAGTTTTGCTCCAGGCGATAGTTAAATCTTTAATTAGATTTGAACGTGAAATGGTAATTGAATTTACCGATAACACCGTGGTGTTAGATATGAAGTATGACCAGTTTTACTTCATGGGATGAATAGGTTGGGAATGGGAAATAAAATAAATGATTACTTCGGTGTGGTTCGCTAATCCCGACTAGTTGAATTGATATTCAAAAGAAGATTAAAGAATAAATTTAAGGAATTTATCTTTGATAAAATTAATGGGAACCAATCCCTAAGAATGTGAAATTTAGCAACTAACTGAAGATTAGTTAAGATGAATGGTTTCCTGGGTATTGATCTGATGTTGGTTTCGGCCTTCAGGGTTAATATTTGGAGAATTGTTCCCTTACTAATTTACGGTTAGTGACTGATGAATTGGAATGAGGCGTATGTTGTGTTTGTGTAACACTTGTTTATTATATATGCGAGTTATTCAGAAAGACCGGGTTTATCCCATTCTGAATAACTGATTTGACGTGGTGTCGAGGATGAAGATGGTGGTCGAAGACCGGAGGTCTTCACGTCGTTTGGGTGGTTACTGATGATCTTGATTGGGCCGTACACCCAAGAGGAGGGAATCAGTTAGTGGTCGTCTAGACGTACTTGGAGATCGATGGATATGCGAGGTACAAGGTGCCTTCGGTTTCGTTCAGACCCGGAACGGACTTGTGAATGCACTGTGTGTTTGACATTGGATTTTATTCTGTGTGATTGATTTCTATTAAATATATATCGATTTGATGGTGGAGAATTTATTCTCTTGCTTAACGCCCTTCTCTGAGACGTACGAGCTCAGAGGTTATATATTGATGGATATCAAACGCATGGAGTGAATTTCCTGTGTGGCATGCCTAAGTGGCAAATGATCAAGGCTTTTGTTGAAAAGCAAACTCTTGTGGTTGATGATCAAAGCACGGCCTGTGTGGCATAGCTTTGTGTAGCGTTGATTCGCGAGCCTCACACCCCGGTTGTGAACCAGAAACGGGAGAGGACCTCAGGGAGGGCATGCGTTTCCTTCTAGTTAGAAGTGGCGTCAGTAGTTTTACAAGCCCTGACGAGTTTGACTTATGTGGTTGTTGTTGTTGTTGCGAGGCGCCTCGGATATATCGGTGACTATGTGAAGCCGATGGAGTCATTTGTTGTCTCATTTACATCCCAAAGGGCGGGGAAACGCAGTGTTCAGGCATTTTAATCCACATCGGTGGACCGGCCCTGACGATCCAAGGTCACTCGAGCTCTGACCTGAGGGGCGGACTAGAGGCTCTCGAATTGGTAAGGACTATCTTTTGCCTTGGTTCACAGATGGAAATCCAACTTCCAATACGTGACATTTGCGGTTTTATTTGTAGAGCCTAGTATTGGCGACATAGTAGCATGGGATACTATGCCGTCTATGATTGATACTTATGATTGAAATTGTTTTGACACTATACACTTATAGTACCATCAAAATAATCTATTTTAAACGTATCAAGCATTCTTTGGCTATTATAAGGTAAAAATCCTATCCTCTGGCTTGCGTTACATTGTGTGATGGGACCTGGGTCTTATAATAGCTTCATTGTTCTTTATTTAGCATTGCGCTGTTGTTTTATGCACTGGTATTCTTGGGAGGAAACCCATTCCGTGTTATATGGCGTGGTCCCTTGATTTACCTAACTTTAAAATAAAGATTAATAACTGTTTTAGTTCTCACACCAATCACATGACTGACTTGGAGTTTATTGTTTTAACATAAACTCTGGGTGCCCTTATTTTGACACGGACAGCAAGTAGTTTTGGTTTTGCAGATTTATATTCACAGGATCCTGATTTACAGCTGGAACGATACTCAGAAAGCTCTGTATCCGTATATTACTTTCAGTTGTGTTTGGTATTATTTTCCGCTGCGATGTATTTAAATGTAATTTAAATCTCTGATATTTTCTGTGTAATATTTATTCATACTCTGTATATTCTTGTAATCTGATGAATTGTTGTAATTAACAATGAAAAGTTCTTCTGTTTGCATTCTTCTGTGTGTTGTTCTCAAAGTATCCGCTCTTTCCTTAACGGGGAAGTTACGGGTCATCACAGTTGGTATCAGAGCTTTGGTTTACAAAGCTCAGAGAACAAGACACATTAGATCCAAACGAAAGAATTCATCAGAGATTGGATTAGTAATATCCAATGGGAATTACTCGTTAGAGATGGGATCAGTAGTATCCTAGAACGAGTGTGAAGAGTAGTGTTTTTTGAAATAAATTTGAAAACAAATTTTGTTTTGAGATTTAAATCGTTTTATACGTATTTGAATATTTATTTATATTGATTTGGACTATCAGGTGTATAGAGATTTTAACATACGTCTGATCCACGTGTATTAGAAGCCTCCAATATACTGGATAGATATAGATTCGCACTCTAGTCGCCCGGAGATGATTCTGTTGATGACTACGTAGCATCAGCAGTTTGAGTTCGAGTTTCGAAGGTGTGATATTTATATATTTCCAATTGACTGGTGTGAGAACCAAAGCTAGAATAGGGCTTATTGTTGTGATTTGGCACCAAAAATGTGATTTTTTTTTACTATGTATCAAAGTTATGTGATTGAAATGATAATCAATTAGTTGATTACCGATTGTGTTGTTTGATTATTGTTTGAACTAATTATATGTTGAACCTTTAGCCAAATTGAACCGAATATTGAACTGTATTGAAAAATGATCGCATTTGCATGCATATACATGTACTTACATTGAACAGGTCATAGCAAGGAGGCTAGAGAAGAGGAATAAAATTGTTTGCCCGACAAATAGGTACATATTTATTGTATTTCTTGGGTTTTTGATGATTTTATGAGCCGATTGGCTAGCCGCTTTACTTCTTCTTTTTCTTTTGGATTGAAGAAGGCCATGGGAGTCTATATGAAATATCCCGAAGTCCCCGGTGCAGGGGAGGTTATGGCGAAATTTTTCAAAAATTTAGGGTGTTAGCCAAATTTTCGAAAAATTTGAAAAGTTCTTAGAAACTGAAAAGTTGAAGAACTTAAGCCGTAAAGAAAAATAATGAAAGTTGAGTTAATTGGTTAAACAACTTTCGGCTTCGTTCCTTTTCGGGGACGAAAAGTTTTAAGTGGGGGAGATTGTAATAACCCGGAAATCCGAGCCAATTTAAATTTTTTATTTTGGCAATTTTAGTGAATTTTGATTATTTAAAATGAATTATTTTAAATAATAGCGATGAGAAATTTATTTTGAATAGAATTAGAACGTATATATTTATATAGCTCGATGTTAGAATATAAATATTTTATTTAAATTATATAACGAGCCTGAAATGGCGCGGTAGTTCGATAATTCGATTTCAAGTTTCAAATGAATGTACCGGGTGCAAAATAAACCAGATTTTGGCGAAACCAAAAATATTAGAATCCAATTGAGAATATCTTTCTAACGAATCCGGGAAATCAAAATTTCATAGCGGGGATAAAAAGATATGTCCAGTTGAAAATTTAGAATAGTCGCTATGGAATTCTGGCCCTTAAAAACGGAAATTTTGCAAACGACCTTGGTTTTCGACGAAACCACTTTTGTTGGATCCGGGATGTCTAGTTATTGCTAGGTTTCAAAATTCGTAATTTTCTGAATCAATATGTGAGCGTGGCGAAGGAAAACGCGTTTGACCAGTTTCAGTTGATTTTAATCGACTGGAAAATGGCCATTTTTCAAACGGTCTCAGAATTCGATGAAATTGGTTTTGTTAGGACCGTATCTTCAATACGAAGCTAGAAAATATTTTTCGGGAAATTTTCTAGTTAGTATGTAGCCCCGAAAATTGAAATGTGCGTTCAAATTCAATATATAGATTTATATTTTGATTTTGACGGAAACTGATCGAAACGATCGAATCAGCCTACGATACCTATCCCATCGTGTTTGGAATGGGGGTAATTAGCTATAGACGGCAGTTGGTGGGTTTCGTTTGGAGGTTGAATTTTAAAGTTACTTTTTGAGAATTAAAAATAAGAAATTAAAATAAAAGCCAACACCCTCTCCCCCTATTTCTCTCTCTAACCCCCCTCCCCCGGTCAGTTCTAAATCATTTTTAAATAAAAGGAGAAGAAGGAGAGGACGCGCAGCAGCAGCCACGCGATCCTCCATAGGCGATCGCCTCCCCCCCTCTCTCAGGTGTCGCACCTCCCTCTCCTCAGCTCCCTCTTCCTCCAATTAAACCCTCCCTCAATCGCGCAATCCCCAGGCGTGAAGCCCTAGGTAGCGCCTCCCCTCCCAGCACACCTCGACCGCCAGTGCTCCGGCGCCGACCCCTTGGCTCCAGCGACGACCTTTGACCGTCCATCGACTGTGGGGCCCTCCTCGGGAGGAAACTGAATATAAAGGGTGAGTTTTTATTTGATTTTACTTAATGTAATTATTTAAATTAGTAATTAAGCAGCGTTTAAATTATAAAAAACATTGTGTAATGATGGTAAGATTTTTATTTAGTTAAAGACAAGATTTTTAGTAATAAAAATCCAATTTTTATATATTTATTGGGGAAATAAAAATATGATTTTTACAATATTAACATCGAATTTATTTTCTGATTTTTATCATAACGAAGGAACTATTTTTATCATATAATGAAGAGATTTTTAGTTAGATAAAGAAATGATTTTTATATAGGTAAAAATATAATTTTTATCATGAAGAGAAGAATATAAAAATATAATTTTTATTATGAAGGAAGATTTGATCTTTATATGAAGAAGGATTATATTTTTATTATGAAGAAAGATTTGATTTGTATATGAATAACATCGTGTTAAAAATATGATTTTTATAAAGTAGAGATTATAAAAACATGATTTTTATGTAGTAGAGAATATAAAAATGCGATTTTTATATATGTTGTAACGAAATAAATATTCGATTTTTATATGTGTAGCGGATTAAAAATAGAATTTTTATATAATAGGGAATATAAAAATAGGATTTTTATATATATAGCGAAATAAAATTTTGATTTTTATAGCGTTGGAATAAAAATGTAATTTTTATTAATGAACAGCGTGGAATGAGAGAGTTAGAATTTCGGACAAATCTGAACCATTCAGAATAGAATGGAGGAGTGGATCCCAAAGGTGAGAACTCCTCACTTTTAATTTATTTTCTAATTGAAATATATACTAGGATGCAGACGGTGTTTAGTAGCACCCGACACCCGTCGTCCACAGACCATGGATGACTTGTTTGTTTGATTGCTGTGTTGTGAAATTTGATTGTGTGATGTGGAGTGATATAAAATATTTTATAGTTAAAAATATAATTTTTAACGTGTATATAAAATAAATATTTATAAACGAATCGACGATTTGTTTATATACATTGATTTGACTAATATTGATTGGGACGATAAATTTTACACATCGCCCAACCACACAAATAAAATATGTGTTTGTTGATTTGAAACCCCACACGGGTATTGGGATGATATTTGACGTACACTAATCCCGATTGTTTAGTTGTATGTCAATCGATGGGTTGACAGACTGTGTAAGCGTTAATTATTTATATTTGATGCTTATGCAATTGTGTGGTACACTCTGGATGATGGTTGATTATTTATCGTTGCTATTATATACATGTGCTGTAGAAAATCCATATGATTAACATTATATGGTAATTGATTGGGCCTCATTCTAATTTAAAAATATATATTCACGTGCTGAATAGAAATATATTCATGTGTAGAATAGAAAATAAATTCATGTGTTGAATTGAAAATAAATTCATGAGTTGAATAAAAGCCTTGTTGATTAGATTGACGCCATTTTGACGTGAACGATATTTATATTGATTTTATTCATTTTTCAATGAATATTGAAAGTGATTTCAAAATTCGAATTAAATTGAAAAGAATTGAAATTCGAATTAAATAGAAAAGAATTGAAATTCGAATTAAATTGAAAAGAATTAAAATTCGAATTAAATTGAAAAGAATTGAAATTCGAATTAAATTGAAAGGAATTGAAATTCAAATTAAATTGAAAAGAATTGAAATTCGAATTAAATAGAAAAGAATTGAAATTCGAATTAAATTGAAAAGAATTGAAATTCGAACTGAAATGAATTGAAATTCGAATTAAATTGAAATGAATTGAAATTCGAATTAAACTGAAGTTGAATTGAAATCGATTTGAAATGAAATTAAAACGAATTTATATTGAAAAATTCAATCTTGATTTGAATTTGAAAAGGAAGCTGAAATCGTTTTGAAAACGAAATTAAAACGATTTATAAAATACGGTTTGAGAGGAAACCGATGAAATATATATATTATATATATAATGGCCTGAATAGAACGCGCCGCGCCGCGGCAGTTCGTGAATTTCGACCATTGACTTTGAGTGGACATTGCGGGAGATCCGACCGTTGGATTCTCCTAAAATCGGAACCGTTGCGTTCGTATCGAAAAGAGCTTTCTAACGAATATTAGAGATTTGAAATCTAATGGTTGGATTTGGAATTATGTCCAAACCAAATTTGGAAAAGGTCGCTGTAAGTGCAATTCGATGGCCGTTGATGGAAATCAACTGTACGGGCCTTGATAAAATTATTAAAAATAGTAATAATTTGTGTAAAATCATAAGAAATGATTTGGGAAGAATTAGGATGAAAAACTCCATATTTGAAAAGATAAAAATAGATTTTGATCGAAATGAACTAGTTTTAAACTAGAATTATAATTCTATTTATTTTTAAAATAAATAAAGTGGATTTGAAATGGTTTTGAAAATAACCAGAATTTCCAATAATTGAATTGGAATGGATTTGAATCGAAATTGTCTTTGGAATATTTCAATGTTGGATTTCGTGATTATACAGATATTGTTATGGAAATTTGAAAGATATATTTATATCGTTATTTCCAATACGAGATTTGTTGGTCGCAGAATTTGATATTGAATATAAGCCGATATATTTTCTATTCAGAGCCTTATGTTTAATATCAAATGTGATTTGAGTTTGTCATGAATGGTATCTTCAATAATACTGTTCTTAGACTCAATGGAATTAAGAAAATCAGAAACTAACTGGAGATTAGTTAAGTTGAATGGTCTCCTGGGTATTGATCTGATGTTGGTTTCGGGCTTCGGGGTTAATACTTAGGGAATTGTTCACTTGCTAATTTACGGTTAAAGGCTGATGGAGTGAAATGTGATTTTGGGTTTATAGTGAACCGTGTTTTAAATGACATTGGTTCTTTAACCCAGTTAAAGACAAGATATTGATTTTTGTGAAGATTAAAACTAAGTGGGGTTTTAATGAATCTTTAATTAGATTGAAAAGGTCGAGAATGGAGTATCACTAGTTTTGCTCCAGGCGATAGTTAAATCTTTAATTAGATTTGAACGTGAAATGGTAATTGAATTTACCGATAACACCGTGGTGTTAGATATGAAGTATGACCAGTTTTACTTCATGTGATGAATAGGTTGGGATTGGGAAATAAAATAAATGATTACTTCGGTGTGGTTCGCTAATCCCGACTAGTTGAATTGATATTCAAAAGAAGATTAAAGAATAAATTTAAGGAATTTATCTTTGATAAAATTAATGGGAACCTATCTCTAAGAATGTGAAATTTATCAACTAACTGAAGATTAGTTAAGATGAATGGTTTCCTGGGTATTGATCTGATGTTGGTTTCGGCCTTTGGGGTTAATATTTGGAGAATTGTTCCCTTACTAATTTACGGTTAGTGATTGATGAATTGGAATGAGGCGTATGTTGTGTTTGTGTAACACCTGTTTATTATATACGCGAGTTATTCGGAAAGACCGAGTTTATCCCATTCTGAATAACTGATTCGACGTGGTGTCGAGGATGAAGATGGTGGTCGAAGACCGGAGGTCTTCACATCGTTTGGGTGGTTACTGATGATCTTGATTGGGCCGTACACCCAAGAGGAGGGAATCAGTTAGTGGTCGTCTAGACGTACTTGGAGATCGATGGATATGCGAGGTACAAGGTGCCTCCGGTTTCATTCAGACCCAGAACGGACTAGTAAATGGACTGTGTGTCTGACACTGGATTTTATTCTGTGTGATTGATTTCTATTAAATATATATCGGTTTGGCGGCGGAGAATTTATTCTCTTGCTTAACGCCCTTCTCTGAGACGTATGAGCTCAGAGGTTATATATTGATGGATATCAAACGCATGGAGTGAATTGCCTGTGTGGCATGCCTAAGTGGCAAATGATCAAGGCTTTTGTTAAAAACAAAGTCTTGTGGTTGATGATCAAAGCACGGCCTGTGTGGCATAGCTTTATGTAGCGTTGATTCGCGAGCCTCACACCCCGGTTGTGAACCAGAAACGGGAGAGGACCTCAGGGAGGGCATGCGTTTCCTTCTAGTTAGAAGTGGCGTCAGTGGTTTTACACGCCCTGACGAGTTTGACTTATGTGGTTGTTGCTATTGCGAGGCTCCTCAGATATATCGGTGACTATGTGAAGCCGATAGAGTCATTTGTTGGCTCATTTACGCCTCAAAGGGCAGGGAAACGCAGTGTTCAGGCATTTTAATCCACATCGATGGACCGGCCCTGACGATCCAAGGTCAGTCGAGCTCTGACCTGAGGGGCGGACTAGAGGCTCTCGAATTGGTAAGGACTATCTTTTGCCTTGGTTCACAGATGGAAATCCAACTTCCAATACGTGACATTTGCGGTTTTATTTGTAGAGCCTAGTATTGGCGACATAGTAGCATGGGATACTATACCGTCTATGATTGATACTTATGATTGAAATTGTTTTGACACTATACACTTATAGTACCATCAAAATAATCTGTTTTAAACGTATCAAGCATTCTTTGGCTATTATAAGGTAAAAACCCTATCCTCCGGCTTGTGTTACATTGTGTGATGGGACCTGGGTCTTATAATAGCTTCATTGTTCTTTATTTAGCGTTGCGCTATTGTTTTATGCACTGGTATTCTTGGGAGGAAACCCGTTCCGTGTTATACGGCGTGGTACCTTGATTTACCTAACTTTAAAATAAAGATTAATAAGTGTTTTAGTTCTCACACCAGTCACATGACTGACCTGGAGTTTATTGTTTTAACCTAAACTCTGGGTGCCCTTATTTTGACACGGGCAGCTAGTAGTTTTGGTTTTGCAGATTTATATTCACAGGATCTTGATTTACAGCTGGAACGATACTCGGAACGCTCTGTATCCATGTATTACTTTCAGTTGTGTTTGGTATTATTTTCCGCTGCGATGTATTTAAATGTAATTTAAATCTCTGATATTTTCTGTGTAATATTTATTCATACTCTTTATATTCTTGTAATCTGATGAATTGTTGTAATTAACAATGAAAAGTTCTTCTGTTTGCGTTCTTCTGTGTGTTGTTCTCAAAGTATCCACTCTTTCCTTAACGGGGAAGTTACGGGTCATCACATTCTTCGAAGCACCTGCTGCTAGTTTCTTTTGCAATCTTAGCCGATCAGACTTCCGAAGTAGTCTCTTAAAAGTCGGCTTCTTCCTCCTGACTTGAAGACGAATATTCTTTTTCCCTATGGACAAGGGTTGAACAGACGACCCCCCGACTAGGGCATGACCTTGACAGCGGTCGATGTCTTTTGAGAAAGAGGCACATCATCCTGAATGTTGTGTGAAGGAGAACCCTGACTATCTGTATAACAACTCGCACCTCCGTTCACGCAAGATATTATCCCCAATTATCCACCGTATAGGTGTCGGGTTTTGTTCCTCAAAAGGCCTCGGCGTTAGTAAGAGATGGTCTCTACTATATAAGTACCCACTTCACACAGGCTTCCACGATGTGGGACTTAGGAGTGTTACATTCTCCCCTCCTACAGAGCCCAACGTCCCCGTTGGCTCACAAACACCTCACCCAGGCGCTGTGGTCCTGCAGGAGCCACAATTCCTGTTGGGTATTGGCTCTGATACCACTGTAACAATCCGCACCTCTGTTCACGCAAGATATTGTCCCTAACTTGGCCACCGTATAGGTGTGGGGTTTTGTTCCTCAAAAGGCCTCGACGTTAGTAAGAGATGGGCTCTACTATATAAGTACCCAATTCACACAGGCTTCCACGATGTGGGACTTAGGGGTGTTACAATCTGAGGGTCTTAATGACCTCCTCTTATCCAGGAGATGATAACGCTGAAGGTTGGCATCGGTCAAAAGCTTCTTGTAGTGTCGGTCCTTCTTCTCAAAGGCAACAAGGGTTTCATAGCGCTTTTGGAATAATCCCCCTTGGGCCTTTTTGGCTCATCACCTACATGGAAATATTCATATGAGGAGCTTGCTTATGAATAATTCAACTAAGATAAAATACTTACGGCATTGCCAACAGCGGGCACATCCTGATTGTTGTTTAATATAAAACCAGTCGGGGTTAGTGTTACCCAATTTGCTAGGAATGCCCTCGATGATTTTTCGATTACGGACGACCTCAAAATAAAGAAAAGAGGGAGACTTTTTTCTTGATGTCTAACGTTGAAGAAAAACACTATGTCATCGAGTGTCGGGGGTTGGGCCAGATACTTTATGTAAAGGACATATATGGACAATAAGTTGGTGTATGCGATCAGATGAAGCTACATGGGAGCCTGATTCATTTTCCTTGGAAAGTTGATTACGAACGGAGAAAGAGGGGGGATAACCCCGGACGTGCACATTGGATGAGTAATCGCCATATAGCCACTCGGCGGATTGTGAGGATGATCCATCTCCGTGGGAGCAAGGAAGTCGCACCATGGAAGTTTATGTTTTGCACTCAAGTTTCTCAACTGTCTTTCGATCATTGTACCGAGCCAGAAGTCAAGAGGAGCTCTTACAAAGTTGGAGCCAGAGAGAATATTAGGTGCAGCTACTGCCTCACTTGATTCTCCAATTTTCGTAGTAAGAGGCGGATCGATCGATCGACCATGGGTGTCGATGTTAAAATCAGATTCATGATCGGTACCGGATTTGGAAGGCGAGGCACTTTCCAAGTCTATAAGGGTGGATGTGACCTTTTCCTTGCCAGCTTCGTGTTGCGTTGTTCGATCATTGTAGGTTACACTGTTCATAAAAAGTCATCGGTCAGATTGATGAGATCATAACACCTCAACATATGCATTTACAAGTGTGTGCAAGGAAAAGTGATAGTTTAAGTTAAAAGCAACAATCAAGAATGTATTCAACTTTATGGCTTTCAACCCTAAAGAAGCCGACCGATAACCTTACTGACCCGAGGTTGGGTAGCATTCGCAAACATGTTGAAGGCACTCACTTATGCTACAACGCTGGGATTGCAAGCACTGATTTTAAAGTCATCCCTTATTTCCTTTTACCAAACCATATCAAGAGTTGCCATCATTACCTGAGCATGCCCGTACAATCACCCCCTCTTCCACTGCCATCTGCCCTGAGAGTTGATGGCACCTTGAAATTTGAAATGCTTCGAAAAGGAAAAAATACCTCTACCTCTTCACGGAGATAATTCTGCCCTCGCCTCAGATTATCACTGCTTATGCCATCAGAAGCATGTATGACTGTTGCCTTACCACCGGGCTGCAATTCCGGCGAGATCGCCGCCAATGACTCAGACCATAAATCATATGGATCAATACGAATTGAAATGGAAAAAGAAGAATAGGGAAGATTTATGTGCAAAATCAATGTTAAAGAAATGAGAAGAAAAATATTAATACCTGCGGAGAAATCGGAGAAGACGATCTTGATCTTCGACAAAGAGGTTTTCCCAGTTATTTCGGAAAGTAACGGAGTCGGCTGCAGTAAAAAAGTAAATAAAGAAGGTGGGCTAGTCTTTTATAATGAAAGGAAGGGAATCTTCATCTTCTGTTGACATGATTACTAAACCCGATGTTGGAGCTAACGTGTCAATTCATTGATGAGCTAAGCCTGATCGAATAGACGCATGACTGCAGAGCTTCATTACTTCCCGGACTAGTGCTAATTCCCAAGGAAACTGGCCGATCCTTAGCCTGTATGACCTTCAAGCCGATCCAAATATATCCTTCTAGTTTCCTTATAATAAGAGATGATTCTGAATAAAATACACAAAACATGCCTTGTTCTTAACACGACATGCTTTGGGGGGGCAAAGTGTTGACCAACCTTTTGGCAAGGCCGTCAAGGTCCATTGACGTCATAGACTTCGGTCCATATAGCAAGAAGGGCCGAGAATCCCTGAATGAGGAATTTGGTCGATCCATAGATGGGTCGGTCGATACTTAAGGTTTTGTAACGGCTGGAAATTTTCGACTCCTAGAGGGTCGAAAATCCCGAGACGTTAGTGAAAGAAAGTAGAGGGTGAGGAAGAAAAGATAGAACTAATAGAATAGAAGAAGAAGAAGAACTTACATCATCAGAGTAAACACGAATCTCACAACGGAACGAATAAAATATAACATAACTTTGAAATACAAATCAGTACTCGTATATACATACCATTTCAAAGTACAACACATAACAACACAGCGGAATAATAATAGCTATAATCCTGAAGCCTCCTGCTCCAAGCTCTCCAAGTGTATCTGTAAAATCCCGACTACTTGACTGCCCGTACAAATTTAGGCACCCAAGAGTTTAGGGAAAACAAACAAAATAAACTCCGGGTCAGTCATGGGACTGGTGTGAATAAAACTCCAACACTTGGTTAAATAAAGGATATCTTTCTGATATTATAATAATGTCTAAATACAAATAGATATCAATCTAGCAGAACGCTTGCATCTCACGTTCCACATACATAGTATACAAATAAAACCGTGAGCACTTATTGGAGATTGGATTCCTACAGACAAGGTATGGGAGCACCTTCCGATCAGTATACTCTAGAGGAGATACAATAGGGTTCAACAAGAACGTCTTGCAACCCGGCCACACATGACCGTCCACTCATTTAGCTTGAGTGTAACGAATATATTATCACCGATGGTTGGGATCAGCAACCATCCTTCCCGATAAGGGACAGCATTGAAATAGATTATAAGAAGTACAATTGAATATTCTCTAGATGGTGATAATACACCCTGCTTGGGTATTGCCCAACTAGCCATGCTGCCTAGCCCAACTTCTGTTATTTTCCGGTTGTGAGGTTTTGAGGTCACGTTTATCACATTGACAGATTATTTCTTCAATTACTTTGAATGCCACATCGTCATACCCGCCAAATCATTATCGATTTCTCAAGGCATCACGGGTATAAAAGCTAAGTGAAACGAATTTCTCCGCCACCAACGTAATACGTTTAAAGAGATCAACATATATGATTCATTAAGAATACTTTGTCAGACACTCGTCCATATACGTTGTTCTGGGACTGAATAAACCGAAGGCACTATTCAGTGAATCCATCCTACCTAGGCTTTTCACAATAGCCCTTGCACTTCACTCCGTCTTCAATTATCTTCAGCATACTTGATTCGCAACGCTTATGCTAATACGGAGTGGTTCTTCGGATAATAATCCAACCGGTCTCTCCATATTTACAACGTAAATAGGGTCAAAACTTTGATAGTCTGTGATTCAACTATCAAATGAAAAACATGTCGGTGTACAAACAACGATCTTATTTCCAAATGGAAATTCGATCGATCAATCATCATATACATATATTTCCTTATTTCATATATTTAGAAAATATATGTTATTAATCATTGGAAAACATTTCCATAGCTTATTTTCACATCACTATTATTTCACAACTATCAGTCCCTAACTGTAACTAGTATGAGAACAATTCTCTAAGTATCAATCCAGAAGGTCGAAAACCAACATCAGATCGTCACTTAGAAAACCGTTCAACTTACCCTCTCCAGTTAGTTTCTGAATTTGCTTAACTCTATTTCTTAAATTCTTATCATGAAAACATTTCATTTTCTATGTTTAGAAAACATATCTGACTATATTTGGAAAACGTTTCCAAAACTCATTTACGGATTTCCAATGAACGTTGTATAAAACATCGCTACGCTTAATCCATTAATCACTTATTACTTAACTATATTTCAAATCAACCTTTTCTATCGAACCACAACTATTCCTTTGTCAATTCTGAAGTCAATCAAGTTGGTGTATAATTACCTATCAGACCTTAATTGAACAACGTCCTTTACTGTGAAATAGATGAAGTTCGTCACTCACTTTTTCCAATCATCTGTTTACGCAAATTCTCGGATTCAGGTTACGAATCCACTTCTTAAATGACAACGTTTGATTATAACTATAACGTTATAATTCCTACCCCAAAAATATTTAACCTAAATTATAAATTTATTTCCTAACTCGAATAATTTAACAGACACCTAATTACTAAATCAATAACTAAATCCTGATTTAAAACCCTGGAAAGTAAATAGTACTTTCCTGAATTCGCTATAATCGAATTCGACGTATAACTCTCTTTCGAGTAATCTCTATTCGATTAACTCTCCCTTTTTAATAACTGATATTCGATAAACTCTATTTCGATTAACTCCTATCGAATAACTAATATTCGAATAACTCTTCTTGGTTGGCTCTATTTCATTAACTCTTATCGAATAACAAATATTCGATTTTCTTAAATGTGTCAATTCTTATCGAATAACTAACATCCGATTTAACTTAAATGGATTTACTCTTATCGAATAACTTATTCGATTAACTCAACTTGATTTTCTTAACTCGATTATCTCAACTCGATTTCTTAACTCGATTACTTAACTCGATAAATCTTAACTCGATAACTTAACTTAACCCAAATCGATTAACTCAACTCTAATCGATTAACTTAATTTGATTTACTCCTTCGAATAACTAATTCGAATAACTTAATTGATTAACTCCTTCGAATAACTAATTCGAATAACTTACCTTCGAATAACTAATATTCGATTTACTCTAACTCGATTAACTTAATTCTAATCGATTTACTCCATTTCGATTCAACTTAATTCAAATCGATTAACTTAACTCAAATTGATTAACTCCTTTTGAATAACTAAATTCGATTAACTCAAATTGAATAACTAATATTCAATTAACTCTTACGTGTTTAACTCTATTCGAATAACTAATTCGAATAACTTAATTGATAAATTATATTCACTTCTATCCTATCGAATAACTAATATTCGATATCTCCTCCAACACTATTCGAATGAACTATTTTCGATTAACTTCTCTAACTCTATTCGAATAAATTATATTCGATTAACTCTTTTAACTTTACTCGAATAACTATATTCGATTAACACTTTCTTTCGAATAACTATATTCGATTAACTCTTCGACTAACTCCTTTGGATTAACTAACTTCGAATAACTCCTTTGGATTACTAACTTCGAATAACTCCTTTGGATTAACTAACTTCGAATAACTCCTTTGGATTAACTAACTTTCAAATAAATAATATTCGGTAACTCTTCTCAAATGAATAACATTTGATTTCTCCACTCGAATAAACTATATTCGATTACTCTTCCCTTGAATACACTATATTCGATAACTCTACTTCGAATAAGTGATATTCGGCAACTCTACTCGATTAACTTCACTTGGATACTCTAACTGGTCAACTCTAACTGGTCAACTCTAACTGAGTAACTCTAACTGATCAACTCTAACTGGTCAACTTTAACTGGTCAACTTTAACTGGTCAACTCTAACTGTTTATCTTTAACTGGTAAACTTTAACTGGTTAACTCAAATGGTTTAACCTAACTGGTTAACTCAAATGGTTTAACCTAACTTGATTTACTTGTCTCGATTAACTGAACTAATCCACTTAGTTTAACTTAGTTAATTCACTTTGATTAACTCTAACCGATTTACTTAGTTTAACTCAGCTAATTCACTTTGATTATCCCAACTAATTTACTTCGATTAACCAATTAGTTTAACTTGACTAATTCACTTAGTTTGACGCAACTAATTCACTTTGATTTACCAATTAGTTTAACTTAACTAATTCACTTAGTTTGACGCAACTAATTCACTTTGATTCACCAATTAGTTTAACTTAACTAATTCACTTCGTTTGACGCAACTAATTCACTTTGATTTACCAATTAGTTTAACTTAACTAATTCACTTCGTTTGACGCAACTAATTCACTTTGATTTACCAATTAGTTTAACTTAACTAATTCACTTCGATTAACCGCTTAGTTTATCTTAACTAATTTACTTTGGTTAACTTAACCAATTACTTTGATTAACTCGACTAACTCGCTTTGGTTAACTTAACCAATTACTTTGTTTAATCCTTTTATCACACTTTGGTATTTCTTATGGTTTTTAACACATCACCTAACAACGATGAATATTGTCCAACCACGCGTAATCACAACAGATTATATACATCACATTTATATATCACAATACATAAATCACAGTAAAAATAACTGTTGAGGAATCCAGTTGGATTCCTCCAACCTGTTTCCCTGCATCCACAGATGTTAAACAACACCAGTATAATATTCTGATAAACAGAATCAACATATAACTATTTGACGGTTTATATATATATACACATACGTTAATATATATATAAAATCTCTACTAACTGACTAGCAGTTCAATCAAACAATCAACACACAGTCAAACAGACAATTTTAACAGTTCTAACAATACAACATGAAATTATAACTGTTCAGAGTTGGTGAGTTTTACTCACATTTGCAGTTCATCGTTAAAGAACGAAAAACTGTGGTTTGATTTGAATCAAACAATTTATTTCGCCATAAATTCAAACGAGCTCGAATCCACTTCCAGTCAGCTTCATTGAGAAGCTCTCGTCCATACGGTCCTAACGGATCTTATTTTGCTAAATTTCATTGACATATGAGTGAGTTATCATCATTTGAATTTAATACACTATTTAATAAAGAATTTAACTTAGAAAATAACACGGGCTTTACCAAAACACTTGGCCCATTAACCACGTACTCAACCCGCCCCAAATCCTTTTCTCCTTCCCCGATTACTTGCCGTGAGCTTCAGTACTCACCATTTGCCATTACGATTCCTTCAAGCCTCCATCGATTATCACCTCCTCAACAAAACCCAAAACAAAATCCACCACTTCATTCTCCATCATCCCCTCTTCCTCCTCGTACCGATTTCTTCCACCTCGGTTCACCACGTCAAATCGCGTTCGCCCCACCCTACAGTAATCCACCGAGCGATTTCGACCCCAAAACCAACCCAAAACTCACAAACTCCTCACATCATTGCCACAATCACAATCATTACAACCAATACATGAACCAACGCCTTAATCACTCGAATTCATAAACCCTAGGTTTACTGTAAGTTTTGGATCATCGGAAAACACGCGTCGAACTCGATCAAATGAGCCGAGAGGTGCAGCCCTCTTGCATATGATTTCAAACATACCCTTATACCAATTTCTAGATTTCATTTGGATTTTAGTTGGAATTTTCTTTTGATTTTCTTCTTGCGTTTTCGACTGTGAGGGAAAATGAAAAGCGGCGGCTCATTCTTTGAGTGTGGAAAAAGTGAAAGTAGGTTAGAGAGGATGGTACTTATAGGATTTTCTTTCTTGATTTTCTCTTGATTTCATGAAGGCCACGATACTTTGTTTGAGGCCAAAGAAGATGGGAGGATGAGAAGAATAAAACGTGCACCATGTTTGATCAGAGAAAATGGGAAAATTTGGTTAAGGGATGGATACCTGATGTAGGGCATGAACAATAAATTTTATATTCGTTTTTACGAACTGTTATAGACAGAAATGAAAACGCCGTTATATTCAGCAAAGTGCCACGATCCCACAAATATAATAATATCGGTAGGTGGACTCATATTTTGAAACTTCAAAATGTTGATTTCAAGGTGTGAAATACTTCAAATAAAAAGTCGCTTATTAAATTAATTAAAAATTACCATAAAATTCTAAAAATTAAATTATCACTACTTCCCAAAAGAACCTTGTTCAAATTCGAATCTGATAACTAGTTATATCGAATAAACCGATACGGTCGATAAACGATTCTATAGCGACTATTTTAAAATTTGATTTGGACATAACTCAAAATCTATACGACGAAATCCTGATTTTTCTCTTCCACTAGAAAGATATACTCCACCAGCTCCACACGTTTCTTGTTTCACAGAAATCCGGCTTAAAATAAATCATGTACATTCAGTTGAAGTTCAAATCGCCAATTTGCGAACTGCCGCGACGTTTCAGGTTCGTTTTAATTATAATTATAAATTATAAGTTCGAACGTTTTACTTTAAGTTATCGATATCACCAAATCGATATATAAATAATTAAATAAATTAATTATTCGACAGCTAACAAAACGCGCCATTACAGACTTCCCCCCTTAAAATAATTTCGTCCTCGAAATTGCTAAGTTAGAAAAATGCTACTAACTCTACTAACTAGATTTAAAAATCTCTCTTTTTTTTTTTTACCTCAAAATTTCAGTTTTCAACTGAACCAATTAATATCGACTAAAATATTAATTTATTTCGACTAACTAAATTTTCAAAAATCCTGAAAATTTTCTAACGCCTTAACTTTTGAAAAAATTTCGCCAGCACCTCCTTTTTACTGGTCGATATCTCAAACTCCAACTCGCCTCTTTGGGCCTTCTTTAACCCAAAAGAAAATCAAACAGCCAAGCGGCTTGCCAATTCGGCTTATAAATCTCATATCCATATATAATATAAACTGGTACCCTTTTTGTCGGGCATTTAACTCTATCCCTTTCATCTGCTACCACTTCAACATATACCAATGTTATCCATTTCAATTGATCTCCAATATCAAATTCCAAATTATTGACTTATCAATTTGGTTCCATTCTAGATTATCTCTAATCCAATTCAAATTTTATTTAACTCGGTTCAAGTTAAATTTCAATTTATTTTTTTACCATCTCATTTTATTTAACTTCATTAGTTAAATTTTAATTCCAGAACTTAAGTTCCTGGGTTTCTTTCAAATCAATTTGAAATCATAATGCCAATTCAAAACCTTTGAATTTCTAAACAACTTGTTTTCTCAAAACAATTCAAAAACAAAACCTTTGGTAGAAATCCGTCACTTAGAACTCGAAAATGAACACTGATGATGTCTAGATTCATCATCAGAATCTATTTTCCAGCCATCGAAGTGAGTTCAATACTATATCATTTTCAATTTGAAAAACATTTTCAAAATCTCCCAGGAACTTTAAATTTCCTTATTTTAAATTCCAAATTCTGATTTAAATTCATATTTAATTCAAACTATTTCATATATTACATTCATATGAATTCTGATTGGTCATTTATAACCATTTCACCCTTTTATAATCTTATTCGATTATAATAACAACCAACACAATCAATATACTATAATAATTTCAAGATATATATTTCTTCTATAAACAAATATATTTTGGGAAAAATTATTTCATTTACACTCTTTCAAAACATACCATGACGGTTCATCGTATTCGAGTGTTTAGTAACCCTTATCGATACAGTGGATCAAACTGATCGACCAGAATTCATAAGCCACTCAACCAATGAGTCTCCACAATATAAAACCATTTTATATTGAATAACAATTACGCGCTCATATATATACACTCAAACTCAATCTAGGATATTACTAATCCCATCTCTATCGAGTTATGCCACAGAGCCAAGGTAATCACTTAACTTAAGCTCTGATACCAACTGTAACGGCTGGAAATTTTCGACTCCTAGAGGGTCGAAAATCCCGAGATGTTAGTGAAAGAAAGTAAAGGGTGAGGAAGAAAAGATAGAACTAATAGAATAGAAGAAGAAGAAGAACTTACATCATCAGAGTAAACACGAATCTCACAGCGGAACGAATAAAATATAACATAACTTTGAAATACAAATCAGTACTCGTATATACATACCATTTCAAAGTACAACACTTAACAACACAGCAGAATAACAATAGCTATAATCCTGAAGCCTCATGCTCCAAGCTCTCCAAGTGTATCTGTAAAATCCCGACTACTTGACTGCCCGTACAAATTTAGGCACCCAAGAGTTTAGGGAAAACAAACAAAATAAACTCCGGGTCAGTCATGGGACTGGTGTGAATAAAACTCCAACACTTGGTTAAATAAAGGATATCTTTCTGATATTATAATAATGTCTAAATACAAATAGATATCAATCTAGCAGAACGCTTGCATCTCACGTTCCACATACATAGTATACAAATAAAACCGTGAGCGCTTATTGGAGATTGGATTCCTACAGACAAGGTATGGGAGCACCTTCCGATCAGTGTACTCTAGAGGAGATACACTAGGGTTCAACAAGAACGTCTTGCAACCCGGCCACACATGACCGTCCACTCATTTAGCTTGAGTGTAACGAATATATTATCACTGATGGTTGGGATCAGCAACCATCCTTCCCGATAAGGGACAGCATTGAAATAGATTATAAAGAAGTACAATTGAATATTCTCTAGATGGTGATAATACACCCTGCTTGGGTATGGCCCAACTAGCCATGCTGCCTAGCCCAACTTCTGTTATTTTCCGGTTGTGAGGTTTTGAGGTCACGTTTATCACATTGACAGATTATTTCTTCAATTACTTTGAATGCCACATCGTCATACCCGCCAAATCATTATCGATTTCTCAAGGCATCACGGGTATAAAAGCTAAGTGAAACGAATTTCTCCGCCACCAACGTAATACGTTTAAAGAGATCAACATATATGATTCATTAAGAATACTTTGTCAGACACTCGTCCATATACGTTGTTCTGGGACTGAATAAACCGAAGGCACTATTCAGTGAATCCATCCTACCTAGGCTTTTCACAATAGCCCTTGCACTTCACTCCGTCTTCAATTATCTTCAGCATACTTGATTCACAACGCTTATGCTAATACGGAGTGGTTCTTCGGATAATAATCCAACCGGTCTCTCCATATTTACAACGTAAATAGGGTCAAAACTTTGATAGTCTGTGATTCAACTATCAAATGAAAAACATGTCGGTGTACAAACAACGATCTTATTTCCAAATGGAAATTCGATCGATCAATCATCATATACATATATTTCCTTATTTCATATATTTAGAAAATATATGTTATTAATCATTGGAAAACATTTCCATAGCTTATTTTCACATCACTATTATTTCGCAACTATCAGTCCCTAACTGTAACTAGTATGAGAACAATTCTCTAAGTATCAATCCAGAAGGTCGAAAACCAACATCAGATCGTCACTTAGAAAACCGTTCAACTTATCCTCTCCAGTCAGTTTCTGAATTTGCTTAACTCTATTTCTTAAATTCTTATCATGAAAACATTTCATTTTCTATGTTTAGAAAACATATCTGACTATATTTGGAAAACGTTTCCAAAACTCATTTACGGATTTCCAATGAACGTTGTATAAAACATCGTTACGCTTAATCCATTAATCGCTTATTACTTAACTATATTTCAAATCAACCTTTTCTATCGAACCACAACTATTCCTTTGTCAATTCTGAAGTCAATCAAGTTGGGGTATAATTACCTCTCAGACCTTAATTGAACAACGTCCTTTACTGTGAAATAGATGAAGTTCGTCACTCACTTTTTCCAATCATCTGTTTATGCAAATTCTCGGATTCAGGTTACGAATCCACTTCTTAAATGACAACGTTTGATTATAACTATAACGTTATAATTCCTACCCCTAAAATATTTAACCTAAATTATAAATTTATTTCCTAACTCGAATAATTTAACAGACACCTAATTTCTAAATCAATAACTAAATCCTGATTTAAAACCCTGGAAAGTAAATAGTACTTTCCTGAATTCGCTATAATCGAATTCGACGTATAACTCTCTTTCGAGTAATCTCTATTCGATTAACTCTCCCTTTTTAATAACTGATATTCGATAAACTCTATTTCGATTAACTCCTATCGAATAACTAATATTCGAATAACTCTTCTTGGTTGGCTCTATTTCATTAACTCTTATCGAATAACAAATATTCGATTTTCTTAAATGTGTCAATTCTTATCGAATAACTAACATCCGATTTAACTTAAATGGATTTACTCTTATCGAATAACTTATTCGATTAACTCAACTTGATTTTCTTAACTCGATTATCTCAACTCGATTTCTTAACTCGATTACTTAACTCGATAAATCTTAACTCGATAACTTAACTTAACCCAAATCGATTAACTCAACTCTAATCGATTAACTTAATTTGATTTACTCCTTCGAATAACTAATTCGAATAACTTAATTGATTAACTCCTTCGAATAACTAATTCGAATAACTTACCTTCGAATAACTAATATTCGATTTACTCTAACTCGATTAACTTAATTCTAATCGATTTACTCCATTTCGATTCAACTTAATTCAAATCGATTAACTTAACTCAAATTGATTAACTCCTTTTGAATAACTAAATTCGATTAACTCAAATTGAATAACTAATATTCAATTAACTCTTACGTGTTTAACTCTATTCGAATAACTAATTCGAATAACTTAATTGATAAATTATATTCACTTCTATCCTATCGTATAACTAATATTCGATATCTCCTCCAACACTATTCGAATGAACTATTTTCGATTAACTTCTCTAACTCTATTCGAATAAATTATATTCGATTAACTCTTTTAACTTTACTCGAATAACTATATTCGATTAACACTTTCTTTCGAATAACTATATTCGATTAACTCTTCGACTAACTCCTTTGGATTAACTAACTTCGAATAACTCCTTTGGATTACTAACTTCGAATAACTCCTTTGGATTAACTAACTTCGAATAACTCCTTTGGATTAACTAACTTCGAATAAATAATATTCGGTAACTCTTCTCAAATGAATAACATTTGATTTCTCCACTCGAATAAACTATATTCGATTACTCTTCCCTTGAATACACTATATTCGATAACTCTACTTCGAATAAGTGATATTCGGCAACTCTACTCGATTAACTTCACTTGGATACTCTAACTGGTCAACTCTAACTGGTCAACTCTAACTGAGTAACTCTAACTGATCAACTCTAACTGGTCAACTTTAACTGGTCAACTTTAACTGGTCAACTCTAACTGTTTATCTTTAACTGGTAAACTTTAACTGGTTAACTCAAATGGTTTAACCTAACTGGTTAACTCAAATGGTTTAACCTAACTTGATTTACTTGTCTCGATTAACTGAACTAATCCACTTAGTTTAACTTAGTTAATTCACTTTGATTAACTCTAACCGATTTACTTAGTTTAACTCAGCTAATTCACTTTGATTATCCCAACTAATTTACTTCGATTAACCAATTAGTTTAACTTGACTAATTCACTTAGTTTGACGCAACTAATTCACTTTGATTTACCAATTAGTTTAACTTAACTAATTCACTTAGTTTGACGCAACTAATTCACTTTGATTCACCAATTAGTTTAACTTAACTAATTCACTTCGTTTGACGCAACTAATTCACTTTGATTTACCAATTAGTTTAACTTAACTAATTCACTTCGTTTGACGCAACTAATTCACTTTGATTTACCAATTAGTTTAACTTAACTAATTCACTTCGATTAACCGCTTAGTTTATCTTAACTAATTTACTTTGGTTAACTTAACCAATTACTTTGATTAACTCGACTAACTCGCTTTGGTTAACTTAACCAATTACTTTGTTTAATCCTTTTATCACACTTTGGTATTTCTTATGGTTTTTAACACATCACCTAACAACGATGAATATTGTCCAACCACACGTAATCACAACAGATTATATACATCACATTTATATATCACAATACATAAATCACAGTAAAAATAACTGTTGAGGAATCCAGTTGGATTCCTCCAACCTGTTTCCCTGCATCCACAGATGTTAAACAACACCAGTATAATATTCTGATAAACAGAATCAACATATAACTATTTGACGGTTTATATATATATATACACATACGTAAATATATATATAAAATCTCTACTAACTGACTAGCAGTTCAATCAAACAATCAACACACAGTCAAACAGACAATTTTAACAGTTCTAACAATACAACATGAAATTATAACTGTTCAGAGTTGGTGAGTTTTACTCACATTTGCAGTTCATCGTTAAAGAACGAAAAACTGTGGTTTGATTTGAATCAAACAATTTATTTCGCCATAAATTCAAACGAGCTCGAATCCACTTCCAGTCAGCTTCATTGAGAAGCTCTCGTCCATACGGTCCTAACGGATCTTATTTTGCTAAATTTCATTGACATATGAGTGAGTTATCATCATTTGAATTTAATACACTATTTAATAAAGAATTTAACTTAGAAAATAACACGGGCTTTACCAAAACACTTGGCCCATTAACCACGTACTCAACCCGCCCCAAATCCTTTTCTCCTTCCCCGATTACTTGCCGTGAGCTTCAGTACTCACCATTTGCCATTACGATTCCTTCAAGCCTCCATCGATTATCACCTCCTCAACGAAACCCAAAACAAAATCCACCACTTCATTCTCCATCATCCCCTCTTCCTCCTCGTACCGATTTCTTCCACCTCGGTTCACCACGTCAAATCGCGTTCGCCCCACCCTACAGTAATCCACCGAGCGATTTCGACCCCAAAACCAACCCAAAACTCACAAACTCCTCACATCAGTGCCACAATCACAATCATTACAACCAATACATGAACCAACGCCTTAATCGCTCGAATTCATAAACCCTAGGTTTACTGTAAGTTTTGGATCATCGGAAAACACGCGTCGAACTCGATCAAATGAGCCGAGAGGTGCAGCCCTCTTGCATATGATTTCAAACATACCCTTATACCAATTTCTAGATTTCATTTGGATTTTAGTTGGAATTTTCTTTTGATTTTCTTCTTGCGTTTTCGACTGTGAGAGGAAATGAAAAGCGGCGGCTCATTCTTTGAGTGTGGAAAAAGTGAAAGTAGGTTAGAGAGGATGGTACTTATAAGATTTTCTTTCTTGATTTTCTCTTGATTTCATGAAGGCCACGATACTTTGTTTGAGGCCAAAGAAGATGGGAGGATGAGAAGAATAAAACGTGCACCATGTTTGATCAGAGAAAATGGGAAAATTTGGTTAAGGGATGGATACCTGATGTAGGGCATGAACAATAAATTTTATATTCGTTTTTACGAACTGTTATAGACAGAAATGAAAACGCCGTTATATTCAGCAAAGTGCCACGATCCCACAAATATAATAATATCGGTAGGTGGACTCATATTTTGAAACTTCAAAATGTTGATTTCAAGGTGTGAAATACTTCAAATAAAAAGTCGCTTATTAAATTAATTAAAAATTACCATAAAATTCTAAAAATTAAATTATCACTACTTCCCAAAAGAACCTTGTTCAAATTCGAATCTGATAACTAGTTATATCGAATAAACCGATACGGTCGATAAACGATTCTATAGCGACTATTTTAAAATTTGATTTGGACATAACTCAAAATCTATACGACGAAATCCTGATTTTTCTCTTCCACTAGAAAGATATACTCCACCAGCTCCACACGTTTCTTGTTTCACAGAAATCCGGCTTAAAATAAATCATGTACATTCAGTTGAAGTTCAAATCGCCAATTTGCGAACTGCCGCGACGTTTCAGGTTCGTTTTAATTATAATTATAAATTATAAGTTCGAACGTTTTACTTTAAGTTATCGATATCACCAAATCGATATATAAATAATTAAATAAATTAATTATTCGACAGCTAACAAAACGCGCCATTACAGACTTCCCCCCTTAAAATAATTTCGTCCTCGAAATTGCTAAGTTAGAAAAATGCTACTAACTCTACTAACTAGATTTAAAAATCTCTCTTTTTTTTTTACCTCAAAATTTCAGTTTTCAACTGAACCAATTAATATCGACTAAAATATTAATTTATTTCGACTAACTAAATTTTCAAAAATCCTGAAAATTTTCTAACGCCTTAACTTTTGAAAAAATTTCGCCAGCACCTCCTTTGTACTGGTCGATATCTCAAACTCCAACTCGCCTCTTTGGGCCTTCTTTAACCCAAAAGAAAATCAAACAGCCAAGCGGCTTGCCAATTCGGCTTATAAATCTCATATCCATATATAATATAAACTGGTACCCTTTTTGTCGGGCATTTAACTCTATCCCTTTCATCTGCTACCACTTCAACATATACCAATGTTATCCATTTCAATTGATCTCCAATATCAAATTCCAAATTATTGACTTATCAATTTGGTTCCATTCTAGATTATCTCTAATCCAATTCAAATTTTATTTAACTCGGTTCAAGTTAAATTTCAATTTATTTTTTTACCATCTCATTTTATTTAACTTCATTAGTTAAAATTTAATTCCAGAACTTAAGTTCCTGGGTTTCTTTCAAATCAATTTGAAATCATAATGCCAATTCAAAACCTTTGAATTTCTAAACAACTTGTTTTCTCAAAACAATTCAAAAACAAAACCTTTGGTAGAAATTCGTCACTTAGAACTCGAAAATGAACACTGATGATGTCTAGATTCATCATCAGAATCTATTTTCCAGCCATCGAAGTGAGTTCAATACTATATCATTTTCAATTTGAAAAACATTTTCAAAATCTCCCAGGAACTTTAAATTTCCTTATTTTAAATTCCAAATTCTGATTTAAATTCATATTTAATTCAAACTATTTCATATATTACATTCATATGAATTCTGATTGGTCATTTATAACCATTTCACCCCTTTTATAATCTTATTCGATTATAATAACAACCAACACAATCAATATACTATAATAATTTCAAGATATATATTTCTTCTATAAACAAATATATTTTGGGAAAAATTATTTCATTTACACTCTTTCAAAACATACCATGACGGTTCATCGTATTCGAGTGTTTAGTAACCCTTATCGATACAGTGGATCAAACTGATCGACCAGAATTCATAAGCCACTCAACCAATGAGTCTCCACAATATAAAACCATTTTATATTGAATAATAATTACGCGCTCATATATATACACTCAAACTCAATCTAGGATATTACTAATCCCATCTCTATCGAGTTATGCCACAGAGCCAAGGTAATCACTTAACTTAAGCTCTGATACCAACTGTAACGGCTGGAAATTTTCGACTCCTAGAGGGTCGAAAATCCCGAGATGTTAGTGAAAGAAAGTAGAGGGTGAGGAAGAAAAGATAGAACTAATAGAATAGAAGAAGAAGAAGAACTTACATCATCAGAGTAAACACGAATCTCACAGCGGAACGAATAAAATATAACATAACTTTGAAATACAAATCAGTACTCGTATATACATACCATTTCAAAGTACAACACTTAACAACACAGCAGAATAACAATAGCTATAATCCTGAAGCCTCATGCTCCAAGCTCTCCAAGTGTATCTGTAAAATCCCGACTACTTGACTGCCCGTACAAATTTAGGCACCCAAGAGTTTAGGGAAAACAAACAAAATAAACTCCGGGTCAGTCATGGGACTGGTGTGAATAAAACTCCAACACTTGGTTAAATAAAGGATATCTTTCTGATATTATAATAATGTCTAAATACAAATAGATATCAATCTAGCAGAACGCTTGCATCTCACGTTCCACATACATAGTATACAAATAAAACCGTGAGCGCTTATTGGAGATTGGATTCCTACAGACAAGGTATGGGAGCACCTTCCGATCAGTGTACTCTAGAGGAGATACACTAGGGTTCAACAAGAACGTCTTGCAACCCGGCCACACACGACCGTCCACTCATTTAGCTTGAGTGTAACGAATATATTATCACTGATGGTTGGGATCAGCAACCATCCTTCCCGATAAGGGACAGCATTGAAATAGATTATAAAGAAGTACAATTGAATATTCTCTAGATGGTGATAATACACCCTGCTTGGGTATGGCCCAACTAGCCATGCTGCCTAGCCCAACTTCTGTTATTTTCCGGTTGTGAGGTTTTGAGGTCACGTTTATCACATTGACAGATTATTTCTTCAATTACTTTGAATGCCACATCGTCATACCCGCCAAATCATTATCGATTTCTCAAGGCATCACGGGTATAAAAGCTAAGTGAAACGAATTTCTCCGCCACCAACGTAATACGTTTAAAGAGATCAACATATATGATTCATTAAGAATACTTTGTCAGACACTCGTCCATATACGTTGTTCTGGGACTGAATAAACCGAAGGCACTATTCAGTGAATCCATCCTACCTAGGCTTTTCACAATAGCCCTTGCACTTCACTCCGTCTTCAATTATCTTCAGCATACTTGATTCGCAACGCTTATGTTAATACGGAGTGGTTCTTCGGATAATAATCCAACCGGTCTCTCCATATTTACAACGTAAATAGGGTCAAAACTTTGATAGTCTGTGATTCAACTATCAAATGAAAAACATGTCGGTGTACAAACAACGATCTTATTTCCAAATGGAAATTCGATCGATCAATCATCATATACATATATTTCCTTATTTCATATATTTAGAAAATATATGTTATTAATCATTGGAAAACATTTCCATAGCTTATTTTCACATCACTATTATTTCGCAACTATCAGTCCCTAACTGTAACTAGTATGAGAACAATTCTCTAAGTATCAATCCAGAAGGTCGAAAACCAACATCAGATCGTCACTTAGAAAACCGTTCAACTTACCCTCTCCAGTCAGTTTCTGAATTTGCTTAACTCTATTTCTTAAATTCTTATCATGAAAACATTTCATTTTCTATGTTTAGAAAACATATCTGACTATATTTGGAAAACGTTTCCAAAACTCATTTACGGATTTCCAATGAACGTTGTATAAAACATCGTTACGCTTAATCCATTAATCGCTTATTACTTAACTATATTTCAAATCAACCTTTTCTATCGAACCACAACTATTCCTTTGTCAATTCTGAAGTCAATCAAGTTGGGGTATAATTACCTCTCAGACCTTAATTGAACAACGTCCTTTACTGTGAAATAGATGAAGTTCGTCACTCACTTTTTCCAATCATCTGTTTACGCAAATTCTCGGATTCAGGTTACGAATCCACTTCTTAAATGACAACGTTTGATTATAACTATAACGTTATAATTCCTACCCCTAAAATATTTAACCTAAATTATAAATTTATTTCCTAACTCGAATAATTTAACAGACACCTAATTTCTAAATCAATAACTAAATCCTGATTTAAAACCCTGGAAAGTAAATAGTACTTTCCTGAATTCGCTATAATCGAATTCGACGTATAACTCTCTTTCGAGTAATCTCTATTCGATTAACTCTCCCTTTTTAATAACTGATATTCGATAAACTCTATTTCGATTAACTCCTATCGAATAACTAATATTCGAATAACTCTTCTTGGTTGGCTCTATTTCATTAACTCTTATCGAATAACAAATATTCGATTTTCTTAAATGTGTCAATTCTTATCGAATAACTAACATCCGATTTAACTTAAATGGATTTACTCTTATCGAATAACTTATTCGATTAACTCAACTTGATTTTCTTAACTCGATTATCTCAACTCGATTTCTTAACTCGATTACTTAAGTCGATAAATCTTAACTCGATAACTTAACTTAACCCAAATCGATTAACTCAACTTTAATCGATTAACTTAATTTGATTTACTCCTTCGAATAACTAATTCGAATAACTTAATTGATTAACTCCTTCGAATAACTAATTCGAATAACTTACCTTCGAATAACTAATATTCGATTTACTCTAACTCGATTAACTTAATTCTAATCGATTTACTCCATTTCGATTCAACTTAATTCAAATCGATTAACTTAACTCAAATTGATTAACTCCTTTTGAATAACTAAATTCGATTAACTCGAATTGAATAACTAATATTCAATTAACTCTTACGTGTTTAACTCTATTCGAATAACTAATTCGAATAACTTAATTGATAAATTATATTCACTTCTATCCTATCGAATAACTAATATTCGATATCTCCTCCAACACTATTCGAATGAACTATATTCGATTAACTTCTCTAACTCTATTCGAATAAATTATATTCGATTAACTCTTTTAACTTTACTCGAATAACTATATTCGATTAACACTTTCTTTCGAATAACTATATTCGATTAACTCTTCGACTAACTCCTTTGGATTAACTAACTTCGAATAACTCCTTTGGATTACTAACTTCGAATAACTCCTTTGGATTAACTAACTTCGAATAACTCCTTTGGATTAACTAACTTCGAATAAATAATATTCGGTAACTCTTCTCAAATGAATAACATTTGATTTCTCCACACGAATAAACTATATTCGATTACTCTTCCCTTGAATACACTATATTCGATAACTCTACTTCGAATAAGTGATATTCGGCAACTCTACTCGATTAACTTCACTTGGATACTCTAACTGGTCAACTCTAACTGGTCAACTCTAACTGAGTAACTCTAACTGATCAACTCTAACTGGTCAACTTTAACTGGTCAACTTTAACTGGTCAACTCTAACTGTTTATCTTTAACTGGTAAACTTTAACTGGTTAACTCAAATGGTTTAACCTAACTGGTTAACTCAAATGGTTTAACCTAACTTGATTTACTTGTCTCGATTAACTGAACTAATCCACTTAGTTTAACTTAGTTAATTCACTTTGATTAACTCTAACCGATTTACTTAGTTTAACTCAGCTAATTCACTTTGATTATCCCAACTAATTTACTTCGATTAACCAATTAGTTTAACTTGACTAATTCACTTAGTTTGACGCAACTAATTCACTTTGATTTACCAATTAGTTTAACTTAACTAATTCACTTAGTTTGACGCAACTAATTCACTTTGATTCACCAATTAGTTTAACTTAACTAATTCACTTCGTTTGACGCAACTAATTCACTTTGATTTACCAATTAGTTTAACTTAACTAATTCACTTCGTTTGACGCAACTAATTCACTTTGATTTACCAATTAGTTTAACTTAACTAATTCACTTCGATTAACCGCTTAGTTTATCTTAACTAATTTACTTTGGTTAACTTAACCAATTACTTTGATTAACTCGACTAACTCGCTTTGGTTAACTTAACCAATTACTTTGTTTAATCCTTTTATCACACTTTGGTATTTCTTATGGTTTTTAACACATCACCTAACAACGATGAATATCGTCCAACCACACGTAATCACAACAGATTATATACATCACATTTATATATCACAATACATAAATCACAGTAAAAATAACTGTTGAGGAATCCAGTTGGATTCCTCCAACCTGTTTCCCTGTATCCACAGATGTTAAACAACACCAGTATAATATTCTGATAAACAGAATCAACATATAACTATTTGACGGTTTTTATATATATATACATACGTAAATATATATATAAAATCTCTACTAACTGACTAGCAGTTCAATCAAACAATCAACACACAGTCAAACAGACAATTTTAACAGTTCTAACAATACAACATGAAATTATAACTGTTCAGAGTTGGTGAGTTTTACTCACATTTGCAGTTCATCGTTAAAGAACGAAAAACTGTGGTTTGATTTGAATCAAATAATTTATTTCGCCATAAATTCAAACGAGCTCGAATCCACTTCCAGTCAGCTTCATTGAGAAGCTCTCGTCCATACGGTCCTAACGGATCTTATTTTGCTAAATTTCATTGACATATGAGTGAGTTATCATCATTTGAATTTAATACACTATTTAATAAAGAATTTAACTTAGAAAATAACACGGGCTTTACCAAAACACTTGGCCCATTAACCACGTACTCAACCCGCCCCAAATCCTTTTCTCCTTCCCCGATTACTTGCCGTGAGCTTCAGTACTCACCATTTGCCATTACGATTCCTTCAAGCCTCCATCGATTATCACCTCCTCAACGAAACCCAAAACAAAATCCACCACTTCATTCTCCATCATCCCCTCTTCCTCCTCGTACCGATTTCTTCCACCTCGGTTCACCACGTCAAATCGCGTTCGCCCCACCCTACAGTAATCCACCGAGCGATTTCGACCCCAAAACCAACCCAAAACTCACAAACTCCTCACATCAGTGCCACAATCACAATCATTACAACCAATACATGAACCAACGCCTTAATCACTCGAATTCATAAACCCTAGGTTTACTGTAAGTTTTGGATCATCGGAAAACACGCGTCGAACTCGATCAAATGAGCCGAGAGGTGCAGCCCTCTTGCATATGATTTCAAACATACCCTTATACCAATTTCTAGATTTCATTTGGATTTTAGTTGGAATTTTCTTTTGATTTTCTTCTTGCGTTTTCGACTGTGAGGGAAAATGAAAAGCGGCGGCTCATTCTTTGAGTGTGGAAAAAGTGAAAGTAGGTTAGAGAGGATGGTACTTATAGGATTTTCTTTCTTGATTTTCTCTTGATTTCATGAAGGCCACGATACTTTGTTTGAGGCCAAAGAAGATGGGAGGATGAGAAGAATAAAACGTGCACCATGTTTGATCAGAGAAAATGGGAAAATTTGGTTAAGGGATGGATACCTGATGTAGGGCATGAACAATAAATTTTATATTCGTTTTTACGAACTGTTATAGACAGAAATGAAAACGCCGTTATATTCAGCAAAGTGCCACGATCCCACAAATATAATAATATCGGTAGGTGGACTCATATTTTGAAACTTCAAAATGTTGATTTCAAGGTGTGAAATACTTCAAATAAAAAGTCGCTTATTAAATTAATTAAAAATTACCATAAAATTCTAAAAATTAAATTATCACTACTTCCCAAAAGAACCTTGTTCAAATTCGAATCTGATAACTAGTTATATCGAATAAACCGATACGGTCGATAAACGATTCTATAGCGACTATTTTAAAATTTGATTTGGACATAACTCAAAATCTATACGACGAAATCCTGATTTTTCTCTTCCACTAGAAAGATATACTCCACCAGCTCCACACGTTTCTTGTTTCACAGAAATCCGGCTTAAAATAAATCATGTACATTCAGTTGAAGTTCAAATCGCCAATTTGCGAACTGCCGCGACGTTTCAGGTTCGTTTTAATTATAATTATAAATTATAAGTTCGAATGTTTTACTTTAAGTTATCGATATCACCAAATCGATATATAAATAATTAAATAAATTAATTATTCGACAGCTAACAAAACGCGCCATTACAGGTTTAAGCCGAACACAAGAACCTGATATGCAAGCTAGCTGGAGCTCGTGACCTTCAGACCAACTGGGTCAGATCCATTCTAATTCCAAATAAAATATCCTCCTGAAGATTTGGTATCGCTCCTACTTGAATGCTCTTAGTCATCCTCTATGATTGAATCAGAAGCCACTTATCACTGCAAATTCAAATCACGCCGCCATTCTCGAAAAGAACTCCTCTTCAGGATCTCCTGAAATATTGGATCAAAGGACACGTCTCAGCCAATTTAAATGTTGTAGCACCTATAAATAGACCTTTTGGACTCAGTAGAAGGATCTTTTAGCAAATTTCTGATTATATCAATATTGTGATTGTTCGTCTGTAATAAATCATTTGATATAAGAAGATTGTAAAGTGGACGAAGGCTCATAAACGCTGGACCATTATAAACCTGTGTGTGATTGTTTTCCTCTTCATTTTTCATTTGTTTGTCTTTAATTAACCTCAACAATTTTATCTCTAGGGTGTTGTGCCAATTTTTTGTGTCAGCATTACCTAAAAACAAAAAATGGAATAGATTATAAGGTAAAACAAGCTACTTAGAAAAACTAAAATGGGAAATTTTCCAAAAATTGAAAATATAGAATCTTTACAGAATTACCAAGAAACAAAGTTTAAGACAAAAATCATTTTGGTTCAAAAACATACAAAGTTAAACACCAACCAACAATATGATATAGCAAAAATATTCAAAAAAAAATACAAATTTTTTTTTAGAACCAAAAGATGATCCACAACTAGATAAAAATAAGATAGTACAAAATCTTAATTGTACCTTCTACTTGTTAGAAGATAATAAAAAAACACAAATTACATATAGAATGATAGATTTGGTATGTAATGAATATTAGAAAATATTGAAAAACGAACTAAGAGAAGAAAATGATAATTATAACAATTATAATAATACCAGATTCGAGTTATATGATGATGAAATAAACATTTATAATGAGTTTTATTAATAGGAAAAACTACACGTTGAATACAAAATTAGATGACCCTAAAAAAAATGAGGACAACTTCATACTTTCTAATTTAACAATGGGGAATTAATTTATAAGGACAAAAGGCTACTATAATTTATCCATAAGGACAGCCGCCTAATATTTTATTCAAAAGGACAATACACTACAGTACTGCCGCTTCAATCTTCACTCCCGTTCGATTTTCTATCAATCGCGCTTCCAACCGCTGTCTTCTTCTCCGATACCTCCACCGAAATTCAGCGTGGGCCATGTCTTTCAATCTCGCTCAATCATCTTCAGAATCTCGCTCAATTTCGTACATCAATTTATCAATCTCTCCCAATCTCGCTCAATTTTTAGGGTTACGGAACTCCAATCGCAAAATCAAAAATCATAAAAACACGAAATCATCTTGAGTAGCAACCGATTCAAAATCGCAACATTTCATCCAATCGAACGACACCCAAAAATCATACGAAACAACAATTTTTTTTCACGTTAATATTAAAGCAGTTTCTAGGTATCATTTTGCTATTTTTTAAGGTATCATTTTTCTGTTTTAACTGTGTTATGTGTTTTTTTCATTTGATTTTGTTGCTGTGTTAATTTTGTAGTTATATTGTTACATCAATATTGTAACTCAGTCGAACTTATTTCATTTTAATCAATCAAACTCTAATGTAAACATTTTTTGCATTAGTTTTTCTTTAAGAAATTGCATTAGTTTTTAGGTATCATTTTTATAATATTTTAGGTATTATTTCTACAGTATTAACTGTGTTTTGGTTTTGTTTCATGTGATTTTGGTGCTGTGTTGATTTTTTAGTTGTATTGTTGTTTCAACTTTGTAACTCAATTGAATTTATTTCATTTTAATCAATCAAACTGTGGTGTAAACATATTTTCGTTAGTTTTTCTTTAAAACAGTGAAGCAGTTTTTAGTTATCATTTTTATATTTTTTAAGGTATCATTTTTATTGTATTAATAGTGTTATGTTGTTCTGTTTATAATTTTGGTGCTATTCTACTTTTGTTCTTGTACTGATGCATCAGTTTTGCTACTCAAACAAATTTATTTCATTTTAAACAATCAAATTGTGATTCGAACATTTTCTATATTACTTTTGTTGTTAAAATATTAAAGCAGTTTTAAGGTATCATTTTTATATTTTTTAAGGTATCAGTTTTATATTTTCTAGTTGAATTTACATCGTAGCAGTTTTTAGGTATCATTTTTCTATTTTTTTAGTTATCAGATTTATATTTTCTAGTTTAATTTACATCATAGCAGCTTTTAGGTAGATTTGTGTTGTTTGCTTTGGCAATTGACTTTTTTGATATACAACATTAATTTTAACTGATAACCACTGATAAAAAAAATAACACCCACCTACTCAATTCAAATCTCACAAAAATAATATTTATTCGCAATAATACCTACTAATTAAAAAAATAATAGCAATCAATTCAATTCAATTGTCACAAAAATGAGATTATTCTCAGTAATACACAATAATACCCACTTGTATCATATGATACCTACAATGATACAAAACTGATTTAATATGATACATTTTTTTCCTACACAATCTAAGTACATAGAACACTGCTCTCCATTCCAAGCATGCATTCATGCATTTACTTGTATGCAATCCGGTCTTGAATTCAAGTAATCTCCAGCAGCATGCAGTATCTGCAAGAATTCCATACACAATCAAAACTTATACCAACATAATACTGTAAATTCAACTAGAAAATATAAAACTGATACCTAAAAAAATATAAAAATGATACCTAAAAACTGCTATGATGTAAATTCATGTTGAAAATATAAAACTGATACCTAAAAAAATATATAAATGATACCTAAAAACTGCTATGATGTAAATTCATGTTGAAAATATAAAACTAATACATAAAAAAATATAAAAATGATACCTTAAAACTGCTTTGATATTTTAAAGGAAAACTAATGAATAAAAATGTTTACATCCCACTTTGATTGATTAAAATGACATAATTTCGATTGAGTTGCTAAGCTAATGCAACAGTACATGTAGAAAACTGATATATCACGAAAATAAATTAACACATAAGCATAACACTGTAATAACAAGAAAAATGATACCTTAAAAAATGGAAAAATGATACCTACAAACTGCTACTAAATTCACCATCCAAAAAAAGTAACTTCCGTCGTTCATCTCTGTCGATCGTCTCTCTCGTTCGATTTTCTACGACGAATTCACAAAATCAAAACCACGAAATCATCTTTACTGTCTATCGAATCAAAATCAAAATCAAAATCCGCGGCTTTGATTGCTGTTCGATTGTTGAGATCGATTTCATGCCCTAATTTTTGCTGTTCGATTTATGTTTGAGGTTCGACTGTAAGATAGTAGGCGGATTTGATTTCAGTCGATTTCCAGATGAGATGATTTCGTTATTTTTGATTTGCTGATTTCGTGAAAGAAGAAATCGGAGAAGAGAGAAAGGAGCGGAAGAAGAAATCAAAGTAGAGAGAAAGGGGCGACGGAAATTTTTAAGGTTATGTTGTCCTTCTGGATAAAATTTTATGCGTCCGTCCTTATGGATAAAATATCAAGGCCGCTTGTCCTTGTAAGTAGTTTGCTGCTTAACAATCTACTTACTGCAACCTTAGGTATTATGCTTATAAGCTGCCAGTAAGGTAGTTAAAAACTGAATAAGAAACAAAAAATATTACAAATATTATACGAAATATTAAATAATTATACGATAAAATTCATAGTAGGTTTTGCTTCTGAAATTTTCATAAACAATATAGTAGACGTATGTCTCTATTCTTTTGATTAAAAAAAGTGTTATTTGCTTTGTTTAAAAGCTATAACTAGCCGAAGCATCCGATAATAATGTTCACCCCTGTAAATGGTATCTTTCCTTGCTCTGACTTGATTTGTAGTTACTCGTGCTTCTTGAAGAAGAAGTAGGTATGAAAAAAATAACCATTAAAATAAAATGCAAAATTATATCTCTTGTGACGGTTATACAATATATAACATTCGATGATTATTACAACACATATGCTCATTATATAGCCCGAACCACACAATAGGTGGACATACAGTTGTCCTTTGTTACCTACAGGTGAAGGTAATTAAAAGCAATCTTCCACTAAGAAAAAGAGATATGCACTAAAAATAAAATAATTACATTTGTTAAAAAGAGAGCATAATTTGTATCTTCTATATTTATGAGATTCCGACTAAGCAGAATAGGTTTCTTTCTGTCAAATTTTCATATTTTTTTTGTCTAGATGACATGTTTGTTTTTACAGAAAAGTAACGTGAATGATAAATTATTTGAAAATTTTAACCACAAGGACAAGTGACTAAAATTTATCCAAAAGGACAAAACATAACCCAAATTTATTCAAAAGGAAAATACACATAAAAAAATAAAATAAAAATTATTATTATTATTATTTTGCAGATTTTAGGTATCCGTTTTATATGTCTGAAGATATCAGTTTGCTCTTACTGTTGTAGGCTAAAAACTAATACCTTCAGACACATAAAACTGCTACGTATTAGCTGCAGAGAGCAAACCGATAGCTATAAACATAGAAAACCGATACATAAAATTCTGCAAAAATAATAATAATAATAATTTTTTTTTAAAACCAAAAACTGCAACCCAACTACATGCAAAACTGATACCTAAAAATCTGCAAAAAATTTTTTTTTTTAAATTTTAATTTTTTTTATACATTTTTTATGTGCATTGTTCTTTTAAATAAATTTAGGCTATGTTTTGTTCTTTTGAATAAATTTTTAATCTTTTGTCTTTGTGGTTAAAATTTTCAAATATGTCCTTCTGAATTAATTTCCTCTTCCCCGTGCTAAACACAACTCACCATTGTAGCCGACAGTGGGACTACTTTATAAGCCACGAGGCATGAGTAACATGCACTAATTTTCATTTTTCGCAAGCAACAAGCAGATTACACGAGGGTTACTTTTGGTTTTCTATTTTATTCTCCATAAAGGTCCCTTGCTTTTGAAATATTAGCTCAACGTAAACCTGACTAACCTCAAATTTTCCATGTGCTGAGTAAAACAGAAGATTCTTGAATTGCAAATAAATATTATATATTTTAAAGATCAGTTTGTAAATTAGTTGAAACAAAAAACGTTATATTTCTTATTATGCGCTTTTTTTTGTTTAGGCTACCGAATATCCTATCATTATTAATTTGCTAATATCATTACCAATCATTATCTGTTAGTTCAGTGTATATAATCTATGAAGTTTGAAAAAGTTATGTAGCTTCCGTGCTTTTACTTATTTATTTTTTACTTTTTTAAAAGATGGTTTTCTTTAGCTGTTTTTCTACACTAAAATGCAAGCACTTTGACCTTGTTTAAGCCTAACGCAATATGCAATTTTTGGAATCACCCGTTCACCTTTTGAAGTAAATTTCGAGATAATCTGATATTTACTTCAAGTTCAACTATAAGAAATGAATCTATTTAATTTGATTATATGTATAATAATTTTCATTTTATATATTCTGTCTGCCTAATTTGTCAACTCATTCATTAGTTAAAGACTATCAATTTACAAGTTATTCAATATAATAATAACAGCTTTGAATGCAGTATGGAAGCTCACGCACGCAATAATATCTTAGTTCTGGCTGAAGATTTCCACGAAGTTATCTTCCATTCAGTATATAACTTAAGGGCTGCACAAAATATGGGTTGGGTTGGTTTGGACCAGATACTACATCCGACCAGCATAGGTATGGGTTTAAGGCAGTTCAACCCGTATCCGACCCTATATGAGATTGAATATGGGTCGGGTTGAAGTATGGTTTGGGTCGGATTTAGTAGGGTTGGGTTGAGTTGCTTGAATGCAATAAAAAATGAAAATATGAGAGATTTTTTAAAAAAATATTAAAATATTCAGCATAATATATCAGAATTTTGCTAGCTTGATGCATTTAAAATAACTGATTCATTATAAAACATATTCTTATTAAAACTACATTGTAAAACACATCATATGAAATTAATTTACTACATAGTACATAGTAGAACAAGTGTTTCATTTTAAGATACATTAAAATGCTCTATAAAATATATTTGCTAAATTCTATCTTGTTTGGATGAAATATGCTTTTTTTATATTTAATATAGAATAGATAAACATTATTTTAGGATTATACTATTTTAATTTTAAGTGGAATATTAAATTAGTTTTTTAATATGGGGTTGGGTTGGGTCAAAATAAGGTTGAGTTGAACAAAATATCAAACCCGACCCGTATATAGTATGAGTTACAAAGTGCAATCCATATCCGACCCAAACTAGGATGGGTTGGTGGGTTGGGTCGGATTGGATTTGGGTTGTGTGCAGCCCTAATATAACACATGTAGGGAGGTAACTAAGAAATTGAAAACCTTAAAAAACAAAAAAAAAAAAAAAACAAAAAAAAAAAAGAAAAAAACCACACACTAAATGACAGTAAACATTTTTTTAGGTTGCATGACAAACTTTAAAAGATTTTAAACTGAAAGAATATGTTAAATAAAACTAACATTATATTTAGTCATTACGCTATACAGAAATGATAGTCTTTTTTTGAGCATATGTACATGGTAAACCCTTAGCATGCCAATTCAGGTTTCGAACTCACATCACTTTTACCTCGGCACAAGTCCTAATCCGCTGAGCTAATGCTACATACGAAATGGTAGTTACAATTAGCATTATATTTAATTTTACACTATGTAAAATAGTAGTTATATTTAGTATTGTCTTTAATCTAATTTTTTTTGGTCAAAAAATAAAAAATAAAAAAAATTGATGTCTTTCAACCTATTTTTTTTTACAAGACCAACTAGTTTTTAAAAGGCACACTCCATCTTTTATTATAACAAATAACGAGTACAAATATACATAAGAAATAAACATGATGTATATCCGCTACGGGTGCAGATCCCCTGATCCCAATTCCCTCTGAACCTCTGATCCCATCCAATAAAAATACTCCATTTTGTGGTATTTTGCAGTTTGACCTTCTGTGTATAAATCAGAGTATGGGAGGCAAACTGCAACTGCAAAAATTGGGACATTTTCATTGGATGGAACCAGAGGTTCAAGGGGGATTGGGACCATAGTAAAAGCCACAATAAGAACATACCCAGCAGCGTGTCAATTTTCAGAAGGAGGTAGAAGAAAAAAGCACGGAAACGCCCCACTCTTCCAGCAGTAGAGTAGGGATTCACGATGTCTTTTTTTTATTTAATCAGAATGCACTAAACGACAAACTGATTGCCGTTTAAGGGTTAAACAGCAATCAGTTTGATGTTTAACACTTTCATTTTTTTATTTTTTTGCGTTAAACAACAAACTGATCGCTCTATTACCTTAAACGACAATCAATTTATCGTTTAGCGGTCGACTTTAAAATAAAGTGGGGAGAATCCCCATTTGAATCCGCTCATCACACTGCAACCTACACTGCTGCAGCGTGAAGAGCGTGATTTCAGCAGGGATTATCCCTATTTTCTCAAGGATTGCTAATGTTGGGAATGCTCTAAATGAAGATTAGAATAAAACTAGCCATCACCGTAAGGCGTGACCTTTGATACCATAACATTGATTGACTATTGATTTTATTTTTAAAAAAAAATAAATAAACCAAAATTGATGTATTCATATCTCTTAGAAAATCTGGTATCATGAAGCGTACAAATAAAAATGGTATGCTGTCTCCTATCTTGGTAACTTTAAAGCTGTCACTTTTCTACGTCTACTTACGTGAAACGATTTTTCTGCAACTCCTTTTAGATCGGTCTTTGGTGTTTACAAATTCTCACAACCAAAATTATCATCGTACACCCGACAAATTTTTAGTTCCCCTACCTTCTCTTTCAATGCACGGAAACTTCTGGGTTTCTTCAATCATCCAAAATTAAAACCGCGTCAGCAGTTTCAACGTCATACTCTTCACCTTCAAGTTTGGCACATCGGCAGCATTGAAATTTCCCAATTTCGTAAACCGTCATACATATTTCTAAATTACCTTAATCTTTGATATTTATTCATTTCATTTGCTTTCTGCAGATCCAACTTTTCTTTCAATCCGTATATTCCAATAAACCCTTATTTAAGTACTTTTTTTACAATAAAGTTTCGATTTTTATCACTTTCTTCGATAAAGTTTGGTGCAATGGGAGGGAGAATTTCTACAGAATCGGGGAATGGAAGTTTGAACCGGAGGAGTTCATTTCAGGAGCAGTCTTATAATCCAACGCCCAATGTGCATGATGCTGGGAGTAATTATCAGGGTTATCCGCAAGCATTTGATTCTTTTTCGGGTCAGAATTACGCCAATCCATACCCGGCTCCTCAAGGCTATGCGCCGCAGCAAGCTAGTCAGTATCCCGTGCCTGCGAGTAACGTTGCACAGCCAAAGCGCAGATTGGATAGACGTTTTTCACAGATAGCGGATAATTATAGATCACTGGAGCAGGTATACAGATTACTTGATTGATTGTAATTTGTTAGGTTCGTTTTTGAGTTCGATCTTATCAAAGCGTTTGGTGAAGTAATACAGATTTTTGAAGGGACTGAAATGACTTCAAGGATAAAGAGTTGTTAGAAACATCAAAAATGACATTTTATCGAAATTATCCTTGTTCAAATTTAATTTGCACTTAAGAATGGTACTTATGGAGAAATGAGAATCATTTTATACTTGTTACAATGACTAATGAGAGTACTATAGTTTATTTAAGCATTAAACACTTTTTATGCTTGGAAAAAAGCCTATTAGTGGTCAGCATTAGAACATTCTTTTTGCCAAATGGAAACAACTTTAGCTACACCATTTTCATAGCCAGCTTTTTTATACATAAACGCTTTTGTTCCTTATTTTTTTTACATGGAATGATGTAACCTATAAGCGAGTTTACTGCGAAATATATGAAATTTACATATGTAAGTTGGTCAATTTTGAGCTCAATTCACGTAATTTGATGGATCCTGGTAGGATTATTGCACCTGACTACAAACCTTATGCATATAGATCTAAGGTATCTTTTGACTTGATACCGAACAATTATCTTCTTGAATTTCTGTCAGCACCCAATGCTCGTGGTCAAGAATAATATTGAAGTAAAAATAGTGTAATTTTGTGTTTGTAAAGCATCCTTACATGTACTATATTAGTGCGAAAGTTTGGTAAACATTTCCTTAGCTTTTGCTGTCATACTTTTGTGTTTTCATGCAGGTTACCGAAGCTTTATCAAAGGCTGGTTTGGAATCTTCAAATCTCATAGTTGGCATCGATTTCACCAAGAGTAATGAGTGGACAGGTTCAGTTACTTCAAATTGCAAACCATATAATTTTCTACAGTTACTTCAACCTCTTTCTAACCTCACCTATAAACAGGTAAACATTCTTTTAGGAATCGAAGTCTGCACACCATCGGTGATGTTCAAAATCCTTACGAACAAGCGATCTCTATCATTGGGAGAACACTTTCGGCGTTTGATGAGGATAACTTGATCCCTTGCTTTGGCTTTGGCGATGGTAACTCTCTGACACATAATTGATTGTAGCATAAGATTGTTTCATTTTTGTAGTATATCTTGTTTATATTGTGCGCGAACCTTAGGATCTGCTTATCTAAGCTACTTATGTATGATGTATATCCGCCCTTGAACATGCATGAGACAAAATGCCATAATTGGAGTGTATGCTATTATTTTGGGGCTTCCTGAAGGGACTCTACTTTTGGATAAAGGATGGGGAAAGGGAAGAGGAGGAGAACAGTATTCTCAAAATTGCTATAAGTGATACCAGTTCCCATTTTTAGGGAACCCCGTCATTTTATTTTTGATCAAACTCCTCCATATTTAGTTTTTGGTGGAACCATCATCGGGTTTCTTTTCATTTTTTGACAGGCTGTTGCTGAATTTGCTTTGAATGGGAGTAAAACATTGTATCATTTGATTTGGTCCCATTTTATCACGTCCCTCTCATAACAATTTTATTTCAGGATGAAGTCCGTTTATCAATGCCCAATTTTTCTGTACCTTGCAACACCTAAATTTCACTAGTAGCCTTTTCCCTTTTGAAGTAAAAACAAGTTGCAAATAATAACCTTTTGGAGAGTTACTCCTTGAACTTTTAAAGTGTGTGCTTGTATTATGACAATTTTATTTATACAAAGTAGTGTTATAACAAAGCTTTTCATTTTAACACATTCCTTTTTCTGTATTCATGTGTAATTAGCGATTTGTGAGTGTTGCAATTGTTTAGATTATACCCTAAATTCATTTGATTACTTCATTTAATTCGTCAACAATGTATTAATTTATGCAGCAAGCACTCATGATCAGGATGTCTTTAGCTTCTGTCAGGATGAGATGCCATGTAATGGATTCGTAGAAGTGTTGGATAGATACAGAGAAATTGTTCCTCAATTACGGCTGGCTGGTATGTTATATTCTAATGTCATGTCATCTTTGGTACATATTCTTTGCTATTGTTCAAATATAGTTTCTAATACGTAAATTCCTTCAGGACCAACATCATTTGCTCCAATAATTGAGAAGGCAATGACTATTGTGGAAGAAAGTGGCGGACAATACCATGTGCTAGTAATAATTGCCGATGGACAGGTATGTTTTTCTTAAGCCATTCTTTAAAGCAATCCAGAAACAACCTCAAATAGTTTAAAGTACTTAATTTTCATATGAAGAAGTGTTTAATGTCAGTAAGGAGCTGCTGAAATAAGTATTGTGCAATCATTTGTACCAATCAAGCATTTTTATGCTTGCTTTAGTTTATAATAATGGTTATATTTTATAAAACACTCTTACGTACGATTTCAATAGTAAACACACTTGAAAACTGATTACATTCAGTAACCAACTTCTTATTGTAAGTGAATACGAAACGAACACAACTTATATGTTATTGAAAGTCATAATTTATTTAATGAAACTCCTATAAACGTAAATTGAGTAAATTGTCCATCTAGGGAGCACACTATAGATAGACACAACCTATGTGTTTCAAGTGTACCGTTAGTTAACTTTTGGATCCTTAAATATCCTTGCCAGTAATCTATGTCTGTCCAATGCAGGTTACGAGGAGTGTGGATACTGAGCGTGGACAGCTCAGTCCACAAGAACAGAATACTGTCAATGCTATTGTAAAAGCTAGGTAAATTTTATAACGGAGTTTCACAAATGTTTCTGTATGCGATTAAATTCTGATGTGACGTTTCTTTCATTTGTTTTTTCTTCCTTTGCAGTGAATTTCCTTTGTCAATTATTTTAGTTGGAGTTGGGGATGGTCCTTGGGATATGATGCAAGAATTTGATGATAACATTCCTGCCAGAGCCTTTGACAATTTTCAGGTAACTGTTGGACATTGTTTGCTCCATAAAATTGTTAAAAAGTCAGTCTATTGACAGAACACATTGGTCAAGCATCTCTTAATAAAAATGAATCAAGAGACGCCTTTTTTTGTTGACCTTTAAAGTGCATTTCATGCGAACTATTTATTTGTATACCTTTATAGCATGTCTGCATGATACATGGTCTGTTTGAAGATGTTTCAATGCAAAAGTTTACAATTTTTCTTTTTTTTTTCTTTTTTTTTTTTAGAAAAATCTATCTCATGTAGTCTTACAATTCCTAATACTGCTATATTTGTGTGACCACAGTTTGTAAATTTCACTTCTATTATGACCAAGAATAATCCACAAGCAAGAAAGGAGACAGAGTTTGCACTTGCGGCATTAATGGAGATACCTACACAATATATGGCGACAATCGAGCTTGGGCTATTAGGGTATGCTCAGCTACCAGTATCATTTTATTAGTGGCATTCATAATACATTTACGTAAATTCAATTTTTATATACAGTCGAAGAACGTCAAAATCCCCAAATCGTGTAGCTCTTCCTCCACCAATTGGAAGTCATGGTACACCCTTTATGGGATCAAAATCATTTGTATCGACCAGCTATCCTACAGCGGACAAGCCGTATAGTCCACAAAACAATGCAGGGTATCCCGGATACTACACAGGTCCACAAAATACAAATTCGACTGCTCCTAGTACTGCTTTGGATGACCAAGTATGTTTTCTTAACTTTTGATGGTTTGACCTTTGAGCCCCCTCCCCTTTCTCTGTCCCCCCCCCCCCCCCCCCCCCCCTCTTCCTCTTCTCCCCCTCCCTCTTAAAAAACTTGGCTTATAGTATACGTAGAGGGTTCAAATCCAGCAAGCTGTATAATCAACTCTTTATTATATTTTTCTCTTGGTTTAAGTGGTGCCGCTTAATTTGACATTGAATTGAAATAAAGCAGGTTTGTCCAATTTGCCTTTCAAATCCAAAGAACATGGCATTTGGTTGTGGACACCAGGTAAAATTATATCAAAACTGAGCAAATTGAACACTGCTTCATATAAAGATTTGCAGACTCTTGATGTTAAGTTAAATGATTTGTTTGTGGATGCAGACATGCTATGAATGTGGACCAAGTCTACAAACTTGCCCTATTTGTCGAAGTGAAATTGTGACTAGAATC